>JAUMJJ010000213.1:1280000-2029421 GCA_033556795.1 Tapera naevia | reverse complement strand
AGTGACAGTCGAGGGCGGGGCAAGGGCGGTGATTGACAGCCGATGGGCGGTGATTGACTGGTGGGGCGGGGCCAAGGCGGGGCGGGGCCGGCAGGGGGCGGGGAGGGGAGGGGGGCGGTGGAGGCGGGGCCAGGGGGCGGGGTGAGTTCCGGGGGCGGGGCCAGTGTAGCCAATGGGAGCCGGGGGGCGGGGCTCGGGACGGTGATTCGCGGCAGGGGGCGGGGCCAGGGCGGTGATTGACAGTCGGGGCATTGCTGGTAGAAAATCATTTACTATTAAATACTGAAATATTTACAAATGCCAAAAGCACACGCCCAGTAGTTACGGCTCGGTCGTTGCCTCACCGCCCCTGCCACAGCAGCACGGCAGTTCTTTCTTCTGCTCACCCCCGAAGGGCAGAAATCTCACCGGCGCTTACCACAGACGCAGTTTTTGGTGGTTGTGATGGCATCTGGGGAAGAAGCAGTCAGTCACACACTGTCAAGTGTGAGGATGCTCACTGACCCGAGGCGCTGGTCAGGGCTCCGGTAGATATCTGTGCTGTGGGCTGCTTGGAGGAATCTGAACCCTGCAGGTCAATTGCCAGGGAGAAGGGAACAACAGATCTGAGACAAAAACATCCAGCACTAAACAACCCCTCACGCCTTTGGGTCTAATTCCCAATTCCCAGGCTCCTCTAGGAAACAGAAACAGAGCCAGACTTTTGTCCCGGCAACACCACTGGCTGATTTCTGAGATCCACCTGCCCACTGAGCACAACCCATGCTCTGTATCACCACAGTTATCTTGGGCTTAACATCCTTGTTCTTTGATCTGACAGAAGCATCAGGTGATTGTCATTAATTAATACACACACATTTAAAAGCACTGCCCTGCACTCCAGATGCTGTGCCTGACTCAATCTGCAATAAAGCAGGAGAGAACTCGGACTTGAGACTGCAACTCCACTGGAAATGTGGAGTACACTCAGGATGTGTGTAGAAATGTGTGTATATTCGGTATTTTTGAGAGCTATTGTGCTTATGCAGTAGCTCTGTACCAAAGTCAAGCAGTATGAGTGAGAAATAGAACCGCAGGCACCGTCTGTAAAGAAGGACTTCAAACTCCAGCAGACGTGTGCCATCCAGTGGCTCAGAGAGACTCCACGAGGAGGGGATTTCAGCTCTGCGAGCAATTCCACACACAGGTCTCATTGGTGTTATAAGAAAAATAAGAGTGCAGAAAGGCGTTTCCCCTGTCTTAGGGGTCTCAGGAGAAAAAAAACCCAAACAACAGGAACCTTTAGGCAGAAACTGGTAATCTTTAATGGAAACCAAGCCCTGTTACTCGAACAGTCCCCTCGTGCAGCCAATCTGGGTCCTCGACCCCACATCCCAACGGATTTAAACCTCTCCAGGGAGGGGCAATCCACTGCATCCCCCGGCAGCCGGTTTCAGTGTGTAAGTTGTGTTCCTTTTACTGCTCAGACCTCCTGCTTCAGCTGCCGCTTGTAGAGCACAGGAGTCTCCATGCTTCATTAACATGGAAAACTGAGAGAATCCTTTGGGATCTCTGGATTTCCACGTGAATGGAGAGGTGCAACTACACACAAAAACTGGCAGAGAGACTGAACGCTTTAAACTTTATTGTTTTAGACACATAGTCTGAAAAAAATACTATGCATTCCCAGTTGTCAATTCATATTAAACAAGCACATACATTTGGTTATATTATTATTGATTTAAATAAAAAAAAAAGAAACCATTACAGAAAGACTGCTGTATCTTCAGAGAACTTTGCAACCATTTTTTTCATAGAAGAATGCTAAAATCAATCTCAGGTTCCAAGATTCCTTTGGTTGTTACTTTAGTTTACGCATTTATTTTTGTTTTTACAACACAGTATAGGCACACGTTTGGGACAACTTCGTATCGATGGTGAGGACAGAGCGCTGGAGTAACAACAGAGTCTATAAAAGAAATTTTATTGTGTCAGTCCAGAAGAAAATCTTAGGAGCAGTTTTGAGAAATGTGACAGTTTAAATCTTTACAAAAATCTCCATTGATGACTTACATGCTAAAATACCAAAACCAAATAATCCTTGATTACAGTTAAGATTTTTTTTACACATTTGTATGTTTTCTATTTTAACCCTTTTGCTTTCAGTTGAAAACAGAAGAGGCAACACTTAGGAAAATGCCTCATCTGTTTGCTGGTTGGACTTTGCTAAAATACTGAACAAAAAGCTGAAATGAAGTGTCTAAAGGGGCTCAGGATGCCTCAGAAAACATTTTATTTTGGAACAATTCCAGGGATCTAAAAACTTTTCCCTCCCAGACTACAAGCATCCAGATTTCTTCTCTGAGAAGCACAGCTCAGCGTCGTCATTTAACATGAAGAAAGGTGGTGTAGAAACATTGAATGTGCCAAGTACTGAAGACTGTTCATTCTAAGAAGAAACAAAGATCTAATTCAGATCTCTTTTCTTTTTTTCCTAAACAAACCCAAAAGGAGCTAAAGATACAAAAAGCACGCAGACAGAATTGCCTCTAAATAAAATGCTTTTCCAACTTTTCTGTAAGGCATCAAGAGGTCTTTAAGTCATCTGTTACCATGCAAAAATAGTCTTTTCTTTCCCCATTTACATTCATCTTGTAGTGTCTATTTATATACAGATCACCAGTTTGTGCTTTTAACATATAGAAAATAAAAAATAATCTATAGTTAGTTTAATTCCAGAAGATTAAATCAGATTATTTTCTGTTATATGCAAGAATTTCATATTCATGGCAAAAATGACCCTGGACTTTACTGAAGCCAACAGATACTTCCCAAGTGATGACAGATTGCAAAACAGCACTTTTATCAATACATAACTCACCATCTCTCTCTCACCTGATGTGCAGCAACCATTTTAACCTGCAAATGCTCTCCCAGGAGAGAACAATGCTGTGTGTTTCCTGCCAGTGCGGGATTAACATTGTCAGGTGTGATTTCTGCTCACACTCGTGTGTGTTTGACTGTTCCTGTGGCAGAACGGCCTTTTGTCTGTACAACACACTGAGCAAAGAACATACAAAAATCCATCACTGAGCACTATTCTCTTCACGGAAAAATGTATTTTATTCTGTTTTTTTTTTTCACACGTGCACTGCAGGGCCTGCCAGGGGTTTCATGGCATAGCACCAGGCCCAGGAACAACCACTGGTGTCTAAATTGTCCAGAAACAGTTGCACAGCCTGCAGCCCACCAACAGCCACACAGGCCTTTGGGAGAGGGTGAGCAACAGCTTCGTCTCCCTCAGCTCCTCAGGGCCAAGGGTGTTTTTGCGACACCGAGTGACAGCCCCATCACCGGGCCTGCCCCGACCACCCGTGGATCCCCCAGCAACAGTGGAGCAGGGCTGTGCTCCTTTCAGTGGGCTCGCTCTATTTTTCCATTAATTGATTGCAGAATGAACTCCCAAACAATAGTGACTCATTAAAACCAGTCATCCTGGAGCCACCAAGAACAGGGCTGTTTGCAGTGAAGGGTGACTTGGGTTGCACTGACACAACAGCACATGGGTCTCAACTCTTTCAGTAAGATGAATACTAGAATTAATTTTGTAATTACTTATCTTCTGGGAAAAAAAAAAAAAAGGAGAGCCCTGGGGATCACAAGATCCTTGGTGGTCACAAGAAGTATTTCAGTTTAAGAAAGCTCAATGCAAAAATAAATATTCCTGGAATCTGAAGAGAAGCGGGTTTGTGCCTGGTGCATTTGTTACACAGGAGTTCTTTCTGAGTTTTAATCTCTTACAACATCATTCTGATTGTGGTGAGAAAGAGTGACCTGCAGAGGAAAATCTGATTACATAAGAACATATTAAAAAGAGCTTTGAGTTTATTTATCCAGCTTTTCACACATTCTGAAAAGCGTTCAGACTTTTGGTGCGACAACACAATTTCTCCCCAATTTTGCATCATCCTTGTGTGTCCAAGTCTGTGTTTTCTCCTTCTTATTCTTTTTTTGTTCATATCTTTGGTTCTAGTGCATCTGACATTTTGCATCAAATACCAAAAAAGAAGAATACAGATAGATTATTCAGCATTCTATATGTAAAAAGAACAGCCATCTAAGCCATAAATAAACTCACACTGGGATCTTCTATTCTTATACAAACTCAGAGTTTAGTTCTGTGGAAAAGTCTGGTAAACTGAAGTCATCACAGGAGATAAGTAAATTAAATCCATGTGGTAGAAAAAGGTCAGTGGAGAATAGTTTTCTGTACTTACTTAGATGACTAGTTTTTTTTTTTATTTTTTCAAAAGTAAAACATAAAAACAGACAGGAAATTGTAGGGAATCTAATTCTTCATCGCTTTGAAGCCTGCGTATGTAATGACTGTCTTTTGGCTGATACAAAAGGAGATGAACTAGACTCCGCAGAGACCAAAATCCTTTCTGACTTGACCTAAAGAGCCAGATTTTATGCAGTAATTCCTACCCTCTGCAGACGTGGCAGACGCAAATTCCCCAGGGATGCTGTTGCTGTGTACACTGGTGAAAAATGAATGTACAATAGCATCAGATCACAATAGCAGTATTTCTTATTTGCTTTGGACTGATACAAGTCATTGCACTGGAATCAAATGAGGAATCAGGCGCAAAATCTGATTCAACAACTCTTCCCACATTTGACAAACCCAATTGCTATGTTATTTCTATGAGTGATTACGTTAGCTGATATGGTTTCCTTGGTATCATTTTGTTCTGAACTTACTGCAATAAATCAGTCTTTGTGTAACACTAACTCATTAACTCCATTTATTTCATTTTGAAGCATGCAATGGAATTTCAGAGGGAAAATAAGAGATCATTTCGATTAAAAAAATTAACTTTTAGCTTCAAAAGTCTACAGTGGATTCCAGTTGAAGAGAGAAAGTACGTGTGCTTTCACTGTCCTAGCAAAAAAGATCTAGCAGGCACAGCTCCATGCTAGTATGCACTGGTGCAACAAACAGCAGCTATTAAAATATACACATATATTTAGGACCCTGTTTAGCAGAAGGAAGCCACCAGCAGTCCAAGTATTCAAGCGACTTGACACTGCAGTTTTCGCCTTGTTTTGTACCGTGCTTTCTATCAGGAGGGTGCTCTAAGACTTACCACCCTCTTTCCAATCGCTGCAGCCAGCTGGGAAATCCCAGGTTCCATCCAGACCACTGGCTGTTTGTTCCAGAGAGGCCCCTGGAAGTGACGACAGTGGGAACGGAGGCTTCCAAGCATCTGAACGTAGGGATGTTCTCTTAGCAGACCTGTCTGCAGCCACGTCCAATGTTTTGCCACACAACACCTCACAACAGCGCTGGCGAACACAGCCTTTCACCCGTCCTTGTGGACCTTTTGGAGCAGCACTTCTTCCTCTTCCCCACAGTCCGTGGGGTGTCCGGCCTTTCTCCCAAACCAACTGGTTTTGCTGAGCCCTGTTTAGGATCGCAGCTTGCACCCTGTGCTCCATCTCTCGAGCACTGTTTCTGAAAAGGAGTTAGTCCAGCTGGACTACGCAGTATTAGCAGCATGAAAAATAACCAATTAGGGACCAGGAGCATCTGGATTAACGTGAACTCCCACGGAAAGCCGCCGCAGAGCCAGTGATGCATTTGCAGCCTTCCCTGTTTGAGCAGTTCCGATGTCCGTGAGCGCACTGGAGGAGGCCCCAACGCAAAATCCGCATGCCATGTATTGAGCTCGGATGAAATGGAAATAGAGGGAATTCCAGTCTATTTCCTAACCTGTTCTTGTAATTCTAAGATCATATTAATCCATTAGATGTAATATACTAACCGGTCTATTAAGTACAAATAGGGGCAGATGCATTCCTATTTCTATTCTGGTTGTTAGTCAGGTCATTAATGATTAAATCAAACCAATGCAATTATGTCCTGGAAAACATAAAAACTATCACTTAATATATAAACCAATATCCAGCTTGAAGTTCCAGATCAGGGAAAACAGACTTTCACCAACAATCACTGATTGTTTGAGGTAGACCGCATTATTGAATTATCCACAATTTTAGTGTCTAATATATTAGGGTACATACAATCAAATATCAATAGATATACCTGAAATTGTCCCTATTTTAATTAGAAATGTCTGTAGTTACTAATATGTTGAGTTTCCGTAATTTACTTGGTCATAGATTGAAATTTCTGTATATTTTGTAGAAATTTAGCATAATTCTTAGTAGTTGTCTAACGTGTACATAAAGTAAAAAATAAATTGTATCGTGCCTGATAAAAAAAAGAAGGAAAATGATGGTTAGTGGTGAAATCCTAGCACAATGCAAGGCTCAAATGTAAGATTCAGATGTTTATCCATTTCAGCTGTGTTGTTCTGGCTCTGTATTTTTGAGTATTATTCTAATATTGCTACAAAGTTCATTATTCAGAAGATTCTTCCCGTGGTTTCAGATGGAGATGCTTGAATATAGCTCTTCTATCTGTTTTTTGAAGTAATCTCTCAGTTCTGGTCTCTTAGCCTTTAAGGTTGGTGTCAACAAACCGTTTTGTACTGAGAACATATCAGAATGAACGTAAATGGCTTTGACCTAAAAAAAAAAAAGAGGAATGTATTTATAGCATAAACTACAGACATCACACTCAATAACCCTAACAACTTCTGCCAGCCTTGCTGCCCTTACCTCTGGCTGTGCCTGGAGCCTTTCACGGGGTCTCCAGGACTTTCCTCACCTGCCCAGGTTTTCCAAGGTGACACAGAATCTCTCCACCCCCCGTGTCCCCACTCCTCGTTCTCCCATGCCCGTGCTGAAGGGAGGGCTCTGAGAGAACGAGCACAGAAACCTCCTTCCGTGGGAGATCAAGGCCAAAGCACAGCGAGGCAGCACGCGAGGGGCAGCACCACCACACGGGATTGTGTAACCACAGAGCTCCACAGTGCAGAGACTGGAAGGGAGGGGCAGGGAGGGCAGGCAAGAAGCATCATCCTAACCCCACTCCAAAGAACGTCAGCAGCACTAATTGGGTCTTGCAAGACTCTCACGAAGCTCTGCAGGTACACGATGATCATCATTAAAGCAGAAGAACTGATGGTGTTCTACCAGCTAATTAAAATGATACGAAGGCACCCAGCCTTGGCACACAGGATTTTACAAGGCTGCCCTTGTCAGCAGCGCTGTCCCTGAGCACCACGGGGAGCCTGGCAGCGCAGATGGGAGAGAGCTCTTCCTGCCAGCACATTTGTGGGAGTGCTGGTGGGGGAGAAAGCAGAAAGTGCTGCGTGACTGGTCATAGTCCACCGATTTAAGACAAAATTCCCCAGCCATCTGCTGCTTTCGTGATTCCCCAAACCAGACTGATTTGCATTTTGTTAGACTGTGAGCTGCAAGAACACAGACCAAGAATCAGCTTTTTAATTCCTGTTAAATATGTGATTCATTTTTCCCCTGGAAGCATTGTGGTCCGGTTCCTTCCCGCAGCACAAAATCAGTGTTGGTGCCATTAAAGCTTTCCTCACTGGCTGCACCAGCTTTCAGAGCCTGCACCATGGAAGCTGTTGGTTACAGAAACCAGAGCTGTCACTTCCAAGCCAGAGGTCCAGGCTCAGACTCCTGGCTCTGCAGACAAGGACGGGGATGATAAAGAGTGGCTCTTTCACATAAACGGGGTCTCATCCCATAGGAGCATTAGCTACAATATCTGGCTTAAAGTTTGGGTTTAAGATCACATATTGCAACAGAGATGTTAATTTTGAAGCCCTTTAGTTTTGAAATGAGAAATTTTTATCATGTGCATTGCAAACTGCTTTATATTTAATTTGATGTTAAAATTAATTTCTTTTTACTATCAATTTATTTGCATACGTAACTGAGAAATGAAAAATAGCAAGTTCATGTTTAATGGTGCTTCTGCTGCACTCTGGTATGGTGAATTACTCATGGGAATTACCACCCAGAAATAGTCTAAACAAAAGCAAAAAGGCCCTTGCTAATTATATGTAATGACGATGATGTTAATTAACAGAAATAAGCATTTAGACATTTTAAAATGTGGTAGATTTTTTTTACTGTGTTTTTAATGCTATTTAATCCGTGGTTGATTTCAGATCTCTCTTTCTGAAGTGTTTGTAGCTCTGTTCCAGAAATATTTACACAAGGACCAGAAAAGAATTAGAGCACGGGCTGAAAATAAATAAACCAGCAGCATTTCCTAGGTCATTTGTAAGAACAGTAATTAGTGACCCAATTTCTTAACAATGCTTTCAGTGGTAGAAGAATCAGAAACCTACGAATATTTATCCTGACCCCTGGCTCTCAGACTGAAGTTTGACATGTCTCCACATTAGATTTTTACATCTGCACCCAAAACTTTCACTACATTTGATTCAAATTTGTAGCCTGAGTGGAAGGCAGAACGGTAGCATAGATACTTTACAAAGGAAAAAATTCAATGTTCCAGCAATAGAGCTCTCTCTCAGAAAACCTTGTGTGTGTCTGCAACAAGGACCTACAGGAACATCACAGATGTTGACTACGCCCCATTCTACACAAAGGACAAACTGCCTGTCTGACCACAGTGAATATTGTTTCATTTTACCTGCTCAAAGGAGTGAAGGCCACTCTCCTTACCCAGCCGTACCATGTCTTCCATTATCGCCTGCTGCAGTTCCTGGGTCAAAACACATGAATTCCTCATGAAACCCCAGAGTCAGCCTTACATGCAATGAACACCATTGTTCAACAAGAAAACATAGTTCTAAGTCCAGGTACCTCATTGATAATTAACACGTAAATATTCTATTAAAGCAATACACAAACATTAAATGGAAGTGCAGCAGCATGAAAAGTAAGGCTGTACTCTCAAATGTTTATGAGAGAGATGCTCAAATCTGCAATCCTTCAGCCATTTCCCAGACTTGGATGCAGGATCATTTCCCCCAGACACCAATGCAATGATTAAGTGGCATCAGTGTTCACTGATGGGATCAAACTCAGCTACTGGATATCAGAGAGCATGTATGAATAGGACTGGGTCCTTGTTTAAGACACCTAAACAAACACAACCTCTCCTACTGCCCTGCTGCTCTTCTCTGCAAGACAGATCCTTGGTTCCCCCATGCAGGAGTCTGCAGAAGTCTGGACCATCAATCAGCACACATCCAGGTCAACCCTGCTTAATTTTCAGTGAGGAAGTACAAATTGTGGTCACTGAGATCATTAGTCATAGATACCCACTCTAACTAGGCTGTGCTACAGTGAAAAAAACACCTGTACTGCAGACAGACAGAAAGACAAACCTTGTTTTTACAGAGTTCTGCAAATGTTCCATCAAATCCTCTTTTCTTTGCCCAGCCTGGCATAACTTCAGAATCAGGCACCACAATTCCCACCAGAAAGGCCTGCAGGTGAAGAAGGAAAGCTGAACAACATTTAAGGCCCCCTCCACTGCAGTGTTTATCGCTTCTTGTTTAATTATGTCGATGATTTGGTAACGTGGTAGTGAAGTACATTTTGGTGGCTGTGCCTTTTCCTCAGATAAAATGGTTCTCTGTGACTTTTCCTGCTTTTGCCAACAATTTCAACACCTTCAGCTGGGTTTGCATTCTGCTTGGAACATTAATTAAATCCCTCAGGCACGAGCCAGAGCTGAACAGAGCTCCTCTCATGCCAGCTCCGACGCCAAGTGAAGCCTCGTGTTATTGCAATGGTTTCAGAAGCCACACAAGTTTGTGCAAATAAGTGAATAAACAGGACAATTTTGGTTAAAATGGGTGAGCAGTGGTGGTAGAGCAGCGGTGGCTTTGCCTTCGCCTGGCTTACTGCAGGTAACAGCAAAGAGAGCGTCAGAGACCCAAAGGGTGACACTGGAATAACTGTAAAAGCTTGATCCTTGGCCACAACCCCCTCCAAGCTGCTCAGGGTCAGAGCAGCAGCTCAGCTCCCATGTGCCTGCCAGCCAGCTCCACAACAGGAGGGAGGCACCCAGGCAGAACTGTGATGGGATCCACTCCCGCGCTTCCCCTCATTCATGCCCAGCTCCCTGTCTTTTGTTTACAAAGAACAAGGCAATATTTTCTGATATAAACTTAGTTTTTACCTGCAGGCTGTCTCCATGGACATAGATCTGGGCAACGGGGTCGCTGCGGATATAAATATTCTCTATCTTCTCTGGTGCAATATATTCTCCCTGAGCAAGTTTAAATATATGCTTTTTCCGATCAATAATTTTAAGAGTTCCATTCTGTTAGGAGAAAGAAATGAGAATTCCCAAAGAAGTTATTTAACCACAGAGACTCAGTAAGCAGTCTGCCTTTAAAAGCACTCTTTAAGTGGCCATATTGAGGTTATTCTGCAAAATATAAACTCAATCCTTTATAAAGACAGATCTGCCTGGAAATATAAGTGCAGCACTTGGAAATTTACATGGGAAAATACAGCTGACATAAGAACCAAGCATCTGATCAGTACGCACAGGTAACCATTTCCCAATGTCTCCAGTGTGGAGCCAGCCCTCCTGGTCCAGCGCTTCCGTTGTCTTCTCTTCATCCTTCAGATAACCTTTGAAAACATTTGGTCCTTTCACACATATCTGCAAAACAGTCAGAGTTGCTGATAAATTATATCATTATTCTGCTGTAATTACTAAAAAAGCTAAACAGTAATTCACTAAAATTGAAACATTTTAAAGGTTGATTTAATGAAACTAAAATATATTGTATTATAAAATTACCTATGGATTTTTTTCAAACTAATGGAATTTTTGAAGTAAGGCATGCAAATCTGATTTGTTTGGAGTTCATTTGCATTCAGCTTGCAGTTAATAAAAGTTATTATGAACAAAAGTTCAATTTCTGTGCAATTTAGAAATATCAGCAATGTAGAAATCACAGCAATTCAGTTTTCTTAGCTGAACTAATTATTTCAGTTTTAGCTGTAAGTAATCAGGCACGGCACTGGCTGGCAGTACTGCCACAGCCCCTTTTTAATTAATACTTTGCTGCTCTGTTGCTGAATTGACTTTTTCCTTTCCCAACTGTAATATGTAACCCATCAGCAACCATGCACCTTACAGAGGTAAAATGCTTCTATAACCACATTAATACAGTATTAACTAGAGAGAGTTTGGTATAAAAAATGTGATTTGCTACCTCTCCTTCTCCTTTGGAAGCAAAATAATTCAGCTCTTCTACATCCTTCAATCTGATTAAGTTACAAGGCAAGGGGGCTCCTACATGACCTGGAAAACAAAGTTATCAAGTCACTTGTCATCCTTCCTAAAAACAATAACTAGCATTTTATTACCAATTTGCTTGCACTGTTATAGATACACTGGATGTTATTAGAGGAGATGGACTTATTTCCCCATTTAAGGTTTTGAACTATTAAAACTAACTACCCAGGCCTCCTACTGGATATAAAGAAACTCTATTTTCAAACGTCAAAATACAGAATGTGCCTCCCTTGCCTGTAAGAGCCTGCACCCTTTTAAAGCTTAACTCATTCTAAAAGCACACAAAGCTCTGGACTCTTGCTGGTTTAACCACTTTGGAACACCAAACGCAGAGACATTACTGAACACATTTCCCACCAAGTTTCTCCAAAGATGAAGTGAGAGCGTCTGCGGTAGCCGACAAGCACTGCTGAAACACAGTGGTGTGCAAAACAGGCCAATTGGCCCTGAAATAGCCACTAGGAAAGACAGACTGGGAAGTGAGGAGTCACAACTCCGTGCCACAGCGCTTGGTGCACGGCAGCTCTCACAGGCTGGGGTCTGATTTTGCAAAGGAGCCAGATGGCAGCGCACCGAGGATGAGGATGTGGTGCTGGCGCGTGCGAGCGGCTTCTTTGCCCAGTGGTGGCCAGGGCGCAGCAGGGCAGAGACAAGAGCATCACAAATAACAGCTCAAGGGACAATTCCAAATCTCCCCAGCACACAGACCCAACAGCTGATCACCATGTATTTATTCTGGACTGGTGATACTTTTAAGAACACTACATTTGCTGAAGATTATTCACACGGTGGTGAATGTTGCACAGCACCCTGGGATGTTACAGTCTAGAATTTTATAAAGAAATGTGCATTTTTTTTGCTTTCTGGAAATGGTGGAAGAAAATTGTTACCTGATGTCCAGTCTCCTGGGGTTGTAAAGGTACATCCAGCTGTGCATTCTGTTTGGCCATAACCTTCATAAACCTGACAAAGGAACAGGTACCATTAAAACAGAGCAGGTGATTTCACTGTTAGAGAATGAAACTCTACGAATTGCCTTCTGTGCACAGCCCTGTGAGCTTATCCTGCCAGCTGTGGTGCACGGGTGCACATCCCACACACGGACACTTTCCCTGGCTCTCACTGGATAGAAAATTTCACCTACATGACTCTGAATTACCATGGCTCTGTAGAGCTGGAAAGAGTGAGAAGATAAGTTCAGTGATTGGCTTTTGAGTCAAAAAGTGCATTACTGTACTAGAAGGCTTTATTAGTGAGGAAAAAAAAGGTATTTTTGTAACAATTTGAAAATACACCTTTTAAATTTTTTTCACCTTATTTTAGATTCTTGAATGAGGCCTTTTAGTTGCCCCAGGCTTTCCTAGAGAAACAGTGCAGTGGACACCTGAAATGGGTTGAATTGCCATCTAAACATTATCTTTCTCCATTTATATATGGAATAAAAGTCACATAAAGAAGTTCCTAGCGCAGACACAAGCACATTTAATTGCACATTCAGGGCAATTAAGCACTGAGAGGTGAGTGGAATGAGTCTAAACCTTTTTTGGCAGGTGCCCACAGCAAAAACAGCACCTGCCTGCTGATGCCTTCCCAGGGCCACCACTCCAGCCCCGTGGCTGTGGGAGCAGAGCTCTGGGAACACCACAGTGCTGGGTCTGTCCCAAGCCCTGCAGCTGCCATTGGATTTATCCTGGTAACGCTCTCCTAAATGCACTTCTGAGGTCCTCAGCCATCTTCTTCCCTAAATGCAGCACGCTTTGTAGCTAGCAGTAACTGAACACCTCCAAACAGCCACACGAGCCCACCTGACAGCCGAGTGCGGCGCGGAGGAAGCCCAGGACAGTCGGAGATGCAGGGGCGGCGCCTGTTACAATCATACGAACACACCCACCGAGACTCGCCTGTTTGATAGCACGAGAAAAGACAAGAAAGCATCACAGATTACTACAGCACCCATGAGTATCACTTACACAAAGTGGTCCCAGTTCTGCTCTCTCTAGCAGAGATGCAGCTGTGCTATGGAAATACGAATGGGCATTGAATCTTCCCTTAGGCCACTTAAAATCTTAAAAGCAGTAACTGTGTCCCTCATAGATAGCAATAATGTCCAAGAAACAACTTTTCTTCCATTAGAACCATTCCAAATATGGGGGCAAGAGTCCCATGTCTCTGTCAGGATGCACTGCTCAGTCCTGACTCTCACAGTTGTCTGAGCCCAGGCAAGCTGCAGACCCACAGACAGGCAGCCTTGGCCTGAAGAAAGCACATCTGGCACTGACAAACTGGGGTGGTAAAAACCAGACTCTTCCCTCTCCAGTTTCCTTTGCTTATTTGCACCTCATCATTTGTAATGAATTGGCTCCCAGGCCACCTAAAATAACGCTGCCTCTCTTTTAAGGCAGGTGACCTTCAAATATTTGTGAAGGGTCAATCCCTCTGTCACATTTTACTTCTTTGATGCCCACTCTCATTTTCTTTTTCTTATTCCAAATGTAAAAAGAAAACTCATCTCAAAAGAAAGCAACTCCTCACTGAGTCTACCAGTGTCCCAGACCCCAATCAATGCGCAGCCCAGCTTGCTCCTGCCTGCGCTCGCGTCAGCATCGTGTGAACTCTGCTGGCTTTGCACACTGAGGACAACTAATCCACAGATGAAACATAGAGTCAGTTTCATTAGTTAAAAATAAAGTGGCATGTCTCCAGATAAGATATCCAATTAAAAAGTGAAGTAATCAGAGCCTCCTGGAGTGGTATGGCACCTGCAAATCCCATTTTAAAGCCAACTGAATCGCTTTTTTTGTGAGGAGATGTGTGGCACACAGCAGGGCATTCTGATTTATTTCCCTTGTTGTTAAATCATTATTTACTCATGCATTTTTCTCTACATGCTTATTCCTGTTTTCCTAGGCAAAAAAAAACCAGTTGTGAATACACCCAACTGAAACCTGACCCGAAATCCCATCATTATCTCCAGAGAATTCACCAAAATCTTTGCAGCAACCTCTCTTTGATGATACTCCTCTTTCCATGAGCACCTTCCTGAGTTTCATCCCCAATGGGAGGAGACAGGAGCGGGTTTGATGCAATCCTTCCCCTGCCTATTGCTGGGTGTGTGCGAGGAGAAACCGTGTCCCTGCGAGGCAGGGGCAGAGCCCAAGGTGGGTGCTCAGTCCCCACAAGGCAGAGCTTCCCAATACCAAAGGAGGTGTCAGGCAGGAGGCTACAATCCTACTTCTGGGTAACTTCACCTGGCAGAGGACAATTGCCTCTACGCTGTAGCACCTCCCTCCTTGGTGCCTGTGCAGGGCCATGGCTTGTATCTGAGAGCTGGGAAAAACAGGGGCTGTTGTGCAAATAGGTGACTTCTTGGTGCTGCTGAAGGACATCCTAGGCTGCCTTGCATTTCCCCATTCCCTTCTGGAAAACTATCCTTAATGGAAGTGAACTTTTGGCATCTTATGCACGCCAATTAAAAATAAATACATAAATAAAAAACAAATGCAGCAAAAGTTAAAGCAAAATTTAGTGGAATGACAACTCGTGTTCATTTGCTTTTCCTATTCAATCTTTCAGTCTGCTATTTCCCAGTGAGCAGCAACTGCCCGCAGTTCATCATCAGAAATGTAGATTACACTGATTTTAAGGAAAACCTAGAAGAAACAACAGTTCTATTCATTGCTAGAAGAAACAACAGTTCTCTGACTTTATACTCACTTCTTAAATTCCTTACCTGTATTTTATTGAAGAAAAGTTTATCCCATAAGCTGTCATTTCTAATGATTCCATTTCGAACTTCTGCCTTTTTCCGTTTAGCAGCGAATTCCAGAATCCAGCGCTTGAGGGATGTGTCTGCCTGGCTGAAGATCTGCAGGAGTGCCAGGGGGCAGGCAGTGTGGCACCCGAGAGAGAGAAAACAAAAACACTTGTTCTTAGAATTACAGCTACACAGTTCTGCTGGTGCCAGGTAGGGTATGGTTACATCAGGAGTACAGGGAAACGGGACTACGCTGCGGTTTTACTGGAGAAAAGAAAAGGAATGGCTTGTTTGACCCCATTCCCTATTGGACATGTAGTTCCTTTGGGGAAAAGGAGAGAGGACGATGGAGCAGGCTTTAGCTAGATTTAAACAAGGGGTATTTCTTTGTGATTTCTATATAGGATTCCATGAAATCTCACAATCTGAGCAATGCCAGTACTTGGCAGGCAGAGCAGGTATCGGCGCTGGCTGATGATGTGATGGGGCTGTGTTCACCTAAGCTTAATCAGACACCAGCATGAACTACATCTCTAAAACTGAGAAACCTCCAGTGCCCATCCTTCTAGTGAGGCACCAGAAACACTGATCTAACAGTCCTGACCTTGGGAAAAGTTAAATCAGTAGCACGCACTTCAGCTCATCTTTAGAGGATAAATCTTCTGAGAAGTGAATATTCACAGCTGGTCAAACAGATTTGACACAATGACCAGACATGTCTGTCTTAAATACCTTTCAAGACCATCTCTTGGTTTTAAAGATTTCTAGATCCAAAAGCCAGCCTCACATTTACTCTGCCTAAATCCTCTTAGCCCTTTTGCAGTTCCTGATTTTGACCTGTCACTGCCACCAGAAAGAGAGATCCAAGTTCCCCAAATGGTTGAAGGGCACAAAAAAAGTCCTAGTGCATCCAATTTGACTGGTGATTCTGTGATGAGAAAGTCCATCATCAGTGGAAATGTCACCTGTAACCTCAGTGAGAATGGGGTAGGACACTGATACAGAGGGAATCCATAGGAACACACAACAGCCACGTCTGCAGTCTATGAAAATCAATATAATCACAGAATCATAGAACGGTTTGAGTTGGAGGGGACCTCAAAGTCCATCCAGTTCCACCCCATTGCCATGGGCAGGGATACCTCCCACTGGATCAGGGGGCTCAAAGCCCCATCCAACCTGGCCTTGAACACCTCCAGGGATGGGGCAGCCAGGTATACAGGGTAAGAATGTGTTTGCAGTAAGGCAGAAACAGTGTGACCTGCTCAGAAAATCACCACGACTAAAGGAATTCTTTCAGATAAGCACCAAAGGAACATAAACTTTATTATTACAAAATGAATAAAATTAATCTCACCTTATCATACATCCTGTTCAACAGCCGTGGCACGACAGGGAAGATGGTTGGACGCAATGCTTTCATATCATCAGATAAGAGACGAATATCTCCTTGAAAGAACCCGATTCGCCCTCCATGGCAATATACGACAGACTGAGGGGAAGAAAAAGGAACACATGTAACCTCTTTGCTTTGAATTCTCATGGCAGAGCATCCCTCCCAAGCGCAGAAGTGTCCTTCCTGAAATTCTACTCTCAGTGAGGTAAAAATGGGGCTTTAGAATTATATATAAATGTAACCATAAATTTAGCACTGAATAGAAACATACAGATAGTTCTGGGCAATTTTCAGTACTGGCAATTCAGCATCCACCAAATTTGCCACTGTTTCTCAAAGAACAAGTAAGCAAATCTTTTAGAAGGGATTTCCCTTTGTTCCCTGCATTCAGGGATGGAGAAGTCTCAGTTACGGCCAAATTGTGAACTTCTCCTCTGAAGCCCAGGCCTACCATAATAGCTCACAGCATAACAACCTACTGTCAAAAAAAGAAATGCATATTAAGAAACAATGTCAAACATACTGAGCAGCAGCCGATTTTTAGATGTTAATACTTTAGTTTTGTTTAAATACAACAATATAGACTACGTTAGCAGTACAGCGCCTGATCCTGTATCCCAGAAATAGAAGCCTCCTTTATAAAAGTTGCTTTATTTGTACGGAAACTACAGATCCAGAAGTTGGAAAGCAAAGAGGCCACTTTGATCAGATCAGAATGGAGCTGGATGTGCGGGATCGGGCAGGGCAGGCAGCCTGCGCGGAGCCCACTGGCAGCTGGAGCTCTGGTAGTCAGTAACCCTGCAGAGGATGAGGTGCTACCTTGGTAAAACTGGTGGGTTTATCACTTGTGCTCCTGCTGGAGAGCATTCAGGGACAGCATCACTGCCCTGCTCTTACAGCACAAGCAGAAGGCATCCCAGAAGGCATCCTCAGCCAAGCACCTGTGGAGCCCAGCCTTCCTGAGCCCAGAAGTGCTTTCCTGAGCTCTCCAAGAGGTAAGTTTATGTTGAGAACATCAGCTCCCTTAGGTGCACTGGACTACTTACAGGACACCTCCGTCTTTTTGTGCTACTCCTAACAATCTGTAACACCAACCAGAGAGCTCTCAATGCTCCTTCAAACACGAGAGACTGTCGCTCCCTCAGCCGAAACCACAGGAATTCTATACATGTGATGTGTGTTTAACAAACATCACACTGCCAAATCAGTGGTTTGCACTGCACATGAACTAAAAGAAAATGAAAATGTAACCAGTGTGCTCATTGGGGATTACAAACAACTACTAGAAAATATTAGCTTTAAAGAACATCTCTGTACAATTTTCACTACAAATTCCAGGAAATAATAATGCTGCCTAAAACTAGGGGAGTTGACACAGCATTTGCAGTTCAGAATGCTTTTGAAAATGATTTTTTTTAGGCCTCTGGATTTTATATTGATAAGCTTTTTTTTTATCAGGGAGGTTAAACCTGAGCATCCCAAAGGATGCCAGCCCCTCCATGCCAAAGCAGATCTGCCCATTTCAACATGGCAGCATCCCGTGAAATGAGATTACTGCAAAAGTTTCTATTTTTTTCCCCTTTTCAGTGACTTTTCAGCAATGATATTCTTGTTTTGTAACAGGGCAGAACATATTATTTCATAGAATCTCAGAATCACAGAATGGTTTGAGTTGGAAGGGACCCTAAAGCCCATCCAGTTCCAAGCCCCTGCCATGGTCAGGGACACCTCCCACTGGGTCAGGTTGCTCAGAGCCCCATCCAACCTGGAACTGCTTTGGACTCATGGCCGTGTCACCAAGACCAGAGGCCAGGCCCTGGTGTTATGCACGTGGCACTTCTGGAGTACAAGCTTTTTTTAGTGCTACAAGATATCGCTGGTTATTTAGTATTTTATTCATTTTATTTTTTGTGGCGTGGAAAAAGATGGTTTCCACTGACACTAGGACCTTACCTGTACCATTCTCTCAAACATGTGTGCTAAAGGCAAATAGGAAATGTGTACATCCTCACAAGTAGGAGACCACTGACTCTGGAAGAAAACAGAAGGAGCCCCACGAGGCCTCGTCAGTTCAGGCAGGTTTCTTACCTGTATAACTCTTTCAAACATGTGAGCCAGAGGCAGGAAGGAGATGAGCACATCGTCCTGTCTCGGAAAGATCACTTTCTGCAGGTGAAGGGCATGGGAGACAGAAAGGAAAGAAACACTGACAGGAAGACAACAAGAAAGTCATAAAACAATAAAAAGAAAAATGGCACCAGAGGAGCAAAAGGGTAAAGATCATCAAGAGAGGAAGGGAGCAGCGTACGAAGTGAAGCGTTAAGCCACAGCGTCAATGAAGCTCGGTTAGCAGGAGGAGTAAAGAGCACGGAGATGTACACAGAGGGCAACGGAGAGGTCTCTCCATGGCAGAAGGCACACCGTACCCACACAGCTCACACTGCAAACAGAGGCTCACCCCAACAAAGAACCTGACTTATAGTCATTGCTCTCTACCACGAGATGCTAAGACCACGATTTGCACTCTCGAGCTGCAGGGTCCTGGTGCAAACCTGCAGGCGCCTCCTGCACATCAGCGGCGCTCGGCAGGCACATCGTTTTTCCACATTGCACAGAGCACAGAGATTCAGTGTTACTAGTTCAAAGACAGAGATTTGTTTCTTTTCCTTAGGTTAATCATCGATTTGAATCAGAATATGTTGGACAAATCAACAAATTTTTTCAGCTGCAAAAAAATTAATGATTGCTGTTAGCATTTCTCATAATTTAAAGTGATTAAAATGTGATTTTAAGGGCATTATCACTGCCCCATAGACAGGTGCAGTGGGGAAAAGGAAGGCTGGACAAATAATGCAAAAAATAAAAATTACCAAAGTTGGTTTGTCAAGTTTTTAACTCTATCTCTGGGATAAACAAAGGCCTTGAGAGCCTTTGTTAGAGCCACATCTCGAAAGAGAAGCAGCCTTTCTACCTGCGTTTCCAAGGGCAAGGCTTGCCATAATACTACGGATTAGAAGAACTGAAAGCTTCATTACCCAATAACTTGCACCAAGGTCAGTGGTTGGTGGAAAACGGGTATAAATCCCTTAGCTCACAGTATGAGCAGTTTATACCCACTTTGCCTCTCCACTGCTGTGACAGAACTGAGCCCGTGGCCTGGGACACGACGGTGGATGGAGGCACAAGACTTTGTTCCTCAGGGAATGTTTTACTGAAGTTACAGCTGGGCAAGCCAGATTTGGGTATGCCCTCCCAACCACTACCTAGTGGTCAACCATCATTGACCAAGTGGGTGTTTCCAGCATCCTGTTTCCTCTTATTTTTTGTCTGTCTGAATTAAGCCATCAGGGCCTGCCTATCTATTTATACATTATTTCACATTGGCCTCATTTTCTGCAAGCACAGTAATGTCAAACCATTAGCATTGCTTGCTATGCTGCTTTTTTGACACTGCTTTAAGTGCCCGGGCAATAAATAATTTTGTTTTAAATTGGACTAAAATGACTTTGAACAGTATTTCACAGTTGGCGCAGCTGTCCAATTAAACATAAAAATGAAAACAGCTTCTTGGCATCTGAAAAAAACTTTATAATAAAGCTCTAGGTTCACTTTGAAAAATATTGCTTTATAAAAATGACTGAACTAAGCGAAATTAGCAAAGAGGATGTAAACAGCAAACCCCCAGTACTTCTCAGCTTCAGGTATTTTTATTTTATTAATTGATATGACCTTCAAGCATTTTGCACTTTGCTGCACTCCATTACTGTGGTTTAGACTTTACCCTAATCGTGTGGATTTGCTACAGGCTTTTACACTCTCACCAGCAATGCTCCAATGACTGAAGCTATTGGATTTACAACCACTTACACCAGTCTTGTGTCTCAATCTGATACCTTAGAGATCAATCAAAGTGTCCCCTTGCTGTCAGTGAACACCAAATCCATTTCTGTGGGCCAGTTCTGGCTGATGCCATGTTCCCTCAGCTCTCTCAAAATTAGCTCTCACCCAAAAAAGAACATTCCTGACTTCTGAAGCTCAGTCCTATCTACACAAACAGCTTCTGTTGGTGCACGGCGCTGCCTCCGAACGCTCCACGCTGCAAAGTCCAAGGGCTCGCTGCAGAAAGCTGTTATATTGGCACTTCATACTGCAAAGGCCTGGAGTCACATGCCTGCACATCCTTGAACACGGGAGACCAGTGTGATTTCTCACATCACGTGTCCAACAGCAGCACTCCAGAAATGTCAGAAAGTTCAAGGATTAAGATAATGGCACTGCAGCGTTTTCAGCCCCAAAGATAAGACCAGCAAGGGGTATAAGGTAACAAATTGTGCACCCTATGTCTACATCACTGCTTCATACAACTGCCTGTTTGCTACAAAAAATATAGATTCTTTGTATTTGTTAGGCACAAGGTGTATAAAATCCTTAACATGTTATGCTAAAGCAATTCTGCTTCCAATATCATTTCTAAGCACAAGTTTACACAGCACATGACAGCAATACTTGGGTACTCAGGCAGTGCTGTGCTTTTTAAAAAATATGTATAATGGAAACCAAGATATACTGTAATACCAGTGAAATTAACTGCTCTTGTAAAAATGTATCTGTTCATGTAAATAAGACACTTTATGTGCAGAAAGCTTTCAAATAAACAAGGGCATTGCATTGGCATCCTCAGAAGTGAACCCTTTTACTCTTTTTCAAGCACCAGCTGCAACTGTACAGGGCTCATTTGCTTTCCTAATTCTGTGAAAGAAGCTGATTGACTTACAGGAGCCAATATTGCTCCTCCAAAGCACTTTGAGTCCTACAGAGCCCGGAAGCCAGTGCTGGAAAGGGGATTTAATGTCCTCCAGTGCTGTAAGCTCATGCTTGCTCCCATCTCCATGGAACTGGCCATCTGAGTAAGAGCAATTTCACCTCTTATCTGCAGGAGCACATTTCCAGCCCATGCAGGGACACAGCTTAACCCACACACTCTACACACAGCAACAATTTCTAGATCAGGTTATTCACCTCCGTCACTTTCAAAAAGCCTGAAAAATCAGCCACCACGTTCCCATGGGTCAGCATAGCACCTTTGGGGTTTCCTGAAAGGAAACAGAGAGTGATTTTAAAAGATGAGCCAGTAGATAATTTCCAAAAGCTTAACAAAAACCAAACAAGAAATGGTTAAAATATTAAGTTCTCTTCTGCATTTTAAAACATCGGCAATCTTTGCAGTCATTTCTATGCAGTAACGTGCACCAAAAGCATTTACTGCAATACTCAAAATTTAATAAACCGACACTCCAAACACAAATATTTCTACTGGGGACTCTGACCAACAGTTTCACCAGAAACAATTTATGAGAGCACTCAGATGGAACCACTTGATGAGCGCGGCCATCGGACCTGGCTGACTGTTCCCAGCCTCTCCAGGCAGGATTTATTCCACACAGATTTTGACTAAGAATGATCCTGAATACCAACAAGCCTCATTTAAGAGGCTGTTAATCTTATAGTTAGCCATCACACTGGATAATCTGAACAAAGCAGAAAACAAGTACTATATGATAAAAATTAGACTACAAGACCCTATGAGACTGCAATTAAGAGAAGTCATCAATATTGTCAGCAACAGAGCAGAGACAGGGAGAGCTGCTAAAGCCTCAGCGCATCACCCCAGCACTGCCACTGCACCTGCAGCGTTTCAGCCACCTGGGCAGCTCCACAGTCTCAGTATTTGCTATTTTCACCCTCTTTTCTGAGCTGAAAATCCACCTTGACGCCATAATACAATTTCTGGATTTCATATCTGTTCATACGCCAAAATATGGTGTTTGTGAAAAAGCAAATGTACAGGTTGAAACCTCTGAGCACACAAACCAGAGCCAAGGGTCCCATTCCAAACACCCTGCCTGCAGCACTGCACCTCCTCCTGTCACACCACTGTCCCTTTCCATCACCCTCAAATGGTTTATTTCCAAAAAGAAGGTGTAGCTCAGCTCAAATGAAGATTACAGAGCCAGCCTCTCTCTCCAGTGTCTCTTCTAAGCAGATTGTTCTAATTCACTCACACCACTGCAGCGCAGCTCCTGCGGAAGGAGCTTTACCTACAGGAGCCCCACGTGGCCCCTCCTGGGCCGCCCCACGAGCTTTGTGGGGCTGTCACAGCCAATGATAGATGCAACAGCCCCCCAAGTTGTAAACAAGCCAGAATTTCATTCTGGTTTCCTCAGCCTAGGAAAGGGCAAGGGTGTTTTGCAAAACCAGCTTCAGCACAGGAAAATATGCTTAATCCTCCTGGTTTTAGGACAGTTTGCAATTGGGTCACTTCAGTGCCAATGTGGCACAGCCTGGCTCAGGACCTGCTCCAGGAGCCACAGTGCCAAGCCCTGTGCCCTGCCAGCCTCACTGACATCCCTTCCACTCAGCTCTCAAATAATTAAATAAAGGCACAAAAAAAAGTCATAATTATTGCATGTTTATTGCACTAAAGCAGGACATTCTGAACACAATGTATTTTACTGAAAACCCATATTTGGTGTTCCAAGTGCTTGAGTAATTCAATCCCAAATACTTGCAGATAAACAGTGCAGAGGAAGTTGTTCTGGTCTCACATTCATGCTCCTCCCCACCTCAGAGGTGAAGCTACTGCTGAGATCTTCGCCAGCCACAACTGCTCCTGCCCCAACGTGCCTAAGACAGGGCTCGTGGGCACCAGCTCAGCCAGGCAGGTTTTGTTTCAAGGGACTTATTTTCACAGCTAGGTGCACACATGGATCCAGATCTCAAGAATAGCCCATGAACCGATGTCAGTTGTAAATCCATGCCAACAGCCCAGAAAATTCCTTGTGTTATTTTAGTTATGTTTAGCCAAACGTGCTTGCTCAGCCCCTGCAGCTCCTCAAGCAGCCGCACTCCGACAGCGTTGCATGAGTTTCTCACGTGTTGGTGAGGATGTGTTCAGTACTGGTTTGGAAATGCAAAATTGCACCCTCTGCCTACAAGAGCAGCAGATCTGGCTCCTCATGGCCTTAAGTTGTGCCAGGGCAGGTTCAGATTAAATATGAGCAAAAATTTGTTCACTGAAGGGGTTCTCAGGCACTGGAAGAGGCTGCCCAGTCACCACCCCTGGAGAGATTTAATCGATGGGTAGATGAGGTGCTTGAGGGTCTGGTTTAGCAGGGGACAGGTGCAGTTGGACTTGATGATCTCACAGGTCTTTTCCAACCAAACAATTCTACAATTCCTGCAGCTTAACACAGATCTTCCCATTTTTCTTGGCTGCTTTGAGACCTGAGACTCATTTACTTCCTCCACCTCTGACTTCCATCCAAATTCAGCACCTCTGCTCAAATCACTCGGTGATGCTGGAAGCAGCGTGAACATCCCATCTCCTTCCCCCACGTCCTGCCCGCAGCAGGTTCAGCATCCCAGACAGACTGTGGTGTTAATGGTGTCAAAGTAGAGCAGCAGTATTAGAGCCAGGATAGCCTTCCTCAGGAGGAATCCAGAACGAACCACTCTCCCACAGTGGAGCTGCAGCTTTTTGGGCTGGGGAACCCCTGTAAATTTTTACCTTCTTTAGCTCTTCTGTTTTAAGAGTTAACCGAGCAGAGCAACTGCCCCGTGCCACGAGTCCTTTCCCAGAATTACCACTTTGAGAGAAAAAAAGCAACAATAATGCTTTTTTTAAAATAAAAAAAAAAATCCATGCCAGATGTGTAACACTGCTCTGCACTTTGAATTTTGTCACAAAGACAGACCTTGTGAGTGTGCTGTTACAGAAGTGGGTGCACTGCAATCTTGGTCAGTTAACAGCCCAGGCAGGGCAGTTTCTCCTTGTCTCGGTGCCAGGCTGTTCTCATAAGCAACAGAAGAACCTTTTCCATGTTGCTAAATGGGTCTTTCAAGTAGCAGCTCCTGCCCTTACTTTGTGGTGTGATCCATCACACCATTTTGGGATGCAAGTGTTTTCCTCTCCCTTAGGAGGCCGCAGCAGTCAGGGATGGGCCCTTGCAGGCTGTGAGAAACCACAGTGAAGCAATTTTTATCCAACTGGTTACAGGTAGATCCTGGCAGAAATGAAAAATTGCTTCTCTGGAGTAGCCAGTATTAAAAATTGTATCCTGGGGGTTTGGGGACATCTGTGTGCGCTTGGTTCAGTTCTGAGTGCCAAGGATTTCTTGGTACGACAGTGAGAGTTAGTCTTGTCATCTAAGCTGAGGAACCTCAGCCTCTCCCTTCACTCTGGGGAGCCACGTGGATGTCTGATCCTATCAAATAAAAGCATTAAAGTCATTAAGGACACTAAGTCCACTTTTTTATAAACAGCCAAAATTGCTTCCAATTGTACAATTTCCAGGTTACAAACTGTACAGCTAAGATTTGATCCACGCCATATAAAAATACTTAGAGCCCTTTAGAAGTGAAGAAGCCCTTGAGAACATGTCTGTTGGAATTCTAAATCTGGTCATCAAAAATATCCTGATATGGGCTACACAAAAACCCATGGGAAAGGCACCAGAGTGTTGATGCAACCCCAGGGAAAGCCAGAAAGCGATGTGCAAAGTCCTCCAGCAGAGGATGGGCTGGTGGTTCTCAGAGCACTGCTCTCTGAGAGTTTAGTTTGCAGATAATTGGCAGAATTCGAAATCTTGGGTTTGGATGGGAGAAAGTAAAAGAGCTCTCTGGTTGTCCTGTTTCTATAACTTCAGGCATGTTCCTGAGAAAAGCAAAGCCAGAAACTAGCCCATGACTGCATTTGCAAATATAAACCCAAAATTTAAAAAACCCTTCTCTATTCAGAATCCCTTATTTAGAAATAAAAATATCGATAAAAACATGACTCGAAAATAATAACGGCTCTGCACTTTAAAGCCCACACAAATTATGCCCCACTGTATCTGTGGACATGGCTTCTCTGGTTTCCCACAATGCCTATTTGTGCCCGGCCACTTTGCACTGGCACAGCCGGCGCTCACGGCGCACACGGCTGTGATGTCCCTGGTCTTGCTCTGGGACCAATCCTTTCCTTTCAGCAATCCCCACTGCTGAGACAGAGCAGAGTCACAGCCCCCCTCTCACACCACACGCTCCCCTGGGCACACTGAAGTGCACACGTGTCAAAAGTAAGACCAGTGCAGGAAGGTAGAAAAAAAACAAAGCCTTTTCACACATTTTGAGTTGGTACTTGGAGCTGATAATCCAGTTGCCTACCTTATCTGCAGTACAAGTCTTCTCCAGGAGCTGGAAGATGAAGACATCCCCTCTTGCTCAGCCTCATCTGCAGGTGTTGCCGCCCAAGCAGCCTTGGAGGGCAGCCTGGTGTCAGGCAGCACCTTCTGCTGCCTGAAGGAGTGGAGGCCAAACCGAGGATGCTTTGGGGTAGGACCAGGCGTTAGGCAATGCTGAACCTGAAGGAGCCACTCGAGTGCTCCCTGGAGCATGGTCCTTCCCCGCAGGGAAATATAAAAGCAGTTTCCCAAGCAGCAATGCCTCGTGCTCCTGCACTATCTGCCTGCACAGCTTTTGGCAGATGGTATGGAGGTCGAGTTTGCAAGAGTAGAAAATTCCTGCAAGCTGTACGAAAACCAGGGGCTGCAGAGAGGAGAAAGCACTGGGTCTGCAAAGAACAGGCAGGAAAATGCTGCTGCTCCTCTCCCAGAAACAGGGGCCAACGCCACACACGCCCCGGCAGCGTGGGTTGCCCAGGCTCCTTCCCAGTGGTGCCCCAGGGCCAGCGTGAGGACACAGACACCTCACGAGCAGGGCTGGGCATGCTGCAGAGAGAGGACCCTGGTGGGGCTGGGACTGGGGTGTGCTCAGGATACAGAGAACAGAAAGATGGGGACTCACGTTGTTCTCTCTTTTCAGAAGATAAAACCCACTTAACCAAGCGCTTCACAACTACAATGCAATATGGGAAGCAGAAACATGGGTGGATTTTTAGACAACTGGAAAACTGCACTGCCAAAATGTATGTCAGGGATTTCAAGTGAAAAAATAAATATATAACTGTTTTTAATTTCCAGTCTACAGAAATGTACATAATAGGTATCCTTAACTATTAAAAATGCATATAAATATCGTTGTCATATCAGCATAACAGCAAGTAAGCACATATTGAGGTAGTATTAATAATTAATTTTATAATCTATTCTAACGTTTTGAGATTAAAAAGTCTCTTTTACCTGTAGTGCCACTAGTAAAACAGACAATTGATAGATCTTCTGGTCGAGGAGGCTAGAAATAGAAAAGGAGAATAAGAGATCACATCAATGAAATGCAAAAGGGTCAATGGCAGACTGTTGCCGTTCTATAAACTTAAAGATCAAACCAATTATATTTCAGCTCTGTCATAAAAACCTTGGCAAATATAAAAGACTATCATAAAACTCTCTTAATCAGGTTTCTTCAGCTGATGCAGGCTCTATTCTCCCATTACATTTTGCTCCAGATGCATTAAAGGGATGTTTAAGTATAAGAAGACTTGGAATATTTGTCTTGCAGTAGCAAGACACCTATACCTGTAGGTGTGGGGAAACTTGAGATAATTTAGTGATGTCCAGATAAGTTCTGGAACCATGTGGTTATCCACAAGAGGGGACAACTTTGTGGAGCTGCTGACTACTCCCATTTCCAGCAGTGTCTCTGTACTCTCAGCACCACCCTGTGTGTGTGCTATTTTGGGGCATGAATGAATAAATAAGCAACCTGAAAATCAGAGGCTGCTTTTGAAGTTTCACTATGAGCAGCTGGTGAAAAATATCAATGCCATTTTCCCAAAATATCCCAGAGAAATATTGCCAGGTTTTATTTATGAGGTACAGAAACCCCTCTGGGAAGCCAAGAGTGTAAACACATTCCCCCAGTGCTGCCTGGCTAAGGAAGCAGAATTAGTGTGGTTTAACAATGGCATTTAATTACTGTCCCATTAACACGTTCAGCAGGATGGACTATCTCAGTTGAGTGTCCCAGGCAGAGGGTAGGGAGCAAATCCTGCACATCTCCAGTGGATGGTATCAACAACCCCCAGGCTCCTCCACTGCCTCCCACACAGAAAGGGTCAGTGCCCCTAAAGACACACAGGCTTCCATCTGCCCAGAGCAAACCTTCCCCTCACTTCTCAGTGAAATAAATGCAGCACAGTCAGCTACAACTGTCAGTGGGAAAAGCAGCACACCAGTACTCACCACAGGCACACGGTGACTCTCACGGCCACAGTCCTGAAAGAAATTAAAGTCACAAAAATCATTTCCACTTTAACACCTGCAGTGTAACCCACTTGGTAATAATCTACAAACCCCTCAGGGAGAGCATGACTTAGAGCAGAAAAATTGTGGCTAACACTTAGGTCATCTCTTCTATCCCAAGTTTCTTGCATCAACTGCAATGTCATCCTTGGATTTCAAGATTGCTTGAGCTGGATCCAAACTGTTTCACAGAAGTGTAAGGCTGTAGGTTTACACGTAGGAGGACAACATCTCAAATAGCAACCCCCCTTCCCAGGCTTAAATGGCAGCTGATATCCTATTTGAGCAGGAAGGTTTGAAATGCTGGCTCTCCTATCAACAAGGAACAACACCAAGAGGCAACTGCGTTGAGCACCAACATTACCAGCCACGAGCTGCTCTTTTTTCTCTCCAGACACTGAACCTGCCACATAGTTCACAACTACCTCTATGTTTTACTGCCTTTTTACAGAAACTACACAACATAGTGAAAGGGGAGGGAGAGCAAACTTACCTCCACCTCCTGCATGGTCTGGATGCGAACCCCGCAGCGCCTCCCTCTCTCAGTCAGCTCCTTCTCAAACGAGTCCATCAGGATGATGGAGCTCAGACCTGGCGTGTCTCTCCTCTCCACATGGTCAAGGAGTATTCTGGCTTTTTCAGGTTTGTCACAAATGACTGTGGAAATGTCAGCTGGAAGAAAAGCAGGCAAAGGAGCTGTTTATTGTAAACCTCTCTTAACACGAGACCGGCTGCTGGCTCATAACTAACATCCTATCAGTTCTGATACTTCAGGTGAAAGTCACAAATCCTAGAATACAACATACAATTCTCTTAGAAAATCAATGCCATTTTACCCAACTTAAAGCAATGCTGAAGCTGTAGCTGGCACCTACAATTATTCTGGGATTCAGTTCAAACTACTAAAATTGCTCACCATGTGGGCTAAAAAATCTAGGAGGAAAAATACATAGCAGCACAGGAGCAGGTGGCCCTGGAGTAATTCCTGCCATGAGAGCAGCTCCATCCATAGCTGTGCATGACTGGGCACATGGGAAATGCAGCAGAGGCAGCCCTGACCCAGCATGAGGACACACAGCTCCCCAGAAACCTTTCTATGTGACTTCAACGAGCAAAACCACCCGCCTTTGGGAAGCAGAAGAAAATTAACCATTACAAAATTAACAAAACTAGTTTCCAAGAAGGTTACAATGATTTTGGTTTTACCTGTGTTGATGATGTAACGAATGGCTCCAGGGCCTAAGGTGTCATAGAGGGGAACCACCACCATGGAGTAGGTGTAGCAAGCCAGCTCGGAAATGATCCACTGCAGGAGCACACCAAAGCATGAAGGTGAGCAGGGGCCATGGAAGCAGATAGAACACATTTGAGGACAAGCTTCAAGTATAAAGCAAGCTCACAGGTCAGGACCATTATTAAAACAGGATGAACTTGAACTTAAACTCTCACCTCTGGACGGTTTTGAGCAAAGACCCCAATGAACTGCTTCGTGGATGGCTTGCAGCCCTGCTGAATCAGCCCTGAACCCAGAGCTTCTGCCCTTTCAGCCACCTGTGATTTGGAGCAAAAAGAAATATATAAAATAGAGGAATATAAGCAATACTGAACTAAGTGAAGACGAGGTTTACACAGGGAGGCTCTCAGATTAGCGTGTTCACTATCTAAAAGCCCAATTCTTTGTTACCAAGAGCCATTAGTAGTTGACAAGCAGTTGATCTCTGGTTGGTAATGCCTTAGAGCTTTGAGTGTGTCAGTGCCACTGTCATGACATTGAGCCTGTCCCCACAAACCAACTCGCCTACACAATGCCAGGATGTGCCCAGCTGGGAAAGCCAAGAGCCCCTGCACGACACTTTAGCAACCTCTTGGTCTTGTGTGTGTGCGTGTTAGTGATGGGTGCCTCAACACGCCCTTGTTCTGCCAGGGGAGAGAACTATGCAGGGGGTTGTCATTTCCAGCTCACCTCCTTGTAGGACAGCCACTGGTAGGGCTGCTTGGGCTTCCTGAACCCCAGGCACGGGCCGTTTTCTGGAAGACACAAGCAGAAACTGATGGAGTTACAGGAGCAGCGCCAGGAGTTAATGTGGGAATGCATGAGGGCCCTCAAAGAGGAAATCTCTTGTCATCGTGGTCAGCTCTCGCTCCTGTGCAGAGCTCACAGCAAGCCCCATCAAATTAAACACATGAGCACAGCTCATGGGAGACCAGCTGGGATCTCCCAAACAGTCGTTCAGTCCTTCTCCCGGTGCTGCAGACAGGACAGCAGCAGATTGCCCCAAAACAGCCTCATTAAAGGACACATGTCCAAAGGCAGTGCAAGCACTAGTGTCTGATGAGAGCTTTGATCCCAAACACCCGCTCCCACTATTTTTGCTGCCTTTTGATTTCAACACTTCAAAGTGAAAACTTATTTTCAGCACAGCCTGCTCTGGAGGAGGGTAAGACAATACACAGAGATACGTGACAGGAGAACATCTGAGAAGTTTAATGAATTTGCTAACGGTACTCGCCTGCACAAGATCCATCCCTCCATACACCTACTGAGTTATTTACCTACCCCTGTCCTGCCTGGGGGCTGGAATATTTGCAATTCCTCCGAGGCTTTTGGAGGTACTGAAAATAATAATCATAGAATTATAGAATGATTTGGGTTGGAAGGGACCTTAAAGAACATCCAGTTCCACCTCCCCTGTCAGGGGCAGGGACACCTTCCACAGGATGAGGCAATGACAATTAAACTGTTGTGTTCAGCAAGGTGGGATGTCGTAAGCAGTGGACACATAAATAGTTATGACAGAGCACAGAAAATTCATCGTGGCTTTTCAGAGTGGGAAATGATGTCTCACAAACGTATGAGAGATCTTTGATGGTACCATGGATCATGGGGTAAGGTAATGGGCTGCTATACCCACAATCAGCTTTCCTAAGAGCTCTTGGACCGAGTCCTTTACCCTGCCCTGCTGTGGAATAAAAGGTAAGCTGGATGAGTTACTGATGAAAAGGCAGCAGAAATAAGAATCAGCTCTGTTGGGTTCCTGAATGAGCCCCATATAATGTATTCATAAATGTTTTGGAAATGAATAATGTGTAATGAACTTTGCTGATTCTGTAAAATTGAGGATGTCAGACTGCCAGCCAGTGGCAGCAAAAAGATCTCATGGTACCAAGAGTTTGCACAGTGAAATTCAACAGCACTAAGGGCAAAATAATGCACACAGTAGGCCTCCCGTGCTCCTTTGACCCCGAATGGACCACTACACCACTTGGGCCTTCTGCAATTTTATGGGCTCCCCCACTCTTTCAGCCTCTACGCTCTCTGAGCTCCCCTAGGCCTTTGAGCCTTCCACACCATTTAGGCTTCCACTATCACCTGATCCTCCACCTCACCAGACCTCTGCATCACCGTGTTCTCACCAGAGATGCTGAATCCCCTCCTGAAGACCTCGTACATGGTCCTGGCATCGTCATAGTAGTGCGTCAGCAGCTGCGCGCTGTCCCCGATCACCGAGCGGCGCGCCCCGTCCAAGCCCTGTGCGACACAGTGACACGACGTGAGGCAGCCATCAGCACCACCCGAGGGACAGGAGATGGGAAAACCCCAAACCACAATGCAGCACACTCCCCAAATTCCAGAGAGTCCTCTGCAGCCACCACTATGTTCCTGCCCCAGCACCTGAAGGGACAGGAGAGATGGGATGTCCACCTCAGCATTCCAGTTACATGGAGAACCACCTTCCCTGAGAGGAGCACTTGACTCAGCTCGTTCCCACAAGAGATGGTTGACATTTCCCAGAGAGATCTGAGGAGGAATTAAAAATCTACAAGTAACAGAGTGGGGATGCCCTGGGGGGAGCAGCTGCTTTGGGCTCCACAGGTCCCCAGGACTGGCACCATGAGCACCTTCTCAAGACTTCTAGACCAACACCAAGGACAGACTAAAGCAGAGGCCAATATTTATATTCTTTAAAATGGAGCAGCTTCATTAAACTTAACTTCTTGCAAGTATGTTAATTAATAACTCCTCAGCCTCTAAGCAGGGATTCAGGTTTTTCATTCTACTTTTTCCTATTATTACAAGAAGTGCCAGCTGATTTGATCTTCAGTGGTTTGCAATAGCAGCTCCTGCAATTATCAGTTATGGATGGCTAAGCAAAACTAGGACCAAAATGCTAGGAGATTAAATTAAATCCGGAAGATTAAATTAACAGGCTGCATTCTAGTTTTATAGTTTACAGAAAAAGGTGAACTAAGGAGGGAACTGATCCCTGGCACAGCGTGTTACGCGACTGATTTCAAGATGAGGTCGGGGAGCCCTCAAAACAAACAAGAGCACCTCCTGGCATCCCCTGTGGTCATTTCCAGGCATGCAAACCTCCTGTCTGCCGTGCCCCTGGCCTCACCTCGACTTCCTCCGACTGCATCCGCAGGTCGCAGGGTGGCTTCACGGCCCTGGGCCGGCTGGCGAACCAGTAGGCGACGACGGCCGCGAAGGCACCGATGCCCACCAGGGCCGTGGCCGGCAGGTTGCGGAAAAACTGGCTGAGGTCATCGAACTCGGGGAGCCGCAGGCTCCGCAGGATTTCCTGAGCCTGCATCTTCTCCACGAGTGAAACGGCAAACTCTGCAAGAGCCAGAAGGATGCGGTCACGGCACGGGATGGGCACGGGCAGCACGGGGCTCGGTGGGATGAGCAAGGCTCATCAAGCACTGCTCTGCTGACCCGCGGGGCTGCCTGCCAGCAGCGACCTTGTCTTCAGGAGAAGAGAATCCATGGAAAAGATATGAGAAAGGAGGAAGCATCCCTGCAAGGGTGAGCAGGAGCAGACAGCTCGCTCCTAAAGGACAGCTGAGTACAAATGGATGTTAGGAGACACAGCTGCAGTACTTGGTAGTAGACAGACACTGTGACAAGCTCTGGGATCCGGACTGTGTCCAGGAGCTTGCTCTGCCCTCCCTGAGCAGGACAGAGGCTGCAGCCTCTGTGGTTGCAGCCCCAAGCAGGGCCAGGCACTGTGGTGCCATCTCCAGCCACAAGCCCTCAGCTCCCGTGGAACAGGGCAAAGCCAGCGCGCCTGTGCGCAAACCGCTGTGCAGACACGCTCCGGAACACCACATTCTGCCTTTATGCCAGCTTCCCATTCTCAACTTGGTGTTCCACATGATTTTCATCAGGGTAAATTATAGGTGATTCAAGCCAACGAGAGCTTCGTTTCATCGCTTAAATGTTTCCTGGAAGAAGCAGCAAAGGCACTGCAGACTGGGGATAAGGGAGTGCCAGGGTATCAGGCAAAGAGCACAGCACCAAAGCGTCCCCACCCTGCCTCCCAAACGCCTCCGGGTGCTCTGCAGAGGAGGCAGAGGCAGAAGTGCCAGGGCATTCCCCAGTGGGCAGTCCCGCAGGGTGCTGTCCCAATATGAGAAGAGAAGGGTTGGAGACTCAGCTCTTGGCAAGACACAGTGGGGCTGCTGAGGACCCCCTGTCCCCACTGCCAGCCCCAGCGCTGCTCCAACAGCACTGAAACCAAAAGCAAAGACAAAAACTGAAACACCTTTTCTGTAAAAAGAGCTGTGCATGACAGAGACAAGTGAGGGGACAAGTTTTATGGCACAGGACAGTAGCACTACACCTTCTCCAGCTCCTTTCCCCAGCACCACTTTGCTGTGAGCACAGGGAGGGTGGCTCTTGCTGGTGCTGGACTAATGGAACAAGATCCACTCACTGGGAAAGCATGAGGGCAAGGAGATCTTCCCAAACACAGCCCCTGCAAGTTGCCTGACTCTTCTGTTTTGCACATACAGAAACAGTCAAGAGTGAGAGAAGCCAGGCCCCTGGCACACTGCTCCCGGCGTGCAAAGCAAGGCTGTCCTCAGGGGACTTGTGTTTGGGTGCTGAGCACACCAGGAGCATGTTAAGTAACTGGTATTTACAGTAATGGCCCAGTATCAGCTCCCTGCCAGGGAGTCTCCCATAACTGCCAGCCCTGCAGGGACAAGTCAAGCAGATGCAGCAGAGGGGGGGATCCAAGCAGTTAAGGTTTCCTGTTAATCCCCACAGCTCTATTTATGACTTTACTAGCAGGCAAGATCTTAAAGAAAAAGGTTTGCTGCTGCAGGAGCCCAGGCAGCCCCTTCCCTCTCGCCCTCCAGCCTCACTCCAGCTTGCAGAGCTACAGAGTGATTAATGGAGGGGCTGCTGCCATGGGGGGGCAGGACTCCCTGCACAATGGCACCACTGACATTAACACAAACCAGCTTTTTTCCTCCTGGGAACAGTGTCTGGGTTAGGCTGAAGGTCAGGACTACCCTCTCACAGCCTTTTCCCATATTTGTCCTGAGAGAGCTCCGGAGATCAGCTCAGGCCAAGCCTGCAAACGAGGGACACCCCTCACACGAGGCTCTGGAGGAGGTTTTTAGGTTTACACGAGCAAAAAAGAGCACAGCAAACAATTAATTTCAACTGCTATCAAGCTGAAACATGGTGGGGACAGCAGGGAGCAGTGGCAGTGACACAGAGCCCCTACTTGAGGCCATCTTTCTCCTGTGGCCTCTGGCCCAGCCACCAGCCCAGCATCCCATCTCCACTCCCCCAAGAACTCCCAGCTGTGCAAACCCTCTGAGATAACAACCAGCTCCTCCAAGGACAGTTGCAATGATCACAGCAAATGAAACAGAATCCAGATGATGTTACTGAGCAATGCCAACCCACAGGGTAGTTTTCCCCTGAGCTTTGAGCATCTTTCCAGAAACTTCCACATCTGATAAATTTGACCACGTGGCTGTAACACTGTATGGATGGACTGAGACAGCTGATTTCAACCCTCAATATTTTTCTGCATCAGGCTACGAAAAGCCAAGCACCCTTTTACTAGCCAACTACAGAAAGCAGGACAGCTCAGTGAGGGAGCTATTCATTTACTGATGAATTCACTATTTGTGCAAAAGCATGTCAGCCAGTCCCACTTAAAACTGTCTGCTCCAGAAACACAGCCTGTCCCACCGTAGGCAGCCGCCTGGTCTGCCACAGTTGCTGGTCACATGGAAATCTTGAGACTGATTCCCCCAACACCAGCCTGTGAGCAGTGTTTTGAATCCACCTGTGCAACTAAGCTGAGAGTGAAAATTGGGAAGGTGCTTGTGAGAGCAGCAAAGCAGTGGCAGCGTTGCCCTGGGGGAATGCTTGGCCACAGCCATGTGCTTCTGCCCGGCTCCGCTGCAGGCATCACCTGGGGAGCACCAGGGCTAGGCCTGTCTGCACATCTCCCCAGGTACAGGACATCTATGAACATCTGGAATTGGCAGCACTGGCTAAAGAATCACGTGAGCCAGGGCTGCAATAAAATCATACAATCACAGAATCATTAAGGTTGGAAAAGGCCTCCAAGATCAAGTCCAACTGTCAGCCCAACACCACCATTCATGCCTACTAAACCATATTCCAAAGTGCCACAGCTACATGTTTCATGAAAGGCAAGAGTAGAAAGCAACTTGCACACAATCACAAAGCAAATCTGGAATCCCTCAGGTCCTCAGGCTCTTCTCACTTTTAACCTCCAGTTTTTGCTTAGGAAATGAAAATACTACAAGGTCCTTCATCTACAGCACAGATAACCACAATATAGACACTCTCATAGCTCCCACTGCCAGCGTATCCCAAACCCTTTTGGAAGGCATCAGCAGCAGATATCTTTTTGTGAGCACATCTATTAAAAGAAACCTCTAACTGCCTCAAGGCTACAGTTCAGTCGTAGCTAGGGTAGTGTTAGTATCAGGCAAGAGGAACAAGTATTGCAAACCAGACCCTGTGCAGTTCAGGAATGAAACTACTTCTGTTATAATGCAGATAACGAAGAAAGTGTGATTATATCTCTACTGACTTTGTATCCCTCTGATGTGTCTGAGGTGTCACTTATGTCAGAACCTGGACTTTGAAAAATCTGCTGCAGAGACATCAAAAGTGCACTTTTAATCTGCCAAAAAGATATGATGCTTTAACAGAGAATTAAGAATCACTTCTAATTGCTGGGAGGTGCTTGGCTCAAGAAAAGTGGCAGCCACAGTGCTCCCTGGGATGCATGGAAAGTATCTCCTTTATTGGGGTGGTGGCAGGGACACCGCGTACCATCGAGTGCCACAAACAGGGTGCTGCTGGCAGCACCTGCCTCCTCAGAGAGGTAAAACATGCTGCAGCAGCCAAAGTTACAAAAGACCTGCAGGGAAACTACTTAAATTGCACCCATTCCATCTGCTCCCAGCGGAAGAATCAGAATGTTCCTCTCAATCAATGCCCATGGTACATACATTATTCTGAAGACTTGTACCAAATTCCTACTTGGGTATTATTTCCCACTGACCTGAAGTTATTGTCCTGCAGCAGATGACACTCTGGGACAGGTGGCCAAATCCTTTGTTCATAACCACATCAGATGGATAAAATAAATCAGTATGACTGGAAGACAGAAATTCACTCTTCCCTGCATAAGGGAAGCTCCTGCCCAGGAAGGTCAACAAACGTCCATGGTGAACTTCAAGGCTCCTGTGATTGCCAAGTCCACAAGGATTTTTAGATCCTTTATGATTAAATGAAAGAAAACCAAACAAACTATAAATACTTCTTGTTAGTGACTCTTAAGTAACTGCAGGGTTTCTCAGAGGATGCCACAGTGACAGGAAATAATATCAGAGAATACACTTGAGAGCAGAAATCTCCTTAGTTTTCTGTCCAAAGGCTGTCACAAGTGTGCTGGATCCCTGGGAAAAGTAAGTAGAAATGCCAATAAAAAGGAGAAGGTTCACAAACTCATCTGCTTGTGTTTTCCCACTTTCACTTAATAACCTAATATAGACTAAACATATACATTAAGAACAAGATCCTGTTCTCAAGGGTGAACTTAATCAAGGGAAGCTCTCAGCACCTCTGAATCCTCTTGTTCAGCCCATGAGCTGTAACTTCAGCCACTGTCCCCCATTTCTGATCACATTCGATTTTTGAACTGCAAAGCTCATCTGGCTTTTGCAACAGTTAATCTTGATTTTGCATCCCAAAGTGACTCGTGATGAGCCTGTACTTGATCTGCTCGGGGCAGCAAACCTGCCTCGGGAACGTGGCCAGGAAAGAAGCCCAGGTGCGTTTGGGAGGAACAGCACAGTCCAGACAGGGGAGAAATGTCCCAGCATCCTCCCACCCCAGGGGAGGCTGCTTCTCCCTCACCTGCAAAAACAAGGCTTGGGGCTGCCACGCTCTCAGCCTGCTCAAACAAGTTGAGCCGAGTGGGTAAACACCTCATGGTCACACGTTCTGCAAATATATTTCTCAGGTGATCAGGAAAAGAAATAATAATAAATTTTAAAAAGTCAGCACCATTGGGCTGGGTTTCCCCATCACATCAGCCTCAGGGACAGTGGCAGAATGCCCTCTGCATCCCTTGTCCAGCAGTTTTGCCCCATTTCTGTTACCTGTGGTGCACGTGCCCCAAAAGCCAGCAAGCAGAGCACCCCAGCCATGCACACAGCACATGGAAACACTGACATCTCCTTTTATTGCAAATAGGATTGGATTTCTAAAGAATACCCATCGCAGAGAGACACAAACATGCAAGAGAGGACAGAAGAAATTGTTTCCAGACCTGAAGAAGTGCTGGTGAGGTGTCAGGAGGGAAGAGCCATGGGCCAGAGCCTGGGGCTGCCTGAGTCAGCCAGCACGCCTGAACCCCCAGGCTCAGGGTTTGGGGTGAACTGGGCTTCTGCAGCCATTCCTTGGGCAGTGACACGGGGGGGGCTTTGAATCACGAGCAGCCTTCGGCAGCAGCCCATCACCACAGGGACAATGAGTATTTATTTATTTTTTTAGATACAAGTGGCACTATTGTGCTATTTGGCTTTAATCTTTTCCTGCTGGAAGTGATTCTGTAACTCCAGCGTAGTCAATGGAGTTTTAGTAACATAAACCAGTGTGGGAACAGCCTCAAACTACTTGTGTATGCATAATGCAATTAAAATTTTACCCATCCTGTGCAGCCATGCAATCACATCCTTCCTACCATTACATCAGTGCACGGGTGCCTGCTTGGGAAGAACTCCTTTTGAGATGCCTTTATCTTCCTGCCCTCCACGCATTCACAGCAGGGTAGGGAAGAGGCGTTGATTCATTTTATCTTGGAAACTGGGCAAAGTGTCTAATTACTATCCCTGTATTCAAGCACAAAAAAAGGCTATTTACATTTGACTTTCTAGCACCAAACTAAAATCAAATAAGCAGATTCTCAGTATGTCTGAGAGAAACAACTGTTTGCAGTGGGGAACTACAAAATGTACCCAACTGACACACGATGGCTCAGAGCCTGCAGACCCACAGCTTCTCTTCATGTGAGCTGCAGTGAGAGGAATATCCCTGTCATCCATATCCACATCCCTGGCTGTGGCACCGGCTGTTCACTCCCTTCACAGAGGAAACAATTTACAGGATCTAAAACATCTCAATCCAGAGAGGCAGATTTAGAGGGATTTCACTCAAGTGAAACAAGATGAGCTTTTTGAACCTTTAAAGCTGTGTTTTCTCATGTTCAGCTCTGCAGACCCCAGACATTGAGATTTGTAGCTGCTTTCCAGAAACAAGGTCAGTGACAAGATTCACACAAGGAAGCACGCAGCAAAACTTGGACCATTCTCCCTTACCTTCTGCTGCAGAAGGAAACAAACTCCCAGTACTCTGCACACAACATTTGGGAGAACAGCACTAAAATCATCATGTGACTATGCCACTATGTGAGAGTCTCCATTTACAAAGGGTAAGGGAGCACCAGAATCCACAGGGACACATAAAGCTGGCAGGCACTTGCCAGGCTGCATCACGTAAATTTGCTAATTTCACTGAAAGCTATTGCAATGGTTAACGTGTTTCTAAAAACAAGTGCACAGAGGCTGCTGTAACCAAGTAGCCAGAGGGCACCTGGGGATGTTGTGCATTGCTTGCAGAGTATAAGTCTTCCTTTTCCCCTTTATCCAAGCTTCATGCAAGCATGCAGTGGGACAGCAATCCTGCAAGGAGTTGCTGTCATTAAATGCAGCTCAGATACCTCAGACTTTCCTCTACCTTGGCCAGGGCAGCAGCTCTTGGGAGACCACAAGCTATGAATTCCTAATCACTGCTGTAACTGAAATTGGAGAGGATGCCAACCCAGCCTCTGCCATGCACCTCAGCAAATTTTGCTTGCATGGGCAGAGAAGCTGGAGAGCTGGACAAACCTTCAGCACCTCTGGGTTGTGGCCAGGCTCAGCTGAGGAGGGAGGACACTGGCCCATCTGCAGCAGCTGGTCCCACACTTGCACAGGCAGAGGATCCAGAAGATTTTATGAGAACAAAGGATTCAACTACAAAAATTGTGTCCAGCTTTTGTGTAATTCAGCCACAAATATACCAGTTTATTCCAAGATTTTTTTTTTCATTTGTTTTAATTAAAAGGAGAAAAGCAGGAAATCTCATGGCACTTGGCTATCTTTGTCTTTTCAGCTAGTTTGATATTAGGTCAATTTTACCCTGTTTTAACAGTTTTACACTATAATGTTTATGGAAATAGTAATGCCATGCTTTATAGCAGGCACAAAGCCACACACAACACAAAGTGCTGCTCACAGAGAGGAAATGCCATTCTATACTTATTGAACACTGTAGATAACTACTGAAAACTGCCCAGGAGAGTTGCTCTGCTTTGAGACAGGAAGCCAGGCAACCTGCAAGTCCTACAAACTGCTTGGCAAAAAGTAAAGGGGATGACAGACATAAAGGTGAAAACGTGAGCACCAAAAGTATCTGAAACTATGAAAGAATCAACGTGCAGAAACCCAGCAGACAACCCCAATATGAAGCAGAAGAACAAGTGATACTGGTTCACTTACTTTTGCAGGACTCCATGACTTCCTGGCCTACACGACTGTGATATAAAGACATCACCACAGAAGTGACCTGAAATGCATCATTACTGGTCCCACATCCCTCTGCGAGCGGCTCAGGAAAGCAATCCCCACAGCCCTGACCCATCCCACACTTACTTAGAGGTTCCTTTGAAGGCACACGTTTCACTGCAGCCTTTTCCCCATCTAATGTCTCTCTCCTTCAGTCAGATCACATGGAATTAAACCCCTGTGGCTTCCATGTGAAGTTATCACTGCTTTGGGACAGTATATTTTCATCAAAACTGTGTTTTCATTTGAAAAAAAAAAAAATAATGCCCCCTACCTACCAAAACCACATCAAAACAAACTCTTGTACATGTTGAATTTTACCCACTGTGAGTAAAATAATTGACTCCCTAGTGCAACAGAATACAAACTACAATTACTGCATTTTACTTAGATTACACAATTCCTTGCAGGGCCAAATAATAATCTTGTATTTAATTTAAGAATCAAAGTAAAGGCATTAGTCAATACTGACTACAGTTCCACTACAACTCAGTGAGTCATAATTGGGAAGGAAATAAAAGGAAAAAGGAACCAGTTTAGAGATAAAATTGCTGGATTATTATGCCTGGATTATTAAGACTCAGACAACATAAGAAGGTGTGAGAGGCACTGGACGCAGAATATGTATTTGCTCCTGGACATCTATTTGCATGGACAGCAAACAAGGGAGGAAAGGCACAGAGAGAGGCTGTGGCATCTCTCCAGGAAGCAGACACCGGAGAATCACCCAGCACACAAGAAATGAAATAAAAGCAGTTTATAATTTCAACATTTTATTTTTACTAATGAAAAGTGTCCTTCTCCCCTTCCTTTGGGAACCAGGCTTGTCCAATCTGTTCAACTGGCTGTTTGCCAACAAGACTGCTAAAGAAGGAGGTTTCAATGGTACATAAGCCTCTTTAGCTCAAACTGCTGTCGTGCAGGCAGAGGCAGCCACGGGTCGGTGCACCCCAAACTGGGTGTCTGGGGCACAGGAAGGGGATGTGGGGCTGGCGTGAGGCCAGAGATTGCCCCCGTGCTCCTGCCTCCCCAGTCACCCCTCCATGCTTTCCCTCCCCGGTCAGCAAGGCAGAGTTACCTGCTGTGGAAAAAGGCTTTGCATCCAGGTCAAACCTCTTTGATCTGCTGGAGAGGAGTAAGGCAAAAGAAGTTCACCGTGAGGAAGCCGGTGATGGTTTTGCATGAACTCTGGTAACTGCACGGAGCAGGGAGAGAACAAGGATGAATGAAAGGTGCTCAGGATGCAGTTGGAGCAGTGTTATAAATTTGGCCCAGTGATGTCAGTGGGACTATTATTTTATTTTTTTTTAAGAGAAGCAGGCAGAAAAATTCTTGGTGTAGAAAAACTGTCTCAGAGCTAAGGTGCCCAAAGGGTCTGATAAAATTATATACACACACACACAATTATATATCTGCATACGTCGATGTGCATGTATATAAAATACATATATAACACTTCGCTCTGGGTGGTTGATAATTAACACTTATTCCACCAGCACTACTGCAGAGATATCTCACACTCCTGAACAAACTCTTTTCACCAAATGTTTGTTGTGTCAATGGCACAGGCTCCTCCTCAGCATGATCAAGGCACCACTCTCTGCTGAGGACTGAGCCATTGGCAGTGCCCAGCACTGGGCACAGGGGTCCTGGGGACCGTGCAGCCTCCTCGCCACCCCTGGTGCCAAAGGCAAGGTGCAGAAAAAGGATGGGAATCTCTGAGCATCCCAGAGGAGCAGCACTGACCACTGTTCCCTCTCGGCCCTGCTGAGAAATGCATTTGCAAGAGACAAGATTTTTGCAAGCATCCACTAAAAATGGAAAAATGCTAATAAGGAGCACAATGTCCTGCAAGTCCAATTTTACAGAAAGAGCACAGTAATCACACATAAACAGAAGTATTTAAAGTATCTAAAACATCTACAGCGTACTGCCAAGAGAAATTATTCAATAAATAATTCAGTGGTTGTGCTGGAGATCTTACTTTACACACTTGTAATGTTTCAGAGAGTAAAATGCACCACTCGGTTGGCTGGAAATGCCCCGTGCTCGGAGCCACACAGGGGCCACGCTGTCTGCATCAGGGCCACCAATTCAGCACTGATACTGAACCCCTCACGGTAATATTCATCCTCCAGTCCTACAGCTCCTTGCTGCACTCAGGGACAGCTCATAGACGTGAGCCAACCTAAAAATACCTTTTACACCCCCAAGCACATCAGCACAGCAGGACGCTGAAGCCACCGTGACTCATGTGCATAGGAAAGCTGAGACTGAGATCCCAGTACAAATCTGTTACTTGTGTGGGTAATGAGGCATTAGGAAGCTCATGCAAGTATTTTAAGTTTCCAACCAGAAGGAAAAAATTCAACAGCTCAGAACTGTTTCTCTGAAGTCTATCAATTGCCTAAGGCACAAAAAAAAGCTCCTCTAAGTGCTGAAATGTCCTTAAAATGTTACTGAGTGGTAGTGTGTGATGAACCGGTCATGAGGTTTCATTGACCAGGCTAAAAACCAAAGCCTGTGGTTGCAGAGGATGAAGTTGAGATGGCAATATCCACCTGGGATAGTTTTCCACCCCTGTCCTCAGCACACCCCTGTCGTGCCAACGAGGCTGCCCTGTTCTTGCCCAAAGCAGCCTCAGGCGATTCCTCCAGGCTAAATCGTAACCCAGCCAGTAGAAAAAGCAAATCCCCAAAGCTGTGTGGTTTTCTGGCTCTTCAGTCTTTTGCCTGCAGCTCTACCAGACCTGCTCACAGAGCTGTGCCAAAAACCAGCTCAGGGGATGCAAAATTTCACCTGCGGAAACCACAGCCTGACCCCTCCTTGCCCGCATCCCACCTGCTTCCTCACACCCACACTTGGAGGCAAAGAGCATGGCCTGTGTGAGCAACCCATGGAGGTGAATAAAGCAGGGGAGAATTTGCCCCTCAGCCTTATGGAAAAGAGTTTAAAGGTGCCAGTGGATCCAGTAAGTGTTTGCCAGGGCTCATGTTGAGGTGCCGAGCCCCGCAGGAATCGTTAGAGCAGAGCTGGTTTCTGTCCCTGCGTCGCACCGCAGCGCTGCTCTTGCCAGGGCTGGGGTTCGGTTCTGGAAGCTGCTTCCAGACCATCTGCAACTCTCCCTCTCTTCCCACAAGTGCCCAGGATCATTTGTAAATCTCAGTTCTTGTGAAGAAGGGGCTTTGTTGGGATTTCTTTGTGGGGTTTTTAATTTTTTGGTAGTGTTTTTTCCCCCCAGTGACACTGCTGGTTGATTGTCCCATATACTATATGGTTCTTGAATGCCACGTGACAGGCAGCAAACAAACAGCTTAAATAATTGCATAAAAATAGTTATCTGGGGCAGAGTACAAAGAAAAGCACTGAATGGAGAGGGAAAAGGCAGCTGCACCCATGACAGACGGGTTTGCAGAGCGGAAGGACAAAGGTGCCCTGCAAAGAGCTTGCTGGCTTGTTGCCAGGCAAAGTTTTGACATTTGCCTTCAATTATTGATCAGATTTAAACAAACCCCAGCACTGGCTGTAGAGGCCACGGTCCAGCTAAGAATGCCAGGAACCTGAAATTCTTGCTGCAGTGTCAGTGCTGGTCAACGCAGAGGCGCAGGGACCACCAGACACGGTGGTGGAAGGAAACAGGTGTCAAACTGCAGCATCCCACGAGTGGGGGAAGTTCAGCCATAGACCTTGCTAATTCCAATTTCACTGTTATAGTTTCTTTTCTCCCCTCCTTTATTTCTTTTACGAATAGCACACCACCGTTCCTTGCTCAGCAGAGGCTGCAGTTGGCAATAGCACTCTCTGCCTCAGCCTTGACTGCACCAGCACTCCCACCCCTACACACAGGCTACCCAGAGCCTTTGGGATCACTTTTTGTACCCCTACAGACTATACACTGCCCTTCCATAAACGCAGGTGGGATATAACCCCCTCTGCAGCTCGCTGCTGGGCTCATTTGCAGTCTTCCAGCCTTGACTGGATGCCATGCTCTCCATGGTCATCTCAGCCTGCAAAACCCCTGATCATGTGGAGGAAAGGAGATTCTGGGTGCAATTTTCCAGTCTTCCATAAACAGGCAGGGAAGAAGCAAGCACCTGAGCACGTATTGCTCTGGCTCTGTTCTGTCCCCACAGCAGGTCACCACCAGGCACAGACAGGCTCACAGACAAGTCCCTATGCTGCAGGTTGTCAGCCTGGCTCAGCTCACCATCACTGCTCACACCCAGCCCCTGGCCATGTCTGCAGGGTCAGTGTGTGTGAGACCAGTCACAGTGACATGGGATGGGGGGTGTTGCTTGAAGGCACACCAGAAGGCAGGAGCTGGCCCTGGCTGCTCTCCTGCTGTGTGCAAATGCTGGGCCAGGTTTGATTTCCACTTGCTGTTTGCACAGCAAGATTGGGCGACTGAAACCCAAGCCACTGCTGAATGGTGCTGTGAGGATCCCTCCTTCTGGCTGGGGCTCCTCTCTGCCTTACACCCCCCCGCCAGGGTAATCCAGAGCAGGCAGCAAAATAACTGTCTCACAGAAATAACAGAAAAAAAAAAAACAGTTAGTTTCTAACCAAATCCCCATCTGGGGTGACCATTTGGTATCATAAGCATTGGTGCCACGATAGGACCAGAAGTGTGCATGCAGGGAGCCCTTGCCCACAGCACAGCTCAGGTGGCTTTGTTTAATGTTTAAACTGCAGTGTATGGGCACAGGGACAGCTCAGAGCGCCCACCCTGTGCTTCACCTCACCCCAGCTGGTGGGAGCAAGGCAGCTCCCCAACCCACCACCAACCCACCTCCCACCCTTCTGAGACTGCAGCCCAGCCCATGCAGGCAGTGATGCCCCACTTCACCCCACACCACGGCTGGATGGCACAACAAGTCCTGCCAGTGCAAGCAGCCCTCCTACCTGCCTCCTGCCCCTGCTGCCATTTCTACTCCCAAATTGCCTTTCCCAGGCACCAGCACAAATATTTGTGCAGTGGCCCAGGGAACAGCACACGACGACTGATCCAGCAAACCTTTTTGGGTCTGTCGTTGCTGTTTCTTTTGGCAGCAGCACCAACTTAAAGTGGTTTCTGAATCACACCAAGCATCCTGCACAACTATTGCACTACATTCAAGCAAGTCTGGCAGTCCTGGGAATGCATCACCCAAAGTGACACAGAAGCCTAAACAAGCTCCTAACAGAAGACCTTCTGAAATACTTAAGAGACGACGCAACGGCATGCTCAGAGCAAGTCCTAGAGAGGATAGGGAAGAACAGGAACACTTTGTGCACCACTTCCCAGCCACACGTTAGCCTGCATCATTTCACTGACAGCTCAGACCAGACTGGAACTCTACTTGGTCAAATTTCAGTTTTGTGTTGCCTTCTATGATAGCAACAGTCATGCAGAAAGTGTCCAGAGTAGGCTTAAGCAGGCCAGACTGCAGCTGGCACTGTCTCCAGCTGCGAAGCTGCTGTAAATCGGGCCCATTGCTGTCTGCAGGATGCTGCCCATGCAGCATCACACCTCAGATTTTCATCTGCCGCCACAGAAAACAGGCTGAGGCCTTCTAGCTTGTACCATATAATAGCTAAGCAGTGTTTTTATCATAGGAGCAATTCTCTTTAGGCCAATATTACAGCCTGAAGAGCTCCAAAACTTACTGACCTGCCACTGGGGTATGAGCAGAGCCATGTGAACAAACACACAGAGTAAGAGGCCCTCAGCCAGTTCTGTGTCAAATGTGTGCCCATGAGACACTTATGAGTGACACTGGAATCTGAAACTAGAAAATTACATTGAAAACAGCAGCTTAAAAAAAAAACAACAGTGGTGTCATAACATAACTATAATAAACACAGTTGTGTCCCTCACTTGCAGTAAGCCATCTATAATTAGACCACGTTAATTACCTATCAAGTGTCCTGCAAGTTGTAGCACTTTTCTGAAAGACCCTGTCTGCACTTATAGGAAGAAGTGAATAGACCCCAAAGGTATGAATACACCTGGCAAGAGGGCTTTACCCAGACTCTGTGCATGTACAGTGCAACTGCCTGCATCAGGTCCAGGCTTTATCCCAAAACAAACCAGCATCTAAAAAAGGTTTTGACAGTTATTCAAGGTTTATTTGGCAACCTTGTAGTGCAATAAAGGGCAAGAAAACAAGGGTTAAGAACCTGAAGGAAAGCAACTCCCTTCTCCTCACGGGGCAGCAGCCGTGCCCACCCCTCAGCCCTGCCAGCTCTGTGCCCTCTGCCTGCCCGGGCCCCGCGCCAGCAGCCTGCGGTCATCACCGAAACGCAGCGCCCACAAACAGCCAGGGCTTCTCAAAATAATCTCCACATATTTTCTGTGTGCGAGACTGTCACCGTGCTTTTAAAGGAACAGAACTTTGAGTTCTCCTCTTGCACGTGAAGCCAGTAAACCCAGACCATTTCTGCATTGATCAGCCACCGCGTTAGGGATTGCTCGCACCGTGCCAGCGAACAGCAAATCTTAGAACCATAGAACCATTGGGTTGGAAGGGACCTCAAAGTTCCCTTTGAGACATCTCCCACTGAATCAAGGGGCTCAAAGCCCCATCAAACCTGGCCTTGAACACCTCCAGGGATGAAGCAGCCACCACGTCTCTGGGCAACCTGGGCCAGGGCCTCCCCACCCTCACTGTGAAAAATTTCTCCCTAATGTCTCATCTAAATCTTTCCCCTTCCAATTTAAAGCCATTTCCCCTCATCTTATCAGTACAGGACTACGGATAAGGCTTCCAAGATCTGTGCCTAACTCTAGGGTTTAGCCCCATCAGAATCTGCTCCCCACACACTGGCAGGTGCTTCCCATGTGGATGGAGCACACACATGGTTATGTGATAGAGGTGCAAAAACACAGCATTTGATTTGGAACCACATCACACGGTAGATTTAAAGCTTGTAAGGGACCTCCACCAAGCAGCTTTCACAAAGGCACAGATCAGTCACCATTTGGAGAGCCCACCAACAGCAATATCCATCACAAAGGGCCCACCTTGGAGTCTGGGTGGTTGAAACTCAATATACAGAAAGCCTAGAAGCTGGCAGAATGTCAACCACAATTAAATGAGTTATGAGGGGCAGCTGAGGGCCCTGGGGCTGATTAGCCTGGAGAAATGGAGACTGAAAGGAAACCTTATCACTGTCTACAACTCCCGGTTGTAGTGGGTGGCTGTTGGTCTCTTCTCCCATGTTACAAGTGATAGGACGAGAGGAAATGGCCTCAAGTTGCTTCAGGGATGGTTTAGATTGGATATCAAGAAAAATTCCTTCACTGAAAGGGTTTCTCAGGCACTGGAAAGACTGGCCAGGGAGGTGGTTGAGTCACCATCCCTGGAGGTATTTAAAAGATGGGTAAATGAGGTGCTAAGGGATGGTTTAATTAGCGGATAGATACAGTTGGACTCACTGGCACAGCCTTCCCGGGGCACCCCCAGAAACCAGCCCCCACTTCTGCACCCAAGCGCCCTCGTCCCTTGGCTGGGGTGCAGGCAGAGCTGCTCTCACCAAGAAGCCCCAGAGCTGCCTGGGGGTCCCGGGGCCAGAGCCCCCCCAACCCAGGCAAGACTGACCTCCAGCCAGAGCTGGGCGGGAGCTTTTCCCCCTACTAAGGCTGTAGAAACGTCTGAAACAACAGCAAACAGCAAAAGCCACAAACTCTTTCTGGTGCGGGTGCTCCGTGGGACTGTGCCGGGGGTCTCTCCCTGCATCACAACACCACAAACCCACGGGGACCTCCCCCGCCTGCAGCAGCAGCACCCACGGGGTCCCCCTCTGCACAGACGGATGTCCCGCACCCCCTTTTTTTTTTTTTTGACGGTTTGGGTTTGCTCAGCATCCCGGAGCCCAACAGCCTCGCTGCGCGAACACCCGGGGTCCCACGCAGAGCCCCCCCCCCCAGCTCCAGGGGAATCCCAGATCCAAACCCCAGGCTCACCGGCTCCCGGGAAGCCGCTTTCCTTCCTCTGCCCTGCTCGCAGTCAGCTCATGGCTGGGTCTCCCGTTCACGTACTTGGTGCAGAACTGCTGACTCCAGGACGTCCCACCCCCTTCCCATCTGCAAACTGCTGAAAGAAGTTAAGCTTGGCTAATATCAGCTTAGGCTGTATTAGCGCGGCAGCAGCGGTGCCCCCGTGTAACCCTTGAAGCCCTGGAGACTCCAGCTCCCGGCGCTGGCAGCCTTATTCCAGTTTCTCACAGATCGGCAAAACTGCCCCCCTTTCTGCTACTGAATATTGCATGGGTTTGGCACTTCCATTTGTCATCCTGGAAGCTTTACGGCTCCTAACAGACTCGAGGAAAGGCGTTTGGATGTAGAACTGCAAAGCCTTCCAGCAAATGCTCTGTTTAAAATAAAAGACAGCATCACTTCTTTTGTTTTTCTTTTGGGAAAAGTTATCATAAAACTGAAGTTTCTGACACTGAGAAAGTCTGCGTTGCCGGTCCCAGTCTGTTAAATCAGAAACTTCATCGCCTGGGTAGAATGAATGTAAATCACATGAATCAATAAAATAGAAAATAACTATTGTCAACACCATCCTTAGATTGTTACGTACATTAAAAGCAAAGAAAAAAAACTGGTATTTGAGCTCAAACCTGGTTTTGTTAGTTTACACTGATAATAACAAAGCAAAAACTTTGCAAGTAATTTGTGGAGATAAAATTATCGAGGTCTGGCTGAGCCGTTTATCTTAACTGAAAGTTCCTTTCAGCTGAAAGCCAACAGTCTCCAATCACTTCCAACTCCCCTCTTCAGAGCTAAGATAACCCCGGGTGGGTCTCACCCACCAGGAGCCCCCACGTTTATTTACTGTCGATTCCTTCTCACAGTTGTGGCAGTATGCAAGGACTTGAGAAACCTATTCCTCCCAGGGATAGGTACCTGGCTTTACCTGAATTTACTGTTTTACTCACCTTTCTTCCTTTCTTTCCTGAAGGTGTATACAGGCTGGATCTCCACAGTCGCCTGGCAGACAGGGAGATGCTGTCTGAACGCTCTCTGTTACCATCATTAATAAAGTTTCTGGTTGACCTGTCCTAAATTGTACCTGTGATATTGTGCTGAGAATCCTCAAAGAACACTTAACTCTCATGAATGAGGAGGGCCAGATATTTAATGAGATTTCAGGCAAGCTTGTCAAACATTACCCACACGTGGGTATTGTGCAATCAGGCTTAATTAATAAATTTGCCAGGGTAGGGCAGGGACTACTGGCCTAAATGGTCTGCAGGTGTAAATCAGCATCACAGTGCTGGCTTAATGGGACCTCAGCAATATTCATCAGCTCAGATTCTTGCTCCTTTGTTCCTTATGAGCCACAGCTTGACAGAAACTTTGCAGTGAGAGTATTTCAGGTGTTTGAGCAGCCCCCGGGCTGGCTGGGTGCTTGGGTGCCTGTAGCCCATGGGTACAGCCTAGTTGTGCTCCTGAGGAGATGTGGGAATGCTGATTTTAAATAAATATTGGATTAGAAACAAGTTATTGTGCTGCATTTATTTATAAGAGATCTCTTTCAAGCTCCTGTTGGTAAGGGATGCTTTTGCCTACCTCCATGGAGATCGCAGCAGGAGATACACCCTCAAACATAGATGGAGAGCTTCAGTAAAACCAGTTTCAGGGCAGTTTCAGACCCTTCTGCCTCTTTGGTGAATACCCTGAGCTCATTGCCTTTCCTTTGTCTTGCTTTCATTGCATGTAGGTACAGCTTAAGGACTCCCTGGAACAACCAGAGGAAAAAGAGGAGAGAGAACAAAGGGAGGAATCTGGATTTAGGCTTCCTACCTTAAGGGAAGATGGACATAAGCACACTCCAAGTAATACACAGGAGAAAAGTTTCCCCAATGCCCCAGCATTTTCTGCCAGGTGATTTGTGCAGCATAGTAATCGGGAGAGTGTTTTATGGGAAGACAACCTCTGGGTTTTTTGGACATGCAGCTGAGGGAAAGTGTGAAGTTCATCATCAACACAGTTTTGCCCTAAGAGCCCTTGGCACTGGAACTCAGAGGGCAGTGCAAGTTATGTGTGAGTTCCTCCTGCAGGTGTTTTAGCTGTGCTCTGCACAACGTGAGGCTGAGGACTGGCAGGGTTTGTGCTTGAAACCAGGACTGAAGTGCCTTCTGCTTCTGGAGAAAGCTGCCCAAAACTGACCCTCAGCTCTAGTGTGTTGTGTAGCAGGGATATTTACAAGTACAAAGGAAATAAGGGTTCACCTCTGTGCTGATTGCTGCTCCGTCTAAAGCCCAGTGAGATTCAACTACCAGCAAAATCAATGGAAATACTTTTATGGGATTTGGCTGAGAACCCACCCGTCCAGGAAAAAAAAAAGTTATATCAGTAAATCACTGTGATTTTAATGCTCACAGTCAAACACGATGTGAGAGTACTGTAAGAGAGAATAACCTATTGAATTTGTCTATGCTTTTATGCTTCATCAGAATGAATTAGAAACACAGATCAAGGTTGAGTTTTAAGCAGTGATACTTATGGCCAGAAGGATGCAGAGCCATCAGAGCAGCTTAACCGAGGCTGTGCCACCAGGAAACACCATCAGGCTCAGACATGGTCTGTGAGCTCCTGGCCTTTCATCACTCCACAGCCCAGAGTCCCACACAGCACTTCAAAATTCTCAGGATAACTTAATAAAAATTGCTCCTTCGTCTTGCAGGACATTCCCATAACCCAGGGCAACACCTTCAGGTACAGAACAGAAATTTGCCAACAGTATCTCTACATTCCTTAAGGCACATCCAATAGAAAATCCTGCCAGAAACAGACACAGAAACCAGCCACTAATTAAAATAATGTAATTTCTTTTTAGAAGTCTCTTTTGTTTCTTTCTGTGTCTTTTGGTCAGATATTATGCTTTTCTTGATTATACAGCCCATATTTTTGACCACTTCCAGAGAGCAGCAGGAAGGAAGCACACTGCATGAACAGAAGATTAGTTCAATAATTAGGAACACTAACACGAGGCTACCAGGTGAGTGTTTCTGCCTCCTCTCCCTCTAGCCCTTCATTTCCTTACACTGCAGGGATGCCGATGGATGGCAAGGGAACAAAAATAAACCCTCAAGGATGATTTTACTGCTTATGCATCTTTTCCCAGCTGCCATCCCCAAACAGTCTCCAGACATCCATTTTGCAGCTGAGTGCGGTGGGTGCAGGGGCTGCATCCTGTCCTGGTCCTAGGGGCTCCCTTCTGCATCCAGGCACATCAACAGGGCTGGTACCCACCACCCACAGGTCCCACCCAGCTCCAGTACCCGTGAGCAGCAAGAGCCTAGCAGTGTGCTGGAAAATGAGGGAAAAAGGAGGATTGGCATCATCTCACAGAGGATTTTTAAGAACTTTGCGGTTGGGCTGTGATTTGGGGTGACCTTCAATATTCAAACATAAGGACTTCACTGTAATTTTCTTATGGCAGCAATAACAAGTGGTTACATTGTTTGAATGCTTTAAAACGCTTGGGTTGTGTTTGGGAATCTTTACTGTGGCTTTAGGTTTGGGTTTTTTTTTTTGTTTTGTTTACTTAAGCAGCAATTGGGTTATTTGTATTTTTGTTCTAGCCCGTTCCACTTTCTGGTTTGCACCCCGTGCAGCGTGCTATATATTTCTGAAAGTAACTTGCTTTTGCTCTCCTGTTTTCACAGATATTTTCAGTACTCAGGAAGGCATTTCTGTTCATGTTACATTTTACAAACCCTCCCCAAGTCTGCACATAAGTAAATTTTCAGTTCACGTGTACATGGCCCCTTTCTGCCGCTCTTCCCCCATCTTCAGCCCCCTCCCCTTCCCTGCTGCAGAAGCAGCCTTTAAATCACTCTTTCTGGAGATTTTCAGCCTTTTCTCTCCAAGACATTGGAGCAAAGATCTCAAAGAGTTAAGGCGGGGGGGAGGCCCTCAGACAGCCCATTCTTCACTCTCAGTGACCCAGAGCTTTTGCCTTTTCAAATGTGCGCAGCCAAATAAAGCCAACAGAGGATATGCAAATGCCTTTTCCGAGAGGAACCGCAGCCCTGAATTGCTGTTGGCAGGGCAGAGCATCACACCACCCTCGGCAGCCTCTCAGCTCCCGGGATCTGCCAGGTCGGGAGGAGCCTGCGCCCGCCCGGCACAAAAAAGAACCCCTTTTCAGCCGAACAACGGCGTGGCCGTTCCGCAGGGGCAGAGGGAGGGGCGCACTGGGGCTGCTCCCCATCCTAGGGGCTTCACGCTGCCCGGGGACCCACAGCGAGCCGGGGTTTTCCGCGGATGAGCCTTAAGGAACGGAAATCTGCTGACAGGATTCCATTCTGTAATTGAAGCTGCTGCCCTGGGTTATGGGAATGTCCCGTAAGGCAGTGCCTGGTGAGGAACTGGCACTGGAGGCTCCATCCCTGGAGGTGTTCCAGGCCAGGTTGGATGGGGCTTTGAGTCCCCTGGTCCAGTGGGAGGTGTCCCTGCCCATGGCAGGGGGTGGAACTGGATGGGCTTTGAGGTCCCTTCCAACCCAAATCATTCTAGGACCTTTATTAAATTTTGAAGTGCCATGTACGACTCCAGAACCATGAAAACCCAGGAACTCACAGGCCAGTTCTGAGCCCAGCGTGGTCCCCTGGTGGCACAGCCCCCTTTGGCTGCTCTGATGGGTTTGCATCCTCCTGCTTTTCCATCTCTGCTCCAAAATCCAAGGGACACTGGGGCACTGGCACAGCTCTGGTAGCCTTTTACAAGTGGAGTGCTCCAAAGGAGTTACTCGAACATATTGTGGAAGAAAAGAGTACTTCTGGATTAGGTCATCTGGAGTTGTGGAGAATGGTTTTACCTGAATCTGGACTGTATCGGAGATACGGCATAAAACACATTTAACTTCTCAAGAGGGATTCTGATACATTTATCTTTTCTCTCCGCCATTTGAAATGATCTTGAAACGAGCTCTAAATAACATTCTTTCCACTTTTTATACATAAATACTGTTTTTTGAAGAAGACATTTAAATCTGCATCATTCACACCTTTTGTAATTTCAGTGCAAGTTTGGCTTAGATCACTTCCAATTCATTTCAGTTGTCAACAGAGTGATTTACTCTCTAGATACTTTTTCAAAGTGGGAAATAAAAAAAGTTAAATTAAATCAGCTTAGCAATTTCAGTGCTGGTTCCCGTGCTGAGCAGTTCATACTTGCCCTTGCAGAAAAAAAAAATTAATCCCAGCTTAGCAAACACCTCGGTGCTTTCCCTGGCTGCAGCTCTCAGCTGGTGCCATCTAGCAGCGACTGGGACACCCCGGCGATCACAGTGACGTCTGTAATGCTCATTGAGCTGATTTTAGGGATTTGGTAACCCTGGGAAAGGAGTTGATTGTTGCTCTGGAGGCAAAAGGAGGCTCTGATTCTCACCATGCAGAGACACTTGCACGTCCTTTCCAGAGGAGGCTGATCCTGAGCCTCCATCTCTCCCCAAGCACCACAAACAGCCCCCACAGGACAGCGCAGCCTGGGGCTGCTCTAGCTTGTGTGCTTCTACCCTCAAGTTCTTGATGGCTGGTGGGAGAAGGAAAGGTCATTTTAGTCCCTTTTCTTCCTCGCCATGAACAAACGCAGAGGCCTGGCTTGCCTAGCCCAGGAAAGGAAGGCTCTGCAGCCTTCCACCCAATGACAGAGCAAGCAATGGCCCAAAGAGAGATGCGGTGTCCTCTGCACCCAGCCATGCTCTGGGTGAGAAGGGGACCCAGCAGGCCATGGCCAGAGAGCTGCCACATGGGCAACTGTTTCAGAGAGGAGGCTGAGCTGTGGGTCAGGAAGGAAACTTCTCAGGTAAACACATAGCTTGGCTAAGACATCCCACTGGCATCCAAACAAGCAGGATCTAGATCAGATGTCAGTAAATCTGAGCTGAAACTCGGAAGACTTTGGAGCAAAAGGTTCTAGAACAACTTTCCAAAATCAAAGTGTGTTCACAGCAGGGAGGGTCGCACTTCTATGGAAGGGCCAACTGAGGTGGCTCTCTGCACCAGGTCCCTACCACCCCAGAACTTGTGCATCTTAGAATTGACATCTTTGCAGTGGCAGTGACCACACTGATAGCCTTGAAGTGACTGCCCTTCATCTGTGGTCAAACACAACCCCAGGTGTCCAGATGGATCATCCAGGTGTCTGTTGCCAGGTGTGGGACTGCTGCTCCCCTCCTTCCTACCATCAACACTCAGCAGGGAGAGTGGTGAAGGCTGCCTTGGAGTTTGGCCACTAGAAGATGGGCTTCTACAGATAACCCACGTCTGCCACAGGCAACAGCAGCTGACAGACCCTTCTCTGGGGTTGTGACTTTTCTGAATCACCCAGCATCTGACTGCTTGTGCAGCATCCCTGTCGGACAGAAACCACTGCTCCCTGGGCCAAGTAGCATGGTTGACCTCAGTGAACAAAACCATATAACAACACCCAAAAGGTGTATCTAGAGCCCACTGGCCTTATCAAGGCCAACCCATCCAACACTGATTTGGCAGCAATGAGGTGGAAACTGTTCACTGTAGTTTACATGTGGTGTTTCTGAGATTGTATCTACACCACAGTAGCCACATCATTGAGCAAATGGAAATGTGAGCTGCAGTCTTACAACACCACAGCACACAGGTCTAAATATAAAGACTTTTCCTCCCTTAATTGGGGATTTCCTAATGAGATAGTGATTTCCACTGAATGATACTTTTCTTTTTTTGACAAGTGACACTTTCTTCCTGTGGCGCAAAAGAAAATGACTTGGACAAGGCGATTTGACTTCTTTCCACATTTTTGGGAGTGGTACCCTACACAGCAGGGAAGGCAGAAGAGCACCTTATGTGGCTAACAGGGGAGCTTCTGGGACAGCAAGTGCAATACTTGGGGTTTGTGGGGGAAATCACACTGCATGGTCTTGCCAAACCCTACCATGAACTCAGTCTGCACCAAGCAGAGGCTGAATTTTTAGCCACACCTTTCCAAAGAATCTGCTACACATTGCAGCAACATCACTGCTGGTAAAGCCCAGGCATCAAGCAAAGAGTGGGCAAAGCATGGGTACAGCAGGGAGCATGGGGACCAGCAGGATGGTCCAGGGGCTGAACTGCCTCTGCAGCTGTGAAACCCTTCCTGGATAAAAGTCCCTGCTCATTTCAGTGCCTTACACTTTCTCATCACCAGCCACCAAGTTTTCCATAGGGCACTCTCCAGTACAAAGGTGAAATACTTATCATTTTGCCTATATACAGAGCATAAGGAAAAAGGAAAATCAGGCAAATCCTTCCTCCTCCTCCAGCTCCTTCCCATCCTCGGCCTCACCTGCCTCCCCACCAGCTGCAGGTCATCTTAAAGGCTCTGTGACAATGTTTACAGTGGAAGGACGATTTGACACAGTGAATGACTTGCACCAATAAACACTGGTAGACAATCAGCAATCAGTCTAAGCCCAGCAAAACATTTACCCCTGTCACACTGTACGGTATCAATGCCAAGTTCCTTGGCATCTCCAAAAAAGGATTTACAAAGACTTTGAATCAGCACATCTGGGAAGAAAAGCCCCCGGAGAGCCAGGTCTGGCTGACAGGAAACTACAGGAGAGCGCAGGGAGGGTTCCCACTGGGGTTTCATGGATTTTATAGATATATGACAAGCATATTTATCCAGATTTTAAAGCCATATGCTCTCTGGTACACCTTAGTCCACTGTGTTTGACTGGTTTCCAGGGTAAGAGGGTACCTGAGTTCACAAGCTCTGTAAGCCCTCCTGTTCAGGGGGACAGGAGGGAAGAGGCTGAAGCATTTGGACACCGGTACCTTTTCCAGAGGGTACAAGGCCAGAGAGCTGCAGGAATGGAGCACTGCGGGTGGCCCTCCTCCCAGCTGCCTGTGCTCCTGGCACCTGCAGGGACAGATGGGACATCGGTGCCAAGGACCCACAGGGCTTTGGCTTTGCACAGTAACATGAGGCATAAATAGCAATGGTGGAAGAAACTCATTACTTATATCGATCCATCACCAAAGAACACATGCAGGGCACCTAAAAATAAAAAAAAATAATTAATAGATGTTGTTCTTTCCTGTTCATTTCTGATCAGAAAGAAGGTGGTTAAGCCAATCATTTTGTTTGGGTCTGTTTGAAGAAATAATCTAGAAGAGCCAAGAAAAAAGCCATGGGAAAAATGCTGCCCTTGATGCCTGAGCATCTATCAGGAGGTAAATGCCTGTGTCACGTTACCCACCATCACTTCTTCAGTCTCACCCAGATGTGCCTCTCGTTAGCTACCAGTTATTCAGGCACTGGTTGCAGCTCTGCAGTGATAAAGAAGGAAGATGCTGGTATTTCTCTCAAAGAACTCTCAAATGTAATAATGAGGAAAGGTTTAAACCCTGTGGTGTTCTGCAGTGTTTGGTGATGTCAAAACAATGGCAATTATACTCTTACTGATATAATGTTGTATTTCTTTGTTCCTGGCTTGCTCCCAAGTCAGCTTTCCCATTGCTGTGGGTATTTGGTTAATTCAGTTTACCATCTGTCTTCAAAGCATTTCTCCTCTTTTCATTACTTGAATAGATACTGTAATATCCATAGTAGTCTGGGGACAAGAGTCAAATGTTTAGCTTAGTCCAGAGCAGCAGAGAAAAATTGCTGCGTGCTCTTTTTCCCTGCAAGAAGCAGGCAAATCCGAATACATTTAGTCTTTGTTTTTGATGGTATCTAGCAACTGTTCAAATAGAACAGTAATAGAGGGATGGTGAATAAAAGCAACTAAATATACCTCATCGAATAACACAGGCTTGGCCTCCGTGGGCTGGGCTGAGCAGCCTTGGGCATCTCCTCTGTTTCATACACAAAACACAGCAGGAAATATTTCTTACCCAGAGATCTGAATTTCAGGGCACCATCAAGGACTCCTGTGTCACAGCACAAGAGCTGGGTTTAGACACAGGACTGTACAAGCCTATGTTCTATTGCAACACCAGATAAACCTCCCATTCCCTTGCAAACATGCACTGGGAAATATTTGGTAATGTGCTGGTGCTGGCAGGGAGAAAGGGACACTGACAGCAAAATTCACTTCATGTGCCTCCACATATGGTACAGGTGCCTGCTGTGGCCTCCAGCAGCTGTCAGGAGAGCAACCCTCCTCTTCCTCGCTGTCAGACAGGAGTGGCAGGGCAGGCAAGAGGCTCAGGGTTCCAGTCACATGAAATAAGGAAGAGCAGAACAGTCTCTGGGATTTCCTGCTTTTACTCAAGGGGAAAGGATCAAGGGGTAAACTGCAATCCCCAGGGGGGCTGGTTGTTTCTTTTGTTTGCTTTATTTTGCTATACCAGTCTACATCCTTTAGACCATCTGAGTGTACACATTCCAAAATAATTAGCTTTGTCTTTCTCTGGCTTCTACCATTATTTCATTGAGGTGAGCACAGCAGACCTGTTCTCAACTCATCAAAACCCTTGTCATGGTGCCAGAAATTCAATTTAAATAAACAAAAGTGCTTGCAATGGCAAATGAGCCCCTTGCTCTGTAAATCAGCACAGCCACTCTGACTCTTTTTTTTCAGCCATGGAGTGGTGTCTGATGGGATGGGGCCACCAGAAAACCAAGACTATGTTTAACAGCAGCAACTACAGGCACACAGCTGAGCAAGTGCCCTGCTGCCAGGTCAGGCAGGGCCTTCGCCTCTCCAGTGGGATCCATCTCCCATAGATCACCTGTGTTGATGTGCATCTTGGCTACTGCAAATGACAGTAACAGCACAGCTGTCCTCCAAGGGCATCTTTCCCATAGATGAAAATTTTGTGCTTAAGTCATATCCACACTAAAATAAAATGAGAACAGCATTAAGGGAGGCCATGAATCAGACACACACTTCAGGACAGCTGGACACACCAGGGAGATGTGTTGGGATACAGCAGAGTAAACACCAAGATCAGCGGCACAGGGATCAATACTTCAGGGCCTGAGAGCAGGAGCTCACACAGCAGACCATTCCCAGCCCTCCTCCCGTTGTCATAATCAACCCTGGTGCATCCAGTAATGTAGCTCAGAACAGTCCCTGGGGCCTCAGGGCCCAAAACACTGTAACAAACACTTGCCTGCAGCCTCTGAGCCAAGTCCTGCTTTCTGATTCACCCATGTAATTCCTCTGGGCCATTATTGCACTGCATGAGTTTTGCTACAGTTCAAAAGCAGCTGATTAAAGCTGCTGATGCAAGCAGCTGTAACCCCACTGACTTTAGTAGGATATTTTCAGAGACAATATTCAGGCCAATGATATTAGGGTCTCTTTTTTTTTTTTCATTGTGAAACATCCCAATTCTTAATTAAAAATAGCGAGTAGATATGAACGTGAATAATTATAACACGTTTTCCATTCATGGCATTCCCCTCCAGAATATTTACCTGATGACACAAGGATGCTGTTTTAAAATATTTTTCCCTTTTGTACTTCCTTCTCTTGGAATTCTGCCTGCCTAGGGAAAATCTGTTTGATAGATAAAGGGGGAAACAGCAATAGATAAAGGAGGAAACAGCACATGCATTGAGTGTTGCCTTTCATTAGAAAAGACACTTCGTATATACTCAAAGGACTATTTTGAATCGGTGCAACAAATAATTCAAGCAGAACCTTTAAATACCTTACAGACAGTCTTCTGTTTCAGACTTGCTATTTCCTATTCCAAGCACACTTTGAGTCACTACCACCTGCCCACAAAACAATGGGATCCCCAGTCCCCCCATAGCTACAATGCACATGCACACCCGTACGCCGCACAGTTTCACATATCCATCGTGAAAAAAAGCACCTTTACAAATCCGTCAAAGATGGACCAAATGAATAAACCAGCAAGATGATTTGAGAGGAATTATGTAACGCACGTTCAGCTGAGCTTGCAGCAACAGCATCTCATTGTGCCGGCTTTCTTGTTGCACGCATGCAGCACAATATCACATTTCCATCTTTGCTGTCAAGCGCGCGCTCCCGCTTGCCTTTTTCTCTCCCCCCCCCCCCCCCCCCCCCCCTCCCCCCTTCAAAGTGCTTGAAATATTCTGATTTCAGAGCAAGGGAGGCGAGGGGGGAGTCCCCGAGCAGGCCCCGAGCTGAGGACTGCACTTGGAGGTCGTTTTGGAGGGCTCGGGGCTGGCTTTGCCCTGCGCTGGTGTGGAGCGCATCCCCCGCACGTTGCGGGGAGAGGAGCCGGGGAACAAGAGCGGAAGGGGGCAAATCAAAGAGCATGAGGAGATTTCGGGGGAGAACTCACCCAACAGCAACCAGCCAGAGCCCGCGGAGCCCAGGAGCGGGGCGAGCATCCCTGCGGGCGGCCGCTCGGTGCAGCCGCGCACTGCGGCGCTCCCTGCGCGCTCCCCGCGCACCCAGGCGCGCTCCCAGCGCTTCTCCAGCACAGGGCGGTATTTTTAGCAGCCCTCCTCCTCTCCCCATGCTGCTAAACCGTCTTAAAAGGGGCGACGCTGCTGGCTGGGATGCGGGTGATGGGCAGAGAGGCATGTGAGAGCATCCCATCCTTCCCACAATAGCCAAGAGCATCAGCAGCAGGGAAGAACAGAGGAAGGAACAAGGGGATAGGGAGAAACTTTACTCCGTAATGGCTCTTATTTTCACCTTTGTCTGATCAAATTGCCACTGGACAATGTCCTGTGCAGGAACAGTCTAGGAACCTCAAGCATCAGAGATGCTGAAACACCTACAGCTTCATCAGCAGAACTTGTGAGAGAGATCGGTATTGCTTCTAGATATTGTAACAGCTTGAAATATGGCTAATGGTTACTTTAAAAAAGGAGACAAACTGTACACGAGATACTAAATACATGGGGGGAATAGCAGATTTTTGTTCTTAGTGATTCCATCTTTCCCCCAAAAGATTGGTTGCAGAAGATCAGTCTCTGAGCTCCAAGGTAAGAGAAGGACTTTGCAGAAAACAAAAAAACCAACTTTAAGAGGACTGCACCAGAGGTAAACTCACATCTGACAACCCTCCAGCAATCACAGTGCTGGTGGGGTAAAGAGGACAGGAGTGGCAAGAAGTACAAGACACGTCTTTTCCCAGCCTTTTGAGCGACCAACCTGGCAGATCTGCAAAGCAGGGGGAACTGCTTGCTCAGACCTGTGATGTGCAGCTGTTTAACTCTTAGTGAAAACAGACGAAGATACACCAAAAAAATTCCCTGCATATATCAGGAATTAGTGCTAGTTTGGGTATGATTACAGCTGTCCAGGGCATGTATTTCCCTTGAAGGTAAAGATTTTTGGTTTTCTTAAAGGTGAGAATGAATTTGATGTAAATGAATGATTTCCATTTCACTGCAAACAATTTTTCAGTGTGGCTTCCTTCTGATTCACTATGGAAAGGACTCTAAGAAGTTTCCTTCATACAGAGGACCAGCAGCTGACTAAAACTGATGTCACTCGTGTTATTGTCACCACTGCCCACTGATGAAAGTTGTTAGAAAATTGCCAGATCCAGTTTACTCAAGGGCTATTTCGCTTCCAAGATCCATGGTCTCAAAGCAGAAATCAGTCATCAAGTCTGCTAACAAGTGAGCTGGGAACCAAAAAACAACTGTATCTGGCTCCACAGGCTATGGTTCTCATGGTAAATGCCCCTACAGCTTGCAGCAATTCAGTTCAGCTACATCTGGTGTCATAAAATCAAATAAAACAGCTATAAAATAGGACTTGGCAAAATCACATCTAATGCAATTTATTTTACTTAGGAGCAAAATAGATTATGGATTAAATACTATGCGTTATTTTACTTGAGAGATTTTGCCTGGCCTATTCCTACAAACTTCTCTTTCTTGAAAAGGAAGAAAGAACATTTTCACTTTACTTTTAACTTCACTCCCTGCAGCAAATTCTGTGTTGGAAGGCAATTACTGCATCTCATCTTCTGCAGGTTACCCAGATCCTACAGTCCCTGTGTCTAAGCAAGCCCAGATTTCTCCCTGAGCCACCAGCATCACTTGTTTCTGGGCCCCTAAAAACCTGTTAACAAGAAATGACTGTAGTGAAGCTCATTGATAGGACAAACGTTGTCCTAGTGATATGGGAGCTCTTGGACTTTCAGTAGATGGACCTTTTAAAATAATACTTCCTTAGGGAAGCTGAGGGACCAGTAGAAACCGGTTGAATTGTACCAGCTCCCAGAACTCCACTAAGCAGGTTTATAACATACAGTTTCACAGCGAGCCCTGAAAACACCTTTCCTCCATCTAAGATAGGAGTGAAGATCACTGACACAGTAGATGCTACCTGGCCCTCCACGCCCTTGCTTTGGGGAGCCACAAGGTGTCTACCTATGCTCTGTAAAGAAGACCTTCCTTTAATCTGCAGTAGCTCCTCCAATCGCTCTGCAGATTAAAAAAAGACAAGTGACTTCCTGTGTTTCACCACAAACTTCCTGCCTCTGTGCGAGGTTTCTCATGAACCTTTTTCTAATTCTTGAGTTTGAAATATTTGGTAGCTTTCTGCTTCTCTGTACACTAGAGCCCAAGGCAAACTTATCCCAACTAGTTATCAAAGGGACCAGCTAGTCTCTTCCTGAAGTTGTTCCCATTTACATAGTACCAAACTTAAGTGTCCTCATCCAATTAAGTGGTCTTACTCAATGTCCATCATCTGGGATGATAGTAATGAAGATTTTGTCTTTGGAGGTGTCACAGTGACAGACACCTGTCATGATGTTGTAATTTTCCATAGTAAACCACCCAGAATCTTATGAGTCACAGAAGTGCCCCAAATCACTACTACACCACGTCTCTCCTGCAGAGGATGTGTCTTCAGCCATCAAGAAATTTAAGTCACAAACACAGGCCAACAATGATCTTCCTAAGAGCCAGAGGAGAAAACATCAGAAAAGACCAGCCAAAGATTCTGAACTTATACCCCTCTCTAAATGGTGTTTAGTTTTCCAGTTCAGCCCAAAACCTGTTACTGTCAGAAGAACCCTCTGCTCTGTGTTCCTTCACAGCCTCGTTTGGGCTATAGAGAATATGCATTATACCACATCCCTATAAACAAATCCAAAGTGGCTCCTGCTTGTTCTCACAATTACATGCAATAGCATTTATCTATCAGAGAAGAAGTATGTTTCTTCTTGTCTGAATACTTTTGTCTATTCAATAACTAATGTAACCTGCTTGCCCCAAGAAAAACCTTAGAAAGTGTTCCATTCTATTAAATCTTTGTAAACCACATTCAGTATACTTCAAGCTGCAACTTGTTTTTTATTTCAAGTTTTTCAGTCTCTCCTCATTCCCAACCAGCTGGTAAATAGTTACTATGGCAGCACTAAATGCAGAGTGACTCAGCACTCCCCCACATTCCAGTAGCAGCTTCATCTGCCTTTCTAGTTTCTTATGATGATGATAACCTTGCCCTCTCTTCATAATTTCATTGCAGATTTATGATTTCAAGAAGATCATTCTTCACTTGTGTAATTCAGCATTTATTGAGGAAATCAATGCAAGAATCTGCTAAGTTAAGATCATACCAATTCTGGATGCTATTTCAGCTTTCCTTTTGTGTTGATCACAAATATGTTTGAACATCATGTCTCAATGTTTCTTTGGAGCTTTATATTGCCCATTGCCAAGTGAGCAAGTCTCAGAATGAACCACAATGTACCCAGCACCAAAATGTCCCAGTCTGGTTGATTGTGAGCAGAAATCTGCCTTCCCTTTGTTGTTTAACACTCTTTGGTTTCTGTTCTTAGGCAGAAAAATTTTTACATTTTTTCCAAAAATACAGCCTTCAAAGTAAGGCAAAATTACATCTTTGCTTTTCTCCTTGGTCCTTTCTTTGGTCTTTAGAGGTGAACTAGTCAACCAATTCTCATGATTACCAACAGCACTGCTGCTTTGGTGCAGAGAGAAGTCACACACCTCTTTATCTTACCTTACAGCAAATTGTGGTGAATAGGAATACACAACAATCATCCAATTTGCTGTGTCCAAAAGCATGAGAAGGGCTTGGTGAGTCATCAGTTTAGACACTATTTTGATAACAGTAAAACCTGCAAAGCCTGTGGCCTTCCATCTCATGGCTGGATTGTCCCAGTGCCAGAAGGGTGTGAAAATTCCCTCAATCAAGGCTGTTCTTGCAATTGAGGCATTTGTTTCACCTTTTCCCAGCATGTGATAATACAAGTGAGTAAACTGGCTGTCTGGGGTTCTCACCTGAGTTCATTTCTTAACTTTCACTTTCTAAAATTGTAGCTGACAGGCCTTCAAGAAACAATACGTCAAATATCTGTGGAAAGGGTTAAGGTACTTTTCCAACACACCTGATAAAGATTAAGACAGGGTTTTTCAGACCCACCATGCAAAAAAAATGCCTGAAGAGGAATAATTTATTTTTATGTAAAGCTCTTCTGGTGCCTTCCACTTCCCTCACCAGTCCTGATCCTGATGTCATACACGAGGTGCAAAGCCCTTTCCTCGGATGGTTTCGAAGAGCGAGCGAACGGGACGATCTCGGCCGGACCCGATCCACCGCCCGTGGGCGCCGGGAGGCGCCTCCAGCACCACGGACAGCGGCCGCCGGGATGGTTGTTAATTAAAGAACCCGCTCTCTGCCCCATTAAATCACTGACACTTGCGATGGGCTCCCCGCTATGTTCTGCTTACTCGACAATATTAGAGAGAGTAACATCGATTAACATCTTACCCTAGAAGCTGCCCTTGTTCCTTCCCCACCTTCTGCTTCTGCACCAGGGTCTTCTTTAGCCATTTTTACTTTTTTCTACCTGTGAAAGAGAAAATAATTATGCCCATGTTGTACTTCCTAATGGTCATCTCGTACAGATGAATGCAGGCTTATGACTGAGGGCTGGAAGGCAGCAGACATGTTTAGGTTGAGAAGAGGATATATTTGCTGGAGAGGCAGTACACAGATCAGTGCTATTTCATAGCTGGAGTAATAAGACTGGCACTACAATAAATTTATTTGGCACCTCATAGCCATGACACCAGTACAAATTGCTAGTGTAAATGATACAAACATGCTTTATGGTGCCAGCTCTCCCCACTTACCTGAACTTGAAGATTTAGAGAAAGATATTTGGGCTAAATGAAGGGACAAGATCAGCCCTTTGAAGTCAAACATAAATCTTCCCTCAAGTTAATAGAAATAGTTACTTTCTCTGACCATTACATAAGTGCCTAAAGGATTCTTAACCTTTATATTATTCATATTAGCCTTCAGAACATTTTGATTTGCTACTAAATCTCATCTAAACTATGCTTCTGTCAGTGCATATTCTGTCTTAGTGGCAAGTGCAGAGTAACAGTCAAGGCATGGCAGGGGCCAGCTGCTCCCTAAGATACAGGGAGCCAGGAGACAAGGACAATAATGCACCTAACCTTGCCAGCCAGGGTGATGCCCCATAGTATCCAAGCATAGCAAGAAGAACAGGCCTCAGGGTGGCAACTGGGGATCAGGCAGGAGCCCAAAACACCAGACAACTGTGTGATGGTGAGGGAGGTCCAAGGTCAGGAATTCAATCCACAGGTTAGGATCCAAACCAACAAGGTCCATGGCCAAACACAAGGATGGATGGCACTGAGCTTAAGTAGACTTCTGGTCCCAGGGGCAAGGTGTGGGTGGGAGCCCAGGTGGGGCTGGTCAGGGCCATCAAAGCCTGTTAGGGCCCTCAGAATTCCAACAGTTAAAAACTTTCTGCAGCAAGAATTGTCTCAATATTTGGCTCTAGGTACTTGGCATAACAAGGACTCCACATGATACTGTTATAGCACTAATTAGCTGTCTTTTATCTGTTAAGCTTTCACAGTAAAGACACTTCATTTGATAAATGCGTATATATATGCACACAAAAAATTATAATTCTTGAACTCTGAAGCAATTTGCCAAGTGCAAATTTTAACATGTCTTATTAATGTCATCAATTTAACCTATGCATGACTGTCAGCTTGGATAAAAGACCTTAGCACCAAAAACCTTCCTGGTGTAAGGAAAAGGCTGGAGACAAAACCTCCATGGAACTGCTCACAGGAAAAATCAGTTAATTGCTTATACAGACTAGTAAATAGGATATTTCATTTTGAGGATACAAAAATACCATCAGGCATTAAATTAGAAATGGTATAATGCTCTACTTTTATTTGTTTGGTTTCTGTTACCATTCATTCATCATCATGAAGTCTCTGGACTACTTCTGGCAGGTTTACACAAGGAGAACGTGAGTGCCTCTCCTGCTGCCCCAGTCAGAAGCTCCAGCAGCAAAAATAGAGCAAAAACTTGCAAGAGGTTTTTGAGAAAAAAAACGACCCCACAGTCCTGTTCCTCCTACATTGAAGTATGAAATGAGAAGACAAGTACTTTGATTACTGTTGTTGTGGAACAAATTAAGACATCAGAGTTTCATAGGACTTGTTTAATGTCATAACCTTTCGTGTCAGGTATGCTGAAATGACCTAAGGCAAACAAGAGATATTCAGCTTAACCTCTTCTAGTTTAGAGAGCACACAGCTTGAATCCAAAAGTCTCCTATCAACAGATAGGAAGAATTTGTGATTGCACTTATGCTGTGGTCTGTAGGGATTAATTCTGTTGAAGAAAATCATGTTACATCTCTATCAGACTGGGAGTAAACCATCAACCCATTTATATAAATGCAAATATACATGCTAAGAACTTTTTCACTTTCATTAGACAAAAGGTTTTCTCTTTGGATTTAGATAAAGGATAATTATAGGTATTGTGATTCAGCTTGTGGCTACTGAGCTGCACCTCTTAAGTAAATAAATGGTGAAGCCAATACATGAGCGTGTATGAAAGTGCCATGTTTTCACAGTATCTTTATGGGAGTTCTTCAACTTTAAGTGACATTTTAAAAGATAACTTACATGTATTAAATAATTTTGACACCAGTTTTGGGTAGAGTATATTATACCAGAGTATAATGGTTTTCATACAAACTGCTTAAGTCCTTGTGCTTGGCTTTTGCATCTTCCCCAGCCTGCGGATGAGTGTCAGGAGGTGGGTGGCTGGGAAGCTGACGCAGAGCTGTTAAGGTATTGCAGTGCTGTGTGGGCAGTGAGGCCGTGCAGTGACTGTAAAGCAAGAGGTCATTTATGCCAGGCATTCAGTGAAGTTTTGATCACGTATTTAAAAAGTGACCAACACTCTGCTTTCCCAGCCTAAGTGAGGAGAGAGATGCCCTCATGGCCAAATTTTGCTGCTGACCAATGATGTGACCTTGTCACCAGCCGCAGACCCGCAGAGCACAGCCTGAGCTTTCTGTTGATTTTCTCTTGCCCCTCTGATTTTTGAGGAAGCTGCCACCTGCTGTCAGAAGCTCATGCAGACAGACACACGGCGCTGGGGACAGGGCCAACGCCGCTAAAAGCGACAGAAGTCGAAGAGCTGCAGAAAGAGCACATTAAGAGCACAAGCTGAAATGCCTTTTATATGACTAATTATTACTACCTGTCTCACACATTGGTTCACTATTTTATACACTGAACTTGTGCATAAACTTAGCATCTTTTAAACAAACATTTGTGTTGCACTGAACCAGCTATTTAAGGCTGCCTATCAGGTGTCATTTTCCTTCTTGTCATGGTCATCTGCCAGATGCCTATTTGTGTTGGCTTAAATAAAGGATAGAAGGCATAGGTTATGTTGATTTTATCATAGCAAGGTTAAGAATTTAGAAAATTGCTCAAAAGGAAGGATAAAGGAGATGAATATCAGAGCTGAACTTGAACATGGCAGAAACTTTAGAAGTACCATAGGAGCATCAGTGCTGAGCGCATTTGTGCCACAGGGAAAGACCAGGTTGCTGTTTAGCAAGGTAACATCATAAGTGGTTGTGAAATATCAAATCCTTCCTTAATATTTTGAATCAAAGAACATAACTCACGGGGCAGTAAAATACACTGTATGGTCTAATAAATGACTGCAACAGAAAGGATTCCTAATCTGTATGTATGGGTACAGAACTGAATGTGCAAAAAGGGGACATAAATAAAGTCAAAGGGGTAAGGGGTTTGGATCACTTCAGTCAAAGAGAAAATGCCATTGCATGAAACAATTAATTTAGAGGAATTACTCAGAAGATCATGTGTCATCAGCAGGGTTTACAGCCAGAATTAACAATACCAAAGAATTGCATTGCTTAATGTCCTCTGGAAAAGGAGCTGAATGTAATGCGAGATGTGTGGAGGGGTGCCAAGTACTCGCTGAAGCTGAGTATGAGGCGTCCTAGTAGGATCTTGCAATGATAGTGACTGGGAAAAAAAAACCAGCATGTCTTGAGATTTCAGTGTTTTGGAGTCAGAGACATGCACATGGGAAACATAACATCACAAAAAATAGCAAAGGGCTCTACATGGCGCTTACTCAACACAGGATCACTCTGGACCATCCTCAGCATCAGTTCAGTTGTGGGAAATACTGTGGGAAAGGCTTAATAAAATATTCTAATTGGAAGTTATCTGAGCATTATCAAGAAAAAGACATTGTGTGTGGTGGCTATATCTTAAATACCATTTATTGGTCTGATCAGTCCATCTTCGAAAGGGAGCTGCATAATACAAGGGGGTGTAGGGGAGACTGGGGACACAGAGGAGTCATGTGAGCAGGAGACACAAGAAGAGGAGTGGCAGAAAGGGAGACTGGGATTTGCAGTCAGCAGAGGCAAGAAGAAAGTGAATTGCAAGTGATAATACATTACTTGTCAATAGAAAAAACAGAAAGGCACTCAATGAAATTGTCAGCGGATTGGGGAAAGAAAAGGAAAAAAAAGGACATTCTTACTTAAAACTTCATTAAACCACAAGGTTAATTGCTGTGGAGTATAATGGAGAGAAAATCTATATGTAAGTTAAAAAAATGGTACTTAAATTCACAGATCATAGCACTGTTTTTAGTGTTAAACTCAGCAATGGTATCATTTGTCTCAGAGATTTTATTATGTTGCCAAGGGCCAGGCACCCGGACGACATCGTAAGGAAAGACCTTTTTATACAGTCTCAAACCATTTCTGTAAATATCCACTGGTGCCTGTAGGACACTGGGCAATGACAGAGCAGCACATCGAGTCTTACATTCTTTGTTAACATTAGTGTGTTCTAATGCAAAAGCTCAAAAAGCTGAGAGCCATCACATACTCATTAATTGCCGGTAGTCATTTACACTGAGTGTGTGCAAGAAGATAATGCAGTCACTATGTACAACAGAAAATGAATTGACTTAATTAATGACACTAGGAATATTTCTGTCAAGCTAAACTTTTTACACCCACCAGGAGAGATGGTGACTCAGCTCAGGTCACTGCTGTGATGGCAACAGAAGCAAGGGATGGTGTTGCCAAACAGTTGGGAAACCACACCAGGCTGGAAGCCAGCAAGATGTGAGCCACTAGGCCACCACCAAGTAATTTAAAAATGAAGCAGCTTTTTGTGGAGGGCTCCAGAATCATAGAATCATAGAATCATGGAATGGTTTGGGTTGGAACGGACCTCAAAGCCCATCCAGTTCCACCCCCCTGCCATGGGCAGGGACACCTCCCACTGGATCAGGGGGCTCCAAGCCCCATCCGACCTGGCCTTGAGCACCTCCAGGCATGGGGCAGCCACAGCTTCCCTGGGCAAACTGGGCCAAGGCCTCCCCACCCTCATGATGAAGAATTTCTTCCAAATGTCTAAAATCCATGTTTATATTTTCAAACCCTGCCTTTCCACCTGCCAACCTGTAATCACAAACACAGCGATTTTCCCAGTGAAAGTGAATTTGAAGGCACTCAGGCAGTACTCGTGTCAATTTTAGTACACAGGGTGATTTATTAGAAACACTCTCAGTTTCTACATCTCAAACTGGAGACTCCTCCAGAAGCAGTGGTAATCGTTTCTGCAAACAGTGGACCCAGACTGCTGAAACATCTGCAGACTTTGACATCTAAGGAGCCACTGAAGGGAGTGTGGAGCTGTGAGAAGCCTCAAAATTATGCTCAGATATCCTCCTATTTCCTGACCTTCAACGGTTACCTAAATTATTCCATGAGACTGCTTATTCACACAAGTTTTAGTGACAGTTTTCTTAAAGAGGAATTAGCAACACTGCTTCAGGCTGAGCTGAGTGGAGTTTGAAATTATGGCAGTGGGAGCAAAAGGAGGAAGTTGGTTAGCGAAATGAAAAAAGGATAAAAATAGCAGGGGAAAATGAGAATTATTTTGGTGTGGTTTCTATGAGAGAAAAGCAGAAATGCTTTTCTCTCATAGAAACAAGGAAATTCTGGCTGTAGGTCTTTCTCCCGTGTGGCACTGAGAGTTTCAGGCGGTATTTCTGTTTTCCTGTGCCTCTATGGACACATGCTGATACAGTGATGTAGCCATTGACATGGACTGTTCAGAGTTTCATAGTCAAGGAGAAAGAGGCCCCGGCTGAGCAGCTGGGTTGGTGGCTGAACACAAGTGCAACGTTGCAGTGCTGAGTATAAGGACTAACCCAGGTGTGAAAATCAGAAGGTGTAAGAATTCCATAGAAGGCTTTGAGTTTCCATTTACATCAATATTTTGAAAACACCTCTTGAATGCTAAAGTAGTTGCCTTTAAGCACACGAGAGACCTCAAGATCTTCTCCTAAGCCAGGACAAGCTGTTCCCTGGAGAGCAGTGTTTTCCTTGCAGAGGAGGAGAGTGGGAGCAGCTGGAGCTGCCAGCCAGCAGCACTGAAGCAAAAAGGATGTTGTGCTGCTTGTGACACTTCTGGCTAACGGTCATAAAGGCACTGGCTGCTGGTTGCTTTAAATAACGCGCTTACTCCCAGCACCTACATTTCTTTTCCCAGGGGTGGGAAGTGCTGAAATGCAGTAGGTTATTAGATGGTCACCACCTCACTCCAGATGGGAAGATGAAACCTATCTCGAGGAGTAAGGTCAGGTTTTGCCATCTCACAGGATCTTCTGTTTTCAGTTTCACCCATGGTTTTCATCAACTACGAAATAAAAGAGTGGTGAAACCGTGGTGACTTCTCCAATGTTACTCACGCTGCTTTTCAATCAGCCACTTGAAATAGAAAAATGTAATTTATTTTTCCTAGCAGTGAGGAAAAGGAAGATGTTAAAGGAAAAGGGACATTCGTCATCTAGTGACCAGCACACAAAGCTGGGATTGATAGCTAAAAGCCCATAACTTGAATACACCCAGGGAAAAGTAAGTTGGAAGACCTTTATCCTTCTCTGAAGACTGCCTATAAGTGAGAATATTGCCTGTAAGAGAGTTATTTCCTGTGTTCTAGGGATTTCCATGAAAAAGATGGATAAGGAGCAAATATAGTCTGTGGTACCAGCAGTAGCCAAAAGCAGGGAGGGCCGGGGAGCCGGCACGAAGGCGGTGCTGCGGAAGCTCATCGGGTGCTGGGTGTCCTGACCTGCATCACCAGGTCCCACACAGCCACTGGTGTTTTTTCCATCATGCTGAATCCCACTGGTTTTACCATGTGGGATGTGACGCTCTCTCATAACGCACTTTCGAAAAGAGGCACCTTTTCCCTTTTATTGGGGAGCCTCACGCACTGGGTGTCGTTTTCTTTTGCCAACAAACTTGTCAATGTTTAATCACCAGATCAAATTTTTCCACACTTACTGGCAGCTTATCTTGAAGATATCGGTTTAGTAGTTTCTAAAAATAGGACTAAGTAAAAAAAGCTGCTTAGTAAATTGAAAACATAAAAGTGACCTTTCATTTGAAATCTCTATGGCCTTATATAGTGCAGTTCACCAATTTGCTGACCATGCTGGTGTCACTGAGTCTCCACAAGGTACCTTGCCTGGGATTTTGGTTTTATTTTGACGTGATAAAAACCCCTCAAAACTAAGATAGGGGAAAACTGCCTGAAAGGATTATTTCTAACTTAAAAGTTAGAAAATGCTAAAACAAGACAATTACTGCAGTCCAGGTAAAGTCCACCATAAGCAGAGTAGGAACTGAACAGATTTTTCAAGGGAAAAAAAGCATGAAATATAACTCAAGAAAGTTTGACAGCAGAACGTAAGGAGAGCAAGTTATGGCCACGTCAGCAAACTTCATTTTAGGATATCCTTGCCTTTGAGTGTTCAACTTTGATCTCATTAGCAATAAGGTATAAAAGTTGGTAAAGGATTCTTTAACAGACAACAGAAGATGAGAAGGTCTGTGTAATCTGTTCTCAGGTCTCTTGTATCTCAGACTGCTTTGAACCTGTAAAAAATGCCTTGGTAAAACTGTTGGCTACAAGGACCCCATTAGCACCTGTGGCTTTATGCTGATAGTTCCTTTCTTGGAATTTGAAGGTTCATTTCATAGAAGACAGTAATATAAAAATCCACAAGTACTTGTAAAATGTAAATTTCCACTCTCTCTGCAGTTATTGTGTACAGGCAGCATCCTTCCTCCGAAGGAGAAACCACTGCTGCCACTTGATGTCTACTCAGCATCATCAGCCCACCACCACCAGGAATAAGGAGTTTCCAGTCCCTTCCCAATGCCACCTGTGTCCCAGCATGCCTAAGGTTGCCTTCCAAATCAAAATGGATTTGGGAATTAAAAAGACTGATTTTTATGTTCACCATTGACGGGGTCTTACAGCCACCTCTCGGTCATTGACAGTTTGAGTTGTATTTTGCATTTATTATGTAAAATCACCCAAACTACTTAAGTCATTCTTGTCTGCCAGGTCTAGTTCACGGACAAGCCCTGATTTGTGTTTCTGGACTGATCATTATTATGGGCTTATTCCCCCCCACCATCAATGCTATTGATGATGTCTCTCATTCATGTGATGCCAATGCAGCCATCTCAATCTCATGTTGTGAAAGTGTTTATAAACATAAGCTCTCACTCTGCTTCCCTTTCCAGGTACAGCCACTCCCAAATGCACCAAATTTGTACTGAGTTTGAAAGTAAGTTAAAAAATCAAGAAAGGAAGAGGTAATAAATGAGTTCTTCAGGTCACTGCATGGATTATCACAAAACGTCCTGAAGTACGTGGGAGAAAAAATCACACAAGAACAAAGTGTGCCTGTCCTGGGCTCAACTCAGAGGCAATGGGATCCCAAAGGAATGCAAGATTACACGCAAGGGAGCATCCAGGCTGACCCATGCAACACACCTGATGTTGTGGATTGTACTTTTACTGTCTGGATAAATTTGCTTAAGCTTATCTAATGCAGTTGATGATCAGATGGTATCAGGTGAAGCAGCCAGTCTGCAGCCCAGCTGGAGCCAATCTTTGCATTTTCATGGCAGGCTAAGAAAACCCATGATGTTACCACTGCTAAAGGTTGGAAATCTTCACACAACTCAGAGCAGCTTTATCGGAGCTCCGTGTCACAGCAACAGGAATTTGGGTGCACACCAGAGTCAGCGGCTAAAGAACTCATCAAACCATTACACTTCTGATGTCTTGACTAGACCTCACAAAGTTGTTGCTAAGAGTACAGAAAAGCACCTTCTATCCATACTGGTAGTTTTTATGACAAAGTATCTGTAAATCTTCCATAGGAGACTGAAAATAAAACCTGTGTCAGATAAATTAACTTTCTGATACAAATATTTCTGTTACTCATTTATTCCCTTATGAGTTTGGTTAATTAAATATAATTAACAGGATTATTTAATCAAGATCACCCAATAGTAAGTCTTGATAATTCCAGGAGAAAACACCATGTTTGTAAACATATACACATGTCAAAATCAGTCATTGGAGCACAGAGGAAATTTACCCTTTTTACAAAAATCAATTAAACCTTCAGCTTGGTTTAATGGGAAGTGTGAGAGCAAGTCAATGTCTTGCAGTCCTTGCAGTACAACAGCAGACCATTGACTCCCCTGTGTTTTGCCATCTGATTTCCAGTCACCCCATCACTACAGAAGAAAGCAAACATTTTCCTGCATGAACTGCGTGCAGTGCACAGCAACGGCAGCTGTGCAGGTGGGTTCACTTCCAGCTTAGTTGATATACAGATATATCTGGATTTTTTTAGTGTTGACTGCATAAGCAGCACAATATGCTACATTTAGGGAAATTAATTGCATCTCATTAACATGAGGTGCTGTTTGGAGTCAGAATAGAGGGTATCCTTACATCCCCATGCCTTCTGGCATTGTTCTGCATGGGCAGAAGAACCTCTCTGACTTTGCACACCCCCAGTTACCTCTGAGTGTACAGAAAATGGACTGACGTAATTGCCACTGATGCTGTGCATAAATCTTCCCCTACACCACTGTCCAATGTAGGTCAATACTGAAAATTTGCCACATATATGCTGTTTCCTGCAGAGGGTTCTTGTGGGTTTCCTAGAACAGACTTGTGCATGATTTTATAAGGAATTGGTAGTTTCATAGATTACAAAAGTTGGCACAGTGGTTGGATGCTCATGGTTCTACAAAATGCTATTGCAGCTTGAATTTCAAGGCTTTGGGGAGGCTTTCTTTAATTACAGACATTAAACGTGGAATGGCCAAACTCTGAGATGTATTTATAAGGGATAACCTACATGCTGGCATGTAACCCTCTGTAACTGGGTTACCTTTTTGAGGCTCTTCCTTTGCCACCAACTCACAGCTGTTCTTACTCATCTGTTGCAGAAATTTGGAGTACAGATTCTGTAAACCAGGATGTCTGTAGGAGCTCTGGTTGACAAAACACACTAGTTGTCTTCATAAAAAAAAAGCATGAAAGAGTATTTAAACAGTATAGACATAGCTGAGTCTGCGGGACATGATGCAATTAATTTTTGAGCTCCTAAGTCTCTCTGCAGCATGACTGTGGATGACTGCCAATCATCCTGGAAACCCCAGGGAACTGTGGGAATTTCTGGGAGTGAAGTAAGGTAAAGACAGTGCAGGGTGAGAAGAAAACTGGGAAGCAACCAGAGCAACCAGTTCAGCTTGAGCTGTGGGAGGATCTGGGAACCAACTCTCTATCAATCTCTTCTACGACAAGATAAAGTGATGAAATGGATTTTAAAATAGTTAGCATGGCTTTGGGGTGACACAAACTGTTCTTCACAGTTGAACTGGTCTTTGATGGGCTGACTACCCTCACAGGCAAGGGGAAGGTGTTGCTGGGCTCCTGGCAGTGCCTGACATGCCGGGCTGAAGACCGAAAGGTTGAAGACACCTTCTTCAGATGCCGATGGCAGTTGCCTGCACAAGAGGATGAAATGTCTTCTTGTTGTGGATGGCTTCCTATCAAACAGAAGGAATGCACTGTGGGTTTCATGGGCAGGTTGCCTGGCCCAGATATAACCAAAGGTGGAATAAAACAACTGTTTTTGTGATAAAACAGGGACAATCCTTATCAGACTTGAGTGAGATTGTGCTCTTGGGAAGACAAGGCATAAGGAGGCAAATCCCCAAAAGAGAGACACAAAAGCAGCACCAAATGATCGCAAACATCAGCTGTGTGTGGATTTTTTCTTTTTTTTTTTTCCTGCTTCCCATTTTATCAGTGAGCAAACTCCCTTTGGGACACACCAGCAAGCTGCGGAGATGTAAGGCGTGACAGATGCTTACTCTGTCCTGCTCATCCCTGGAAGCACAAGGATGACGATGCTGACACCAGACGGCGACACAGTTTTTCCATAACTCTAACAATTTATATTGAGTCCAATAAAGTAATCATAAAAGTCATAGTCCTGGCATTTATCTCATCTTATCATCCCAGAGTTTAACACTGGCTTATGTCTTTTCTGGCAAGTGTTTTGATTGCAGGACAGTGTGAGTAACTGCTTTGTGCCAGCCTGTTGTAAATCACTCGCTGTATTTGAAGTATTCTTACTAATACGTTTTACACCTGTTGGCTTTCCTCCTGGACCACTCATCTCTCTCTGCACAGTCTGTCCATCCTGCCTAAGCTTTCAGCTGGTCTTCAGCCCTCGCCTGCACACTGGATCCCTGCCTTGGCATGAAAGTATGCTAAAAAAATCATCCTGAAGTATGCGTGACCCTGACAGATGCATTAAAAATGTTGGGAATTACCAGAGAAGCGTCATAGATTATTGTAGGAATGTGGAAGGAATTATTAAGCAAGGCTGAAATATTAGTGAAATGATGAGGAAACTGTAGCTCATGGCTGGAAATCACCTCTTTGATGAAACATATAGATACATGAGAGCACTGAGGTGGTGGGGAAAGAGCCAACTTGATGATGTGACTTGATATACGTTAACTTACGAGATGTGCTTTCTCCTTTCCCCTCTAACTTTCCATGTTTTAAACACTGTGCAAACTCACAGTGTTGCCTGCAAACTGTTTGTCACAGTGCAATCTCTTTCATGTCACAGTAGGAGGAAAGCAGATCAGTATAGTGAGAGTCAACATTTCAGGAGATGGGTGTGTTCAGTGAATTGAAAAAATGCATCCTAGACATGGAAAAATGCAAAACTGTGTGTAACTTGAACATATGTGATAGCACCAGAGCTAAACCAAGAGGGACCATCCAACATCCTGACCTGTGGGTTATAAAGCACCTGCAGAAGGCTAAGGGAGTGTTGCCCTACCCAAAGATCTCCTTGACTACCACAGTCAACTTAAGAGACAACCTCGTTTTAAATCTCTTCCAGTTTCTGGAGGACAACAATAAAAAAGGAAAGAGCAAATCAGATTGTGTCAAACATGATATTTGGAAAGAATAGGTTTTGGGCTTCTACTTTGCTTAGTAGAAAAATATTTATTAATATTTTTCCCAAGACTACATAATTTTTTTTCTAAGCAAACTAGTGAAAAATAACTGAAATTACTGTATTAAGTTTGTCACTGCTCAAAAGAGCAGGTAAGCAACAATTCACTGTCAGCTTGCAAGGCTGCACCTGGCCCCAGCTGTAAGGCTCTGGTCTGACTCTAGCATTAGTCAGGATTTTCATTAGTAATATTGGATTAAAGGGTGAAGTACACCCTAATAAAACTTCTGGATGACAGAATGTGTGCACCTACCATTGGCTCTGAACGTAGGTTAGGCACAGGGGAAGTACTGAGTAGAGGATGCCTTTGCCTTCCCAGGAGATGACTATAACCTCATCCAACACCCACAAGTGCATTCTCTATAGCCCAGGAGGTAATAAATATCCCGATAACACTCTAATAAGGAGACTACATTTTCAGACTTCAAATAAAACATTGGAAACTACTGCTCAGCGCCCATCTTCACTTGTAGCCCAAAACCAAATCAGTGCAAGAAGCTACAGCAGTCTTCTCAGGGGTAAAGCTGATCCAACACCTCTTTGCCAGAACTCCAGCGTCCACAGTTGATCTTCCTCTAATGCCAACCTAGGGGACAGCTGTTCTGATGTAGTCACATTTTTTTTATATTTACAGCCCAGCAGGCTTCTGATTCATTCTTTACCAAATTTCTCCACTTGATATAATTAGCTTGTCCTGGGCATTGGCAGTTCTACCCATATTAAGTGAAATTTGATTGCAAACTTTCTCAACTTTTGATTTTCATCTCAGACAGCTGGGAAATCTACCCTGAGGCTACAGTGCCTTTCCTAAGAGCCCCAGCACCTCAGCATCTCTGGCCTGACTCATGGTCACGTTGCGATATATTTCCTGAATTTAGTCATGGAATTCCCTGTAGAGACTGTACAGAATAGTTACATTAATATAAATCTTAAAAATTGTAAATATTCTAGTGTTGAGCAATATAATCCCAGGTTTCTGTGAGATTCTTTATTTGTTTCATTATCTTTACATGACCTCCAATTTTTTGAAAGTATGGAGAAGTAATTTAAACTAAGATGTAGCTCTCCAGCATCTATATTTTTGTATATATTTATCTAGGTATGTCTACGTCTATTCTATGAATACACACTATTATACCTTCACACATGGATACAGAGTTACACTTTTTCCACTCAAAAGAGTTGCACAGCGTATCGTGGCGGTACGTAAGGCAAAGAAGTTCAGGTATAGAGTCTATAAAATTGATGAATTGATGAAGAAAGTACGTAGAATCTTACTCATTTGAATAACCAACAGATTCCATTCTTCAGGTAAATCTTCCCCGCCTCCCCTTTGGCAACAGCATGTTTGTGGTGAGATATTAATCATTTCCTCCAGCTCTGTGTATATAAGAGGAACCCAAGGCAGAGCCACACACAGTTCACCCAGCTGGAGAGCCGAGCTCACTTCACAATGCTGGTCCAGGTCATGACTTTGTTGAGTCTCGGGGTGCTCTGCAGCTCAGCACCAATGCAGGTGACAGAACCCACCAGTGCCAGGAGCCTCTCACCAGAGGAAGAGCACTCCAGGTCTTTGGTAGGACTGATCATTCAAGAAGTTCTCCAAGATGTGCAGAAACTGAACTTAAATGCAGTAAGTTCCTTTAGTTTGAATGGCTTTCACCTGGCTGACTTTCTATTCCAAGCTTTGGGTTGAAGTTGCTGACCTCTTTTTCTCTTGGGCAGGTCCCCAGTGTCGTGGCTGTGAATGCTGAGGTAAGAAATTGCATACTTTCCTTCTATTTAAAATTATTGTCTCAAATTGCCCAATTTGTTTTCCGCTTCACAAATATGACAGCACTAAGTTAGCTCTAGAAACCCAGGGAAATAGAAAGTTATTGCAAGAACTTACAGAAATCTGCTGCCAATGTCAGTCTCCCTCAGTTGGCTCTCTCAGTAGGTATAGATCTTATATGTGTACTGGTATCTTCTCAATAGCCTCAAAAACCTACTCTGAACCCTTAGTTTTAGAACACTCAAAAATTACTGCTTGGTCTAAATCCCATACAGATCCATTAATCCTACTGAGCTGTATTTTCCTGAAATCCTATGAAAAAAATGAGCTTTTTATGAAAGAGATGAGCGGTACAAGCAAGAAGTGGGAGCCCAGCTCCTTCCCAAATTGAACAGGAGACAAACAGCATCAGCTCCTCTTACTTTTGAGGAGAAAAGCTGAAAATTCACACCAGTAGTGAAAATTACTAGTGTTTCATTAAGACAATTCTGATCTAGTTTTGACAGAGACACAACTGCAAGTGAAGCCCTGATTCAGAGCTGACCTTCCTTTCCCTTGAGGAACAAAATACTTCCAGAGTTGGACACCTCTAAGTTTTACATGTTGAGTTTATAATGGCACCTGCAACTTCCACAGAAGGCAGTGGGAGGGCTTTTTTTTTGTCCCTGGCACATTTTTAAATGAAAATTATAAATTGTACCATAGTTTCCTAAAGCTGGTGTCTGGTAAATTGCTGAGCACAAAATCAGGGGTCGTGTTTGGAAACGCAGATCTCAGTTCCTGTAGATTATTATATTTCATGGGTATCTAAATTCCTGGGTATAAATTTTGTTATTTATGAGGCACCAACTTATCACACAACTGTTGAAATGATTGTTTGCTGCCCTTACAGGTGGAAAGATGTATGCAGAGCAACCTAAAAACCTTTGCTATCACTTTGGAGACTCTCGACACGCCAAGCAAAGTCATCGCCAGAAAACTGACCTTAGTTAACACCTTCAAAAACGTCCTTCCAGAAGTAAGTTTGACTTCTTAGTATTCAGTAGCACAATATTCAGCAAGGGTTGTTCAATATCAGGACACAGCAGCCGGGACTGGTTCTGATTCAGCTGCAATGGGCACTAGAAATCTTTTCTGCATAATACAATTAATACAATTAAGAAGGCTTCCTTGAAGCGCTCTCCCTTAAGGAGTCACGTGCTGCCACCTTCCCTATAGTAATCTCAATCACAAGAAAGATAATAATAAGATAAACAACCAGATCTGAGCGGAAGCTGGGGCAGCACTGAGTCTCAGGAAATCCTCTGCGTGGCACCGGGTTGATCGGCATCATCCGCACCCCGTCACGCGGCCTCGGAGCTTCCAGAGACCATCTCGCCCAGCTCCCAAAACACGCTGCGGGGCATTAGAGCCCACCTTGTTAGTGCTCTTAATGAAATGGATATACCAAACACCACAGATTTAAATATGATATTCAAGTGACCTGGCTGAATTACGTTCTCTTTTTTTCCTAAAGGATCTTGATAAGGAATGCAAGACTGTAGAAGTAACAAGCAATGTGTTCCTGGAGACACTGGAGAGTTTCTTGAGATCGCTCTTTGAGAAAGTTCAAGCTGACTAAATAGAACTGCACTGAACCCAAGAAGAAATGAAGAACCCAAACTCTAAACAAAATGTGATTCAATTGTTAACTTATTCTCAGGAATATGGCCATAGAATATTTATATATATATATAGTGTGTGTATATATATATATTATTTAAATGTCTATATGTACAGAGAATGGTGTTATGACAGCAGACATGTCCTTATAATGATTGAAACATGCTGCCCCATTAACAGACAAGTATTTAAAATCATATTTAAAGATTTTATATAGTTTTAATATTTTAACTTGTGTCATACTGATTCAGAGTAATATTTTTATTAATTATATATTTATTGACATATTTATTTTTGCTATTTATTTATTTAATTTGTTTATGGATATTTATTGGATATTTGAGATATTTATTTTGATGATGCTGTATCTAAGGAAACTGCTCTTTAATGGTGTCTGAGGAGGAGGAGCTCTGTGGATCCAGTTTTGGCTTTGCTGTCACTGTGTCTCTAGCACAGTAGCCCAAGCCACAGCCCCAGCACTCAGCTCTGCTGCTCTCATAGCCAGGGCAAAGCCACCCTATAGGATGGGTTCTATCGGTGCCACTCAGCACCTTCAACTCCCTCTTGGCCTCCTGGACCATCCTCAGGGCTGGAGAAGATTCACTTCAGTTGTCAACTCCCATCTCTGCTCACTCTCTGGGCATTTGGATCCTGTAGATAACTTCAACCACTACATTTTATTATTGACTAAGCAGAGCCACGTCATTCGAATCCAACCAGGTTCTGGATAATACAAAAGCAAACAGGGCTCTGGTAGTCTTGTTTGCTTTTCTTCAGAGTTTATTCAGCTGATATGAGGTGTTCCCCTCATTTCATGTGAGCTGAGCTTTGCTGGGTTGAATCAGGCAACACTTGTTTTTCAAATTAAGTAGCCATAGCTGTGGGAGTTACTCAGAAAATGTGTACCCTTCTAAAACAGTTGAAATTCTGAACATTAATATTTAATAAAATAACATTCAAAAGGAATGTTGCTGCTTGGGCTGGTTTGTAAGGATGCATCCCTTGTAACAAATCCATCACTAAATGTTTGTAACCTTCCAAAATGCAAATGGACCTTTGCAAAAATAAACAAATTTTCTTCCAGAATTAAGTGACCTTTGTTTGTGAAGGGTGAGGAATTTCAGAGCTCTTCAGAGGTGCTGAGTGCAGTTTCCAGGTGGTTTAAATACCTGGATGCTGCTGGGGATGAGGGATATGCACACAGTATCTGCCCTCTCCCATCCAGGCACCTTCCTGAGGACCTACAGCCCTCGTGCTCAAGGCAGACCCTGAGCTCAGCTTTCTTGAGCTGCACCAAGCTTAAGCTGTCAAAAGCTAAGCTGCCCTCTCGCCTGCTGGGGTGACTCATTCCTGGCTGCACCGTGTCCCTGCCATGTTCGCAGCGCGGCAAGAGCAGAACTTCCACTTGCTGCAGCCAAGAAGCATCCTCTTGCCTCACCCAGCGTGGGAAGATCCCAGCGTGGAAAACTTGAGAACCATCTGTGTTCTGCAAGAGGATGAGGATGGAAGGGACAGCCCAGCTGGGGCAGGAATCAGCACCCAAAGAGCCAGAGAAAGACAACAACCATGGCCAGCACGGATGGAGCGCACCCCGTTTTTCAGAGACACACACTTCCAGTGGCCAAACCACACGCGGCTGTGCTTTGCGTTCAGACAGCATCTCCACTGTGGAAGCAGTGCATGTGGAAAAGCCCAGCTGGGTTGGACAGATTTCATCACCTACCACAGGAGGAGTAGCTTCAACACCCCCCATGGAGGGGACACGGCCATCAGCCACCAGCCCTGGAAGGGACGAGTGCCCCATCTATACCTGGGTACCCTCAACTGTCCAGGCTTTGTGACAAAGGCCATCGGTGCATCAGTTTATATTGAATTCTCATACAAATCAGGACACCTGTAAATAAAGCCAGACTATGAATGCGTTTACTAAAATCAGAGAAATAGAGAGCAAATGTTGAGATGTATTCCCTCAGGTTAAACAGTCAAGAAAACTGCTGGTCCTGAGAACCATCTCGTGCTGGAATAGTTCAAGTAATAAGAACCACCCTGAAGAGGCTCCCACTGCCATTGTATTTTAGTGTTTTTACCAGAAATGAGGTGTTTAATTTTTTTGCATACATATTTTTAAATTATATTTAAATAATTTACATTAAATTTTAAATGTGCCTTTCAGATCAAAAGGAACTCATGGAGTTGCAGGTATATGAAAAAGAGGAAAAAGTCTGGGTTTTAAGTAGAAAATATTAATCAGGCTCAGCATTCTTGGCAAGGCAGTCCAGGAAACTCTGACAAACAGACAAGAGGGAGAAGTGAGGCATTAATAACTCAAAGTCAACAGTGGACTGGCTGCAGGCAAAGGCAGCCGGAGCTGTTGCCCAGGGCAGCAGACTGCTGGGGAGGGAAAATAGTAACAGGCAGAGTGCAAGCAGTGGGGTCCCAGCTCCAGAAGGAGCCTCCCAGCCCTGCTGTACCCTGCGATGCTCTCCGGCAAGGCGCTGCCCTTCCTCCTCACTGCCTGCCCAGGCTGGGGGGAAAGACCCTTTTGGTGGGATTTCCAAAAGCCCTACAGTCATCTCTCATCCCACACAGGCTCCTAAATAACCTCTATACCATTGGGCCAATTAGAAAACTGTAGTGCAAAGAGGAGAGAAGGGAATGCCCAGTTTCAGGCAGATGATGCAGTCTTGTCCCCAGCATGACTGCACTGGCGCGCTGAGCATGGTTGCCTGAGCATAATAACCACGGCTGCTTCATCACTGCCTTGATAGCCCTGATAAGATATAACACAATAGAACACACAAGGCTTAAAATCTTAGTTAAGCCACAATTTCAACTCTTGAGGCTGCTGCAGAATTGTTCATATAGGAAGCAGACTTTTTATTTAAAAAAAAAATGATTGTTGCATTTCTTACATCACCGGCAGGAAAAGCAAGAACCCTACACAGCTCCACAAGCCCCAGGTGGGGACGAGATGTGTGAGATAGTGGCACAGCAGGGGAAAGTCTGTTTTATAGAGGCACAGTCTACTTTTAGATGTTGTAGGTGTGAGTTATATTTAGCATTCTCCATTTGACAAGCAAGAAATTATTCCCAGTAAAACCCATCCCTCCACCTTGGTGGAAGGAGGGCAGATCCCCCAGACAGCCCAACCTCTTCAAGGTGCAAGACTTGCCCATGCCTACGGGCTCCACGATGGGAACCCTCCAAGGGTGGGAGCAACTCATCTACCCCGTGTAGGAGCAACCACAGTCTTCTGGATGTCCTCCAGATCTTTAATGGTAGCACCAGTCCTGTGCCACCAGTCCTGTGCCACCAGTCCTGTGCCACCACTACATGTAGGGCTGGGAGAAGATTTACTGAGAGACATCAGACTCTGGGAGCACGTGGGACACACAACACATCCTGCTTTTGCGTAGACACCAGCACATCAAGGCCGCGTTTTGCAGCTTGGTCCAGGGGTACCTCCCCTAAAGCCCCACTTCCCAGGCTATGGATGGCTCTGGAAAAGCTCATCCTGCAAGATAGCATGTGGTGGGGCAGCCAGAAGGGAGCCAGATTGCCCAGCAATGCCTGGAGGAGCACTGCCCCAGGCCACAGACAAGCTCCCTGCCAGAGGCTCCACCTCATCTATGCCAGGGCAGACCTAGCAGAAAGCTGCTTGGACACAGAAACGTTGTTCTCACGTTCCATCCTTTCTCTCCTGTTTGAGCAGCACTCCTCTTGCCATCATTTCTTAGCCCTAAGGGTGAGAGGGATGGAGAACAGCTGTGTACAGGGGAGAGTGATGACATCACAGCCAGCTAAAGGCAGTCTGAACTCCACCAGGTTGCAATCAGCAGCTAAATCTGGGTTGGTACTCTGCAAGTGTAATAACACTGTTTCCTTTTTTTTAAAAAAAAATACTTGATTACTCATTTTCTGTTGTTATTTTACTTCCTTTTTCATGTTCAGTTCTCACTAGTGACTCGTCAAGATTCACAAACTTTTTCTATTTTATGCAGACCACGATCTCACTTTTAAAGGCTTTGGATCACAGTTTTTTTCTCTTTCATAAACGGTGTCCTTGCAACCGAAGAATTAAGCGTCCTTTCCTGGCCACTCCCTATCTGTAGACAAATTTCAGCTGGTCAGTGAGGGGACTTGAAAACACCCATTACGGATTGTTTGTGTTTCTCTCAGACTGGTTCGGTTTCAGACAGATGACTGAGAAGACAATGAATCACCATAAATATTACCAGCCCTGTTTGGATGTTTATCAACAACTGCCAAAGGCACCACACATGTGGGATAGGCACCAGGTTAAAGATGTGAAAGAATCACAGAATCATAGAATCATAGAATGATTTGGGTGGGAAGGGACCTTAAAGCCCATCCAGTTCCAACCCCCTGCCATGGGCAGGGACACCTCCCACTGGATCAGGGGGTTCAAAGCCCCATCTAACCAGGGTGCTCCCAGGGGACACACAAGGTGCTTGGGGAGCTTGGACAGGATTTACACCATAAATTCAAGCCCAGAGGTGTCTTTCATTTACTATCCGTGGATGGGAAGATATAAGTAACTGGAGAAATAATTTATTACAAAAAATAGGGAAGACTATATTTTTCTCTCTGCTGTCAGGGCTGGAGGGTGGATGTGGCAAGCAATAACATATGTGAGCCCAGGTGCACCAACCTGATGTCCCTGGGGCTGGAGCGGCACGGAGGCTGCCTGTGTAATCTCTTTTGACAAAACAGACAGCTCATTTCTTAGAATTTAACACCAAAATCCAGAACATGTTTTATCTCTAATTTTTCCTGAAAGGTAAAGAACCCATTGTGGATCTCCAAGCAAGCAGGAAGATTTTCCTTGCTTTCCCAAAGTTGAGTACCTAAAAGAAAGCTTGACTCCTAAAGCATCTGGACCCTGCTGATCCCCCCCTCAGACAGAGAGAACTTGGCAGAAGTTTGAAAGTCAAAGGGATTGTGATGAAGGGCAGGGGTCAGGAGGCTGAGAGGTGCAGGATGAGCTGGCTTTGGACTCATTTGTGTTTCATTCGTCTGTACAGCTCTCCCCTGGTCCTGCAAAGGAAGGCCATGCCTCTGTGACTCACAGGCTTTTTCTTTTGAGCAGCTACAGAGGAAGTCATCCGAGCTGTGGGGAATACTCTTTGATTAAACAGAGGAATACTCTTTGATTAAACTCTTTCTGCGCTCAGAGTCTGTTTCAAAACAAGCAGCCTCTGCTCTTCAGAGAGCCTGACTTGGACCCGTGCTCCAAGGGCCACTTTCCAAAGATGACAGCCCACTGTCCAGACAGCTGGCCATGGACCAGCAACCACAGCCAGAGCACGAAAGGCAAAAGGAATGTCCTTGGGCTGGGGAGCGGAGCTGCACATCTGCTGCAGATGTCCCGGCCGAGCAGTCACCAGAGGCAAGGATTTCAGCTTCTACTCTTTCTGAACAGCATTTACAATTACCCTGCAGCCCGTAGAGAGGTATGGTTTCCTCCCTTCTGCAGAGCAAGACCACAGAGATGCAATTGCTGCTTAACTCCTTCCAGTACCCAGATAAGAAGGTATTGGTGCTGTTGCACAAAGGATGTTGTAAAGCATTTCAACTTCCCACATTCAAGATTAATTTGAACTGAAAGAGATAGAGAGAAGGGCCCAGGGCAGAGGGAAAGAGGGAGCCTGTCATGTCTGAGGAGCCTGAGGGTTTGCTCTCCTCAGAGGTGTAGGAGCACAACTGCCAGCTGGAAGTGTGACAGGGGCAGATATCTGGGGAGAAAAAAAGCATTTCAAAGTTGAGCAAGAGCACGTAGATATGAACTTGACACAAGTGTGAAGAGGATGTTCAGAGGAGTGAAAAAGGGCAATGATCAGTATTCACATAGAGGAATAAGAACAAGAAGATAATTTTAATAAGAAGAACTACTCCCAAAATGTTTGCTTTCCCCCCTGACATGGCAGGAAGCCTCACAAGAGATGCTCCAGGCAGCTGAACTTCCATTCAAGTGCTTTACTTGTGGTGATGATCATATTCTGGTCATGTACGTCGTGGTGATCTAGAAATTCTCCATCAAATCCTTCTCAGGCATTGAATATTGCTCAGAAGGAACGATTTCTGTACCATCACTACATTAAGCTTCTCATCAGGATTTCTACTTTAGTTACACAGTGCACAGCTTATAAAAACAAAATCCATCATCTCTCCAGGCTTAGAAAAGTGAAATTTTTTTGTTAGTTTTCAGTTAATTTTCTGTTATCTTTTCAGTTTCTCAGTTAATATTCTGTTAAGCTCTCAGTTAATTCCTAATGGGGCAGGCCATTTTCTGCTCATTAATTTAATGCTGTGTCTGACTGGGATATGGATATTTCAGATGGCTCTGCCTAGGAGTGGAATCATATCAGCCATTTACATCTCATGAGCACAGATCTTCCTCGGATTTTTTGGCAGAGGTGCTGCTGCATGAGTCCTCGCTGGAAACTCCCTCCTGCCATCTCAGCATCCCACAGAAACTATGCCCTAAGTGCAGAACAGGAAAGAAAGGTCAACACTGATCCTACCATAAGGGGAGTAGAGTGGTCACTGTGGTTTCATTTCTGAGTGAATATTTACAAATGAGTCAGTGTGTGAGAGGCCGAGTGATCGCTGTACGTACACGAATACACCACAAGTTCCATCTTCCTTTCTGATTTTATCAGCTCTTTTTTTTTTCCACCCTGGCTGCAATCTAAGAATGTATTTGCATGTCATTAGGGGCTATAAAAAGAATAAAGAGAACAAGGTGGAGTCCCAACCTCACAATTCTGTTTTTTCCAGCAGTAAAAGTCCAGCCTGCCCACACCTTTCCCTTCTGCCCTCTCTCTAGGGACTTTCATTTCTTCAGCCAGTTTTGAGATAAAAGCAAAATCCCTGATACTCACTGTTAAGTTTACCTGCAGCCTTACTTCCTACTGCCTCTTCCACGGGAAGAAATTCTTCCCTACACTTTGAACCTGGCTACAATATATGGCATCAGAAGGTACAATCATCCACATGATACACACAATCCATGGCTTCCCTCTAAATCAGTCTATTCTGTTTTATCCAGAAGCCACAGCAGGGCCAGGGATGTGCCAAGTCCTGAGCCAACTGGTCACTGTGAAGGCAGCAGAGGTGAGGGTGAGTATCATAATCTCAGGTGTAGTTCTGCTTTCCAGGGTGTGTAATGCATGGTGTCACTGGAAGGATCCACACTTATTCCTGAACTCCTTAAAATCAGAAGAACAAGGTTTCCTTAAAAGAAACCAGCTGTGCTCCATGGGGACTGGTATTCCCACTGCTCCCCTGCCATCTGGCTGAATTAATGCAAAAGCTTTGATAGCACAAGGTAAAAATGTCGTTCCAATGGACGCTGCCCCACCAAGGTAACACACAGTGGTTTTATCTCAGCTTTTGAGTAAAAGCGATCTGGTGATTACAGGAGAACACTGGGAATACCAGGGTGACTCCAGCAAGGCAGGAAACCCACACCAGTTCCTGCACCAGCAGAGCTGGGGCACACAGACAAGGGAGCATGATCTGCTCAGCGCTTGGCTCTTGCTTCCAGTGTGGTTCATCCAGCAAAGGCTCCCAAACACTGGGCTGTGGGGAACAGCAGGGAACACACCTTACTGACCAAACAGTCATCAAAATGAATGAAAGCAAAGGACTGAACAAAACTCCTCAGGGGAGGGAGGAGCCCAACATCTCCAAGACCTGGTTTGTCGCTAACACAGTGGCGGCTTCTGATGGACTTAATGTCATGCAAGGAAAGCACTAGAACACGTGTTCTGTGAAACGTCAGCCCAGGGACCAGTAGGAAAATGCCACATGAGTGCAGGAAAAGCAGCATCTGGGTTTTCATCAGCTTGGATGGCACACGTGTGTGTGGCTCACCTGCCTTCGCCTTGGGCAGGGAGGAGCCCCACAACAAACAAAGGAGTCACTACAGCTGTGTACCACTTGATTGGGTTTAAGTGTAGGAAAACCTAACGCACATAAAAGAACATTAATTTGATAGGAAACCTCCCACAGTAGTGAAATAGCAAGATTAAAATTTCAGCAAAACATGTGAACACATAAATCTGGATGTTTGGGTAGTGAGGAAGGAATATCCTGCAGGTATAGTCCGGGCATGGTTTTCATTCCTCTTGGTGTGAGTGCAGGAAAGCTGTGCAGCAGGGCCAGAGGCCAAGGGCAGCCCCACTCTCCTCCCCAGCAGACTCTGTAGGGCCAGGAACAGAGAGCTCTGTTCCCAGCACCCACCTTGGCCACCCTAGAGCCCATCCTGATCTTGAAGAGCAATTCTGCCATAATTATCATCAATGGGATTAACCCCTTGCACCCCTATCACCCAAACTTCCAGCAGGTGGAGTATATAGAGAGACCAGCCGAATGGTTCCAGCCTCCTCAGGAGAGCTGGAAATGCCCATGGAAACTGGGCAAATGCTCCTAAACACCAGAACAGGAGCAGCTTTTCGAGATTGCCCCAGCAGCCCTTGGCTGGTCCCTCTCCTCAGCACATCACCAGGCTCACACAGGCACCACAAGGTCTTGGGAGGCCTCTCAGATTTGTCATTTATATGTGAGCACGGAGTTCCTTAGGACAACCACACAGAACAAGGCAGGAGCATTAATTAGCAAAGGTTAGAGTACTATTTAGTATAACTGTAATATTAAGTAGGGTAAATGTGAATGTAAGGATCTCAGAGACCTGCCTTGGTCTAACTTGCACCAATCTTTAGACAATATCAGCTGATCCAAATGCTTCAGCATCTAAAATCAGAATAGAATAGGCTCAAACATCTGAATTGCGTAGCTCCTACTGAACTTATGGGGGAACCCTTATTTTAGAAACATGTAGTTTCCTCAATCAGATAAGAAAGTAACAGCTTCCATTCTACAGGTGACTACTCGCCTTCAGTTTAGGCATATTTGTGGTGTGGTATTAATCACTTCCTTGCAAGAGAGCGTGTATAAAAGGAAGCTGGGAGCCAGCCGTACCCAGTCCAAGGAGGGGAGCTCAGCACCCTCGCCACAATGCTGTGCCTGCTCGGGGTTGTGCTGTCCTGTGGAGCCCTCTGCCTCACGTCCCCCGTGCCACGCGCCGCGGGAACGGGCTGCGCTGCCAGCTCGCTCATCCTGGAAGCCCTCAGTGACGTTCAGGCGCTAAGATCTAAGGTTGTTCCATTTTCTTTTTGCCCTACATCTGACTTTTGGCACTACCGGAGAAACCTGCTAATGTGATTTTTGTGAATCTCTTTCAGGGCAGCAGCAAAATCACCGCTCTGGTAAGATGACTTTCTGGCTCACGTTGCAGTGTTGCTTGCTCGTGCTGTGGCTGGTGTGCTTTTTGAGAAGGAAGGGGAAAGCAGCTACTGTCAAAGCCCATCCAGGATGTCTGCAAGCTCTTGTGCTCTTAAGATAGGTTTTAGGTGACAACCAAGTCATTTGTAGGCTTTCAGGAGCACTTTGCTGGATGGAGTGGAGCTTGGATATGCTGAGAGGTGATGTGCAGGGCTTGGCTCCTTCAAGGCTGCAGTGGGACAAACACTCAGTGTATAGTTACCAACACAAAGTTATCTCCCTGAAAAAACAGTGCTCGGGGCTACTACCTTCTGTACAGAGGTGAATCAAGTTTTGCTTGCAGCCAGCACTGGTTATCTTCTGTGCACAGCAGAGACAGTCAGAACTGTCTTCTGAAGTCAGGTGGAGGCAGGCACCTTCCTGCCATTGAAAAGTGAGGGGACAGGCTGTCTGCCCTGCCTTTTCTGGTAAAAAATACATGTGTTGTTAGAGACCCATGCCAGCAATGGCATCAGCATAGTGCTTCATGGGAGAAGCTCAGGAGAGGCAAAGAGCAGTTAGGAGGGCTGGAGGTTGTAGCTGCTCCTCAGCATCTCTGCCTTCCTGTGTCTTGAGTGCTGCTAGGGATGGAATTAAAAGGAAAAGGTGACTGATCCTGCTTGGTTCCACCACCACAGTCATGCTCTGCAGCTTTTGAAGCATCAGACTTCAGCAGCAGGAAAGCACTGGGCTGCAGGATTGGTTCCCTGCTCTGTGTTCAAAGTTACTATAAAATGTTGACCCCAAATTATCACACAACACTATTTCTTGTAGCAGGCATTTTCCTTGCACTGATGTGACACAACTCACACCAGCAACAGAGTACAGAAAAGACAGAAATGACTGGACTTTGTTATTCCAGAACAACGTGATGGAGGAGGAAGGGAATGTAATCACCTATCTGGAAGTATTTATCAAAGCCCTAAGAAGCAGCGAAGGGAGGCTGAAGGAGAGACTAATAGCTCAGAAGCTGCAGAAGATCAAGGATGAGGGGCAGTCATGCCACCAGTGGATGGTACGTTTGGGCTGGTTTTTCTCCTCGCTGTTTACACGACTGTAAAGGCACAGTGGGGTTTGTCCTGGTTGCACTGAGGACAAGTGCCTGACTGAAGCAAACGGCTGCCTGCTGGCCAGGTGGCTGATGGGAGCAGTGTCCAGTCAGCAGCTGCCTCCTGGCCATTGCCCTGGTGCCTCCTCTGCCCTGTTCTGCTCACCTCTTCCCCAGGACTGCTTGCTAAAAGCAACTCCAGAATTTGAGAGAGGTGCTCTGGTGCAGATGGGGACCAGAGCCCTCCGCTGCTGCCTGAGCCCTGGGGGTAGAGGTTGCTCTCTCTGCAGGAGAGCAGCACCAGATGCAGCCTGCTGTCCCACCCTGCTGTCTCCATCAGAGCCTTTGTGGATCTTAATATTAATTATTAAAAGAAAAACTACAGTAAGGGAACAGAACGTAACTTACATGTCCAGATTCTATTCTTTTAACTCTTCTTTCTGTCTGTCCCTCAAGGAACATGACTGGGAGCCAGTGGAAGAAAAAGGGTTTTTTGGTAATTTGGAATATTTATTAAGGTTCCTGAATCACAACGCCCCTTTGGAGGAAACAGGGTAGTCTTCAAAGAAGACTCCTGCCAGGAGACCTGAGCTTCGCACATCCTCATTTGCGTATCCTGACTCCAATCAGCAAGGCTGTTGAGAGCTATTATTTATTCATGTATCTATTCATATTTATTTATTTATTTGTAGAAACGGCAAGTTATTTATTTTTACAATGAAGAAATGCAATAATTATTTACTTTAGAAAACTGCTATTTAACGGTGTGTGGGGAGGAGCTCTGTGGATTGGATTTGCTGTCAGACTATGTCTCCAGCACATCAGCCCCAGTGTTGGGCTTAAAGCCGGGTCAAAGCCACCCTGCAAGATGTGGACAAGGCCCACTGGTGCCAGGCTGGAAATGCTGCCCAGAACCTTCACCTCTCTCTCAGCCCCTCCAGATCAGCCTCAGGGCTGGGATGCAGCCCGTGGCATGTCCAGAAGGCTGCTGGTCTCGGCTGCCCTGAGCCACCACCAAACACAATCAACGGTGGCTCTCAAAGACATCAAACCTTAGCAAACCCTTGAAAAGACTTTTTGCAGACTTCAGACATAGCTCATACCCACTTGGGGCTTGTAAATGTAGAAATTACTTTCACAGAGGCTTACAAGTGCCCCATAGGGATAAACTGCCTAAATAAAACTTGATGACTAAGAGCCTGGCACATACCTAATTCCTTTTATTGCAAATCAAATGAAGACATATAATATGCTTTAATGATGCTGCACTCTGGCAATTTCAGCATTTTGTTCCTGCAACTGAAGTTTCCAGATGCCTTCAGAGCAGTTTTACATTTCTTTAGGAGCTTAGAGGCGTTTTCAAAGGAAAGTCTTGTAAAAGGATGCAACTCTTACCTTTAAAATTATGTTTAAGTACTTACATGAACTGAAGAATATTAATTTGTGATGTACACAGTGACTATCTTTGTACAGTGCAAAAAATGTGAAGTGCAAATTGTGGAAACATGACTGTTTTTACAGCTGTGTGCTGCTGACATATTGCATATACATTTTTTACATTTAAATACTTGGGAAATTTGTATGCAGAACTCTATAAAATATAACCAAACTCTAACAGAATCTATGCAAAATAAATCTCCTGCACAAATGTGTAACTCAACATTTTTTGTTTAGTGATGCTTTATGGTGATTTAAGGAATAATCAAAAAAAAAAGCCCTAGGTCACATGAAACCAAGTTTTCTACCAGTGAGGTTTTGACACTTTCAAGAGGATATTATAATTAGAAACACATAAGCTGATCATAAACTCTATAGATGATTGATCCCACTGATTGATCACACAAAGTCCAGATACCACCTAAGATCACCAGATTTGAGTAAAAGCAGCAGTTAAATAGTGAGTCGGGATTTTGTTTGTTTCTTTGCTCTCACTTCACAGCAAACATCTCCTTGCAGTACCTCCCCTTCCCCACCCAGCTGGATATTCTGATTTCAGGAAGAGTTACCCACAAAAGCATTTAGCAATCAGCCATAAATTGCTTTTTGGGGGCTGGCATGGGGGAGCAGTGCTCACCAGCAGCTGTGCTTGTGTCTCTGTGGATCATCGGGGTTGTTGGGTACACACCTTCCCTTCCAAGGGGATTCTCCCAATGGAATTCCACCTTCAGGAAGCAATCTAGCTCAGCTCATCATTGTTACCTACTTTTGCAGGCATCACTGAGCACCTAAAAAAAATTTCCCTAAATACCTAAATAAATTATTCATGGAGAACTTAGCAGACAGCAGTGCTTGTGCAAGCCGTGGTGTGCCTGTGGGATCCCCCAAACACCACACTGTCAGCAGGAAGGGACGGGTTGAAGAGGCAGGGAAAACCATGTTGGAATCTGCTGGGATTCCTTAAGGCAAGTACTGTGTTTGAAGATTTAGCTGGTATTCTTAATAACATCTGAGAAGGAGTTTCTTGAGGGTGGGGGAAGGCAGACACTGCAGTCATCGTGTGAACAGGGAGGAAAAACCCCAATGGCCGGTTCAGTCATCACCCTGCCTCCTCAAAACAGTCAAGAATAAAACATTAACCAACACCTACACAAACATAGATCACATAGAAAAGGGCGTTCAACAGCTTTAGTGGCTTTAGGTCAAAGCAGCTCACCTTGTGAGGGGGCGAGAGGGCAGGAAGGTGACACCAGTAAGGCTGTGTTTGGGATGGTGCCCGCATTGCCCGTTGGGACAGCTCTGTGAGAGACCCAAGGGGGTGCTCCAGTCCCCATCTCCCCAGGACTGGCACACAGCCTGCTGAAAAGTTGGTCATAAAGGGTAGTTATTGACCTCCAGCTTGAAGGCTAAAAGCACTTTGGACAGCTGGATCACAATCCAATGTACTGCATCCAAAGCCACCCTTTATTTGGAATTGGGTGCAAAAGAGAGGATCAGGTACAACGTTCCAAGGAGGAAAGGGGCCACAACTGTGTAGGATGTGAGGGCAAAGCATGGCAAAAAGGTTCAGTTTGCTTCCAAAACAAGTTTTACATTTGTTAGCACAAATATTCTGAGAAGGAGACAGAGCAGCCAGCCAGGACTAGCAGGAGATGCTGTGGACCATTGCCCGTGGTGGGGAAGGAAGGCTGGAAAACGGTTCCTTTAGAGCAAGCTGAAGCTACCACCATCACTGCAGATACATTTACCCCCCAAGGCTACCTTCTCTGTATTTGCTTGTAAAACACAAATACAAATGAAATTGCTATCACTATAAACCAGGTCATCTCACCCAGGTGACTCATCGGGCTCCGAGGCTGCGGTCGCAGAGCAGGCAGCTCGCCCTGCTCGAGCTACCACACACACTCGGGGTGGGCTGAGGTTTCGCGAGTGTTTCTTCTCTGAAAACAAGAAAATAAAGATCTGTCTGCAAGTAGCAGTGGCTCTTCTCTAGGTGGCAGCCCTTGCCTACTGCGTGTCCCCCCGATCTGCCCGACCACGGCAGCACTCGGGAGACGGGAGGCAAGGAAGGGCTGCCAGCTCATTACTCACTTAGTTTTTCTCTCATCAGTTTTTCTCAGTATTACTTCAAAGAGCTTGGAAGTGTCATAGAAAGGTGAAGGAAGATTTCAGATTAGCTTTCTGAAGGAGCCTGAAAAAGGGCTTGTGTGCCTCAGGTTGACCCACAGGATCCCAGCCAGACCAATTGATAAAGGCATCCCCTCTTTGTACAAAATCCCACTCTTCTTTGACGTTCATTATATTTTGGAGAACGCTGTGTGCTTGTTTGCTTATCCCAGCTCCCCCAGACTCCCTCTGCCAACAGCCCAGGAAACTCTTCAGCTGGTTACAAACGTGAGCAGTCCTGCTTAGAACATCTTTGTAATAAAATGCCTATAGGCTATAGATGGAAAGGGTTTAATAAAAACCACAGATTCTTGCCTCTCATTAGAGAAAATGTTAAAAGCTGCCACCATGTCAGGCCTAAAGCACCTATGAAGCCACTGGCTATGAGCAGGAGGACTCAGCACCTTATATCCAGCCCCTGCAGCATCACTGAAAGGGGCATCCTGTGCACAACACAGGGAGCTGCTTTCTTTGAGCTTCAGCCTATTGATAGCATCTTGCTACTTATTCTCCAACAGTTTTAAAGCTATTTGACATCAACCCAGGGTCTTCCATGTGAGTGAGAATTAAAAGGGCGATGTGGTTCCAGTTGTATCTGGTATGAAAATCATTCAATAAATGAATTGCGTAGGTGTCAGTGTTTACCTCAAGGCTTATATGAATGTGCAGCCTGCACAGGGGTTTGCATCCGGTGGGTCTGGTTATTGAATCCTCATACAGAGTAAGGTGGTGGTTGAATCTCTTGTCAGCAGCTTCCTCTGGGGCAAATGATCAGGCAGAAGAGGGAGAAGGCAAAGAAGACAGATTGTCCTGCACTCTGAGCTCCACAGGGGAGGAGAGGAACAGCCTCCTCAGCATCACCAAGAGATATTGAAGTTTACACAGGAGAAAGTGCAGAGATGCCCTGGTTGTTTTTTTACACCTTTCAGTGTGCCAGCTTAGCACGTTTAAACACTCATTTTAGTGAATCATTTTAATCAACTCCACCCCAGGCTGTTGGTCAAAAAGAACTTGCAGATGCCAAATGCTACCTCGTCTGCTAATGGCTTTGTTGGGAAAAGATGGGGCCCAGACACCAGAAAACCAAGGGAAGTTTGATACTAAAACTTTGCCCTTTGAGGGAATGATTCAGGCCCTTTATCAGAGACAGGAATCAAAGTAGGGCTGGAAAGTGCAGCCATGACAATCATTTCCCTTCCACACAGCACTGTAAAAGGTAAATACTTGCTCTGCAAATTGGAGAAGTTAAACATAGGGTGAATAACGTGGCCATGGTTAACATGCAGACTTAAATCTTCTAGTAGAGACAACAAAGCACACCTAGGCAAAAAACTTAGAACATCATCCAATCTCAAATCTTCATTTATAAGACTATCCAAAATGAAATGCATCCTTCCCTCAAAAGCAAAGATTTCCCATATCAAAGGTGGTAAATCCCATCTGCTACTTCTGCATTCATCAGGCATTTTCTATTAAACAAATATTGAAAATTTTGGTTTTATTTATTTATGTTTAGAAAATATGTAAAAATCAGATATAGATTTAGAAGAGAAACTGGACCATATTTAAAATATTTAGGTCAGACCCTCAGCTGGCATTGGTTCACAGGGATACTGGCAAAGCTCTGTGCCGATGTGCTCCAGCTGAGAACCTGGCTCTTCACTAATGCTTCCCAAACAGCACTTGCCAACTATATTTCTGTTGGCACTAGGGAGGGACTTCCTTGCAGCTCTCTGTTGGGTCAGAGCTGTCAGTGAGCAGGCAGCAGGGGCAGGCCCAGGGCAGGTTACAAAGCCTCCCATGATGCTGCCAGGTGCAGTTGGCACTAACGCTGACAGTTGGTGATTTCCATTGTCTTGGTGGCCAAAAATAATTCCTCACTAAGAGCTCCCTTGATGACACCTCTTTTATTAACTGTAATATTAACTGTCACCTATCCTGGAATAAATCAGTCTTCTTTTTTCCTTCAGAGCTGCATTATCTTAGAGTCACCCAAGCCCTGGCTTGCAGCTCTCTGGCAATTTCACTCTTCAAATACAGGGTTATCTTGAAGGCAACTCCCTCATGTGTTTGCTCTGCTCTTAGCTGATTGTACTGGGGAGAGCTGCCATCCTCTGAAAGCTGGGGAAAACCTGGCTCCCCTCCTGTGGGCACAGCAGGGTCCCACCCTGAAGCACCCCTCAATGTGCTGCTGCACAAGGCTCTGCTGTCCTTTCAGCCCTCCTCCACACTCACTTCCACGTTCATACAAATATCTAACATGAAGCACCTCATTGCCTTTGTGGAGAGCTACAAAAGAGCCCACATATCATTAACAAAAAAAAAACATTTCCCCTGAGAACAAGAAGCTGCAGTTGACAACTCAGAGTGATGATTTGCACAGCACTGTCATAAAAATTAATTGCATCAGGATAAGATCCAGCCCTCACACTTGCTAATTAATGAACAACCAAACTTTTGTTTTCTTTTCAGGTCAATGAAAAGATATTTGCTATAGAAAAGCAGCCACTTTTTCAAGGCTGCTTTACATGTCTGTGCCCCCTTCTGCTCCCGCAGCTCTGCCCAAGCCACGCTGTAGACAATTGATAGGTTCTATGGGCTCCATTTTCAGCTGGCATTGACTCCAGAGGAGCCAAAATCCTTATATTGCCATAATTTACAGCAAAATAGGTTGTAGTCTCATCTGACTGGAAACAATCAGCTTCGTGTCTGTGTATCTACACACAATAATTTCCTCAGATATTAATATGTTCCGTTACAGCACCTCGTGCATTATCAGTGCTCTTGCTTGCACCACAGCATTGCTCTGACCTTACAGCTTTAGGCATGTTTACCAGAACATTAATCATGAATGTTCCTCAAATCAGATACGCTGCTAACTTGACTGTTCAAGTTGTTGTTTCTTTCTTATTTTAATGATTTATGAACAAGATTAGATAGTCATCGCACCCTGCACTTACTCAGCCTCTCTATATAAGAGAGCTCAGTATCTGCCAAGAGAGATGAGCTTGAATTCAAAGCCCATTTCAGATAAAAAGGTTTGAGCTCCCAAATATAACACCTTAAAAATGTATCTCCATTTCTTCTTATTATTACTTAGCTCTGGGACGTCCAGTCACTTTCTTCCTGTGATGGAAACGCTACATCTGCAGAACGAGACTAAACACTCAATAATCCATGAAATAATTTGCTTACTTGATGCTGAAAAAGAGCCCATAAGTGTAAATAATTTTCTCACTTTTCCCTCCCCAGATTTTCTTTTTATGATGCTTTCCAATTTGTAACTAATGGATTTCTGTGATTTCCAGGGGCACTTCCTCCGACCACTTCACATAAAGGTAAGAACATCTTGTTTCCTATTCTATTATTATTAGTCAGAGTCTCCAAAAGGAAATTAAAGCATAACCTCTTTATAGCAGGTCTGAGGACATTTAGAGCAAGATGTAAAACGCTAGCTGAGGTGGGATCCCGGCTGGACCCACCAGGGAGGAAGGGAGGGAGCTCCAGGGCTTGGCCTCATTCCTGTCCACATGGAAGCAATTGTGCTCCTCTTGCTGTCCCAAAATACCAATACAATATCATATTTTTAAAAGATTATGTGAATGTGGTTAATAACTCATTCTAGTCGCTAACAAAAGTAAATGGTGTGCCCTACTTCCAGCTTTATCAATTCTTGTTAATGGTTTTCTGGAGAAATGTCTGTAGACCTGATCTCCAAATCACAGTGTAAGGGAAAATGGTCGGAGCATCTCTTTATGTGTCCTACTTCCAAGGCAAAGACTGATTTAGGTGGAATTGAATCAAATACCCAATGTCATCATATTCACAGAACGATTTTTATCACAAAGTTTCCAGTTATAATAGCTATGAAGGCTGAACTTAAAACATGACTTCTTAAAAGAAGATTATGAAAAGGAAATCAGATAAAATGTTAAAGGTTTCCAGAGAAAAATAACATTTGGCTTATTCAATATGGTTCTTCAACAGTTCTTTTCAGAAAGAAAATATTTCTGGTTGTAAAGCAGAACACTTCTTTCTTTCCCTTTTTCTCCTAGAACCAAAACTGTGCACATAACAACACCGAAATATTTATTGGTGGACTGAAAAATATAACCACGTGTAAGTGTATGAAGATAGTTGAAACCAATATGGAAATGCTAGAAAAAAAATGTTCCATTTTGAAGGTAAGATTTTACTATTTATTTCATTTGAGTTTCAAGTATTTTCTTGCAGTTCTCCATTTATCCAATTCTTTTGCACCAGGTGATTTTGCTCAAATGCCTGGTAGCTCACCCAGACCCAGGCCAAGCAATGCAGCAGCTGGAAAGCCACGGCCCTGGCTCTGACCTGGCAATGCTGCTGCAATGCCTTCACCTTCATATTTCCCTCAGCTGGAGGATAAGGCACAATTCTTTACTTGAATCTATTGATATGCTGAGAAAATATCAGGAGATGTCCTCGATTTACAAAAAACCAAAACCACCAGGCTTCCCTGAAAGTTAATTTCCCCAAAGTAATTAAAGAAACATCAGAGGAAGTAGTTCAGCCAGACTTCACTTGTCACTAAACTTCTTGCTCACTTTTTGGTAAATTCTAATTCAAAGTTTTGAGTTGTGTTAGCAAATAAGTTGTTCCTTCTTTTTAATTTTGACCCAGCCCCAGGAAAGGATGTCAAGGTTTGTCAATCATGCACAAATTCGTTCTTACATAGATAATATTAATATAGTTCATTTATATCTGCAGTAATGAGGATTATTTATTAGGTGCAGTTAATAGTGACTTGCACAGCTTGTCCTTAGGGAAGGACAGGGCAGTTAATAGCAGAAAAGATAGTGACCAGGAATACTGCAGAGAAAAGAATCTGCCTTTTGTACACCAAAGAGAGAAATACACAGAAAATAAGGGGATAGAAAATAGGGTTTGCTGCCAGTGTCTGCACTTGCTACAACACCTGTGCTTTGACATTTCCCTGGAACAGAGAAGCAGGCTTTGGGAGGAAACCCAGATCTACATCAATCTGCTAATTACTGCAGGTTGCAGAATAAACCATGCCCAAGTCGATCATCCAACCAAACAGCTGCTGAGCCCCACAGCCCTGCAACCAGAGCCTCTGCAGCTCAGCACCAAGAACGAGTGTGGAGGGTGAGGCTGGGATCCCACCACACATCCCACACTCCCCCTCCGCCCCAGGATTTGAATATTATAAGAGAAACATTTTGACCCAACTTCCTTTCTTCCTCCTTGGCAGATAATTCCCTCACCCCTAAAAAACCCCAGGATAATCTGTAGAACTGTCAATGTGAAAGGCAAATAGCAAGGCCTTATTGCACTAATGATTTCTAAGAACTGTGTGAAATGGTTTGGGGCTGGTGAAGGGCAGCAAGCTGGCTCCAGACCCCATCCCAGTGAGCTGAGCAAGCCATGGAGAACATCAGCATTCGGGTGGAATTCCTCTGTAACTTGTACTTCAGTGTCTCCTCTTTTCCTTTAGGATTCCTCATCCAATGACAAAAGGTGTTCGAAGACGGCAAAAACCAATTTCTTACGATTTAAAGAGAGTCTGAAAGAATTCTTGAAATGGGTCAACGAGAATCAGAACTGCGGCAACATCAGAATTGCGTCGGGTTTGTACCTGGATGGCAAATGCAGGTGCCCTGACCCATGAAAATCCTGCAAAAGCTTGCTCTAGGGAAAAGCCCGGGCAGCAAGGAGGCTGGGTGGGAAGGGGGGAAGAAATGGCTGTTGCAAATCAGACCTTTGCTAAGCTTTAAAGCAAATAAAACTGTAAACATCAATTAAAGCTGTACATAGTAATTAAAACCTTGCATAACAAGCATGTCCAAGGATTGTGATTTATATCGTGCACAGGTGCTGAATGGGAAATGTTGTTATGGCAACAGAGATAGGCAGAAAGGCTTGAAGTTTGTGAGGGTTTTGCACAAAGGGATAGAAAGGCCAGTCCTGACCCACAGACCATGAGACCACCCAAATGCTTTGGGGACTGGGCCAGAGAGGGTTCCTGCAGGCAGGTCCTGCTGGGTGGTTTGGAGGATGCTCCATGGGATTTCCTGGGCCCAGCACAGCCCTACAGATCAGCCTCGGGGAGAGAAGAGACCTGGCACCCGCTGTTCACTCTTTGCTTGAACCCCCCAGCACTAAAAACCATTGCCTTTAATCTCTACTGGCTTTATGTAAACCTGACCAAAGGAACCCTGAGGTTTCTCATGCTTGCCACTTCAGCTGCAGTTTATTCTCCCAGCACACTGAGTGGCTTTTGCTTTGGATTTTTCAGGTGTTTACAGTACACAGCATTGACACAGTTTATGACAAGATCCAGGCAGGTGCTGAATCACATGCTTTAAAAAAGATAGAAAGCATAATATTCCTTGTATCAGATCTTGAATAGCTGTGTAAATCAGTACAAACCAGGTGCCTGATGCTGTTTTTCTGATACATATTGGTATCTTTGCATTCAAGTCTTAGGCAGAGATATAAAGGGGAAAAAGGTTTTGAAAAAATGCAGACTATCACAGACTAGGGCTAAAGATCAATTCTGGTCACAGCAATTACCAGTATTCCCAGTCTGCAATAACAATACCAAGATGCCAGATAGAAGAGGTCACAGAGGATGGGTGAATCAACCAAGCAAAAATCAATACCACCCTGGTGCCTTTTTAGATATCAGATGCCGCATCATGATAAAACAACCAAGGCTGAGCCAAGCTTCTAAAATAGAGCCTCTGACACAGGTTGCATTTAATGTCAATGCTTCTATGGAAAAAGGAAGAGGCATAATTTAGGATGGTTGCTGATACCACCCAGCAATCTGAAATTGCTTATCAAAGCCCTCTTGCTCTCAGCTGTGTTGGAGAGAAGACTCACACAACTTCAGCACGTAAATCATTTTTTCCCACGACTTTATCGAAGAGTGGGGAAATACAACAAATCCTGGGGTTATGGTACCTGTTTATCATAGCTGAAATATTTTTTTTAAGATACAGAGATCTGTTGGCCACATCCTCGGGTCATGAATGCCACGAGCTGTAGTGGGAGAAGAATATATCCTTAGTAAGAGAAACTACAGCCTTCTCTAATAATAATATCACTAATTACAGGACAAAATGGAAAAATCATTTAAAAATACCGTATTACATAGAAAGGGAAGAATTGGCAAGTATTAAATCATTTGTTTGAGCTAATGGCCCATCAGTAACCCACAGACTAGAAGAACAGTTACCATTGAGAGTAATCTTATGTAAGGGTTATAGAAGAATCTATTTCCCAAAGACTTGAGATCTACAGAAACCCAATCCAATTCTGGTCAGAAATCATCCTGAACCAACCCCAATTCTCTACATCCAATTTCGTAAGTTATTTGAATCATCATCCAGACTTTGAAGCTTTTAAAGTACAATGCTCTGAGTATTCTCAAAGGCAATGAAAAGAGATAGAAATCTGGATCTAATATTCTTGGCAGCAGCAAAATCTTCATTCTAACAACTTCCATGAGTACTGGGCTCCCGTTCTTGAAGCATATTTTATCTGTGACACACTTTACATGCAAGGGGTTTTAATTTTTACTGCTTGCAACCGAGTGTTCCTACTCTGTCCTCAAGACAGGGTGTAAATCTTCGCATGCAGGACAGAGCTCAGTAGGGACCTCCCTGACAGAGTGCAGTTTTAACCACCTACCATGAGCAAACAAACTGAAATAATGGGAAAGTCCCATCCCTGCCCCTCTCCCCTGCACAATCTGTAAGAGCATCACCCGTGCTATCTCTCTGCCAGAAATCCCCCTCTCACGTACGCACGGGGCCCCTCCTGCCCAGCTGGCTGCTGAGTCAGCACTAACCCACATCTTTGGACACGAGTAACTTGCATCCACACTCCATAAATCCAGATACGTTATCCTTGAAAAGCCACAGTTCCCCCAGAACCTGCTTGCAATTTCAAACATATCAAAATACTGGTGGTTCTTCCTTGGCTTAAGTATTACCTTCAAAAAAATCTGCATTTTTCAAGTAAATCGTGGAAGAACACAGCAGCTAAAGCCATGGGTGCAAATAGTTTTCCCTGTAGCCAGGAGGATACTGGGTGCATCTGGCAATCTCCAAATCACATCATGGAAATAAGCTTACCTTTTTGCTTTGTTTTTGCTGACAAGAGGTTGCACAGAACAGGCACCTGTGAGCATTTACCGAAAAACACAGCCAGTGATGGGAGAGGTTTAAAATTAATTTTAGCTTTTGAGAAATTATAATCAGAGGCTTATTAACTAGAAAATAAAAAAAGAGGTGTGCTACAGTGAGAGACCTCCCTCAGACAGCAGCGTGAGATAAGGTTGTGGTTGAAGAGCAGCAGTAGCTGAGCGTGCAGGCAGTGGTCATCGCTTTGCCGCAGCTTCCTGTGCCATCCAGCCTTCCTTCCCAGAAAAGCACCATAAAACGAGCTTACTTCAGTTTCAGTGCTGCTCAGAGGTTGGGGATGGATAACTCTGAATGAGGAATTCTGCATCCTAGAGGTGGGTCCTGCCTTCCCAAACCACACTGCCGTGACCGGGGAGCCTCGCTGCAGCAGCCACCTGGCCCTCACCCTCCGCCAGGCTCCTGGCACGAGGGAGCCATCGCTCCCACAGCCCTGGGTCTGGCTGGCAGACTGGCAACCCAGCAGGAAGAATAATGGGATCTCCAGAAGCTCAAACAAGCTTTTAGTTCAGCACTCTCACCAGGATTCAAATCAATCATCAAAAACATCTTTTATCCAGTTGTTACTCACTGAGATTCTCGGTTCTGCAGGGCACATCCTTACTCTGCAAGTGCTTTCCAGCTACCACAGCACCCTTTTGTTTGAATTAAAATGCATTACAGTGCAGTGCTAGGTACTATTAGCACTATGACCAGCACTAATTATCTGCAAGGCAGTTCAAGTGATAGTTGGTCAATCTAACAGTGCAACACACCAGGCAGTTACAGGTCCATAAGCAATGCACCTCGCATGAAAAGCTTTGCTTATGATCAGCACTCGCAGAAGCAACAGCTGCTCTACCGTGAAGCATCACTGCTGTGAGACAGTTTTAAAAAGCAATGTAGCTGGTTCTAAGCAGTTTCTACAAGCACTGCTTCACAGCTGGAACAGTTCCCTTTTATGCTAAGGAAACAACAGCTCTCACTAGTAAAATTCCAGTTTAACTTCCACCCACTTTAAAGGAATTTTAGTACTGGTTTCTAGTTGCAAACCCCAGCCAGGATTAGAAATTCAGCTGCAGGTTTGCAGCAAGCGGCAGCTGCTGGGAAAGGACAGGACCGAGCCCCTGGAGAAGAGCAGGGAGCTTCCTGTGCCCCAGCCTCCACCAGCCCCACGGGAAAGCTCCTGCCCCATCCCCTGCCCCTTTTCCCCAGCTGCACGGAGCCACTTCGCCTCTTAAGGATTTCCCTTTGTCAGAAGCGTTAAACAGCATTTTGTCTGTAACAAAACAACACAACTGCAACTCCTTACCTCCTATTCCAGGAACACCAAACCCAGGCGAGTGAAAACTTACAGCGAGTGAAACTCTCAGGGGAAAACGTTGTTAATGAACCAGCCTGAGCTCTGTTTTGCTTTGATGAACAACAGGTTTCAGGTGTGCTTCCACCACAGGATGACTCAGATCTCACCCCACAGCCTGTTCAGCTCAGGGCAACCTTAAATGAGTTATAAAAGCTGCTAAAAGTGTGTAAAATGTTTTATGTTTACTACAGGTAATGTGCCAAGGTGACAAGGTCACTTCTGTTCCCTTGCTTCTCTCCAAAAGGATGTTGCATCAACTTACTGTGTAGACAGAACATAATTACTTGGTACTTGGGCTTGTCATATGGAAAAGCATTTTCTTCTGCCATGCAAGTCACGGCCACCACTGTGTCCTCTGCCCCTGGCTGTGGCTCAGGGCATTGCTGACCTCAGGTCCCACTCCCAAGTCCTGCCCTGACCCCACAAAGGTAGTTAAGGGATGAGAATCAGTCACACGTGAGAAGTCAGGATTACATTAACAAGGAATTTGTTTTGAATGACACTTGGCATATATAAAGATTTCTTTTTTTTCAAATAAAATACTTTAAATAAAAGAAATCTGGTTTCTGGGAAACAACGCAGCCCTGAAGTGGTCAGGCAGTTGGACTCGATGAGCACTGCAGGTCCCTTCCAGCTGAACTGCTCTGTTAATCCCTCCCTCCCAAGCAGGGAATGCTCTCTCACACTACTTGAGCTGCAATCTGCAGCCCATGCTCTGGCTGACAGCTTGCCCAGCTGGATGCGATCACCCCCACCACTCCCGCAAGGCTCTCGAGCGGTGCTGGTGTTTACGTGGCAGAGCAAGCACGGGCTGGTGGCACTTGAGCTTACAGAGCGCCCTGAGCAGGGGACATCCCACATGCAAAGGCCATTTCCTGCTCTGTCAAAAGGCTCCAAAGCCATCTGCAGTCAAACCTGGATAAGGGGAAATGAAGAATTCCCCAAATTAAAATTTCCCAAACCCAAATTTCAAAGCAGTTGTGACTTCACATACAGAAAATAGATGTGCCAAGTGTCCAGCTAAGAGGGGATGCTACCTGGGCATTAACAGCTCTGCAAAGAGCAGTGCCTGTTTTCCTCTCCAGCTGTAACGAGGCGCTGAGCACTAGGAGAGGTGAATTCCCCTGGCAACATCCCACCAGCTGGCACAAGCAGGGCAGTGCTGGAAAGGGGAGCCAGATCTTGGACTGAAATAACCAGGAGAGCTGGTGTAAAGGAGCATCAGCCCTGCTCCAGGTACCAGGGAGCGGGTTTTGACAGGCTGGGGGGTTTAAAACCCAACCTCACAGCTGGGTACGAGACTCACTTCTGCCTTTTTGACAGACATGAATGTGCAACCACCAAGAGAGCAGTGCCCTGGAGGAGCTGAGCTCCAAGTGTCAAAAAAGAGGCACTGATTGCAAGATGTTTAGGAAGCAGCTTTGCATCTGTGTGAAGCTACAAGCTTGTGGTTTCCCAGGTATGACATAAAAATGGCTTTTAGTCATTAAATCATTTCCTCCTATTGGCCATCAAAGGGAAAACTTCATCACACAAACACTTACACAAATCTTGAATCTGCCCATGGGGTTGGCAGATTCACCAGGGCTTGCAGGGCACGGAGTATACAAGACAAATCACATGATTTTCCCAATAAGAAAAGGCACTGGGTGAGGGTTCAGGTCCCAGTGTTTCGGAGAGCATCTGGCAGGAATTGGGTGGCATTTGAATCCTGGTGCTGGTGCACTCCAAATACCAGCATCATTCCACCCAGACTGCCTGGCTGTGTATTTAAGGTCAGCTGGGCATGCAGATACCTTGACCATAACCCCTGTTTGCCAAGGCTGTGGCTTCTAACTCTCCCTTTCTGCATTCCAACTGAGAAGGGAAATGCTGCTGTCAGGCCCTGGATTTCTTGTTTTTACTCACAGAATCAAAGCCATAATTTAAATTCTTTCTCTCCCCCTACTTTTGCAAGTGGCTGACAAACTGCTAGAAGCAAACTTGGCCGTAGCAGCTCAGAGCCCAAGAGGAGAAGAGCACAACCTGCACGGGCAGCGGCAGGCGAGGCCGGCAGAGGCGACAGGGAAAGGAGAGCTGGGTGAGGTCGTGCTGAGTTTTTCTCCTTTCTAAGTTGCTGCAGAAACAAAGATCCGGTACTCCAAGGGGAGATTCCCCCCAACAATTTCAGCTGCTTTTAAAGAGCTATTCAGCTATGAACGCTTTTAATCATCTTACTTGTAAAAAAATAAGATTTAACAGTAAGATCTGGTGGCACGAGGCAGAACTCTCCCTCACAGACACAGACATCCCCATGCTGTCAGGTAATGCTGCTCTCACACTCCTGAGCCTCACAGCAGCAGTTGGATTCACCATGCTGCTGCACACCTGGTACCTGTGCTGACCGATGGTTGCCTTCTCGCTGCCCTCACCCATTGCTCTTTAGATCCAGCACGCTGCCCCAGCTTTGGGTTTGCTGCCTGTGGCCATCAGCATCAAACCAAAACTAATAAGGATGGAAATATTGCTCTGAATTCATGTGAAAGTGCCTGCTGGCACTGGCTCCATCCCTTGGAAGTGCTGGCTGAGGATGTCCAGTCAGTGCCCAGCTGTTTTTAGCTGACTGGGCACCACCAGCCAGGGCTCTGCTCACCGAGGAGGCAGGTGGAGCAAGCACTGTCTGTGGCATTGGCTGATGGCCTCCACCTTTAAATGCACCCTAAGTTCTTGTGTACCCCTTCAAAACCAAGTACAGCTTGCCATTTCCTCTTTCCTGTGAGTAAAACCCCACAAGTTATCTAGAAAATCCAAGTTATCATTTGCTCAGAGCAAAACACACAGATGAAAAACCACAGTGACACAGCCTGTGCAAAGCTTCTGACTAAAAGCACCGGGGGGGGGGGCGGCTGTTTTTCTACCAGGGACAGTGCAATCACAAGCTCTTCTGGGATGGAGGGCTCAAAGATGGAAGCACAGAACAATTCAGATGCTCAAGCCTTACTCAGTTACAACTCTGAGCCGTTGAGCAAGCTGGATTTCTATGTAACATGTTAATACACAAATTGCTTCATTTTAATGATATGCAATGCACAAACTCTTTGCCTGAGCTTCCCCTGCATCCTCCCAGTCCCCAAGGACATCAAGAAGAACTCTACTGGATGCAAGTTACCCTAAAACTACACTAAGCAGGTGTGTAGCAAGTTCAAGCCTTTCAAATAAAAAGTGTATTCCACAGAGACAGATGCTTTGCTGCAAGCTGAGCAGACTCGGTTAAAGAGAAACTCCATCTTGTTGTTTAAAGATCAAGTCAAACAAACAAAAAAAAGGGGGTTCAAGCATTTGTGCCAACGCTTTCTCAGCCTGCCCTTATCCACAGGAGCAATTATCATTGATATTCTTACTCCTTTGCAACAAGTGCCTTTTTAACCCACATGGCCAGGGCATGGGGCAGCCTGCCCAGCCACCTGCAGGACTCAGCATCCCTCAGGAATGATGAACACCACCTGTACCTGAGACAAAATCAGAACCAGGATGGTCATCAGGTGATTTTGACAGCAATGTTGCTCCTGCTGACTCCCTGCTCTGCTCAGCTGTACCCTGTGCTGTACAAGACCAGTTTCCTTAATACCTACACCCTCTATGCTGAGCACCAGCCCTCCTGGACCCACTGATGCTCTCCACCAGCTCCTGCCAACCCAGTGCTGTCGCTAAAGGGCTGTTCTGAGCCCAGAGCACCTGGCAGGAATAGGAGAGCACATGGGTTTCTGCAAGCAGAGTTCATGGGGGAGGCTGCTTAGTGAGCAGAGCCTTTTCTGGGCCGATGGGCTTGGTAAGAGATTTCCATCATTGACCCTGGCAGGGGTAAAACTACTGCTCAGCGACCTCAGCTCCTTTGTCTGCTAACTCAAAACAGCTCCCTCCCTCCTAACCTGTGAGTTACCATCCCTCGAGGTGTTTGAAAAGATGGGTTGGTGAGCTTCTTAGGGACATGGTTTGGTAGTGAACAGGTACAGTCGGACTCAATGATCTCAAAGGTCTTTTCCAACCAGAGGGTTCTATGGTTCTAGCCCAGAGCAGCTGGTGTGAGAGGCAGAGCTGCAGAGAAGGGGGGCTCCAACTGCGACCGGCTCATCCAGAGAAAGAGCACGTGTTTCCCACTACTAGAGGAACTTGGGAAACCCAAGCTGGAAGCAGATGAAATCTTTCCAGGATACAGGAAGACACCTCCAAGGGTCAAACTTGGCTCCTGATTGCCAGGGTGACATCCCACAGGCACATGTGGCAAACTCTCCTCCCAGGGTGAGGGCCATGGAACTGCCACAGGCTGGGGAGAGCCACAGGCAGCACCCCCTCCCTGCCAGAAACACAAACATCACACATTTCACTGTATTTCTCCCACCAAAATATGGAGACAAAGTGAGACCAGGGAGCATGAATAAATTAACACCTGCTAGGAAGTGACAGCCCAAGGCCACATGTGGTATTAAGGCTTACAAATCCACATACCTCACTGAGTCAGAAATGTTTCATTTGTTCATTCACGAGGATTAAAATAGAGGAAATAAATGCAGAACCAAGTGATATTATTACATTGCAGTAGGACCTGGGAGAGAACCCACTGCCAGCATGCTTGAGGTGCAGCAGTCCTGGCCACAGGCTCTGCAGGGGGCTCAGAGATGCCACATGGGCAGTTGTGCACCTGGACCACAGGTAGCTGGTTGATCAAGGCTCCCCAGCCCAGTGGGGCTTCCACACCCAAATGAAATCACACACAGCTGCTCCACAGCCATAGAATGGTTTGGGTTGGAAGGGACCTTAAAGATCATCTAGTTCCAAATCCCTGCCATGGGCAGGGGCACCTCCCACTGGATTAGGGAGCTCAAAGCCCCATCCAACATGGCCTTGAACACTTCCAGGGAGAGGGCATCCTCAACATCTCTGGGCAACCTGTGTCAGGGCCTCCCCACCCTCATCGTGAAGAATTTCTTCCTAATATCTAATCTAAATCTTCCCCCTTCCCATTTAAAGCCGTTGAAGTCCCATGAGCTGAACTCTTCTTCACAAGACTGGGTAACTGCCAGCATCAGCCACTACTCCAACACTTCTTCCAGGCAATGAGTCACTTGGAGACTCTTGGTCCTGTCCTACAAATGGATGTGGGTAGAGCATTGCTGAACCCTTGGAGACCACGGCCAGGTGAGTGACTCCACCCTGGCCCAGACAAGCAGGAGAGATTCAGGTCCCATTTTTCAGGTCCCATCAGGTCTGTTCTCTGGTAGTCTGGATGTCAAACATGATGCACTCAATCTTCCATCATCTTTGCAGACACAGACTATGGTCACCAACAGCAACAACCTCTGCAGCTGTAAGGAATGATAAAGTGCCTCAAGGCCCTAAAAGATCAGCAACCGCACCAGGGCCACCGGTGTTTGCTCAGATCTCTCCTGGATAATATTACATCACCATCAGGCTTCAGATGTTACAGCCCAAGGGAAGGGGCAGTGCTCTACCGTTTTCAGGTCACAGGAGGGAAAAACCAGGGTCATTTCACACACACCACACTCAGAGGTGTCGCCAAACAAACAAGGAGTTAAAACCACCCAGGGGTTACACTGAGGGCACATTTGAATCTACCATTTCCTATCCACATCTTGATCCAAAACACCTGACAAAGTCTATTTCTAGCCCCAAACCACATGTTGCAAAACAGCTTCATCCATGCTCTCATTTGCCAGCAAACAGCCCTTCACAGCTCATTTCAGTGTCTGGGCAGCACAAAGATTCAGAGCAGAGCACACCACAGGGCAGGAGTTTAACCCAAACCAAGGGTCTGCTCACAACCATCCTGGGGTCACACTCACAGCCCTCCTGCTGCCACTGCCCTCTCACCTCAGCAGCTGGAAACAGACTGCAACCACACTCCTTCCTCCCCTCAGAGCTGGGTGCTGGTTGCACCTGCCCACACACAGCAACACACTGGGAGCAGAGCTCAGGTCACCAGGGCCCTGGGTTCCCACAGAAGTTGCTGATGCAGTCCTGAGCCCTGGGAGTGTGGGAGAAAAGCAGATTTAAAGAAAAGGCAGTTCTTAGCTATGCAGTGAGTTTTGACCCAGGTGATGCTTATCATCAAGTGAGCAACTTGGATTAACCCTTGACTTTCTTTTCAAAAGAAACATCCTGAAGTGCATGCTCAAGCCAAAGGTGGTCTCTGAAAGCTGGAGAACACCTGGGAGGCTGTTTCTCCCAAGGCTTTGCAAATGAAGCCCATCTTTGTGGTGATTCTGTGTGCAAAACAGTAAGTAGAGGTAAATTATGGGGCATGGACTGCCTGGCTTTGCAGAAAGGTCAGCTTTCCATCAGCACTGCAGAGGGTCAGCAAGAATTCTCCACTCACCTGCACAGGCATCCCAGAGGGTACCTGCAAGGAGCTGTGGTTAGCCTTGTGTTTTCATGTAGCCCACGATCCAGCATCTCTCCCACAGTCATTACAAAAATTCTCACTGTCATTATTCTTACTTAACATGCTTTACTCACTCTTCACACAGCAGGTAAACAGATGAAGACTTCCCTGGAAGATCAAGCCTCATAGAGTTACCCTACAACTACTGAAAACCTGTTGTTATGGGATGGAAGAGCCACCAGCCAGCTATCCGTGTCCATCACAGACATGCAAGGCACTTGCTGGTTAACCAAACCCTAGTGATAAAAAACATTTGTGTGACCTTCCTGCTGCTGCCCAAAGACACCAGAACCTCCTTGCTTTCTAGGCAGTGTGTCCCATCAGTCCCCAGAAAGATCCTGACCTGCACACTGCGCATCACTTGTGGCAGACAAGGCACCCACCTTTCACTCCACACCGCCGGCAGAGCCACACAGACACCTCTCTAGAGCTTTGGAGGTGAGGACAAGAGGAAGAAGGGAGGCTGAGGAGTCTGGGAAGCTGGAATCCGATCAAACATAAGGGCTCCAGGGGCTGCACCCCTAGAAGCACATAACTGGAACCATCATTTTCTGGTTCACGTCCACCTAGGAGGGACAGGAGACAACAATCCCCAAAGGCAGTCACCACAGAGCATTTTGGAATTATCTGAATCACTACAGAGAACAAGCACTGATCTCTGGTTGAACACATCCTGGGCACACAGTCTTGGTAGCCTTCTTCCTTGCAGGATGAGACAGATTCAGGACTAAACATGAGATTGGTCTCTTTAAACTCCTATCACCTAGAGCTTCAGAGACCCTGACAGGGATTCCTCTTATTCAGGCCAAAGGAGCACACATTGCATTGAAATGTACCCCAGCACCATCACTGCTTGCAGGAGAAGCAGAAGGAAGAGGCTTGAGGTACAGCCATATCTCAGGCTGCCTTTTACACCCACCCTCCATCCTCATCTCAAATAAAACTTGGCATCACTGAAAAAAAGACCCTTCCTCTTCCCACATTACAGGTTGTGTACCCGAGCTGAGCTACACAACTTGCTTGTGTAACACACCCACTCCCCCTCCTTGCAGAACAGCCCACTTGTTCTCTGCCACAGCTTGCACAGCTCCCCTTGTCCTCCACAGCCAAGCCCTTTCTACTCTCACACTACACATTCTAGTCTGGATGCCAGTTTTCCCCCTTCAGGTGATCAGACAGGCGATTTTCACGTGTTTTTCCACGGTAACAGGAAAGAGAAGCAACTTCTAACACAGACAAGGCCATGGTAAGTACCTCACTGAGCCTCTGCAGCTGAACACCGATGCTTTAGGTGATTTCCTAACCCAGCTGGAAGGCTGCACAACTGCCAACAGTGACACAGGGCATGTCCACACAGCTGCATCCAGGCCAGGGGTTAAGAAACCACAAGCCTGAATTGGCTGTGGATTACTGGCAAGGCCTGGGGGTGGCTGTTCCTCTTATGAGTCGAGAAGCCACAATAAGAGACCATCTTTCCATGAGAGCTCGCATGGTGTCAGTTTTCATCAGCACCTGCTATGCAGAGCAGTGCCTTACAGGCCTCATCAGCAAGGTAACTCTGACAGAGCTGACCTGAAGCCTTCTCTGAAAGGTCCCAGAGCTCTTCAGAGGGTCTGGCAGCCACTTGCCCACAGCAAGTTTTGTAGTGCATATCAAGATCTGTACTAATTACTTAAACCCTGTGAAATAAAGAAGAGTCAGCAGTATGTCAGGAGAAAAGACATTTCAGTCTAAAGAAGACTTAGGTACTTACCAGATCAGTGACACCCTGGCAGGAGCTCCCTGTGCCTAGGAGGAAGGCTTATTTGTTCCAGCATACAAATCCTTTATCTTTTAGGCCTAAAAACTATCCCATAGGCTTAATTTCAGGCTAATTGCCATATTCTGTTCATCTTCTAGAACGACAGGAGACAGAATGGGGAATATAACCTGCCAGACTGTACCAACATACCTGAGCCCACTACACTACCACCACTGAATGCCCATCAGTCACACCTGCTCTTTTCTCTAAAGCACCTATTACTCTTCAGATCAGAGTAGAAGTAAGCAAATCCTGCACAGAGCACAAAAAGCTTTGCATTCAAGGAGTTCTGCATCCATACTCATTCCATCCTGCTTTAGGGATGGGCTGGAGCAAGGTGGATGTCTCAGACAACAGGACAGGATTCTCCCCAGAGAAAACAAGCAAGTAACATTATCTTTAGAAGTTCAATATGACATCACACAGTTAACAGTGATCTCTCCCAGCCAACTACACTATTTCAGAAGAGCAGGTTTTTGGCCAGAGTTCTGATGTAAACTTTATCTGTCCACATACCACGTTGACAGAAAGTCTAAGCAGATTCCTCTTCCTCCCCCTGAAATCCAAAGTGTTCCAACCAGAGACTGTGGGTTTGGCTCACCAGCACTTCTCATCTGTGAGGCTGCCTCATGTTGAACACTTTGCTAAAAGCAATACTCCTTATTTCCTAAGTTGATGTTGTGCTAAGAGATTTTACTAAGAATTCTAGAGGTCAACAATGAAATACTCTGAGCAGCCAGCCAAGAACCACAACACTCATGGCAAGGGAAGGAGCGCTGCGAGAGGTCAGCGAGCAGCTATCGAGCTGTGCCCTGCCAGGTCACTACAGCTCTTGGGAAAAAACAATCCTGCAATTCTTGCAGCTACCTGCTGCAACTGTTCACACAAAGCCTATTTACAGGACTAGATGCTCCTCTCACTCAAGTATCCAACAGCTGGAGCTCAACAAGTCTCTGCCTGGCCAATACAAGGCTTCTGTCTTCAACCAGTTGTGTATGTTCAAAAGAAATGTAAAACTCTCCTTACATGCTGCATCCAAATGACTAAACAAAGCAACAACCATGAAGTTCATAAAATCCTGTCATGTAAAATTCAGGGGCAGATGAATATGCATTGCTAAGTAGTTACTTCATTACCAATACCATAAATTGATGACAGCTGCTACACTGCACATATGAACTCTTCCTGTTCCCCAAGTCTTTCCCAGTAGGAGTGCAGGTTCATTGCTTCTCATCCTGCCCAAGGTAATCCTTTACATAATTGTCACTGCAGCTTCTTCAGCCTTTGCAGAACATGAGGTAATGGAGGAGTACAAAGGAAACCAATATTTGTTGCATGGCAACCATGACTAAGTGGATGTTTTTGTGCAATTGAGATTTCTTTCACTTTCTCCAGCCACTTTCACATAGTGGTGTATTAACAACTGCCCAGACTGGTCTTTAAGCAGTACCAGAAACAGCCAGTGAGGGATCTCCTGCAGTCACTCCACCCTACACAGCAGTTCATCAATAAGAGTCTGGTACTAAAAGCACCTGTCTGCAAACATTTACCTATTTCTCCATAGCTTTGCTCACTTATTTTTCTTGAGCAACTGTCATTTCTTCTGCATTACAATTCAGAAGTGGGATTTCCTCTCCATTGTGGACACCACTGTCCTCCATGTGTTGGCTCACAGCTGTTCCACACATGCTAACAAAGCAAAACAGCAAGGAACCACCTGAGTCTTTGTGTGCAAAGGGCATTGTTATTCCCAGCCTGTTCAAAGGGCAAGACAAAACCCTGCTCCAAGTCTAAAAGCAGATTAAGATTTGCTTGCAAGCCACCCCACTGACTTCCTTGAACTCTGCTGGATCAGGTGCTCCTGTGGCAAAAACAGTGTTTCATCAGCAGAGATGCCTACTTTTAGAATCGATAATTGTCAGGACTGTTGAAAAAGTCTTGCAAGTCTCCAGATTTTTGTGACTGCTTACAACACAAATAGATTGCACCCCACAAGAGCAGAGCCACCACCACAGGCAAAGGCTTCTCCTCAGTGTAGTAACACCGAGATCACAGCTGCCAGGGGCCCAAAATGTGCAGCCTGCCTGCTCCCTGGACACAGCACAGTTTCAATGCACAAATTCAACTTCCCAGCTACAGCAGAAGCTGCAACAGCTGTGTTGTGCTGGAGTCTTCAATAAAACTGTCAAACTGATGTATTTTCTACAGAAAAAGGGCAACAAAGCAACTCAATAAATGGAAAGGTAAAGGCCCACTGCTCCCAAAGCCAAGTACTGATAGACCTATTAAGGACACAATAGAGAATCATTTTATGGAAAGAACATTTATTTTAATTTCAAAACTTGTGATCCATAGAAATACAATAAAATCAACATGTACACAAAACTTTTAAAAAAAACTTTGGTTCAAAGAAATATTTAACATCTAAATCTGAGGTACAAAAGAAGACCAGGCACCCAAACACCCCGAATCGCCCACAGCACTGTCAGCACCACTAGTCCAGAGGGTGAAAGGTCAAATGAGGATGGCAGGGGGAACATGGAAATAACAGCAACCAACACACAGGTATGTGTAGAATGCCATTTACTTTCTTTCACGTTTTACATTGTTGTTCTTTCTGGGTAAAGTGCCAGAACTCTTGGAGGAAAAGATGGATCATTTCTTAGAAATGAACTGGAAGAACAAATAGTAGAAAAGGAGACAGAAACAAAGGCCTGCAGCAGGTTGGGCTTCAGTCAACCTCTGTCCTCCCACAAGGTCTTAAAAATTCATTTCCTCTTTCATGAAACCATTTGTTTGAAACTGTGGAACAAGGATGTGAAGTGTTACCAACACATACCCACTGTGTGCATCACCACAACCCAGATGGTTACTTCAAGTACAATCTCAACTCCCAATCTGAGGATCCCTGCTTGTATTTCTCTACCCACCCAATGTGAAAGTCATAGGAAAATTCAAAGGGATGGGGAAGAAAGGATCTCTCCAACTGCACAATTCTAGGGCCAGTAGTACCAGCAGTGTGTACTCTGGGTCTGGTATCATTTACAGATCAGCATGCTCTGACACTCCAGGAAAATACCTTAGAGGCTGGGGGAGGTGGGTGTGGAATGGATGACAGAGCTTGAGAGACTTTTAGCAGTTAGCAGAAATTCCCAGGGTCCAGACATCCACATTCACCTTACAAGGACCTCCCCCTTTCACAGTTAAAACAATGCACAAGTCTTTGTGGTACTGATTCTGGTCAAATGGTAACTCAGCTCATCCTGATGCTGACACCACACAAGGCCAGTGACACCCTTACACACTTTGTGCTCTCATCAACACAAAGCAGACTCACTGGAAAAGCTAGAGCTGAACAACACAGCTGCTTAATGCTGTGTGATACTGATGGTGGGAGTTTTCATTATGGCCAAGTAACTCCAATAGTTGAAATGGCAATGGCCAGGGTTGTAAAATGCTGTTAGAAGGGCTCAGTTTATCACCAGCATTTACATACACAAGCCTTCTTTCAGGATTTGTTCCTAAATGAGTATTACTTACCCCATTTACACCCTACTAGTACTGGGCAAGCTGCATGCCTTGTTCTATAATCACCCTCACCACTTCTGAAGAGATTGTACCAAAACACTGCTGTTCCCTGAAAAGTGAAATTAGGTCTGGATTAGTCAGAATGCAGTCAACAATTATCCAGGTTGCAGTAAGGGAGGGAAATGCCTATGAGCTCAGCCACAAGCTTTTAGAAAATCCTTTAACGTGGCCACCACTGACAGCACAGAAAAAACCCTTTAATCCCAGTCTATTAATTCAGCCATATTTGGAACAGAGCCAAGTTCTATCTGAATCCAAGTGTTTTTGTTAATTACCAGCTCTACACAAATTGTTCACATCACACACTACAAAGCAAAGGAAGCAGCCCTGCAGCCTTCCAGATCAGCTACAGCTGCCCTGACACCCAGCAGCCTGGCAATCAAGTGCCCTGAACAGCACTTTGCCACAGTAGCTGACTTCTAAAAAGGACTGCACTGAGGAAGATAAAGGAGAGAGGAGAAATCAAAACACATGAACAAACTTTACCTTCTTGGGCCATATTGCTGCCCCGAAATCTGGGAAAACCGTAGCTCCTCCAGCTTCTACATCACTCATCTGAGAAAACAGAATTCCACAAACCGTCCATTTACAGTGATTTCTGCACATGCAGTCCCATAAGCTGAAGTACCCAAAGCCTCAGAGATTCCTACTTGCTCCTCTGCAAGAGGCACTGATGAGGAAAGGAAGCACTTTGACCAGCATGAACTGCAGAACTAACAGTACCTACTGTTGAGGGCTTTTATTTCAGCTGAAGGCTTTAGGTCAGCACTTGGTCTGGATTATATATAACCCGCTGCACACAATTAGTGATAAGAAGCTGTGTGCCTGCAGTGTTAAGAAGCCAGTACTCTAGAACAAGGGAGAGGACTTCAGAGTAAGTCAGCTAAGAATTTCATTTCAGTTTACGATCCAATTAGGAAAAACAAGTGTCTGTTAAACCACAGGTTTCCCCATAAATTGAAACCATGCCTTTGGAACTGATTTTCCTAATTTAGTTTATGCCTCTTGGTCAACCACTTCAAAAACTACACAAACTATTAGGAAACCTCTCTCTGCACTGGTTCTATGCAGTCATCAGTGATGTTATGTCACTGCAAGTGCTTTATGCAGCTCAGGCTTCAATACATACAGCTACATGACTAAAGAAAAGCACATATCTGTGTGCTTTGCCCTTCTACACTGGAGTGAATTTAACCCTATTGAATTCACCAGTAATTAATCCTAGGCTTGATTCAAAAGCTCTTGGAAACATTCCCATGAAAAACAGTCTTTCCACTGATTTCTGCAAGTTTTTGATCACATTCTAATTAAAAGAAACAAGTGAGTCAGATCCAGCTCCTACTAAACTTAAGCAGTAGAAATACTATTAATACACTCCTCAAGTCCCCACATTCTCTATTGTAACTTGGATTTCTGTTTCAAGCAGACATTATTACCACTCTGGTGTCCTCCTGCTTGGTACCTAAAATAAAAGGGCATAAGATGCCACAGGTGCACAGGTTTTTGCCCCTTCCAACTAGAAAGCATGTGCATGCAACTTTGCAAGTTAATACCCATGTCTTTGCAACACAATCACTCTTTTTAGTAAGGGTGTGGCACAGGTGTGATGTGTTCTACATGGGACACACACGAGTAAATTGCCTTTGACCACGTACAACTGGTAGAGAACAAGGTGCATATATTCACTCTAAATCAAGGCTTCGCTGAAAGGCTGAGAAGCAAACAGAACATAGATAGAAACAAATTAAAATTAAAGCCTCCTATCAGCAGACTTTCACAGCTACTTATCTTTCCCATTCTTGTTTTAGAGATTATTTCCTACCCTGTCATATCAAGTTGAAAGTATTTCTGGTTCTGTTTTGGCTGCCTTTCACAATCGAAATACCAGCTCAGCCATAAATATTGCATCACTGAATTTTAGATTGGAAACTATCACTCAAGTTAGGCACAGTAGATTAGGTGATGGCAATCACTGATACAGTAAATACAGTTGGTATAGGTAAAATATTGTTAGATTACTGTTAAATGAGGCCACTAGCACCAGCAGCAGTGACATTTGTAAGTCCAGTGTACATGGTCTGTAGGCTGTATAATGCATGCAACTAATCAATCTTTTCAATTTTCCATTTGTAGAGCAGCTGCACCAAGTTTTTTAGCTATGTCTCCTCTATTTGCTGAAGCAACAGTGACACCAGAATCACTCGAGCTTTGACAAACACCTACAATGGAGGCTGGCAGAGCACAGCATCAAGTGCTGTCAAACAGTGGTGGAAGAACAGGACTGTCTCACAGTAAGTGGCTGTCAGTCCAGTTCAAGGAGAAATACCCCACACAATCACCTTGGAGAAATCAGTCAAATTCTCCTCTCCCACCAACAGGAATCCAATGAAGTCAAAGATTTCATAGTGGCCAAAAGGGGAAGCTGGGCCCTATATTCAAATTTTCTGCTCTGAGGTTAAATACCACCAGAATTCTAGCAACTCAGACAGGACAGCACCTGATGCTGCAAGAAGAATGAAATCCTTACTTCCAGATGCCAGGGAATCTCTACAAATAACCAAGCTGCAAACAAGGTGTTACACTCAATGCAAAAGGATCATCATACTTACATAGTTTAAAAAAGTGGCCACGCGATTCCCAGTCCCTAACCGCTTGAAAGCATCTGGCTCATCTTTCTATAAAATTAAATGAGAAGAACTGCAAATTTCGAGCTCAGAGACAGACAGACAGAGGTACTTACATAGTTAAGAAACGTCGCTAGCCTATTTCCTTCCGATTTGAGTGTGCTGTCAAAGGGTCGCTGCAACAGACAACAACTTTAACCCAAGTTCCAACCAGGCTCACACTAGAGTTACAGACATGTAGCTCTGCACAGAAATCCTTAACCCCAGTGTGAGGAGTGGGAATAGAAAGGGTCAAGTGACAACAGGGAAAATTAAAGCCATTACAGACTCAGCCAGGGTGCGTAACTTCATGCACCATAGCACTTGGGCTGTAAGGAGAAATAGCACTGAAGCACCTTCTGGGCAGAGTGGAAGCAGTGCTTTCAGGGCCTGTGGCACAGATGTTATCCAAGTAAAATTAACAACAGGCTGTTACTGTACTGGGCACTAATCCAAAGTCAACAACTGAGGCGAATACAAAAAAACTCCTCTTTGGTGGGGTTTTGATAACACCCTAGATTCTCGTAAAGGTAGCAATGACTCAAAGGAAAACTGTCATGAGGAGATAAAATGCATTTTTTTGCCAGCAGGCTAAATTGCAGAATAGCAATAATGAACTTCTTTCAGGTGGTTGCCTCTCGAGGACTAAGGACCACATCAAAAAAAGATCAAACTGTCTTTACTTGGTAAGAAACATCTTGAGTTTCATTTGTTGAAGTATGAGATCACCTTGGTGCCAGTTTAGAAGCAGAAAAAACATCCAAAATACCAATGTGCCTCTCCTCCCTTCAAAAAAACGCAATTAGAAGTTGATATATGTTGCTAATATTCAGGAAGTAGTTCCAGCCAGGAAGTATTAAGGTGCACTCTTCCACACAAGCCAAGTCTTAAACATTTAAAGAACAGATTAAAAATCAGTACTGGAGAAGACAAAAAGGAAGGAAAATACACAGCCACTTTCTCTAAGATGTTAGAGTTCCACCTACTTCAAGTAATAAAAGGCCTTTCCTGAAACGAGTCCATAAAAACAGACTGTTGCACCTGCATGTGCACATTCAATCCAAAGGAGCCAACATTAAGAGCTCCAAGACAGAGGGGATTCCCTGGTTTCTGCCACCACTGCCTAATCCAGGCCCAGCCACGCATTTCTGAACTTCAGCAGCAAAGATTTCTCTAACTTTTGAGCAATAGAATCCCAAACCTTCAATATATAACTATAAAATGTCTCTATTTGAGAACGACAGGGGCACAGAAAGCTGCAAGGAGATGAGGAGACAGCAGTGCCTCTGTATTTCAACACAAGTCTGCGATGCACAGAGAGCCTGGAGGACCAGACCAGAACTATGGCAAATCCTGCAACTGCCTGGCCTCAAGCAATGACTGCAGCCAAGGGTACATTCCAAGTGGAGCTCTGCCCCAGCTGCCCAATCCAAAAATGAAGTCCACGCTGGCCAGTTTGATGGCTGAGGTCCTTGAGTTCAAAGACTTTGAAGATAATTTAAGAGCATTCACTTGACTTGGGAAATGAAGCAGTCTTAATATCAACAGGAAAACTCTCTCGGCAGGCCAAAGCTAACGAACATGAGCTTCCACAGTGCTGAAGCTCAGGATTGTTTAAGTTTTTATATTTTTAAACAAGGTTAAGTTGGGTGACTTCAGTTCTGTGCTCCATTGCTGGGCTGTGCTCTGGCTGTGGCAATCTCTTCTACCAGGTAAAACCAGAGGGACAGCATCAATTAAGCCAGATTCCATTGAAATGCCATGGATCTACTGGAAACCAAGGCATCAGGTGGATTTTATATTTGACATTAGCAGTCACCACAGCTTTTCAGTGTGATCAGCATGTTCTTATACCACTTCAGGGTAATAAAAAAAAATCTGTTCCTTAACTTTCTCCCCACTTGCAGCAAACCAGAGCTGTTGTCTACCAGGTAGAGCCCTCTAGTGCCTAGTGTGGATCTGGCACCCACCAACTCACTGTACCACTGTCCTCCTGAACACCCACCTGACAAAGCCTCTCCAGACCCTGTAGCTGCAGCCACATGGAGGGTTGTATGACCCATGAATATTTCCATAATGGCTATTTTTGAGGGAGGCAAAGGGATGACTCCTGTTCAGCCAGCTCCTGCCAAGTACTCTAAAACATCCACCAAAGGAGGACTTGGACAACCTTGCTGAACTCAAGCCTAATGGAACAATGCAGACTCAGAAGGGGCTTGCAGAGCTCAATTTTGAAACAATGAAATGCAAAAAGCACATTCAAATGCTCCATGACCACCTTTTAGTGTCTCTATACTGTGCAAGGAACCAAGGTGACAGATAAGCAGGCACTCAGACCTGTTCATTGTTCTCTTGAACTTCCAGCATCATAGAAGGCAACGCAAAGGCTTGGCAAAGGTCACAATCCACCCCATGCAACAGGGCTACACATTGTTTTCACAGAAAATAGTTTCAACAGTTCTCGAAACAAACTGTTCCTCCCTTCCCACCCCATTCAGAAATAAGTGAAAGTGTGATCTTACCCTAGAAAAATCGAAGTGTGGCTCATACTGCCCTCCCATTCCATAGTTGGCAACCTACAGCACGGAAAAAGGAAGCATAAACATCCACTGAGCCACAAGTGACTGCTTCAGAAGATAGCATTTGCTCTCAGAGATCCAAAACATGCTTTGAGAAACAACACTTTGTGGCAAGATTGCTATCTCTAGCACACTTAATTTCTATTTAGATTACCAGAAATGAGGTACATGGATGAGAATCAACTGAAGCGCTCTTTCCCTTTAATAGTTTAAGGGTTTCACAGAGTATTCCTCAGCATGAAACACTCCTCAGTGGCAGCACTCTATCACTACAACAGCCTGTTTGACATGAATTCTCAGTAAGAGTTTTACTGCACACTTGCTCCTCTGAAGGAGGGAGCTGAGTGCACGTATTTCTCCAGTGTGTCCAAACCAGGAGACACTGCCCAGGATCAGCCTGTGTCACACATGTATGATCTTACACACACTCCAAGCCAGGAATACAGAAGACTCAAAGTAGCTTAAAAGCACCACTTTGCTTATTTTATCTGAAGATGCCATAACTTATGATTTAGCTACTCTGAGGCTGTACTTAACATGTTTCCAAGATCACTACACAATTACCGTGGCTAGCCAGCTATCAACAGCACTTCAGTCAGGCTCTAGAACAGGAATTCCAGGAGCATGGAGGAAGAGAAGCAGTAAATAGACTAAAGTATAGCTATTCTGCCAGTGTTGTACCACTCCTACTCTCCTTCCTCTCCCCAACACGCAGCTAAGTTCAGACTTCATATGGGAATATAGAAGGACTATGAAAAACATTTGGGTATTCAAAAGGTTCAACTTTTGCAGACTTGAAAATGAGCAGCAGGCATTTCCCTCAAAACAAATGGGCAAATCACAGAACCCTGCACCAAGCTATCTTCTCTCCCTTGATATCTCCACCTTTCTCTGCCTGGCACACACAGGGAAAGGATCTACCTGCCAGGTCCTCCAGCTCACAGCAGCTGGGAACACCCCACACTTCATGAACACCTCACTTACCTGTGTGTGTGTAGTTGAGACCACAGAACCCCTAAGAAGGGCTGGGTAAGAGCCAGCCCACGCTTATATTGCATGAGCAGGAGACCACCCTGCCCAGCAGCTAATTCTACCAGGATGAAATCCCACAAGCCAATCATACCAACCTGCAACAGTTCAGCTGTTTTCACTGTTAACCCTGTGATCTGCTGCATTCGTTGATTCACCTTGGCCACAACAGGATCATCATCTTCCTCCAACCACGAGCTGGGATAAGGGAAGGATTCAAACATATTATTTCAGAATACCAACCACAACAACCCATTTCCCAAGGCAGAAGGAATTCTTCTAATGGCTGAAAGAGCCATTTTCCATGCATTTGTCATGCAAGCTCTTGCCACATGCAAAGCATTTGAAGTTTTCAGCTGTAGGTAGCAGATGACAGCTGTCAAGCACAGAAACCTTAAAGCTAAACTCTCCTCTGTGCTTACCTTTTCGATACCCTGTAGCTAGCCACTGTAAGGACACCGGTTTTGGGATCACGCACTGTGGCTCGTGCCAGCTGTGTTAAAAAAATCCCAAGGGGGAAAAAACATCAACTACAGGTTAGGAGACACCCTCATCTCAACCAAAATCAACACCCGATTTTTCCAAACTGTTTATCACTGGATGAAAGTTACAGCTCCAGCTCAGAGTTTGTTCCAATTTCAAGCTAGAACAGCACATGCAGAAACACAAGTGCAATCCACCACCTGCATTTGATCCTGGAAAAAGAACCTGACTGCACAAGCCATTATATTCATGAAATTCACAAGTACTGCTTGGTGAACAGGTTTTGAAGGTATTTTTTTAAACAGTCGGATTCAATATTATCAAGAGGGAACAAAGTTAACAACATACGAAGCCCACATTCCTGACAAATAGAAAATCATTGGCTATTCCATAAATTTAATCAGCTCACCTCTCCTGTGGAGTGAAAATAACTGAAAACTTTTACAGATTGAATTAGAAATTACAGGGGAGGCAAATCCACAGTGGCAGAAAACTCCTGAGGGCAGCTCCCAACGTTACCGTGCTCCGATTTTCCAGCTGGAAGATGCATGGAACATCTAATCCTAGGTAATGTCAGTGCAATACGAAGGGCACTCTGAAAGCACAGCTCACCTATGCACTTGAAACAGCAAGAAACCCATCACCACTCTCAGCCCACATCACCGTATTTGTAAGAGAAATGTGGAACTTTCACAACTGATCAGATTTGCTGCGTGGCCAGGCAATAGACTGCTGCTAGCAGAACACAGCAGGGAACTTGGGTTTCATACATGAGGCTGAGAACAAGAACTGGGACACTCCTTTCTTTGACTGTAAACGCAGACCACATTTAAATTTAACCCCTGCAAACCACAAACACTTCAAATCATGCCTCTCTCCCTCCACTTAATTATAGGTCACACAGAGCCCTTTTATTTGCACTTTCTTCAGAGCATGCAGTCATTATTTACTTCATTTTTCCTCAATTAAGTCTCCAGCCAGCTTTACAATCCATGTCAGCTGTTGTGTCCCTACACAAGAGTTCTTGGCACAGCTGTTCCTGTAATTCTGAGTCACTGTTATTTTGTTCCAGATTTCCCCTGTATAAATCATAACTGACGACCCAGGCTGACAACGCTGCTTTTCACTGCTTTTAGGATATAATTTAGCTTCCCAAACTTTTCATTCTGCTGCCATTCTCAAGCTTGTATATGCTTATTTGATTTACTGCACCTAGCATCTGATCTAAATAAATCAGAACCAAAATCAGCCTGACTACATTTATATCATTTCATACCTCTTCTTTCTGGCTAGCAGACTTCATTTAAGATGTACAATCTATATCTCACTTGGTAGAACCAAGTGATAAATGTGAGGCTCTCTTTCTCAGGGAGGAGAAAGCAGCTTTATAACAGGCATTTTCTGGGCTTTGAAGAATCATAACAACACACTGGACTGGTCAGAAGCTTCAGCCAGTCTTCCTTTTTGAGTCTGTGTTTAGTTCAGCATGCACTTGGTTGGCTTTTCCTTTAGAAATCCTGTATTCCTGAAATCCTACAGCACTGAGTTCAAAGATATTCACGTTCCTCCCTCCATGCTATATTTTTGCCTTTTCAGGCATGCCTGTACTGCAGGGTAACATCCAGAACTTTGGGAATAAGGCTCCCCTACTTTCATGGCATCTTATCCACACCAATAAGCTAAGAAGTTTCTTGACCCTTCCTGGTCAGCTCTGATGTGAAGCCTGAAGAGTTGGAACTACTTTTTGGAATTGGAGTAAAAATGATTGCATTTTGCAAAACAAGCATGAAAACCAGCTTGGATGCAGCTACTCTCAATCATGTACAGATGTTGTTTCTCTACAAATCAAAAAAAATATTGGCAAGCATCAACTGCAGATAATGTTAAAGTGCTTGGACCCAAAAGAAGAAATTCCTTGCAAATGTGTTTTAGAACAAAGGAACTGCTCATCTTTCTGAGCCCAGAACTAAAGCACTGCTTCAGAGTTCTGCCTGAAAGCTTCCATGACTACTAAGATTTCCTGGCTGAAATTAAGCTCTATTTATTAAGGACCACCTCATCACACGACTTGAATTTTCCATTCTTTCAGAAGTACAGCAGAATTTGAAGCTGTTCCTGCAGCTGAGCTATAGACAGATTTAATAAATAAAGTTGGAAGAAAATGGTTTCTTTACTTGAAATTGAATGGTTGCTCTTTAATTGAAAGCTTTTATCTGAATCTTCAGACTCCAACATTCACCTACTCTTACAGGGACTGACCCCAGCTCTACACTACATGGGTTGTACCAAGAATTCCTGACATCAATAATAAGGAAAACTCAGCAATCAAGATTTAACAATTTCCATAAAACTTTGAACAGAAAGGGAAAAGCAAATAAAAAAATCAATAGCTGCCCTATTTAAAATGTGCTTGATTTGACAAAATAGATTAAGTGATATGCTCCATTTGAATGTTTCCATTTTATCTGAAGCTCTTGAAGTTTTATAGGATGATGTAATAGGAAAAGTCTCCATTTATGGAGGTGAGAGTCCTCAGAGACAGGGGTGTTGTGCCAATACTCCCATTGCTGGCTGGTAGACATACAAGCCCAGCTTCACAAACATCCCATATTATTTAATGCTCTTAGGAAGCATCAGTTTTTCAATCTGTTTCTAGCTATTTATGTTCACCTTTAGAAATAAATACAGAAGGGCAACTCGAGTTTTAGTACCACGTTTCATAGCACCAGCTAGAAGAGTGCTAAACTGCACCATTCATCTATAAAACCAGAACTGTCTAGTTTTAGATGCTTGTCAGACCTAACAGAAGTAAGCTGTAGCACCTACCACTGACCTCACATTGCCATACCTTTTTTTACCAGAAAGGAAACAGTCAGGAAATTCCACCTCCAGAAAAAATCAGATGAGATGATTACTTACTTATTGCATGCAGAGTCACTAGAATTCACATAACAGGTAACAGGTGGATAAAAACTAGGGTTCCCACTCAAAGCTTTTGAGCTGGCTCTACACTTCACACACTGAAGCTGTCACCTCTGTCCTTTGCTGCCCAGACAGCTATCGAGGTGGAAAAGTCAGATCTGAAGAGTTCTGGGAGAACATCTGCATTGTGCATTTGCCCTTACAAGGACTCCATCCTTCCCAAGTCCCAGACTGAAAATTACTTAAGAGCAGAGATTTTTCCACTGTGTTAACATCATTCCCAACGAGCTGTGTGTGGCTTCAGGAGAACACTGCAGCTCCACTTATGGATGCACCATGGCATCTGAAGTACCTGCCTCTGCAAGTCTAGACTATGCTTTAAAATAAAAGCAGTGGATTCCAGGTTATCTGAAGTAAAAAGCCCCAAACCTATAGATATGTTTCTAGCACAACTTAAAAAAAACAATTTTTCCTCCCACTTCTGCAGGAATTTGGGCTGCTTAAGCTCAGCTCCATTTCAAAAGGCAGACTTACAGTATCCTGGACACCTATTCCCATCACTGTAAGCCAGCCACTTCTTTGAATCTAGTCCCCAATGTCCTAGAAGGTTTCTAAGTCAATTATGCAAAGTTCTCAGGAAATAAGTGCAACAATGCATAAACACCTTCAGGAGCCTGGGCTTTATGGTCTTACATCACCAGGCAGTTTCAAAATCCTTCCCCTTAGGCTCACAGCTGCAGTGATTGAAACCAGCTCTTTCAAATCTTCTGCCTAGCCTTTGCTAACAGAGATCAGAGCACTGAATTACCAGTCATTAGCGAGATGGAAGAGGGGAAACTTACCCTTGGCTTAGCCAGTTGCTTAATCTTCTCAATTTCTTCATCAGACATGACATCATAGTATCTTACAATGTGAGGGCTGTCCCACTCATCTTCTTCCTTAAAGGGAGCTATGAGCAGATGGGGGTTTCTGTTTCCATTGTGGTACCTACAAAACAGCCTCTTCTGTCGTCGAGGTGTCTGAAACAAAACACCAAACAAAATTGTTTGCTTAATCACTTCTCATTAATGTGAAACAGATGAGGAAAAAAAGGGCTTCACTCCACAAACACTGGAACAGCCATCAGCTGACTAGAAAATTCAAGAGACAAGCATGAGTGATTCTGCAGCAAATAAACCAACACATGCCACTCGAGATACCATTGAGCAACATCTGAAACACTAACCTAAAGGAGAGTTAAACCATAATAGGTTACAGATTAAACAAATAATTACACAAACAGCCAGCTGTAAAAAAATTATTCTTTTAATTAAGACTGTGCAGATGGAATCAATGGATTCCCTTCCCTGCACTAAGAATTAAAGCCATGTTTGTTGAGCAGTACTGGAAATTGGTTGGTCAAAACCCTATATCTTTCAGATGCAGAAGGGAAGGAATTGTATGATTCTGCAAGCGTGGCAAAGCAGAGCTTTCTCAGTGGAGAAAGCCTCCTGGTATCAGTACAGCCAGTGTTTGAAATGCTTGAATACAGACTGAGGAAAATCAATTTTCAATGACCTTTAAGGGGTACAGTTGAGACTCCTTTCTCTGTTTAGCAATCACAGCTAAAGACAGAAGCCAAGACATGAGGTACAAATCTCACCCTGGAGAGAACTACAATTTTTTTTTCATAAAAGAAAACCAACTTTACAGAAAGCAAAACTCAACACCTCTCAGCAAGCCTCACCACCATCATGCAATGGCACCAGTCACCAAAGTCTTGCCTTCCTCTTACCATTTTCACCCCTTCACCCCTGCACAGGGCCTCATAGATGTCGCGCTCCGGCAAATAGTCGAGAGGCCTCTCATAGGAACCACTCTGCACCACTGGCTCCATCGTTGTCATGGTCTTGTTTATTGACTTCTCTTTCTCCTTCTCCTCTTTCTCCAGCAACTTCTCAAAGTACCGCAGGTTACTGCCTGCTCTCTCGTGAGTGCTGTCTTCATGGGCAGAAAAACAGAAGTGGTCATTTCTGCAATCTTGGGAACTGGAAATGCAAACAAGTCTTTGTATCGAGGCAGCAATAGCTGTCCCCTCCTAAAGCACTATTAGCAAGCAAAGGTACTGGCTCCAGCATGCACTGAAATCCACCACTGGGAAGTTTGTGTTTTGCAGAAGGACAGCAGGCATAGGCTGCAGAAGAGTCTTTTCTGGAAGGACCTATCAAAAAATTGTACTCCAGAAAAAAAAAAAGACTAGGAGTTTTTAGGCTTCAACTTTCCTGCCCAGCTGTACCAAACATAAGCAGACACAGAGCTCAAAGATCAAGCCAGTCCACTTGCTGCACCACCCCTTGTGTCCACCACTCGTCTCGTCTGCATCACGCGTGCTTTAACCATGGACTGCAGTGCAGGCCCAGCCAGAATTTAGTCCCAAAGCCCTCCTCTAAAGTTGGGAAGTTCAGGCATCTGTGTTACCACATAACACCCACCTACAGCATCCATCTCTAGATGTTTGTGACAGGTTTCTACAGGAGGAATCCTGGATCACCAGCACCACTGGACCTACCATTAGTGATTTATTAAAGTTGGTGTCAATAGTCACCATCAATAGATCTTTACCCAGCTTAACTAGGAAGGAACCATTCCCTGCTCACCAGGGTTTCTGGACACCAGAACTTACAGCAGTTTTGTTCCCTGCTGGCTCTCCCAAGCTTGCTGTGTTTATCTTCTAGAACTAACCCAGAAGGCCACTGAAGTAACCATTCATTAGAGCATAGGTTAATAGCAGCCAGAAAAGGAAACTGAGCCCAAAGCAGAGGAAGCTGCTGCTCCCAGAGGGGACTGCCAAGTCTGTTGCACTGTTTGGTGCTGATAAGGATTTGCATTCTGCTATCAGCACTAAATTCAATTGCAGAGGGAGTGAGACCCAACACATATCCATACTCTTGTAAATTTTAATTGATGAATTCCAACACCTGCAGAAATTAAACCAATAGATATTTTTCAATAAAGGCTCCACCCACACTCAGGATGCAGTTAACATCTAAACAGAGAACCATAGCTGACTGAAAACCATACAAACACATAACAGAAAATGATAGTTCTGATTGGGGAGGATAAACCTTCCCAGTGTAGGAAGGAGGCAAAGTTGGATGGGATGCAATGCTTATTTGCTTACTCAAGAGAAAGCTAGAAACAGAGCAGAGACAAAAGGAGGTTTGAAGAAACCCAATTTGCTCTGTATATTCAGAAATAAACACATCTCAAGCAAAGTATTCTTCTGGCATCAAAGTATAACTGCAGTAAGGAATAAAGAGGAATACTTTAAGTCAGTAGGACTTTATGGAAAATACAGCACTGCCCAAGTCTGTGGCAGCCTTGATCTCCACTCAAGACAACTCAGGCTTTATCCACTACCAAACACATCTCAGTATGGTGAAGCAAAGTGCACAGATACCACAGTCAGACACACATTTGGTCTTTGGCTAAGAACAGCATGGAGTAGAAGTCATGCAGAAGTAGATCAGTCTTTTCTCCACGACCTATATTCATTGTAAGTCATCTGACAGGCCACTCTTCCAGTCACCTTACCAATATGTACAGGCCATGACTGTCCTTGGCTTTGCTGCTGCCAACGCTGCCCAGTGCTAGAACAGCAGGACTTTTGCCCTTACCAAGGGAGATCAGGCGCCTGGTAAGCTCCATGGCTCTGTGTAAATCCCCAAACTGGTAAACAGCATAGCTGAGATAATCCAGGATCTCCACTTTGCTGACTGTTGATTCCTCTCCCTCATCGTGTTGTTTCAAGGCCTGTTCCATCCACAGCACTGTGTGATAGTAGTCTCCATCATTGTAAGCCGTCTTCCCCATACCAAAGCAGTCCCCAACTGTCAAAGAGGATCTATATTTTGTTCCTAAAGACAAAAAGATAGCTTTAAGTAATGCACACAGAAGCATCTTTGCCTTTAGATATATGGGGCACATTGAATATCTGTTAATATACACTTATAATCCAAAAAAACTTGTAAAATATTGTGAAAGCGTTGTCTTTTAAGTTCAGTACTAATCACCTTCAGAATTAACAATTGAATTCTATCCTAATTTTGTGGAATTAACTTCTTTGGAAACCAAGAGAAGTTTAACATAGAAATTAGTGTCAAGCTATTGTGTTTTTTGCTGTAGTCTGCTCTGCCTTTGCCTAACAGCTTAACAGATTTCACTGAACCCAGAGATGAGCACAGCTGGGTGATCAGAGAAGCCTGACTATGGGCAGAGCTGGCTTGTTTGCTCTTTACTGAAGATGTGTACTTGTGCACAAGCAAACTGACTTATTCAGACAAACCAGGTACCCAGTTGACTGTAACTGTACCCTCATTTCTGGTTGCTCCAGCTCAGCAGATGCACAGATAAAACTAGAATTAAGTTCACTGTTAATAAACCACATATAGTAACTAAAACTTTTGTCAACTCACCAACCCACACTGTGATGAAGCCCATTTAGTTTGTAAACAGTGTGTTGTTATCAACCATAACCTGTTTCAGTAAGTCTCATATATGCAGCAGTAAACATTTATCAGGACTCAGCTGCCAAAACACTGAAGCACCCCAACAGATCTATGTACTTTCCAAAATACCTCTGGCAAAAAACTGTTAGTCCCCATTTCACAGACAAGGAACAGGAGCAAAGTTATTCAACTAAAGCTTCACTGGAAGACCAGAGGAAAAAAGAACATAACTAAGCTTTGTAAGGGCAGTCAGAGGAATGAATTATGGAGCAACTGCTTCCCTTGGTTCCTAAGTTTTCTGGGACAGCAGGGCCCATGGTATTTGCTGACACAGTTGTCAGGATGAGGCAGTAGTGTCATTCTTTGTTGTTTTGGGATACTAATTACAAAAATAAGCATTTTCTTATAAAGTAATACTAATTAAAAAATGCTGCTCAAACTGGTCACTGCAAACCACAGCACCTTGGCTTGGGTGGGAACAACTTTGAAGTCGTTCTCAAAATGCTGAAATACATATTGAAGCGTCTAAGCTACACGGACCCCTGGCACCTCACTGCTGAAAAATGACTTTTGGAAAGGGTTCAGGGATGTTACTACTTGCTTCCTTTTAGCAGAGGAGACCTTTGTGCACTTACCTGGCAAGTTGCCTCGAGAGAGAGTTTCAGGATCCAGTCTGTACGTGTCCTGCAGGCGCATCAGAGCCTTCGCAGCTCCAGTCTCATCCTCTTCAGTTGGAAAGAACTGACGCTGAATTGTAAGATTTGCAATAAAGCCTTTGCAGTAAAAGGGAAAGATGTTACTTTCAGAGTTTGAATAAATATCAGTACCAGACTAACACAGAAGAGAAAACAGCTGTCTTGTCTTGGGAATTGAGATTCCAGTAATCCAGGTTTAAAGCTGCTTCTTAGGCTCTCAAGTTAAAAACATTGTTTCCTGAAACATATTTTAAGAAATACAGCTCACAAGCAAGAGATAAAGGATAAATAAACGCCTCTGCTTTCTCACACCACAAAACTACTGGAGTAAAATGTGAATCTAATGATCTTTGTTACCCTGCAACGTCTCCTTTCAGCATGAAAACTCAACAGCTTTTATCATTTCAATATCCAGAAACTACTGCAGATCATTGTACTGGGCAATGATTTCTGACTCTGTACTCCAACATGTAAAACCATGAGAGCTTTCCAAATCAGCTCAAAGGACAGAGACCACAACCCAGGATCTCATAAGAAGGGGTAGGACCTTACTCTAAGAGGTTTTTAAACCAGACAACTAACAACAGGTGAGACTACAAAATACAAACACACTACATAAATAATGCAGGCTGTACAGCAGGGTGGTTGGGCAGAAACAGGGGCAACTGACTGAAGGAAAACTACCCAACCATTTCCAATCATGCAGCAAGCAGAATTGGAAAAGAGCCTTTAGAAAAAGAATAATGACAGAAGTACTCAATAGAATTGAGTATTTTATTTCCAACTAGGATGACTAATACAAGAGGCAATAAAAATCTTGGCTGGAAAAAACTTCCAAGTACCTAAACTTTAGCATATGCCATGTAGAAAGGGAACACATGCAGTGTTCTGCCTGAAAACCAGGCTCTTCTCCCTTACTTTCAAGTAGTCCAGTAAAAATAAAGCTGCATTTTAAAAGAAAATAAGCTATGGAAGCAAGTTCAGGCAGACACTGCAAATATGACGCAAAGGCAAAGATTAGTATTGGAAACATTTAGTTCAGAAAGGTAAGTTTACCAATAGGAATTGTGTATTATCCTGTTATCAGGCTGACTACAACATCTGCCCACTGTTAATGCTGGTGCTGATACAAATGTCTTCTCCAATTCAGTATGGGTCCCATTTTTATTCTTAAATCTTACCTACTGACTAACATGGTGAAAAACCAATAATAGTCAAGAGAAGGAGCAGACTAGGATAGCAGATGAGTAATTTCATATATAAAGGAACACAAGGCTCAAGACAAGGCATAAGACAAACAGCAAGTTTCACTCAGGTAATCAGTAAACAAGAGGCAAGTTATTAGTTTAGTTTTCCAACTTGGCAATAATATTTAACTCCAGCTGAGCCTGCAGCTTTCCAGAATGCAAGGAGGACAGGCAACCGTGTCTTAAGGCTCCCTCCTGGTATCTCCTCCCCTGTAACTCCTTACCATTTGTTGTATCCTGAAGAACCAGGTTTTCCAGTTCCAGCCAGTCAGTATTTAAACGTTTCACCAGCTTATATGCATTTACAGGATGTGCCAGATACCCTTCTGGATCAGAGGTGGATTTGCTAGTCAGGATATCCATTTTTTCAGCCCAACTGGAACGAGAAGCACATGTCTCGGTCTGAGAACAGTTTATGAACATGTCTTAAGTCATCCTAATTACACAGCTAGAATCAATTTATTGCTGCTTTTGCCATCATAACCAGCTTTCAAGCTTTCAGCTTCACAAGGATAAAGTGAAGTACCACTGATTTTTTTAATTACAATAGTCCTTTTTCTTTCAAAGGGAATTTGTCTCCCTCCTTACTATTTGAAACCTTACTACAGGAAGCACATATCTCACTCGTAATGACTCTTAACCATCAATTTTCCTCAAAAGGGCAGCTTTTCAAGCACTGAACTTTTGTGACAAGGAATTCAGGTCATTTCACCTCTCCATAGCCCCATCCCCACCCCACACCCCCAAAGGGAGATCAAACTGCCACACACAGCCTGGAGTTCAGAAATTCTCTGGAAGGCACAGCTGTATTTACAGGCACTCAGCTCTTCTGAACCTGGACTTCATTTAGACTATTCTAGTGTCACACCCTATCAGATATTACTTTCAGCTAGATAAGTATTAACAGTCTCCATAAGGGACACAGAAAATAGTGGCTGTCAGGAAGAGCCTTTCAAGTGATCTAAGCCATCAGGATAATGTCTGAGACGTGCTGTGGCCAGGTCAGTAACAGAACAGAACAAGGCAGGAGAGCTATTCCCAAGAGCAAAGCCAACATGGGAAGGAATTTGGGGACAATAGTCTCTAAACAAGCAGGCAAAGCCTAAAGAATACCTGAAGCAGGCCCCCTCTCTGCAGGTTTAGGGAATAAATTACAACCAAGTTAGCATCCATGGTCTCACCACGATCATCTACTGAGGAGATACTAAAAGATGTAGCAGCCAAGAGTGGTGACAAAGGTGTGCTGTGATTGAACATGGATGAGCCATTTTGCCACCCTTCACTACACAAACCTCTCCCCCTACCTTTTAATCTGTGAGAGCTTGTTCTCCTCTGCTCGGATGTATTCCTTTAAAGACTGTACCAAGTCTTTCTCTGCATAGATCAGATCCGTCATTTGACCTAAAAACAGAGTATGAGCAAATGTCCATCAGACCTAAAAGAGTACATTTCCCACAGCACAGAAGACAGAACTTCAATGCTCTAGGGCTGTTAAAAGTACCACAAAGAACAAATTAAGGGTGTGCACTTCAATGCCTGTAAACCACAAAAGCTATTATACCTACAGGCCTGGCATGCAAATGCTTCAAGGGGCTTTTAAAATCCCAGCTTCAGGGGCTCAAGTGCAACCCTTCCACTGCCTCTGAATTACTTCTATTACAATTCCATGCAAGACAATTGAAAGAAAGGTTTGACACTAACACAGCTATTGAGTCAAAGCAATGGAAGACCCAAACAATTGCCAAAACATCTGTTCTACACATGGACACAGATTAGGTCACACTAATAAATTATTAGTCTAACCATTGGCACCATTTAAAAGTACAGCTTTTCAATATGGGTAACTGTGGAAACACAACCTAACGTTAAGAACAGAGGAATTTCAGATTAATGTTTATGGACTGGCACACACACTCTCTCCTGATTAGCATTAGTGGAAATTGCTAGCTTGTCAACCCTAATTGCTATTGCAAACTCTGCTTTTCAAAGACCAAGTGCCCAAAGACCGGATGAGATTTATAAATGCAGCCACAGCTTTAGTTTCAGCATTCCAAAGGAATTACTAATGAGGCATGATTAAGCAGATGGAAGACAGCAGACTGTGCTATTTTCAAAGATAGGAAAGGTTCAGGAACAGGTAAAGAAACAGCTAGTTGTAGTTAATCTCCACTATCCTTATGGGGTCAATTCCTTACACTATTCCACAGGAAAACATCAGACCAATCACAGCAAAAAATTCTGTTTCTGTTTATTTTTAGGCTCTACCACAATCGTGTATGGTTGTATCACAGCCATTAGAACACAAGAACTAAGTTGCCATTAAAAATCAATCCATTTTCAGGATTATAACAATGAATTCTTATGGATTTACTCTGGTCTTACAAAACAGATCAAGTGAGGAGAATATTAATTTTCCTTCCAACACCTAACTCCAGATTTTTGAGAAGCCAAAATATTTCAGGTTCTGTGACAGAAAATATTTCCCATATTTATCACTTAAATTCTTTTCATAAATCATAAATTCAGGACTAAGCTTTCTAGCATAAGGTTTGTGTTCAAGATCACAACAGGTGCACAATAATTAAAACACAGGAACCATCTAAATTTTCCCAGCAGCCCCCAGAAAAACTTGTGTCATGTTGGTCCCAATGTACTGTTATGCAACTGCACGCAAATTGCAGGGATGGAAGACTTGCAATGCAGAAGAGCATCAAGGATGCAGAGGAGCTGCTTTCCCTAATGCAGAAAGTGTTTGATAGGGCTTACAGAGAGAAAGCCATATGCTTCAGCTGTAAACTAACTCCACCACAACATCATCACTACGCCACAACATCATGCACTGGTTCTTTCCATACCTATGGAGGTGAAGAACTCTGCTTCTGCAAGCCAGATCAAGAAATTACAGGTAAAGAGCACCAACTGCAGCCAGGGCTTCATCTTGCAGATAGTTCAAACCTGTAACAAATCAAGGAAAAGGAAGCGGAAAAATGGTTAATTTATCTGTGAGAAAAAACCCCAAGGCATTAATCTTCATCTTCAGTCATTTCACCCTCATGAAAATGACTTGAGTTCCTTGAAAGACCGAATTATAATCCGTAAAGCTTGGAAAAAAGTTTTCCTTAACCACAGAAGCTGTTACTTAACCATCTCAAATGCTGTCTGGTGTGTTCTTTGGGATTTATATGGAAGACACTGCAGTCCATGGAAGGTCCACAATACAGAAGTAACAGAAGCAATATATTTGTCTGCTGAGACAGTGATCTGCAAGGGCAGCTCAATGCCTTCCATGTCATGCACAACTGTAGCAGGAAAATAGGAGAGTACACAAAATTGTACTGTATTCCAATAACAACAAAAGTCTAAATTAAATGGTCAGACTTGTAGCATGCTGTGAAACTCAGTTATATAAAAACTGTCTAGAAATATAAATAGTGGGAAAGCCAAACACAGAAATACAGCATTTTGTAGCGTGGAAGTGGCAGGGATGGTTGGAAAAGTTGAAAGTGAAATTTCCAGCTCTGCTAATTCAAGATGCATCATCCCAGCACACTGGCCTCTGGGGTAAGAAACCCAGATCCCCCAGGCAGAGGCTGGAAGCAGGCTGTTGCATGTCCAGGAGCACAGCCCACCGAGGGCAGGGAAGGGAATGCCAGCCTGAGCAGACAAGGCAGTAGACACAAAGTACAGGATGCAAGTTCCACACAGAAGAGCCTCCTGGGAGCTGCAACTCTCCTGGTAGATCTGACGGTCAGGGCTGCCTCTTCTAGTGAATTTATGAGGAGCCTGCACTGCACTTTGGTCAGCCCACAGGTCACTCCAGAGCTGCCTGTTCACCGAGCAGGAACAGCCACCAAAGCCAGCCTCAGCAAACACCCAGCTCTCTCAACACACATGCACTCAGCCTCAAGGGGAAGATGACAACTCCAGCTGAATCCCACACATTGTAACTGGGTAAATCAGTGGCTGGAAGTGACCGCTTGCAACCCGCTCTTACTCCAAATACACTAAACATGCCACTGTTTGGGGCAAAATGGAATCACTTAAATCCGATGAGAAAGCAGGATGGAGGGGAGAAGGGAAGGGATAATATAAGAAACATCCTAAAATTTCAAGCAATGCAGCAAGGGGGAAGGTATTAAAATAAGATCATTTTGGGACAACTGCAGCTCATTGTTCCCTTGGGCTCCAACGTGAAACAGGATGTGAAAGGTGGGTATCTCCCTTTTCTTCTGGGTTTTTCAAGGCTACAGATGATAGAAGCCCTAACCCTTAGTTAAGCTCAGTAGTGCAGACAAACACTAAACACACCATCAATAATACCACCAGCACCAAGAATATTAGAAATAATGCTGTTCTCTGCTATGCATTATCACATGGCAAGAGGATTGTTTTTAAATTCTTCCTTTAATTGCTTCAAAAGACCACACAAGGAATCAGAAACATTTGCTGCAACAGTTTGTAAGCATGAGTAAGCAGGAAAATGTCTCAGAGCACCATAAGTCTTCTCCTTTCCCTCTCCTGTTTCTCACCCCCCTGCAAACCACATATTCCCAAACTGCTTGTTTAAGTTAGTTCAGAACCAGTACACGGGTAATCTGAGAACTGAGTAAAGCTCAATGAATAGTACCATGCAGAGGTCTGCCAACACCAAAAGCCACAATAAGTGATGTAGCAGAAATCACAGCAAGTCAAGAGCACTTGGGAAGCACATTCATTTGGATATATTAAGCCATAACTGTCCATCTGCGTAGCCTGTCATCATTTCATGGAGTAGTTTTTTGGACGCGCTGCACAAAGCCTGGCAAAACAATTACAAGGGAGTTTTCCAGTTAAAACAACACAACTCGACATTCTCCACCCTGCACCTCCTCACCATGTTCTCTCATAGCTGAGGATATCTGCCAAGAAGAACATTTACTACAGCTAGCAGCTTGTCTTTATAGCAGATCTTTAACAGCTTTGCCATCCTACCCAGATTTGCTCAAGTTAATAAACAGAAGCCTCGGTAAACAGAGAAATGGGCTCTTGCTTGAACAAGCAGGACACCTGGCTGTGGGGCTTCCAATTGTTTGTACACATTCTTTTCACAGCTGTTGCTTGGAAAATCAGCACAAATAATGAATTACAGGAGGCAGGGCATAATGTTATAACCACATTTTTGCAGAGCAGTATGTGTGCACACACACGCGTATGCATGCCCACCCCACCACAGCTACACCATCTGCTCCTAATGGGGCTGAGAGGCAGAAGGGACATTTGCACCTCCTACCTCAACAAGAGACAAACATGTACAAATCCAGTGTGTTTTATTCAAACAAAGAACAGAAGAACTCAGTTGCACAAAAATGCCAGGTAAGACTGTGTAGGGCAAATACTGCCTACGCTCCTGGCTTCTCTTCAACAGCATCATTCCAGCAACCAAGATATCCTGCTGAGGTGAATTTAGGATCTCCTTTTATTTACGCAAGACATTCCTCTGCAACAGGTTACAAAGGCTTGAGCAGAGCCCCAGCTTAGTCTTGGGCTACAGACACCCCACTGCACCACTGCCTTACCCGAGAGGCAGCTCTTGCTGTGAGACGTGGCTCCAGCAACACTGATTGAACTAAACTCCTCTGCACAACAGCAACAGGTATTTAGTATTTTGTTGCTTTCCTTCCCTTAAACGTGCTCAACCTGCAGAGCTGAAAAGCCAACCAAATGGATACTGTACAAACATTTCTTCAGAGTGTAAGACCTCAATGAATCATTGCTCCCACTGGAAAGAGTGCTGTCAGATCTCAGAGGACTGGCAGAAGGAAAAAAAAGGTTCTTCTAGACAAAATAGACCAGGATGGAATTTTTCTCCACAAGTTAGACTGAATTCTTTATTAAATAAGCTTTCTAAATGTTCTTAATGAAGACAAAAATCATGGGTCTGATCTATAAAGAAAAGCTGCTTGCACATCTGTCAGGCAGAGTTATCAGTTTCTCACCCACTCCAACTTCATCTCCAGTCACGGGGGACTCAAGCCAGCTCCTCCATGAGCCAAAATGACAACATTTTTCAGGTCAGAAGGAGGAAGGAATACCTATTACTTATTCCATCCCTTTAGGACTCCCAACCTGATATGCTGCAGCCTCCTTTGTACTCCATAGAACAAGCGCATGATCCTGTTTCATTCCTAGATAAGAGTGTCCTCAGAATAACAAAGCAAGTTAGAAGAAGCACTCTAATTGCCTGGCAGCCTAACTAAAACCAGCACCTAACAAAAGCCAGTCCTTCATCAAGGCTCCAAATTAGCACAGACTTTTCATGCAGAAGAAATAAACTAAGTGGAACCGACATAAGCCCAGTCTGTGCAATTTAAAGAATAAAAGTCATACTGCTTATTGTTGCTATTATGGCAAATCAGGCCTGAGTGTGACTTGCCATATTGGGAACTCTCATTCTGACCACATGAACTCAAAAAACCCACAGTATTATTCCACTCACCCTTTAGACTTGACAGCACTCCCTTTGCTACCAGGCTTCTCCAGGGGAGCTATGCAGCTGGGGTGTGATTTAGCTGCTCCAAATGGCTGCCAAAGTCACCTCCTTCCAAAGACAAAGTTTCACAGGGTTAATTTCAGCCCCTGTGATTGCATTTCTTTAAGTCTATATTTCAGCCTCCAGTCCACAAAAGTCATATGACACTACCTCACAGCCACTCCAAGGCAGTTCATGTTCAGGAGAGCTGTTATCCAACTGGATTGCTAAAACAGGCAGAGCAGATAGTGCTCTCTTTTCACTTGTGATCTGAGTGTGCATTACTTCATTGATTCATACCAAATTACGGTCAAAAAACTGCATACCATTACTGGGCAGCAGATGGCCAACTCACTGCATCAGAACATCACCAACACCAAACAGAGCAGAAATCACAGCTCTGTCAGTATCTTAGGCCATCAGACAGGTTTCCTTCATGACAAATTTTAATTACTCCTAACAGACCTAGTTTTCTATTTCTTCCATAGTTTTTCAGAGCATAGAGCACTGGTTTCTTACCAGCAATTAACATAGATTACTGTTCCCTGGTCTGTTTCCATTCTAACATAACCACACTTTGCTATAGGGGAATAAAGTTTGTGAGGCAAAGTATCATAACTACATACTGTCCAAATCTGATTCATCTTCCACTTTTCTGAACCATCACAATTCAACAAACTACAAGCTGACAGCACAAGACAGGGTTACAGCCTGTCTCCTCTTCTGTGCTTGCCCATGCTATTAAAGACACCTGGAAAACCACTGCTAAAATAGTTGCTTCCACATGTAGCTAAATTTGAAGTGAAATATAACAAGCAAATCACTACTTCAGAGTCACTTCAGGCCACAGACGGGTTCTCGGTGCATACACAGTCGAGGCCCACATGCCAGGTTCTGAAGAACAGCCCATCCTCAAACTGCAATTTGAGGTTGGACTCTTGGATGAGGCGGATCCGTCTGGGGCTTCTTCAAATACCAGTGATTTCCACCCACTGTCTTACTGCTTGCAGACACAACAAGAAATGTTCAATGGACTGGACAGCTGGCTTCATCCCTTTCCCCTCCACAAGTAACAGCTTCAAAAGCAGGCAACAACTTGCTATCAGTATTGATGGCTGTAGATAAGGCTTATTCTATTTAAGTGAGATATAGTACAAACAAAAAAACTGCAAGGTATTTATTTAGAGCCAAAAGATGGGTTTAACTGTAAACAGATTTTCAGGATGCTGCCAAGAAAGGTCTCAGTATCTCAATAAGAAAAGCAGCCATAAGCATCCAGCTCATAGCATGTCTCACAGGTTGCCTGACATTAGCCAAGAGACACGTGGCACATTACAGCAGCTATAAAACTATTTGAAAATGAATAGTAAGGAAACATTAATTTTAATCCTAAAAAAGCAAACCACCACCACTGGCAGAAGACGAAACAAGTAATTCAGGGCCAAAATTCACTGCCCACATGAACTCAGAGGCTCCAACACTCAGCCACTCCTCTGACCAAAGAGCTTGCGATTTAAACGCTTATCAGCACCTCCCCTCCACCACATCGTCACATCCCGACCCTCAATGTCAGGGTTCATAGCCATGCCAGTGCAGCAGACATTTGATTTCCTTGCTGCAAATAGCTGGTTGTCATACCAAGAGAGATGCAAAAGTATTGTTCTCTTTCAGTACCAGCTGCAACCTCATGAGTTTACCTCTCTTCATCATCAATTAACTGCCTCCCAGCCCCTTCCTCCAGTACACACTGGATTTGCTGCTCAATACAGCTTATGGCAACATCACCACCTTTCTTGCCAAAGGGCTTAATGTGCATCTGAAAACAATCATAATTGCCTAGCAAATAGTACAACATGATTGCCTTGTATTTTTCAAGGCAAGCCAAAAGAAAAGGAGGAAAGGCTGTTCATTTGTATGCATTAACAAGGATACAGTACATTCATGCAAAACTGCATGCATTTCTGCTAATACAGAATGGCTTGCATTACCCCTCATTATAATAACCTCAAATTATAACCATCTTGATTTTTTTTTTTCTTAAAACCACAGTAAAGAATATTTCTCCTGCACTCCAGCAGGCAAGAAAACTCGTGCTGGTCAAATGTGCTTGCACATTACTCTGCAGCATCTAGAAGCTCATCCCGTATGGAACAGTCTAGAATCACACCCCACACTGTTTCCGAAGATAGCCAAGACGACATGCTCTTTTCCCACTAGAGCTTATTTTTCAGCATTAAAATTTAGCCTGCATTTTACTGTGCAAAGCCCATAATTTTAATATATCATGATATTTAACCTCCCATGTGGTCATATAGGATTAAAAAAAGATCTTTAGGTTCAGAAAGAAAGGGTTTTTTGATATAAAAAGGTCTCCTGCCAGTGAACTGTTTCTTCCAATTGATATCAGCAATTCAATTAAAATCAGACATCATCGCAGAGGTGCAGGGGTTGGCTGTGTTCTCAGCTCTCCCTAGAACACATCCCCTACCATATCGCGCATTCTCATTTCTCAGACATACAGATCACCACTGCACAAAAATCAAGACTACTCACAGGCAAAATATCTCTGTTTACAGCTTGCTTCTCTGGAAGTTTGCCAACAGGCACAGCATGGAAATTATAAACAGATTGGATTCCTGACTTAAACCTAGCCTGAAAAACTTCTTACGCGAAATGGTAAATCATGCTCCCTCTGCTGTTGCTGTCTCTGAAATACACAACCACACTCTGGGCTTGTTCTTGCACTGTTTCCCAGAGTAGGATTAGCTACACTAAAAAATTAATCTTAAAAAATTATGGCATAAGCAAGAAGGAAAATTGTCCATTATGGTCACAGCAATGCCAATTTCTAACTGTAGATTAATGATCTGCTGGTAAAATACAAATGGAAGTTATTGGTCACTATAAGTAATCACAACATACCTGTGGGACTAATTCTTAGGTCCTTAATGCCAGAAGACTGACGCGTTGCCCTGGTACTGACACAGTGGCTTTTCAGCTCAGCTTTGCCCTCGCAGAGCACCTATAAAATTAAGGAGTAACAGTTTTTCTTACAAAAATGTCTTCTGGGAAAGCTTTACCTTCAGCACTTCTACCTGCAGAACCAGGGTGATTGCTGGCTGGGAACACCAAACAGCACAGAGCCAAGAGCCCTAAACACAGCCTGTATTTACACATCCGTTTTCCTCCTTGCTTCCAGGTTACACAGATATGTTTTGCTGTTGGAAATAAAACTATTCCTGTCCAGTCAAAGCATGTTTTGCATTGCTATGACACAGCAAGCTGCCATGTGCCCCTGCGATAGCGCTCCAGGCAGCGCCGCTCGCCTCCAGGCCAGCCCGAGCTCGCACAGCCCTCAGCTCCAAGGCTTCGGGCACCGCGTCGCATCAGTCACGCGTGACTGTCCGTGCCCTCCTGGCGTGGCACCCCAGCTCGGCTGCACCTCTGCTGCCACAAAAACAGGGACAAGCGTTTGCTGGAAAACAAAACGAGATGGGAGCAGGACAGGTGGGCTTTGAACCTCTATGAAGCGGAAGATATGGTTTGCTCTATCTCAAAGCACTCGTACAGGCGGATAACGCAGCCGACAAGAATCCATCCGAGTCCTGTGATAACATCAGTCATATTCTGTGATAACAACACCCAAAGAGCAAGGAAACCAGCAGACACCAAGCAGTGGAGGAGTCGAGAATGGATATGGGGAGAAGGAATTGCACACCCCAAGGGTAATTGGTGGAGCTACATGCCTTAAAGATAAGGGGGAGGGTTGTGACCCCCAAGGATGGGGAGTGGAGGGGGCAGGCTGTGGACCCTAAGGATGGGAGGGTGGGCTCTGCACCCCAAAGATGGGGAGCAGGGGGCAGGAGGGGGCGGGCACTGTGCACCCCAAAGATCGGGAGAAGCAGGGCAGCCTATGGACCCTAAGGATTGGGGGGGGGGGGGCTGTGCACCCCAAGGAGGGGGAGTCGGGGGGGGGGGGCTGTGCACCCCAAGGAGGGGGAGTCGGGGGGGGGGGGGGCTGTGCACCCCAAGGAAGGGGAGTCGGGGGGGGGGGGGCTGTGCACCCCAAGGAAGGGGAGTCGGGGGGGGGGGGGCTGTGCACCCCAAGGAAGGGGAGTCGGGGGGGGGGAAGTGGGGGGGGCTGTGCACCCCAAGGAAGGGGAGTCGGGGGGTGGGAAGTCGGGGGGGGCTGTGCACCCCAAGGAAGGGGAGTCGGGGGGGGGAAGTGTGGGGGGCTTTGCACCCCAAGGAAGGGGAGTCGGGGGGTGGGAAGTGGGGGGGTAAGTGTGGGGGGCTGTGCATCTCAAGGATGGGGAGTCCCGGGGGGGAAGCTGTGCACCCCAAGGATGGGGAGTCGGGGGGAAGTGTGGGGGGGGGGGGGCAGTGCACCCCAAGGATGGGGAGCCGGGGGGCCTCTAAAAATGCGGATGGAGAAGGGCTGAAGGGGGTCTGCGCGCTCCAAGGATGGGGATGGGGGACACACGCGGGACTGCAGCATCGGGCGCAGCTCGCTCACCCGCCCCCGGCCCTCAGCGGTGGTGGCGGCGGCTTCACGGGCGGTTTCACCTGCAGGCCCCCCCCCCCCCCCCCCAGTCCCGCCGCCCCCGAGCCCCCCGCAGCGCTCACCCTCCGCCGCTCTCGCCGCACTCCCAGCGCCGCCCCGGCCGCTCCCGGCCCCGCCCCTCCCCGCGCCTCTTGAGCCGCCGCCGCGCCCCAAGCCACGCCCCAAGCCACGCCCACAAACCCGCCGGCCACGCCCCCGGCCACGCCCACTAATCACGCCCATCTGCCGCGCCCCAAGCCACGCCCCCCGGCCCGCCCAGGCCACGCCCCCCGGCCCGCCCCAGGCCACGCCCCGGCCCCGCCATGGCGGGCGCAGCGGCGCCGCCGCCCCGGGGTCGCGGGCAGAGGGAGTCGCAGAGGCGGAAGCACGGGATCACCGAGTCAGACAGCCGGGGCCCGGCGGGGGTTGAGAAGGGCCTCCCAGCCCACCCAGCCCACCCAGCCCACCCAGTCCACCCAGCCCACCCAGTCCCAGCCCCGCCGTGGGCACGGACACCTCCCGCTGGAGCTGGGGGCTCCGAGCCCCATCCAGCCCGGCCTGGAGCGCCCCGGGGCTGGAACAACGGGGAACGGCTTTAGATTGGAAGGAGGAACATTCAGATGAGAAATCGGGAAGAAATTCTTCGCAGTGAGGGTGGGGAGGGCAGAGAAGTGGCTGCCCCATCCCTGGAGGTGTCCAAGGCCAGGTTGGGTGGGGCTCGGAGCCCCCTGATCCACGGGAGGTGTCCCTGCCCGTGGCAGGGGATGGGACTGGATGGGCTTTGAGGGCCCTTCCCACCCAAACCATTTTAGGATTCTTTGGGCAACGTGTGCCAGTGTTATAAAGTACTAGTTTAACTATATTGACGCTGATATTCTTTTACATGAAGCTGCTGGGCTTGCAGAGTGGCCCTGCTGGTACCAGGAGTATGTCTCAGGTTAAAAACAGCTCCTTGGCTTCTGCCCCGAGAACAAGGGTGAAAGCTTTCTGGTAGACGAGATGGAGGAAACACTGCTCACTGAGTCATGGTCCAGGGAGAGCAGAGGGAACGGTTGGAAGTGTTTTTTTAACATCTGATCCTATCAGTTCAGGTTGATGTCCCTGCAGCGCAACCCAGCTGGCACCTGGAGAGCTATGACATGGAGATCTGGTTTAAAACCAGAAGGATTCTGTGAGCATCCTGTGAATGTTTCGAGCCCTTTACCTTCCTTAAAAGTGGAGTCAAAATCCCTTTACTGCGAGCTTGGCTGCCAGATGCACACACAAGTATTTCTGGATGACCCCTTGTCTCTCATATTACTGGGCTTTGTCTGAGACCTTAGCAGAGGAAATATTAAAACTACCTAAGAGTACTTACATAGTGCAGTATAGTATTATATTTCCCACAAAACAATGTGTTGAGTCATAACAGAGGAGGCAGGGATATGTCTGGATAACAGAACTCTTTCTGAGCTCAGTGTAGCTTAGGTTTCTCCCTGAAACTGTAGCTAAAAATTACATGTGTTAAAAGGACCTCATACATGAATAAGTTCTAAATTTAGCTGTGTCTGTTGCTCTTCCTTTTTTATGAATTAAAAAATAATCATGCCAGATCATAGAAGAGCAAGAATGTAAGCCAAAAACCAAGGCATGCCAACATCCGCTCTGTGCTATTCAAAGATTCAGCCAAAAGTCTGATCCATGTCTTTACATCTGCCATAGATAAAAGATTGTGCTGTGCTACAGAAGGGGTGTCTGCTGAGTTACCCTCTAATTATTAGTCTTGCATGTGCAGATGGATGTTACAGGCTGAGGATCTGGTGCACCGAAGGAAAGACTAACTCCATTGTCAACGATGGGCAGAAGCATGGGGACTTCTGATTGTGAGGGAGAGAGTGGGCACAGGATTCGGATGAGTTTCCTGCTGTGGCTTCACCTGTGGGCTCAGCATTTGTGTTACTCAGTCACTGTCTGGTACCCAGCTGACAGCAGCATCCCAGAGCATTCGCTGAGAGCAAAACTCCTGAGCATTTGCCAAGAAGCCATCCTGAATCAAAACCCCTAAGCATTACAGAAACATGGTCCATCACCAGGAATAAAAGGCAAGACTGGCCAAACACAGGAAAAAGGCTACATGGCCAGACTGTGAAGAGACTGGGGTACAGCTTTATCTTCCAGTGATACACTGTGCACAGCGGTAATTAAGAGTGCACATCAACTCCATGCACGTTTGCTGCTTCTCTGCTTGGCATCTACACGCTGGATTGAAATTAAATTGCAACTGAATTTGTCCAACAGCCATCACAGGCCAAGCTCAGGTGTCTCTGGACAGGTCTGGGTAAACAAACCCAGTTATGAAACACTGAGGTGTCAACTATTTCAAGTTTTGTCCTCTGACAAAGAGACCTCTCTCTGGCAAAGACTTTGGCTGCAAAAAAGGCTCCTGCTCTGAATGTTTCCCAGGCAGTCAGACCTATGCCAGGGTCTTCCTGCAATGGCAAAAGACCCTTTGCAGTTACACTGGCTTGGGAGCTCAGTCCTATGCGGTCCTGAGCCACCCTGCTGCTGGCGTGCAGCCCTGCTGAGTGGACTGGAAAGGCTGCAGGCAGGCGTTATTGGAGACTGCACTCCCTGAGGACACAAAAGTGCAAGCGAGAAAAGTAAAAGGATGAGATTTATGTGTTAAATTCTGCTGCAGATAAGCTAGACAAGAGCTAACATGAGATAAACACACAGCGTGCAGATGGAAAAGGTCTGTCATACAGAGCAGTAGCTCCAGCTGTCTCTGTGCCAGGTTTGGGAAACTAAAGTTGGATTCGCTGGGAGCGTCGGGAGGAACCCGATGGCTCGTGTTCCTGTTTAATGTAATTATGGTACAGCTGAGACTGCGCTCTGAGCCGTGCCCAGCTGCACGTTCACAAGGTCATTTAAACTTCTGCAAACATAGAAATAACTCGTAATTCCCTGAGTGGCTTCTTTAAAACTAAGTGCACCCAAACAGAATGAGAAGTGACTGACTACAGGGGCGGGAAAAGACATGTTCTCCCCTTATCTTATTGAAAATGACACAGCCCATATTTTAATTAGACTTTCCAAATTATCCAGGGATGCCCAAAAGAGCCAGGGGCTGTAGGGATGCAGACTGTAGCCCTTGCTAAGCATTGGAGGGGCTCGCAGGGAGCGGGGCATCTTTTATAAATGACATTCTGATATTCTGCTCTGAAATCTGTCTGTGGACACTTAAGGTGGGCAGCTCTGTGAAAGCACTGAGTGACTGCAGCCCTGACACACAGAGGAGGCCCTGTCCAGGCTGAAACATTTTTATATCATATCCATGTTAAATTCTTTTTAATCAAAGTTCGGCCCCCTCCTCAGCGAATGAGTAAGCTCTTTTGTAAACTTGGCTAGCAGGAGTGATGAATCACCCTGAATGAAGGGGACAATATTGCAAGTCCTTGGAGCCCGGGGGAAGGTGCTGATAGCTGCAGTGTGGTGCAGCAGCAGCCTGAGCTGTGACAGCAAGACACATTCCCATCTCCCTGTGTCACCACTCCCTGGGGTGTACGCGATGGGGAATGTACCTGGGCAAGCCTGCAGCTGCTGAGTGTTACCCCTCTGACCTCTGCGTTCACCACATAGCAGTGATTTTCACTGCTAACAACTGAGAGAAACAAATGGCTTTGAAGTAAGGCAGCCAAGTCACCCAGCTGAAGCTCAGAAAGCAACTTGCAAAAGATGTAGCTTGCAACGTGTTTGACATTAAATAGAAAAAGTCTAAGAGGGAGCGTGGAAGAGGACTCCGGGTCATCCCACACTGCTCTGTGCAGAGCTTCTTCCCTGAATGCCCTGGATTTAAACACAGATTTTGTACCAGACTGAGCAGCCAATGTAAAGCAGGCCCTATGAGTCATTCTTTCGCAGACTCCATCATAAATCAAATCCAGAAATAGGAAAGGACAGCCAGTCACATTATTCCTTTTAGGTTCAAGGAAAGATGTACTTAAGAAATGTGGGTAAAAGGCATTACAAAACCATGGAAAAAAAACCCCAAAATCTCAACCTGTGTTTTATTTAGGCTACTAATTAGTGGATAAAAAGCCAGACCTTAAAAAAAAACACATATTGAACGAGGCTGAAGTCAGATCCTCAGAGAGAGGATAATTGGCAGTTGCTGTGCTTTAGGTGGCTGTCATCTTCAGGGCATAGTTCCTTCTGTATGTGGGGGTTTCCACACGGAACTGAGATGTATTTATCCAGAAGAGATTCCACAAATGAGAAAAGGGTCAACACATCCCTTTTTTTTGTACTACAGAGAGCAGCCCAGCCAGATGCTGCGAGCAGGCTCCAGGCTTTCCCTGCTGCCTGGCTCCAGCACTATCAGCTCTGTGTTGTTACTCATTCAGCCTGTGTTGGATTATCACAGCCCTTCTTCACACACACAACGCGAGTTACAGACACTGCAGAAGGGAAACCTCAAAAATGCTCATGCAGAGGACTTGTTAGCTGTGTGCTAAGATTCTGAGATCTCAGATCTTGGAATTAAAATCCTGTGGAGGATGCTGTCCTAAATTTGCCTGATCACAGATCTAAGTTCCACTCTGACAGACTGATGTTCCCCCACCACCTCCAGGCCTGCCAGCAATGAGCAAGCAAAGGGAATGTATCTTTCCCTGCAGAGTGCTTAGTCCTTCAACTTCTCATCATTCTCACACATCACATCCCTTCATTTGTATTTGGTATTGCTCATGACTCATGCACACCCTCCCAGTCCAGAAGTCTTCTTCCCAGAGGTCTCTCCCCTTCTGTCCAAGCAGGAGCTGCTCCTCCAGAGGATCTTTTCTAAATTCCCATTTCAGTGCTGAAGCAGGGCAACCCTGGCAGTGCCAGTCCTGATCGTTCCTCTGAGCAGCAACATCTGCACAGCAAAATGCAGTGGTGGAATTGTTAATTTCTGGAGTTCCAGAAATCCCTTCTGACACATCATTTGATTATAAAAATATTTGGCTGACTTGAACAGTAGATCTTTATTCCTTCCCAGGCAGAAGAAGTACAGTGTGTGCACTGTATACTCAGCATAAGTAAACACTGAATGCCTGAGCATGGACATTGAGGTAGAGGTATTAAATAAGGCAGTGAATGCCTTTCACTTCAGCTGCTGGAAGGGGAATGCACATGGTCTACATATATCCATGCTCCAATTCCGTGTGTAAATTCACACCATGCACTTGGGAGGGTTATTTCAGAGCAAATACTGCTCCTTCCTCTGCCTGTGATAGTATACTCAAGGCAGTTAATTTCTGGCGTGATCCAGGGGCAGTGCAGGAGTCAGCGACTTCTGCTATGGTGACTGGTTCCTCAGTAAATAATGTGTAAATACCATTCACCTCCTCTTTCTGTAACCACTTTTGAATAAACCAAAGAGCTTAGATCAGGATGGAGTGTGTTCTTCCCTACATTATAAAATCCTCAACAGAAAGAGAAAGAAAGAATCAGATAGGCAAAGGATTTAAACTGCAACTGCAAGAAGTGTAATTCTGTACCTGTAAGAAGTAAATACGTTAAATGATTTCTGACATTTGAGCAGATTCTTTATAGGCATTTTCATAACCCCTGATATAACTGGGATGATATAACTGTGGTTTTATTTTCTAGTCCACACTTTGTTATATATGTCTTTACTTCAGCTCTATTTAGCAGTTACTGAGCTGAGGCATTCTAATTAATGAAGATTTAAAGCTCCATGATTAAAGCAGAAAATTAATACAACCCAGAGGCTAAGTAATGATATCTGTTGTAAGCATAAAACCTGTTCCTTGTCTTTTTGACTTTCTCTGTGGTTTTACACTCCAGTGCCCACGCTCCTGGCTGGGCAGCCAGCAGTGAAGGGCAGCCCAGGGAACGTGGCCACAGCTGCCCAGCTCCTGGCAGCCCCTTGCACGCCAGGATCTGCCCTTTCAACAGCACTTTTAGGGATCATTTTGCTGTAGGAAATGAAAGGATGTTCTTGGGCTGTTGGAAAGTTTCCTTTGAGCCATTTGGTTGGGCAAAGCGCCTTTTCATGCCTCTTTGTGGTAGTTACCTATTTCATCTCAGAGCAATGCTGTGGTTTCTAACAGGAGCTCAGCACAGCTCAGGCCCTGTGCTGCCACCCAGGTCTCCATGGGACCCCAGGGAAATGTCCATAAAACATCCCTGCTTGCCAAGGGCTCCAGCTGCATTTCCTTCTGTAAAGGAAGGTGTTAGAGCTGGAACAGGGGCCCCAGGCCCTGGCTTCTGGCCAAGACAACCTACCAACCCTCTCCCGGGGGGTCAGGGGGAAACACCTCTTTTTTCATGATGCAGAATTAAACGTGGTTCCTAATACTTTATTAGCTCCTCATTAGTTGTGCCTCACTAAGCTGCATCTTGGTGAAAGCTGGCACTAATCTTCACCCTCAGGGCCACAAACTCCTCAGCTTTACATTCTTCTGGGGGCCCATTACCTCTCACTGTAGCCACAGTTACTGAAAAACGTATCCGTGCTGCTACAGGACAGTACACGCACCAGAGAACCACCCTGTCTCCTGCTGGTCCCAGTTGCCCTCCCTTTCCCCTCTGGCAGGCAATGTCCTCTGACTAATTCACTAAATTCCAAGTAAGGCTTGTCCTCTGTTACAATTAATCATAGAATCATAGAATCATAAGGTTGGAAGAGACCTCTGAGATCATTGAGTCCAACCGTTCCTGTCTCCCTACTAAACCATATCCATAAGAAACCCATCTACCTGTCTTTTAAACACCTCCAGGGATGGAGACCCCACCACCTCCCTGGGCAGCCTGTTCCAATCCCTGACCACTCTCTCAGTGAAGAAATTCTTCCTAATGTCCAGTCTAGTGACATCAGTCATGCCACCCCTGCAAGCACCCACCCTCAGAAAGCAGTCATGCCCAAGCACACCATGCCCCAGACAGGGGCAAGATTCTCATAGAACCACAGAATTCTTTAGGTTTGAAAAGGCCTTTAAGATCTTCAAGTCCAACCCTTAACCTAATGCTGCCTCCACTAACCCACATCCCTAAGAAGTGCCACAGCTACAACTCTGTTAAATCCCTCCAGGGATGGTGACTCCATGATATGGATGAGGGGATCAAGTGATCCCACAGTCATTTGCAGATGACATCAAGTTTTGTGAGAGGGTTGTTCTGCTGGAGGGCAGGAAGGCTCTGCAGAGGAACCTGGACAGGCTGGATCCATGGGCTGAGGCCGATGGGATGGGGTTCAACAAGGTTGAGTGCCATAACCTGCACATGGGCCACACCAACCCCATGAAGCGCTCCAGGCTTGGGGAAGAGTGCCTGGAAGGCTGCTGGTGGAAAAGCAGCTGAGGTGCTGGTCAACAGCAGCTGAACACGTGCCAGCAGTGGCCCAGGTGGCCAAGAAGACCAACAGCATCCTGGCTTGGATCAGCCATGGTGTGGCCAGCAAGAGCAGGGAAGGGATCTTCCTCCTGCACCTCAAATCCCGGTTCAGTTTTGGATCCCTTGCTCTGAGAAGGACATTGAGGGGCTGAAGCTTGTCCAGAGAAGGGGAATGAAGCTGGAGAAGGGTTTGGAGAACAAGGCTTACAAGGAGGGACATCAGGAATGATGTGGCCAGCAGAAGCAGGGCAGTGATGTGGTGGCTCTTCCCGTCTCTTCCCTCTGCACTCCCTGCAGCTGGAGGAACAGAGGGGATGGAGCGCTTCTGATGCCTTAACCGCGCCTCCCAAGGATGCGCTGGCGGGGGGCGGACCAGGGGCTGCTGCCCGCAGGGAGGCGGCGCCTGCGATTCCCGGCGCGGCCGCCAGGGGGCAGGGCGAGCCCGGGCTCGGCTGGCGGCGGCGGCAGCAGCAGCAGCAGCAGCAGCAGCAGCAGCAGCAGCAGCAGCAGCAGCAGCAGCAGCAGCAGCAGCAGCAGCAGCTGGGATGGGTTTGGGAGAGAGCTGCTGGGATGCAGCTCCCGCACGAGGCAGCACCGACCTGCGAGCCAGCTTGCGGAGGAGTCTGCGCTGGTGCCTTCAGGAAAGAGCGGGATCAACCAGATCCATCTTCAACCAGGTGCTTTACCAGATCCAGGATCAACAACAGCCTTCACCCTCTGGAGCAGGACAGGACCCTCTGGAGGGACTGGGTGCCTTCTGCAACCCTCCATTCCCATGCATCCATTTCCAGCCTAAAAACTTCCATAGCTGAATCTGAACACTGAAATAGAACCATTTGGTTCATACCTGTCCACTGCTAAACCATCCCTGAGCACCTCATCTGCCTGGCTTTTGAATACCTCAGGGATTGTGACTTAACCATCTCCCTGGGCAGCCTCTGCCAGTGCCTGAGAACAACCTTTTTGGTGAAGAAATTTTTCCTGATGTCTAAAGTGGACCTGCCCTCGAGCAACTTGAGGCCATTCCCTCTTGTCCTGTCACCTGGGAGAAGAGACCAGGACCCACCTCGCCACCACCTCCTTTCAGGCAGTTGTAGACAGTGATGAGGTCTCCCCTCAGCCTCCTCTCCTCCAAGCTAACAACCCCAGCTCCCTCAGCTGCTCCTCGTAGGACTTGTTCTCCAGCCCCTTCACCAGCCTTGTTGCTCTTCTCTGGACACACTCCAGCCCCTCGAGGTCCTCCTTGTAACGAGGGGCCCAGAACTGAACCGAGGATTTGAGATGCGGCCTCACCAATGCTGAGTACAGGGGCACAATCACTTCCCTGCTTCTGCTGGCCACGCCATTTCTGATGCAGGCCAAGATGTCATTTGCTTTCTTGGCCACAGTAGTAAACATTTTTCTTGCTGTAGGTGCTCAGAACAAATCCATCTCCTCCCAGGAGTTGTGCTGGCTCAGTGTGGCAATGGTAAAACAGTTGTTAATCCTGAAGTGAAGAGTCTCAGCTGGGCAGGGAAGCAGAGCTGGATAACATGCAAGTACTTGTTACTTCTCATCAGGCTTATATATAGATTTACATTTTGCCAACATGTTGTGGATGCACATCTAAGTGATATATTTCACTATGCAACCACACAAATAATTTTTAACATAATACCAGCTTCTACCATACATAGTTTGGGTACCAACAAAGTAACTCTGGCACAAAATTCAGGAGGAAGATTTAATGGCTCCAATAGATTCCCAACAGGAAAATGATGGGTATTACTGTATTTAGAATGTGTGTCGTGCTGCTTTTAAAGTGAAAGAACAGAATTATGTTCTGCAAAACCTAAGAATCTTGACTTTGTCCTTAAAAACATTGAACATACCCAAATATGGGCTTGGCTGCTTGATAGTGAAACAGAATTAGTGGGACCAATATGGTCTCGGTCACCCCAGGATGGGTGATGCCACAGTTGCTCTCCTGATCCTGAAAGAAGTGATTTGGATTAATCTGATTCAGCTGAGAGGGAGATCTGCTCCTGCCAGGCTGTCATTGCAGGAGCCCAGCCTGGTTCTGAAGGGAAGGCAGTTTGTGAGGGCCTTTGTGAATCACTGGCACAAGCAGAGCAGTGTCCGGATGGCATCACCCGCTGCCACAGCTCCTGCTAAATGCAGCCTTTGTCACCATTCATCAGAGCAGCCAGGAAACAAATGAGCAGGAGAGAATGAGCTCCCCTTTGGCACTCACACCTCGGGGACCCAGAAGAACTGTGTGGTCTGAAAGAGCCTGTTTCTAAATTAATCTACTTGAATTGGCCCAGTCACCTCCTGGGTGGGAAATCAGGTGAGCAGGAGCCCAATGTTAGCTGCTCTGCATTGCTGGCCAGCCAGGAATTGTTCACAGACTCTGCTGCCTGAAAAGGCAATTGAGACACCACAGGGTTGTTTCATGTGTGGTCTTACAGATACTTTCTCAAGGAAGTCAAAGTGAATTGACACCAAAGTTCATCATATTGCTGCCTGGACTTTGCCCTGCAATTCCCACCCCTCTTTTGACCATGAGATGAGCGCCACCTCCTTGCCCTGTGGCAGGAACTGCTGGTCCCAGCTCTGTGCAGCTGTGCATGCCCAGGGCATTGCTGGAATCATCACCGGTGGAAAGCTCAAAGCTGCTGTGGCAGCACCCCATGCCCTCCTGTCTTTGGTTTTGGGGTGGCAGCAAGAGGAGAGTATGAAGGAAGCAGAGAGGAATCCTGCAAAGAGAGAAGGGATGGAGTCACCAGCAAGGTTTTAAATTGAAAGGGAGAAGATTTAGATTAGATATTAAGAAAAAATTCTTCATGATGAGGCTGGTGAGGCCCTGGTACAGGTTGCCCAGAGAAGTTATGGCTGCCCCATCCCTGGAGGTGTTCAAGGCCATACTGGATGGGGCTTTGAGCAACTGGATCCAGAGGGAGGTGTCCCTGGCCCATGGCAGTGGGGGTGGAACTGGATGGGCTCTGAGATACCTTCCAACCCAAACCTTTCTATTATTCTGTGAAACCCTATGCCTGCACCCTGAAGCACAGCTGTGCCGGGGGACCCACCACCTGCTGCCCTGGGTCAGACCTCCCTCCCCTTCCCACCACTGCCCAGGATGTGGCTGCCCTTAGCCACTTGCTCCGCACAAGCAGAGCCCAACACACACACTCGAAATGTAATCCCCACCCCCTGGGAGAGGGCAGAGGATTTTTATTCTTGAGAGATAGTGAAAAAGAAATTTAATGCAGCTAAACGCAGAAAGTTACCACAAGCAGAGAGTGCAAAGGGCAGTGAGCATGATAGAAACAGAGCAGGAATTTAGCCAGACCTAAGCAGACACTCCTGTCAGCTGGGCCTGTGTCTCACCACAGCACAGTGTGTTTAATGCACCCGCCCTATGAGATTTTTTTGAAAGCATTTTTAAAACTCCTGTGGAAAGAGGCCAGCAGCTATGACGCTGTCTAATAAAGGCAGGTCCCACGGGGGGGGCCTGACAGCCCATCCATAACCCCGCTCCCTCCTGCACGGCCCCGGCTGATAAGGCTGACTCAGCTGGCCGAGGTCTTGCTCAGCGCCGCCGTCACGGGCCTCAGGCTCAAAGCTGAGGGAGTTGTGGTGTGATCACACCGTGCTGCCTTGGGAATATCACTCCTCCGGTCTAGCTGAAGCTCTCTGTTCCTCCTCCGTTGATATGGTGTTTGGCTGTGCATCTCCGTGATGCATCACAGATGTGGATGTCGTAAGCCAGCCAGATCAAATTCCCAGCAGCTTTGAAGGAGCAGTGATTTTTGAGTGTCCACCATGGGGGCTGTTGGAAGAGCACTTCTCACTGGGTGTTTTCTGCAGCTGGAGCAGTGGTTGAACCAGAGCATCACTGCCTTGCAATCTTCTGCCTTGTGTTTGTGGAGGTGGGAATGCCCCAATGAATAAATGGCAGGAGCTGGCTCCCCGCCATGGCCTTGCTGTGGAGTGGCAGAAGTCCATAGTTTGGTTCTAATCACATCAGATCAGCCATATATTAGTACAGGGCGGAGCCCAGATGCTGGTGGGAAAGGACTTTGGGGGCAGAAGAAGTTGGTGCTGGATCTGGGTGTGATGCTGAGCTCTGTTCCTGCAGCATCTGTGGGACACAGCCAGCCTATTTAAAGTACCTCCATCAGCCCTGGGGAGCTTGGCAGAGTCCTTCTGTCTGCAGGACACGTGGGGCAGTTTGACCTTCCTGCTCCTCCATGGCCTGGAGTTTCTATAGCTGCAAATGTGCTCACTGACCACAGAAGTGTTTGGCTCTTCTTGGAAACCTGCTCATTCCTAAATAAAAGCAATCTAGAGATAAGACTGAAAGACAAAAAGCCATTAATGTCTGACATCGGGGTACAGAGTGCACAAGGTCTCGTACATTTGTATGTCAGCTCTATGTAGGCTGAAAGTGAATAGAGAATTTAATTTCTTGATGAAATGTATTACTCACAGAAAGTCACACAGAGAGGGAAAAGGGGGAGTACATAGTCCCGTTTATAATACCAGTGCATTAAAAATTATGTACAATATAAGATTATACAATCAGACAATCATAAAAAGGACAATTTATTAGTTAAAGGTCAAAAGAAATGGAAGACTAACCCTCTGAGCAACTCTTGGCCTTTCGTGTCTCATTCTTTTGCTATGTTGTTGTTTAAAGACAGAACTCTGGGCATCCTCCACAACAGGCGTCCTGTCCCCATCCCGTGTGCTGTATTTCTGGTTTGAGCTCCCGTTCCCATGGCAACAAAACTCAACAACATTATTGGTATTTTCCATACGATCATGCAATTTCCCCTCTGCCCAGGGACAGAAGGCCCCGTGACCTCTGAGGGGATCCAAGGGGCAGGCAAGCACTTCTGGAAGTGTTGGAGCAGTCAGAGCAACATATTGGAGCCTCCTCTTGAGGGAAATCCAACATAAGGGTGGTAACACCCAGGCACCAAGCTGAGGCAGAGAGGCAGAGCTTGTGCAGGTCTTTGTGTTGACACCACAGCCCAAAGTTATCCCGGATTGCTGAGGCAGCTGAGAATTGCCCAACACCAATGCAGCTCAGAGGGGGAAGAGCGCTGAAATCAATGGAATTAAAGGGTGCAAAGCAGGTATGAGACAGTGGTCAGCTCTATTGTTACAGCTCCATTTCATTAACAGCATCAAAAGTCCTCCAGATACCTACCCTGGGCTGGTTTTGTGGTTCAAGCTGCTCCCTCCGCCATGGGAATCTTTGCATGGGTTATTGCATGACAAGTGCCCAGCCCAGGACTGCAACCCACAGGATGAACCTGTCCTCAGAGTCCTTATAGTAAAGCCTGATTTACACACAGAGATCTGAAAATGCCATTTTGCTCCTTAAGTAAAGGCAGATCTTTTTAAAACCAAAAGCACAAAGGGGAAAAGTCAGATTTCAAACCTCAGTGATGAGCCATGGGGACTGTGAGATCATGTCCAGTGTGCCAAAAAGGGGAGTTCTGGATGAAAGGCTGCCAAAGGGCATTTACCTCGTGTCCCTGCTCTGAACAGGACCAGCCAGCATGGTGCACGGCCACACCAGCAGCAGGCACAGCAGAAGGGTTCCTGCATTCTCCTCACATGTCGCTCTCCTGCTCCTGCTCCAGCCCGGAGCTGTGCATCCCAGCATAACTCACCTGGAGCTGGTGGCTTATTTGCTCACTACCTATCCTGAACAGAAGAGACTGGTTTTGCACACTTTGCAGCTGTGTGGTTTCTGTACTCGGTCCGTGTCCTCACTGGGCTGGATCCTACTTATTTCAGATGTTTCTCCCTAATGAGTTTCCAGACTCTTTCAGCTCTGGGTCTCCTCCAGCTCTGCTCAACAGACTGCCTGCTCTTAGCAGAAGCCAGGACAGCTCCTACTGCATTGCCTTTTGATAAGGGCACTCAAGGCTGGAGAATTTCTCTGTTCCTTCCTCCCTCTGGAGACAGGCTGTTTCCTGGGTGACTTAATGTGGACGCCAACACCTACAGCCAACAACCCCCCCTCCCAAGCACCTGTGTTTCTAACAAATTGCTCCAGAAAGTCTACCCCAAAGCAGCCGTGGTTGCACAGCACTAACCCATAAGTCAGCCCAGTGAGAAGGCAGCGAGTGGTCAAAATTAAGCTGCTGGTCTAACACCTCTCTCCATCTGAAAGGATTTTATTTTTCCTGGGGGGTTCATGCTGGATGAATCACTTTTCCTTTTAACGTCACTGCTCCGAGTGTCTGGATATACATCTGTCATCACGGCCACAGCTGGGGTAATACAAAGGTCAAAGGGATAAATAGCAGAGAGGCTTTATGAACACCCACTCCCACAAAAAAATCCCCTCTTTGTAGCCAGGAAATAAAAATCACACAAAATTCATCAAATTGCTTGTTTCTGTAATTAAGATATTGTTGTAAAAAATACCCTACCTTGATTCTCTTTTCCTTTTTTTCACCTCCTTTCTAAAAGCCTGTGGAATAGGTTTCCCTGTTTTCCATGATCTCCTGACATGGTGCCAAAGAGCAGAGAGCAGCTGAGGCCATACTTTGTCAAATAACCCAAAAGCCAACGTACTTGGCAATAAATATGCGCAAGATGTTACGGTCATCTTGATACAATGAGTGGATTTCATTCGAGGCCAGTCGGTTTTCACTGTTCTCAAAGTGTTCGTGGCAATGCTCTGGCAGGGTAATTAGTTTCCTTCCCAATCAAGTTGGCCATATGACCCTTGCTAACACCATTATTACACTAAATTATAGGAGAGCTTGCAGTCCCTACTCACATCTGCTGTCCACCTCAGAGACCAGAAACACAGCCCCAGTGCTCCTAATTTTGTGTGGCATTGAGTCTGGAGGGAGAGTCAAGTGTGTTTCTGCCCCTCTAAATCCTCCTGACTTTATTAAACAGAAATTTGGAAAACAAGGCAGGGAGTGTCCCAAAGGAGAGCCACAAGGAATTCCCAGGGTGCAGAGCTGAGGCAGGGGAGCCCTCGCCCTGCTGCTGCAGAGGTGGGGGTGGGAGATCTGTGTCCCAGAAGGAGAGGGAAAAGGAGGAGGATGCAGGGCAAAGGACTGTGATGTGGCCCAGCTCCTACACCATGACCGGGCACTTGGCACAACTCGGAGCAGCCTGGCTACGTGGAGCTGTTGCAGAAGGGGATGTTTGCAGTGGAGCTGAGAACCAAGTGCCGTTTGGACAGAGGATGCTGACCCTGGAGGGGAGCAGTGGTGAGGCAGGACATGTTTCCTTGTGCTCTCACAGTGAGCAGCCAAAGCTGGCTGTGTCTCTGCCCACCCTATCCCATCCCCATTAGCACACCTGGTGGGCTCCTTCTAGAAGCCTTATTTTCCATGCAAAGGGACATCCTCATTGATCAAGTGCTTGGCCAGGCTTGTCGTCTTTGCCACTCTTAAGTTTCTTGGTAAAACGGATGCAGTTGAGCATCCAGACTCCTGTGCTGGCTTTGCCAGTAGAACTCCACATTTAAGAATCACTGCTGATTTCCTCAAATAAATAATTAGCAGTGAGTCAATGAATGCGTGGGGCCAGAAGCTTAGCTGAGACAAACTGGCAAAGCTTCGTTTGCAGAGGCGCTCTCCAGACTGTAAAGCAAACAGAGTCTGAGCAAGCTGCTTACAGTAGTTGTGAGTGACTGATTGGAACAGCACTTCCCAGCCGCAGGGAAGGGCAGCAGAGGAGCTGCTCCCCGTGTTCGGGCAGCTGGAGTTGTTCTCCCAAGCCAGGACTCATAGCTGCCACCACTGTGAAGGTGCTGACGGGAATTTGGGGGTTCTGGCTAAAATGCCTCCGTGTATTTCACGCCGGGGCACGCAGACTTGAACAGCTGGAAGGGGAAGGAAAGGGCAGCAGCTGAAAATAAGCCATGTTTAGCCAGGATGAGCACAGCCCAACAACAATGCAGTGATGTGAACCCAAGGCATACCATCAGCAATCAATTAACGTGATTCCATATAAACAACCCCGATGGCAACCCTGGCTTGCCTTCTCCAGTGAAAGCAGGCACTGGCTCACAAAAGGCTGCAGTCCAAGATTTGTAATGGCTGTTTTGACTACCATCACATAGAAAAAAAGGCAAAAAAATGTAGATTGGGCTCAAGGAGTAAATAAAGAGGAAATTGTTATGAACCCTGGAGCGTATTTTAAAAATCAAATAAAATACAATTACTTTCAAAACCTCTGTGAAGCTGTTGTGGAGTTTCTAATGGAGCTGACAATCCAGAATACTGTGGTTCATTCTAGAGGCACACTCCAAAACAAAGAGGCTGTTTCAGAGAGGTTTTGATGCCCAGAGCAATAGCACCAGTCTAAGGTGCTGCTCCCTCTCTGTGGCTCTTCAGATGTTTTCCAGCAGATACCAAAGCCATTTCCCTGGTTTAGAGCCAGGCTGGAGGAGCGTGGGGCTTGTGCGGCTCCTGCGGCAGCAGAGCCAGGCCTGGAGCAGCCGCTCCCAGGTCCCAGCCTGCGATACCCAGGGCTGTGCTGATTGCCAGCCCAGGCCACAGTCAACTCAGGGCTGTCCCCTCTCCTGCTTTGATAATTCAAGGAGAATGGATTACTTTCATTCTGAGATGAGCAAGTCTGAAGAGAGTTTGTTTTCTTTATGTGGGGAATTGGCTGATGCTCAGCACAGAAGCAGCCGACATTCATTGGGTATCCCTCATCCAAAGAATTCACCTCTGATGACTAATAAACCAATTTATGAATTAGTTGGTTTATAAACTGATTGCAGAGAGAGTATCCTGACAAATCTCACATTCACAAGAGATTATCTGCAGCACTAATTGAAAATTTGTGTTGGATTTCAGCAGTTTTATATTCTCTGTGATCAGGAAAAGTTGATACATCCAAGCAGAAGATCCCTTCACTTTAATGAAACATTGATTTGAATTAACTAGAAACCCAGATTCTGTAGAGCATTCTTGCTGCCCTGAATTCAATTACAACACTGTACACAGTAGGCAAACTTAAATTAATCAAAATTGTCTGAGTTCAACTCAGGAACCCCACAAGATACTCTAAGAGTTGTGGGAATATATTTTCTTAACAGGATCACATTCTTTTTCTGGTCAGGTTGTTGTCAATTCTAGCATTACACCAATGGTGTAAATCAGCATACATACACTGGTCTCAGCAAAGCTTCTTAGGAGCAGCGAGTCCTACAGCATAAAAGTAAAAAAACTAAAGCTAAAATACAAATTCTCATCTTTGTTCCTTGGCAATCCCAGCAGGTGGAATATATGATTTCTTCCACATTCAGAAAGCAACTGTTTCCTCAGGGTTATCCTGAAGTGAACTCAATTAGTGCCCCAGCTCAGGCCAAGCAAGTTAAAAGACATCTTTCCACTGACTTCAGTGGGAACCAAAGGTTTCAGAAGAAGATGTTGGCACATCTTTAACAACACAGGAATTCTGTACCAAGTCCTTTAGGAAGTAATTTCTTCATTAAATGCAGAAGAAATACAGGACTGTGTGTTAGTTATCGGCTGTGAAGAGAAGCAGGTGCTCCTAACGTGACATCCAGACACCAAAGGAAATGAAGACCCAGCACAACCCCTAAGCTCTGGCAAGCAGACTTCACGTGGAAAGCGTCCATCGCAGCGTGCTTGATTCTCCACGTGCTTTTGAAATACCCAGCTGGGAAAGTAGTGAGTGCCAGGGGAGAGAAGCCACGGGCCCCTCCAGGTGTCACTCTCCAGGCTGGCTTCTGCTGCCTGCTGCTCCTCAGGAGCTTCCAGGAGCGGTGCTGGCTCCCCGAGAGACTGAGGTACAGCTTCAGCTTGGTAAAGGGAGCAAAAAGGGGGTTGTATGAATTCATGGGGCTGTAATTTGAAAGCACAGTCTGTGCCTTTGTTCCCAAAGTCCTTTGTAAGGTCACTTCATTTCAGCTTTGTGACCTGCTAAAAAGCTCTTCCTTCTCTCCACCTCGCAGCAGGTTTCCAGTCTCCATCCATCAGCCCTGGCAATACTAGGAAGGGGGACGTACCAGCTTGCACCCAGTGCCAGGTCCATGCTGGCTGGTTTTACTCCCAGCTGTCCTTGCAGGAGGGCAGGAGGATGGAGTGGGGCTGAGCCTGGCTCAAAGAGGAGCACTGGGGTCAGGGGAGCTGCCAGGCAGGAGCCACAGAGTTGCCCTGTGCCAGAACACTGCCTACAGCTCTGCCATCGGGCCCATGGGTGGACTGTGCTGTGGAAACTGGAACTGTTGCCACAAACCCTTCTCCTTACACTGAAAGGCCAAACCCACAGTATTCTACTCATATCCACCATATGATTTTATTCACTGGGATCATGTTTTATGACATAGGTATGTTTTGCTTGTGGAGGAGATGAAACACTTTCAAGTGAAGCAAATGCATTTGCACTGACTAAGAAGTGTTACATGCATTTACACATCCAGCTGTGCTGCAGGATGGAGCATGGGGTGCATTGGGCTGAAAAAGGCCCATGGAAATAAGGACTAAGCATGTGCTGTGGCACAGCAGTGATACATTTGTGACAAAAATGGGTGTTGGTGCCTGTATGGGATGCACCGTGCTAGGAAGCACACACCATGTTTGCACAGACCAGATGCTGCATGAGCACACCCAGCATCACCTTGGTGTTTAACACTCTGCATGGAGGTGAGCTGGGACCAGGGATCCAGCTGAGCCAGGAGACAGGACTGTGGGAGCAGAGCTGGCCTCCTCGATAGCATCTGCTCAGTGGAGGTCTTATGGGGGAATTCACTTGCAGACAATGGAAAACAAATGGGGTGGGTTTATGTGTCCTCTAATGCTGGGCTATGAAAAGCAAAACAAAGGCAAGGACCTCATCATGCTTAGAAACATCCCTCTTTCATTAGAAACCAAATACATTTTGTCTTCAGTGGCTATAAAGCAAATGCCTGGGAAATATCACAAGCAATCCATTCCTTCTTCTGGCCGGCTCCGCAAAGCCACGTTGACGGGAAAGACCACGTGGGTTGGATCGGAGCCAAAGCACAAAACGTTTGGGGGCCCCTGAGTGCATTCAGCAAAAGTAAATTCCATTTAGACTCCAGCCTCACTCCAAAACTTCCCTCTCGGGCACCTTCGATGGGCCAGAAGGGTCTTTTCTACAGCCCCAAACTATTTTGCGGTGTCTGTGCATGGCGTATCTCCTGGAGCTCGTGTCTGTCCCCATCCACGCCCCTCCAGTGTCCTGTTGCGTTCAGTGAGTGGGTCAAGGATCACATGTCCAGCAAGGAAAACCCAGGCTTTACACAAAGCACCATGGAAGTGTCCCCATGTGCAAAGGGCACAGCAGTCACTTGTTCAGTCCCTGAGCTACACGGACTCACAGCGCCCGAGGAACTGACCCTATATATTTTATAGATCTATAGGGAAACATTTTTGGTTTAAGAATGCTTAGCAACGGCGACTGGGAGCTGCAAACTTTCCATGCTGGGAGGGTTTAGGAAATCATTGGGCTGAGTATTCAAGGCGCATGGCTTTGCACTTTTGTTCTCCCACGGGGACGGTGCCAGCAGCCGAAGGTTAAGGCACCTGCATTTCCTACTGACACGCAGGTCAGGAATGCAAAGGAAGTGCCTGGGAAGGGCGATGGAAGAGAACCAGATTTCTTTATAAACCAACAAGCCTCAAATGAATGTTTAAAGGAAATTACTTTAGTTTCTTGCATAGAAAGCTTTAGGTGGATGTGATTTGATTGTCTACGAGAGGAAAAAAAACAGGAGACAGAAAAAAAACCCTCGTGAGAATGCTTCACAGCAGGGTTACACAACCCTGGGGTGAGAGCTGGGAGAAGCAGAGACCTCCAGCTACAGAGCAACCAGGCCCAAACCAGCAGACACTGGGATGTAGGAAGAGGGAGATGTGAAGGGCTGGATCTGCTCCAGCCCCAGAGGAGGCTCTGCTGAGCAGCTGCAGGACCGCAGCCACCGCAGCCTGACAGGCTCTGGCCACCCAAAAGCCACCCCAGACTGCTGTACCAGCTCCAGCCAGGACAGCCTCCTCGCCCCTCTCGCAAACCAACACCCCTATGGAACTGCAATATTTCTTTGCCACTTACAACAACTCTGGCTTTAAGCCCTCTGTGTCTGAAAATATCAGCACTGCAACAAAAGTTAAGAGTTTTCTCAGTATAAGAACATGAAAATATATGAGGCAAACCGTTAGCTGGCATAAAGCAGCAGAGATGAACGCACTTGGACACAGCTAGGCAGACCGACACCCGCCAGCGACCCAGCCGCGCCGATCGGCCGCCCACGAGGAGGATTAAATAAAAAAGGCTTTTAAAAACACGAACAATAAATTTGCCACCTGGGTATAATTTGTGGATTTCGGTATTCGTGTAGGTCATCACATATTTTGTCTCGAATGAAGCAGCCATAAAGTAGCACAATATTCTGCCTGACATTAAATGGCTCCGTAAATGGAGATAAATTAACAAGAGCTCAGTTCAAACCAGAATCAGGCTTTGCGGTTTGTTTGGGCTTCTGCATCCTCCCTGCTCCACTGCCTGGGTACGAGTCAGCAGTGGAAAGTCTCTCCCCACCATCCCACCTTGACTGATGCCCAGGGATGTGCAATTTTGTCTCTTTTTAGCTTTTGACAGTGGGCGACCCAATCTGATGAGCTAACAGGAACCTTACATCATTGCAGAGGAGAAAGCTCTGTCCAGGACCAAAAATATCACATTTGATTCTCCAAAAGGAAAGAAAAAGTGTGCTTCCCTAAGCATGTTGTAACAATTCAGTTGGACACTGGCCGTTAACAGCCTCTTACTCATGAATTCTGCCTTCATAGTCACAAAAATAGAAAAAGACCTAATAAGCTGCCTCACTCATTCTGTGAAGAATATTTTCCTGACAGCACTGTCCGAACTTTTTTTGCCAAGGTCAGCAAAGGGGCTTCCACTCTTTCCTTTGTCAAATCCCTTACAGGATCAGAAACTCTTAGGGAATTTTTCCCCTGGTATCTATTGTTGTCAGCTGGATTTCATCCCTGCCCGAGAGCACGGAAACAGCGTGTGCAGTGAGGGGGTCTGCAGGAACGGTTGGATGGAGGCTGCACACTGGCTGGGGACAAGCTGCCAACAAATCATTTCCAAATGAGTCATCAGCAGCTGATGCTCAGTGACTGTGAGATGCAGAGAAATGTCTCTGCTGTTGAACTCAGCTACGTGCCTGCTCCATCCAAGCTTCAGTTTATGAACCACCAAGATGCTTGAGGATTCTGTGGCATTTCAAGAGCCCTAGACATCTCCTTCTTCAGCTCATCAGACCCCATCTGACTTGGACAGGGGATCTAACTACAGAGCTGGCTTTGCTCTGAGCTGGAGCTCAGGTCCAATGACCTCTGGAGGTCCAGTCCAGTCTCACTTGCCCTGTGATTCTTCAAGGCATTGGCCAGCACATGCTAACAAGTGCATTTCTGAAAAGTGAGTGTGGGTAAACCTGTAGCACATACAAAAGCCATGGCCTGGACTGCACTACATTCCCAGACTGAGTTAGCCAACACAAAATAACTGTGCCAACGTAAAATCTTTTTCTAATGAAGCCTTTGTGATAACCATTTGCTGGGGACAAGCGGAGCAGGGCCAGGAGCTCTGGGCAGGGTGCATCGCCCAGTACCCACCCCACAGCGTTCCTTGTTCCTCAATTTGCTGCTTCACCACCTTTGGGCCACTGACCATAGTCTGTGAAACTGCTGCCAAAACCCACCCAAACCCCCACACACGTGTCTCTGCATAGGAGTGAAACAGGAGGAAAAGCACAACCCCCAAAATAACCTCTTTATTGGTTGTAAATTAAAACCATTGAGCCAACGCTACACAAGAAATCCCAGAAGGTTACATTGACCTCTGGTGAAAGGGACTTAAATACTCACTTGGCACATACCTGAAAGGTGTGAAGAGGTTGGCCATGCTGTCCCAGAGGGATGCTCCCCGTGGCTGTGGAGTGGCCGGGGCAGTGCTAACACAAACTCAGCAATTCCACTTCTTTGCAAAGTACAGTCTAAAAAACACTTCATCTGCCCAGGATTATTTTTGTCAGTCCCTTTCAGAAGAACAATAATGCACCTATTGAAGAAATTCTACAAAAGCACAACTTGGAAAAATACCTGGGGATCCATAAACCAAAAAGCTTCCTTAAACACATGTTTAAACTATTTGTGCTTCTCCAGAGACATTTCTGAACAGGCACAATCGACTCCGTGCCCATGAAAACAGAAAAGTAAATACCAACCTGCGCCAAGTATTTGTCTCCTCTGTCCCCCAGCAGTGACACTGATTGCTGTAAAAGTAGTGCTGAAATTAAGATATTGAAAGAGGCAGTGAATGGTATTTGGGGTGACCTAAAGGAAAACGATGCAACTTGGGCCTGAGGAGTTTTTCCTGCTGCTGAGAAAAACTAATGAGCTTTAGAGCACTGTTAAGGTTTAAAGCCAATAAAAAAAAAACATTAAATCTTCAAAGAGGCACAGAGGAATTAAAAAGGCTGAACAATTCATCCTTCCTGCACATTTTATGAACCCCCAGAATGGCTAGGATTTGTTTGATCTTGTGACACCTCACCTTGCATTCCTACACACCCATAAAAATACCATATTCTCTGGCAACCAAGTGTTCTTTTGTGTGATAACCAGAGGTGTGTCATAGAATCATAGAATTATTGAGGTTGGAAAAGACCTCTAAGCTCATCCAGTCCAACCATCAGCCCAACACCACTGTGCCTACTAAACCATGTCACAAAGTTCCACATCTACACGTTTTGATCATCTGCAGGGAAGGAAACTCCACCACCTCCCTGAGCAGCCTTTTCCAATGCTTCACCGCTCCTTCAGTAAAGAAATCTTTCCCAATATCCAACCTAACCATCCTCTGGTGCAACATGAGGCCTTTTCCTCTCATCCTTTCACCTGTTACTTGGGAGAAGAGACCAATACCCACCTCACCACAACCTTATTTCAGGGAGCTGTGGAGAGTGATAAGGTCCAGGTGGACCTCAGGGCAAATGATGGGACAGAAGAGGACCCTCATTCCCACAGCGTTTTTCAGACACATCTGTCTTTTACTTAAACTGCAGGAGAGTGAAATAGAAGATCGGGTACAACCTCTTCTAGCATGAGCTGCCTGTTTGTCTTGGAACTGATATTTAACCATTTGATGCCACAGCCTCTCTGATTTGTTAGAAAAATGATTTATCCTGTGTGCAAGGACATATTTGGAGATAACATTTGCAAAAGGCCCTTAAATTACTTGGTCAGAGAGGCAGATGGGAGCTCAGATACAGATTCATTGCCATAATGTAACACAGTGCTTGATGCAAATACACAATATTTGCTATCCATGCTCCTTATATTTTAAGTGGGTTTGTTATTTTTTCAGAACATAAGATAGTTTTACTCCACAGTCAGGTCATACTCTTTCCTAAGACTGGGAAACATAAGGAGCTGCATGTGTTAAAAGAGAAACACCAAAATATGAGTTTTTATTAGGCAGAATCGCTGATTATCCTAATGCCCACAAAACACTCAGGATAATGGCCAGGCTGCTCCTCAAAATGACATTCCCACCATTGCTGGTGGGAGCTTTTCTATTGACGTCACTTAATATTGGATCAAAGTTTTCAATGCTGTTAGATCCAGTTTTGTACAATGTCACCTAACAGTCTTGCAGGTTCTTAAATCTTGATTATTTTATTTAAACTCTGGGGGAAAATTCTACTCCAAATCATGCAACGCAGCTCTCTCAACCTAAATGAGTTGCCCAGATGCAGTCGAAGGCAGAACTTTGGCCTGGCCAATGCAGTTTCTGAGTAACACGTTTCTTTTTCTCTGACTCTTTGTGCTGCAGTAAATGCCAGACCTATTTCTCTGCGTAATGGTAAAACCTTCAACATACTTTAAACCTTTGTTTCAGGCTCAGCTTTTCCACATCCCAGTAACTGCATGCTTGGAATGAGGGAAAGAGAAAATTAAATTACTGTTTGTGCAGAATGAATTTCCTCAAGGAAGATTACCAAGTGCAATGGTCTGAAGAGATCATAGGAGTATCTTCAGGGGTAGGAGCTTGCAGCTTATTAACTGTTTCATTATGTGACAAGAACCTAACAACACCAGAGGAAAGGATGGACAAAGATGTGTGTGACATTCTCTGAAGAGGGGTCATAGGATCACAGAATCATGGAATGGTTTGGGTTGGAAGGGACCTCAAAGCCTATCCAGTTCCACCCCCTGCCATGGGCAGGGACAACTCCCACTGGATCAGGGCGCTCAGAGCCCCATCCAACCCTGCCCTGAACTCCTCCAGGGATGGGGCAGCTACGACTTCTCTGGGCAACCTGGGCCAGGGCCTCCCCACCGTCATTGTGAAGAATTTCTTCCTAAAATCTCATCTCAATCTTCCCTCTTTCAGCTTCAAACCATTCCCCTCATCCTATCTCTGCACTCCCCAAGAAAGAGCCCCTCCTCAGCTTTCCTGTAGGCTCCATTTAAGTACAGAAAGGAAGTCAATGTGCATTGTCCTACGGCTGCAGCTTTCACATTCTCAACCTGGACCCTGCCCATCTTAACAGTCATTTTAGTCCCCAAAAAGAATGCCCCATGACCACTAGTTATTAATATATTATATTATTAGACAAAACTAACCTTGTTTGACTGAAACCTCTTCACGCAACCGGCCGAGCAGGTACGGGAAGGGTGCTGAGGAACCGGAGGGGATAACTTCATCGCCCGCCGAGCTACAGCTGAAAAGAATGGGCACCTACACCCTAAAAAGACAAACACAGGGGAAATCCACAGAGCTCAGACCTGAGGGAGCAGGTACGGGGCTGTGGGTGGGCGGAGGGACTGACAGATGAAAGGCCCCGTGATGGATGTTGTTGTAGCAACAGTCACTTCCAAAGCAGAAAAGGAAACAAAAGAAACAGGATACGGCTGTTTAAGGAGGTTGATGTGTTCCACTCCTGTAAGCATTTATGAATTCCTGCTTATGTGTTAGAATACAAATATTGGCAATTACTTTTATTTTTTGCCCACTGGTAAAGTTATTGCCTGTATTCAGAGCTTTGGAATTTCTGCTGTGTAATCTGCGCGTGAAAATGTGAATCTAGGGACTAAGAAGAGAGAAATAAGGCAAGAGAAATCCCAGAAACAGCAGGATTTGGGCACCAAAGCATCTTAATTCTGGCCTGAAGGCGCTAGTAGTGAGATGAAAGCTTAGTCCCTTTGTGGCTTTACAGAAACCAAAACCCAGGGCTGAGCTAAAGCCCTTGACGTCAGTAGGGAGTTTCTTCATTTGATGTTACTGAGTTTCTTCATTGAATGCTCATGGATGATGAATGCGAATCCTCCTGTCTAGCTCAAGCACCTCATAGTGTTTTACCTCAAAGTTCAAGCTAAATATTTTTCAAAAGATGTTTGGAAATTGGATGAACTCAGGGAATTGGAAGAGTTGGAATTGTTGAACACGCTTCTCACATCCAGGATAAATACCACCAAATATGCTCTGCATTTTCCATTGAATTCTAAGGGATATTTGCTTCGGTTCATTCAAGGCAATAAGAACTGGTGCTGTGATTCTCTGTGTATTAGCAGTTTCTACCAGTGGTGTGAAGATGCCAGATTCTCCTTGGTGCAGCGTATCGGATGCCCTGGGCACGGCGTGAATGCGTTTAGCAAGGGGCGAGACAGCACCTGATGAATTGGCCTAAATGAATCCTGGCAGCACGCACAGGGATAAGATATCACAAGGCTTATCCCCCCCCCCATTTCTTAGTGGGCTGTTTGTCCCTCTGTCCCTATCCATGTCAGGCCTTGGGACCCTCTGAAATGAAATGGGGAAACTTCGGTGTAACCCACCTACAGAAACCTTTGCGATTACTGTGGCTTAACAGTGGCATCTCTGGAACTCAGCCTTTTCCAAACCAGTTTGCTGTACTTATCTCTGAATGATAAAAAGCAAACTTCCCTTGACCTGAACAAATCGTGAATGTTCAGCTTAATTTTCTCCAGTTGTCTGCATTCTGGAGCTGTACAACACCCAAAAAAGGAAGCATCACTATCAACAAAGTCAAGAGTCAGGGTAATAAATGCTGAAATCCCAAAGAAAGGTCAGGGACATCCTCTGCCGAATAGGTACAAGAGCTTGGTTTCTGCTGTATGAAATAATTCTGCTAAAAATGTACCAAATTGGTTTGTGGTGTACACCAACAGCTGACATCTCTCACAATTGCACAAGAGAAAAACACAAAAGCTCAGTGTTTAGCTGCTCACTGAAGTGACTCACATTATACCAGAGGTCCTGACTTTGTTCTTCCAGGCACGGCTTCTGATGGAAGATCAATCAGTTTAATCCCATAATGGGAACAATTAGCCTTACAGAAAAAGCAGATCACTTGTAATCTCATCTTCTGCTTACAATATTAGGCCAGTATTTTTTGCTATTTTCTCAACTGCTGCTCATCAGTCACATTGTTGTGTTTGTGAGGAGGTTATGGCTCATGGAGAGGAAGAGCCGGGGCTAATCCTGTCCTTGTTCTCAGCACCAAGGCAGCAGCTGAAGCTGTTGGGAGGAGGTCATGCACCCCCAAAGAAAGCAGACCAGCTCCTTGCATCTAGTCAATATATCTTGGGCTTGCAGCCTCATGGATGAGATGAAAAGGAAGCGAGCATCTCCTCTGGTGTGGCTGCTTGTGGTGGCTGGGCAGCTGGGAGGGTCCCTTTCTGCCCTGTTCGGGCTCAGCTCCAGGTTAGTCTCAGTCTGGGCATTAGAGGCCAGGAGTAAGACTAGACCCAAGCTAACAGGCACTTACTCCTCTGTTTGCTCTCCTGCCTGAGATGGAACGTGGGACTGAGAAGGGGATGAACACAGAGCCAACTTGTTTTTCAGCAAAATTAATAGGAAGCAGGGAATATAAAGAGCCTGTGCTTTGTTTGTAAACAGTCGGATGGAACATTGTGTGAGCTTTCCATGAGCCCAGATGAGCTGCCTCGTCCTTCTCCACAGCCTTCAGCGAAGGAGCCCATTCTCAGGCCCGCGCTGTGTCATTGCTTCCCGGTGTTCCTGCTTGGGAAACCCCTCTGCTGGCTCTTATCTTGTGTTTAGTCTGCGGTGTCTGTGAGGTAGGGATTTATCCTCGCTGTTCAGCAGGCTGCAAAACCCTGGCTTTATGAAATCCTGCTCTGATGAGCAAGGATTAGAATAACATATAAAAATTGTCTCATTAATATTTGCCAGAACCAAAGAATAAACTGCCTTTTGGGTCAGGCCCTGCTGCTTTTTACCCTCTGAACACATCCTATAAAGGACTTACCCTGGTCCTTGCTGTGACTCTGCATCTTCTGCACAGTGTTTAAGAGAATCAGAGGTAGAACTGACCATGCACATTACAGCTTCTTGTGTACTCTTTTCTCCATAGGAGTCCTAGAAAGCCTCTGGAGCCCACGGTCTGGTCCACCCGAAGGCGGTTACAGAACAAGAAATTCTCCTGGACGAACAAGATTTCTTTCATTATCCTAAAGATTTATATCACAGCTGGATTTTTCTCCATGGGACGCTTACATCCATGACATAAACTTTTTAGAAATTATTTAGACAAACAAATGAATTAAAGAGAATTCAGAATGACAGCTCACAACACTTGGGCATCTGCCAAGGAACTTTCAAAAGCCAAAATAATAACTCAGATCTGAGAGATCCCGCAAAGCCTATAAATTAAGTAATCCTCTGGAAACCTGCAGCTAAATCTGCCATAGGGCTGAGATTTGCTTGGACTTAATCCAATTAATGAGTTTCAAAATTAACTGTTTTCACAGGATGTTGGGGTTTTCGCTATTTTGGATTTTTTTTAACTCTTAAGTAAAGGAATAAACTGAAACCTTTAAGAATCCGTGTATGTGAATCCCATCGGGTTAGGAAGGCAGTGGAAGGGGCTCATTTAGACAACAGAAATTAAGATGAAAGTGTCAAGGACTACTGATTGAAAGAAGAGGTTATACTCTGAGAAATGCTGACTACTGGGAGGACAAACAGTACAAATGCCATGAGGCACAGCTTAGAGACTGTTCTCGCACAAGAATTTTGAATTCATGTGATCAGCAACACTCTCGAGGACCATTTCTGATCACAAATACTAAGAGGAACAACCAGGCTTAGAACATACAGCAGGATATGCACAACAATTGAGTTTCAAACACAAACCATGAGGCACTGACTCTGAAACCCAACCCACAAGCTAACATCCATCTTGGGGCTTAAACCTACATTTCAATGTCGAATCTCTATAATAAACTGTTCACAAATGGTCTAAAGGGGCATATTAATTGTTTCACTCTGAAGCCAAGGAACTACCTTACATCCCCACCTTCATTTAAAAATTAAATACAGATGCTTCTATGGATGAAAAAGTGCATCCTATGAAACTTAAGTGAATATTAATTTAAGGTATTTCCAACAGCAGCTACACTGAAAGAGAAAGATATCATAGCTTGGCTGAGCTGAAACAGGGTGTCTATAAAAATATTTTTCTTACATTAATGATGAAAGTTTTTACGTTCTCAGGTGATAAAATGAACTGGAGTTTGGAATTTTACATTTGCTATGTTAGACATCAGTGTAATAAAAGCTCTTTCAGAGCTGTTATCCATCTGGAACCTCTGGACAAATAAACTGCAAGAAGTATTTCTGAACTTGATGACTGTTACTTAAAAATGAACTTTTCATCATATAGGAGCTGGCTAGTTCAGTGAGCAACGTGGGGAGTTGCATTTTCTAGCACATAAAGGAAGGATGTCTTTGGGCTGGGTAGTCATGAGGCCCCTCTGCCACTTGACTGCCTTGCTCCAGGGTCCCCTCTTGCCCGTTGCTGCACTGTGCCCAGATCCAGTTCACAGTCTGGCTCCTGGGGACATCCCAGGGGAGGGGAATGGGCATCATGTGGACTCCACTGAGAATCAATTGTTGATAAAGGTCATCTCTGCATTTTTCAGGATAAAGAGACATGTCTTTGTAATATAAATGTATTACAGAACTCTCTTCATCCAAAGCCAGGTGACTGCAACAGCAGTTCAGTTAATACTTTTCTCACTAGATGAAGTAGAGACCTGCCAAATGGACCTTTATTAAAACTCCTTGCAGTTTAATAATTTCTACCCATACCAGATAATCACCTTTCCACACTTCAAATGGCCTTTTAATCTGTGTCTTTGGCCAAAACAGCCTGACATGTTAACTTCACCTCCTTCACAGGCCATTCTGTCACAGCACTGGATTAGCGTTCCCAAATGTGCCCTTTCTAGAAGGTAAATTAGGCATGGCTGATGAATAAGTAAAAACTGTAATTCCCAGCACATTCCCAGCTACAGGTCACATAATCTTGCTGAATGTTTAATTGTGCAGTGAAACATATTCTGGCTGGAAATGGAGAGGCAGCCGGCATAACTAGCAGATAATAGAGAGGCCAGAAGACATGCCGGGACTCCGCAAACATGCAGGGTGTTCTACAAGAAGGAACTGCTGGTTTAGGTGAGTCACAAGTGCCACAAGTGTCACAAAGTCACTTCAGAATCCAAGCTGTGCCTGACAGGAGTAAAGCAGAAAGCGCACGATGACAGGCAGAGCAACTTGTCAAGCTGAGGTGTACACAACGAAGAGAGATGCCCCTGCTCAACCATGAGCAATCACAGCTGAACAGGCAGAGGTTCTAAGGCTCTGACATGAAAAAGCCCCATTCATCCATGAAGTGACTGAATTGCACCATAAAATCTGAAAAATAAAAAGCTTCACCTTAACAAGCCTTTTGCAGACCTCTCTGACAATCGTAGCCATTTAAATTTGAAGGTTTATCAGATATTTGTTCCACAGTCTAAAAACAAAATTAAGAGCTTGGCGGCAGCTCAAAGGACAGGAATTTATCACTGATGGATAACAGAATTGTGTCTATCAAGCAATTTCTAAATTACTAACTTCTATCCTAAAAAGAAGGAAAACGAAGAAAATATTCATAACAATCCATGCATCAACTTCCCACCCTTAAACTGACATGAAAATGTCAGAGGATCTCATTTCTTCTTCCACTAGACCCAGCCTGCTGCTATAAAGGACTGATGGCTAACTTCAGCTTCCTGACACCACTCAAAGGAGAAACAGGCTTAATCCAGAAGAAGGCAATTTGTAGAGCAGGAAAATCTGGAGAAGAGCCATCAAGCCATGACAATATTTGAAATCACTCTCGTGTGGGCAGATGTTCAAAAACAGTGTTGGGAGGTCATCATCAGGCCTCCCAGATAAGCACAGGACCTCTGCTAGACAGTGTGAGGGTGGCAAATGGAAAACCTGAATGCTCATTCAAAATGGGACACAAAGCTGGATATCCGTAGTTTACCCAGTCCGTCTGAGATAACAAAGGAAGGAAACTGAGAGTGTCACCAGTGGCAAGGGAGAGCCAGAATGGAATATTCAAACAAGAAACTAAGAGGTGATAAGAGTTTGGAGTGGAAAAATACTGGAAACAAACACTGAGGAAAATATTGGCGAGGGAGAAAAATAAAGAAAATGTGATGAGATTGAATTCAGGAACGTATTTGACCTCTCCTTTGAACAATGTGTGGTCTTTGTTAGAGCTCGCTATAGGGTTTCAGCACTCGGCAGAAGAATGAACATGTTGGAGATGCTGTATTGCAGCTGCATGTTACAGCTTGCTCCTACAGGAAGGTTCATATCATTTTCTGTTGATGTCTTTTCCAGAAGCAGAACTCCAATTAGGTACTGGAAATTACTTGAAACATAATAAAAAAAAACCTTCAAGTAGTCAAAGACAAAAAAAGGAGATTTATGAGCCCACTTTGGTTGATTAAAGTGAGAGCTCAACTGGGTTCCTTGCAGGCTGCAAAATTGTGTTGGCTTTGCTCAAAGAAAGCACACGTGTGAGCACAAGGTATGAGAAGCTGAAGCAAAATGAAGCACCTGTGGAATGCAGCATTCTTTAGTTAATGGTTTCATTCCCTAAATCCTAGGGAAAAACATCTATCCTTGACGGAGAGGTTCCAAACATTAATTCCTGATGCAAACCTGAGGGATGCTCTGCATGTGGACACTTTCCATCAGGAGCAGTTCAATTGCAGACATGGTTATTCAGACTAAAACTGCCTTTACTTCAGCTCAGATTAATGTACTTGGAATAAGCACACCCACAAGTTTGATATCAATTTGGGTAACTCTGTTTGTATTTTAATTAAATTCTTGATGAGCCTTAAGTTCCATGAAGGGTAACTCAGGATGAGCATTCAAAAGGCCTTGAAGAGGAAGGGCCTCAGAGCCAGCAGATTTTCCGTCAGCTTTTGAAATGAATACTTTAATAGTGGGGATTTCTGTGTTTTGATCATCTATTTCCTGTGCCAGGGAATTACTTGAAAACCCTGACCCTTTGCTGTTCAGCAGAGCCTGCCCCATAACAGCCTGGGTGCAATTTAGAAACCACCCCAGGAATGAAGCCCTGATGAATGCCAGCAGAGAATGTTTGACTCCACAGAGCTGCCATCTCCATTTTTCCCTCTGCTCTTTTCCTCTTCTCTGGTTTTATTGCTGCTATTTTCCAGCAAGCTGAGTTTCTCTTACAGAAAGGCTTTTTTTCTTTCCCTCCCCTAAGAGGAAGGAGGTGCCAGTGCTGACACCCTGCATTTGTGCACTTAGATAACCCAGCCCTTCGTAGAAGTGCTCCTCATCACCGAGCAGTGAGAGCAGGAGCAGTGGGACAGAAACTTCTCCTCCACTCTCCGCAAGGCAAATTTCAGTGTGCGGCTGGGTGGATTTTCTAATGCAAGCAAGGAAACCTCAGGCCAGCCTCCTCCCAGGCTTCTGCAGGCTGGGTGATATCACACAGGAATGAGGAGCTATGATTCATCCCCCTTGCACAGACAAAAGTCAGCTTTCACAGCCGCTCTCGGTGGAGGCACGCGCTCCCGTGGAACAAAGAGTTGGGGTGAAAGCTCTGCTGGCACCGGCTGCTCCTCTGTGGGTACCTTTCTAGCAAAGCAAACAAAGGTTATTGTGCTTTGGGTTCGTAACACAGCACGCTCACTGTGTTCTCGTTGCTAAATCACAAGGGTGCAGCACAGCTCAGGAGCGCATTTAAAAGTCTCTGCTCCCAGCCTTGTCCCAGACCGGGTAACACGGACACAGTGGTGAAACCGTCACACAAACCTTCCTGTGTCACAAGCAAACGCAGCCAAAGAGACTTCACAGTGAATATCACATAAATCAAACTCACAGAAACTGAGAAACAAGAAGTTACTTGATGGAACTGGACTTTGCAAACAGTGACTCCTTTGTTAGGTCCTTTTTTGAAGTGGGATGTTCCAGCCCAGCCCTTTCCAGGAAAAGAGAGGGAGCTTTCCCAAGCCCAGACATTTAGAGATTTGCCCTCAGCTTTCGGGGGAGTTGCTGACAGCTGTGCTGCCCATCCACCCCACCTCTGAGCCACTGCCTCATGCCCACAGAACATCTCACCCCCTGCAATGTGGAAATTCCGGATGCTCCAATGGTCACTGATCCAACTGTAGCACTGGGAAGCAAGGATGCTCTGTGGTGCCTGGTGCTGCACCAGAGACCCCTGAAAGACACAAGGATGCTGGGGTGCATCAGTTAAGAAATTCCCAAACTGCTGCGAGGAGAATGGATTGAGAGCAGTCCTGAAAAGAAGGACTTGGGGCACTGGGGGATGAGAAGCTCAACATGAACCTGCAAAGTGCACTTATAGCTGGGTAAGGAAGGGGATTTTTGCCCTCTACTCTGCTCTCGTGAGACCTCACCTGCAGTCCTGTGTCTGGTTCTGGAGTCCTCAGCACAGGAAGGACGTGGATCTGTTGGAGCAAGTCCAGAGGAGGCAGATGATCAGAAGGCAGGAGCAGCTCCCATGTGAGAACAGACTGAGAGAGTTGGGATTGTTCAGCCTGGAGAAGGCTCCGGAGAGACCTTAGAGCAGCCTCCCAGTACTGCAAGGGGCTCCAGAAAAGCTGGGGAGGGGCTCTTGATCAGGGAGTTCAGGAATAGGACGAAGGGGAATTGTTTGAAGCTGAAAGAGGGAAGATTGAGATGACATGTTAGGAATAAATTCTTCACAATGAGGGTGGGGAGGCCCTGGCACAGAGAAGTCGTGGCCGCCCCATCCCTGCAAGTGTTTAGGGCAGCGTTGGTTGGGGCTTGGAGCCCCCTGACCCAGTGAGAGGTGTCCCTGCCCATGGCAGGGGGTGGAGCTGGGTGGGCTTTGCGGTCCCTTCCAAGTCAAACCATCCCTGAAGGCGCAGCAAGCGGAGACTTTAAGAGCACCAAACGCACGCGTTCACCGTCCCTCCGCGAGCAGCCTCTCCAAACCCCCCTGGTATTTATATTCAGGGGAAACCCCCTGCTACAGCCCCCCAAGTGCCGCGTGGGTCCCGCCCCCGGGGCGGGGCGGGGGGCGGGAGCAGGGGCCGTCCCGTCCCGTCCCGTCCCGTCCCGTGCCGGGACCGGGAGCCTCGCGGAGCCGTTCGGGAGCGGAGCAGCCGCGGGTGCCGCCGCTATGTCCCACTCGGTGGCCCTGCGGGGCCCTTCGCCCTGGGGCTTTCGCTTGGTGGGCGGAAAGGACTTCAGTGCCCCGCTGACCATCTCCAGGGTGAGCCGGGAGCGAGCGGGACCGGTCCGGGTGATGGGGAACGGGGGGGATGCGGCTGGTACCCAGCGGCGGCGGGTGCTTCTAATTAAATTATGTCTTTTCGTATCTATTATATTATTTTATATACTTTATGTTATTATATATGATATTTTATATAAACTTCAGATTATTATATGCTATATTATAATATATTATATTATAAATGTACTTTAAATTATTTTTTATATACTTTATATTACAATATGTATAGACAGAAATAAATTCAAGAAGATCTTAAAGCAGCCTTCCAGTATACCAAAAGGGGCTACAAGAAAGTTGCGGAGAGACTATTTCCAAGGGCATGGAGTGACAGGATGAGGGCAAATGGCTTTAAATTGGAAGAAGGAAAACTTAGATTAGACATTAAGAAGAAATTCTTCAAGATGAGGGTGGGGAGTTCCCTGAAGGCCCGGTTGTGGCTGCCCCATCCCTGGAGATGTTCAAGGCCAGGTTGGATGGGGCTTTGAGCCCCCTGATGCAGTGGAAGGTGTCCCTGCCCATGGCAGGGGGGTTGGAATTGGATGGGCTTTGAGGTCCCTTCCAACTAAACCATTCTGTGATTCTGTAAGTGTTTCCTTCCCAGCGCTGTTTCAGCCACTCTTCCCTGCATTAAGTTAGAGCCGATCACACTCTCCATGCTTTAATTTTTCTGGATATTAATTCATAAAGATCTGCTTCCAAAGTTTTTTAACTCTAAAAGAGTTTTTAACTCTCAGCGCTACGCGAGGCTTGGACTGGTGCCCTGGACCAAGTTCACAGGCTGTTGGGGGCTTTTTTAGGAAGGCACAAATAAAGTCAACGAGAAGTTTCTCTGCGCAGGCTGCTGCATTGTGGGATCCCCATGGGCTGGGAGGGATTACGCACTCACACTTGGACTTAACCTCCCAAAGATGTATTCTGGAAAGTTCTTTGCTAAGACGCTACAACTGGCTCGAAACTGGCTTTGTGAGAGATGGGAAAACAAACCATCCCCCGTGCGGGAAGGAGCGCAGCGAGGTGGTGTGATGGGCTGGGTGATGGATGAGGTGCTGTGCCTGAGCTCGGCACGTTCCTGCGGGCACTGGCGTTTCCATCACCATCGGGAAGCCCTGGGCACGGTCTGGACACCTGAAGCCGTCCCGCTTTCCTGTAGCGTGTCAAGGCCAAGTAATAGTGCTGGGCAGCTGCTTGAACAAACACTGATTGAACAGCTCTGAAAGGAGCTATAACTTAAAAATATTGTCATAACACGTGCAAGCTGTTTGCTGTCTTTTCATTCATCTGCCAAAGCTGTGACAGAGCAGGGAAAACACGTACCCTGGGCTTTAAAAGGAATCATTATGGGAGAGAGCATGTTTGAAGGAGGCTTGGTTTGTATTTGAGTTCAAATGCGCCTATTACACAGCTTTATGGCTCTGGTTTTGCTTTTGAGTGTCCCTTAACGAGTGTTCTAGCGAGGGATTTTTTTGAGGAGTAGCAGGAGGAGATGGATGAGAAGAGGGAAGACCAGGACAGGGTGCTATAGGGAGCAGCAGCCGGTGGGGTTGGGCAGGTGTCTGTACACAGCTGGGGTAATTCATCTCTGAGGGCTCAGCATTCCCCTCCCAGACACAGGGAAATCCTCTTTCGCCCCCAGTAGGATGGGTGTATCACAACAAAACACCAAGTCACCACTGTGACTGTAAAAAATTTCCTGTTGTGAAAGTTAACATCTTCATTTAGTGGAGGGAGCCTGTTTTCCTGTTACTTTGAAAAGGCTTGGCTTAATATTAAACAAGAAAAAACAAAGTCTGCCTTGCTGAACCGGGTGGGTTGCCAAATCCCTCATTTGGTTCAGCAAACCTGGGAGGTGTGAGGATAATTCTCATCAGCCCAGTCTTGCTTTGCGTCACCAGGAGCTGTGACACAAGTAGAAGCACCAGGGTGTTATTTCATGTGGCCTGGCAGCCTTTTACATGAGGCCCTTCTTAAACTCTGCTCCCACTGAAGAGAGAGGCGATGCTCTGATGTGCTGTGTTGTACCAGCTGCTCCCAGAGTGGAAACGTGGGTGTAGGGTCCTCTGCTTGGGCTCCAGTCTCTTACCACAAGAAGAGACCTCACTGGCTTTGGAAATAATACCTGGATATGTTAAAAATGGGGAAGAACTGACTTCTGTTGTACCATGGGGGTGTGGGAAGGGGCTGCTGGGGGGCTCCCAGAGGAGCCAGGGCTTCACGTTGTGGTGGGTCCACCCAACCCTGCCTCTTTGCAGAGCACTGAGCTTGGCTGGTGTGGTGCCATATTCACTTTTATGCTGTAATTGTCTAGTTAGACAATTAAACTAATTGTCTAACCAGTAAATATGTTCTTTCCAGCTTGAAACCCAGGCCAGGGGGCTGGGTTGCTGCAGAAGGGAGGGAGCCTCTTGCTGCAGCCTAATTGTTGAGGCTTTTGGTGGATTTCTGCTTACTTCAAAGTGCTTATTTTATTTTATTTGCTTTATATTAAAATGCCATTCAATTACAAACATATTTTGAAAAGCAGAAATACTGCTGGGAGGCGGGACCAGACTCTGGGACTCCTGCATCCAGCTGTGAGCCCAAGATGCTCAGAGTGGGCTGGGCTGCCCAAGGGATGCAGTTTGCTGTGCCCCACTTCTGTGCCCAAGGGGAGCTGAGAACTGATGTGCCACAAGGCTTTTGTGCTGTACGGCTCTGCAGGCATCCTAGCTGGACTGGTTATGTTGGGAATTCATAGGCTGTAGTTTGGGATTGGAGACATCCAGGAGCCACCCACATTCAGTTGCGGGTGCCAAGGCTGGCTGCCGGCTTATAAAACAAAATTATCTGTGCAGAGGTTGAAAAGTAAATTATTCAGTCAGTAATAGGTTGGGTTTCTCTACTCTTTGCTAAAATATTACAGGAAATAATTTCTCCCCAGACCTCTGCCTAGCTGTAACAGTGCAGAGATGTTTCACTGCCCCAGGAGCCACAGCAAGCGATGATTTGCGGTCTGCTGGGAGGACCCTAGAAGGATGCAGCTGCTTCTCCAAAGCCTGTCTGAGTGTTGTTGCTTTGGGTTAGGTGAAGGCAGAGTTCCTGCTAGAGGGGAGACAGTGAAGCTGTGAGTGGAGCAGCCCAACAGGACTGAGCTGGTGTGAAGGTAGTCCTCAAAAATGGCTTGTGGCAGGATTGCCAAGGGATAAACTTGAAAAATTATGGATTTGGTAGCAAGGGAAATAATGATCACACAACTCTGCTTTGGAATTTGACTTTATGTGCTCTCTAGGTATTTGTGCAGGTGCAGCTGATGGTATTGAACCCATTCCTTGCAGCTGTTTTGACTATGCTCATGAAATCAGGGAATGATCTGTTTTTCCTGAAAGCAGGTCAGTTCCCTCTCTAGTTTGATCAATCTTAAATGACAAGTGGTAAAGATCTGATTGCCCCAGTGACAGGGAACAGCTGATGCTGAGCACTGCCCTGGAGAGACCAGGGCTCCAGCTGGAGTGGTTTAGATCTTCACTATTAAAGATCAGGGAAATATGAATGCAACTCCAGAAGGACGTGCTTAGGGCATCTTTCTGATGTGGCCACAGTTAGGTGTGCTGGCCACAGTTTTATTTTTCCATCCCTGTTTCTTTTTGCATTTTTGGGGGGACCAAGATGAGCAGGGCTGGAGTTTGCTGGGCTGGTTTGGGGACACACAGCTCCAAAGGGTGCCACAGGGGTGATGCTGGTTTGTTGTCATCGCCGTGGTGGGAAGGTAATTGTAGCCCAGGGGTGTGCTCTGGGGAAGAAACCCAGCTGGTTTTATACCCAGGGTTACAGTCAGCTAACACCGGGTGTAGCCATCATGTAATTAATGGTTCCTCCTCCTAGTGATATTTGTAGGGGTAGGGGAATAACCCAAAACATCTGCTTGGAGGTGGTCTTAATGACTTGATAGAAAGTGGTTTTAAGATTTGATTAGGTTTCTGGTAGCTGACAGCTGCTTGTGCTTGGTCGAGCAGGCAAACAGCTGGACTCTGCTTGCCCTTGGTGGGAAAGGGGGCTTAGTGCAGGGACAAAGTTGCCCTTGACCAGCAGCTACAGTTTGGGAACACAAATGGAATAATTTACTCAGCTGCTCTCAGTGTTGTGCTCGTAACCACATCAGTGAACGCTGTGGTTCTGTGTGGGATCACTGCTGATCTACCCCTTGCCTGGGATTAAAAGATAATCGGTCATTAGTGTAACTAGAGGAGCTGAGTGCATTTCATCACCCAAACTGGCTTGTCCAGCTCTTGCAGCAGTCTGTGTCATCATCTGCCCAACTCTGCCAGTGTTAATCCAAGCACAGATAAATTACTTGACTAAACAAATAATTGACAAATGGACTAATTCCACTATTTTTTAAATAAAAGATTTTAATATAGTTTTTCTTTTGTCTGCTGACTTCAGCATCACTTTACCCACTAGTCTCTAGTGGAGCTGCAAAACTGCATTTTTCAACGTTGGCTTGGAACTGTAACACAAGAAGGCTGAGAAATAATTGGTCTGCAATCCATTACCCAGGTATTGTTTGGGTTAAGGTTGACTTTTAAACTTAAGTAGCTTTTGTATTTGAGCAAATACGTGTCCTGTTAAAGGTTAGGATACTCGAGAAGGAATTCTGCTGAGGGAGGAATTCCAGTAAAAGGGGTCTTGTTGATTCCATCAGGGCAGCCAGCAAATGCCCGAGTGTGTTGCTTGTGATCCCACTTGAATGCAGAGAGTACCCACTCGGGGTCATCATTTCTGGGGTGGCCTGTGAGGCTTGTTCTTTGGTGCTGTGGGTTGGGATGGCAGAGCACGAAGGGCTGGGCAGTGCTGGGGTTTGGTTGCCCCAGTAATTCCATGTATGTTGGCAGAGAAGGCAACCAGAGATACCAGCAAAGGTAACACGGCTTTTTTGAATTTGAGTTCCATAAAGATTTTCCTGTTTTTTTGTGTAACTTGTATGTATTTGATTGTTTGTTAACTGGGAATGGTGTGCTTTCTGTTCAGAGCTTCCAAATGTACTGGAGTAGCTGCCCTGTGTTGATGAATCCTAAAAGCAGGACCCCAGCTGACTTCTGCTGACCTTTGGTGGGTTTCTTGCCCATACAGGAGAATGAAGAGATGTGAGCTATTAAACTTTGTTATGACATAATAATTCAAGTGGAATGTTTTCTTTGAAGTGGAAGAGAATAGTTTTGCCTGTCATTCTTTTTTCATCCTTCTTCAAGTGATGGCTGCTCCTAAGGTCTGGAGTGAGAGATCTGGGTGGCCCCCTTGAAGCTGTAGTGGTACTCAACAGTTAATCTGAACTGCTGATAAGAACTAAGCCAAGTATGTAACACGTATATTTGCTGGTGAAGTCATTCTATCACCGAGGCTTTATTTCATTACTGAAAGAGAATAAATGCTTGTACTGGTTCAGGAGACAGTAATGGTAGAATATGCTGGAATGAAAGCTTAATGCTAATTACTGTAATCAAGCACAGTGATAATCCAGAGTGGGAAAGCAGGCGGAAAGAATGATTCATGTTGGTCCATTCACACAAGGTCTGACCTTGGGGCAGTTCAGCAAAATAAACTCAGCACACCCTTAAAAACTGTGCTGCCTCTGCCAGGCTGAACAAAGCAGAAAGGGGTCGGTGTGACTGGGGAATTCAGAGCTAGGGCAAGGGGATTGGGGGTTAAGTTGAGGGGGTTGGGGGTTTGTTTGTTTTTTTTAAAATGATGGTGATGTCAGTTTTCTAACAGCTTGAAGAGTGCAAGATTGCCTGTTGGGACAGTTATTCAGAGTTAGTTTGGAAGAGTGCATGATTGTATGCCGCTGGATGCAGGGATAAAAGAGACTGAAGTTAAATAGCAGACTTACTAAAATGGCCCTGTTGGTGTAGGAAGGGTACAAGGGGAAATACATGGAATTATTCTTTCTTTATTGAGCTTTTTGTTGCTGTATAGCACAGGAGATGATGATGATCCTGGTCCTGCTGGGGTTAGATCAGTCCTTTAATTTTAATACATATATGACATTATGGGTTGTGTGGAATTAGTGCGAACTATTGCAATTTAACTTTTTGTGTGTCTTGTGGGGAAATGTACATCACAAATCTGCTGGAGTTGCATCAAATCCTAGAATGCACAAGTCCTTCTAAATATAGTATTTCTGAGTTTGTTGTATAGCTGAATTTGTGCTTTGATTTCTGAGCCCTTGAAATGCATTAACTCATGGTTGTTGGATACCCAAACACTGGATGAAACTGTTTTTATGTAAAGTCATCTGTGACCACAGGTGCTAGAGTGTGAAAGAAAATAGTAGATCTCTCAAGATGTGGTAGTGTTGATAAAATAGCTAAAACAAACATGTTCACAGAAAGGACTCTGCTTGGTTTGTTGTCACTGTTGGCTGTGTGTGAAGCAAAGCCGGGTGTGGAGGGTGAGAGCTTGTTAATGTAGAGGATTTGTACACAGCCATTAACACTGCGCCTGCCCCGAGCCCTGTGAGATAAGGTTCTGTTTGGCTTCTACTTCAGGACTTGCACAAAAACCTCAAGCAAACCCAGGACTCATCGGGTTACTTGGAGCAATTGCAAAAATGTCGAGCCGTGGTGTGGCATTCAAGAGCTTTTACAGCCAGCAGAGACCTAAAATAAACCCCGCGCTCTCACCAGAAAGAAGAGAGCTCTGTTTAAAGAAAGAAAAACTGCTGTGCAAGAGTATTTCAGCCAATGAATCTTCCAAACATCATAAAGGTGCCTCAAAACCCGTGCTGCACTCAATCTTTCTTGTCAACCAGAGCAACTCAAATTCACACCCATCAAATCCTAAGTAGTTTTACATGTTGTGTGGACCGATAGCAGATGATGTGCGAATGACATTTTACAGTACAAGCTTCTGTAAGCAAAATATATCAGATTACAGAAGATTATTTAAAGTAATTATTCTTAATTATCAGGTATGGGCAACACACAGTTAGAATAGAGACTGCTTTGAACAGTTCACTCTGGGGCTGGTCAATACCAGGCACTGTGTAGTAGATGCTCAGCTGGGAGGTTTACACTGAATGCTATCATGCGCCCTAAGCCACAAAATGCTTCCCAGAAGCCTTTACCACGTGTAAAGCTCCTGGTACAAAAGGCTAAACCCTGCAAAATATCCAGCATTCACCAGTACCCTGGGAGAAAGCTGCCGTGTTGCAAAGGCCCAAACCCCAGCAGTCTGTGCGCGATTAACGCCTCCTGTTTCCCAAGAACGAAGCTTCGGGTTTGCTCACCCAGTGAATTCAGACTTCTCGTGTTGGAGAATTTTCTTCTGTTTGGAGATGCCTCTGTTGCTGCTTTCCTTTCGATGGGAAAGAAAGCATCAGCCTGAGGAGGCTGGTGAAGAGGTGAGCTCCAAGCAGCCCCCCTGTGTCTGCTGCATAGCGGCAGGTTTTCTGCAGACAAAAGGGGTGTTGGAAGCCCTGCTGGAGGCTGGGAGATGTCTGAGAAGGGGGGGCTTTACAGGTGAGCTGAACGTTAAACCTCTAAGGGAGACAAAATAGTTATGACCATAAACACATGAATCCAGTTTGCTGAGTACCCTGTGACTGTGTGGTGTTTGGGGACTGCAGTGATGCTCCAAGTACGCCTACGTGCAGGCTTAGCCAGTTTTCCCCCAAGCAGATTGTCCTGCCCTGACCTTGCTCCCCAAGATAGCAGAGTGAGTATAAAGAAGATTTAAGAGTAACAGCCAATGTAGTGAAGAGTGGGTCATTCTGTGTAGCAGAGCAGTGTATCTGCAACTTGTCCTTGGAGGAGGGGGTGAGAGGGCTCCTGGTGACCCTGAACGTGGCAGGAGGCGTGGTGTGCTGCTGCTCCCTGTGCTGCCAGAGTTCTGGCTGCCCTTGGGCAGAGCAAGGCAAGCTTTTGGCCAAGGCTTGACTGTCTGAACAGCCTGAGCCTTTCTCAATCAGCTCCTCAAGGTTTGCTCTCCAGTTATGTAGTTGGTTGCTTTAAAATTCGTATTTGACTTAATTGATTCTCAGCCTTTTTTAGAGAGACCTCAGCCTGTGAGCTCGATTAGGATCTACACTATGAATCTGATTCTAAATTTGGATATGGATCCATCAGTACTTGGATTCGAAATGATTTTCAAGTGTCTTGCCTTTTATAATGCTCATGCTCTGGTTCTTTCCATTTTATACTCTTGTTTTCTTCAGTAGCTAAGTGAATTCACATTGCCTAAACAGTGCTCTTCATTTACTGGGCTGTGCAGCACACCTCAATAATGTCTTGATGTAAGCAATTAGAGAAATCCAAATGGATTGGGGAAGAATCCGTGTCAGTTCAAGGCACGATGCTTTGAAAAGCTGAAGAGAATCCCTGGAAAGAATGCTTACAGGTTTTGGGGAATTTATCTTCATTTTGTAATTTAACCCCTGGTTCTTCCTGTTTTAAAAGCTATTGCTACCGTATGATCATCTGCAGCCTCATCCTGTGCTTTCTGATAACAGAACAGCCCTGCTTTGTTTAAAAGCTGAGAATTTTGTCACACTATCTTGAAAGCCTCTTGGAGACTTTAATCAGGCCCTTTTGATCACACTTGCAGAACAGAAAATTTCCCCAGCCTGGCCTGTAACAAACTGCCATTGATTTAAGAGAAGGGTGATGTGGTCTGTGCGGGCTTGTATGGGATTTCACATTTTAACCCTTAAAATTCAGGGAGGATGGCTTCATTAATCAATGGGATGTGTTGTGTTTTGTTACAGTAGTGCTTCTTTAAAAGTGAGGGAGGCTTGAGAGAGAGAAAGCTGCCTTTATGGAGTAACTCATTGGCCTGAAAAACTACCTTTTGTTAATTTGAGTAAAAACTACTGGGAGAATAAGCACTAAGTTGTTCTTTCTGGTGGCTGTGCCCAGAGCTGTGCAGGCACTGAGGAGGAATCGCATCCCTCATCCTTGGGTCCTCACATGGATGATGTTGCAGAGTCAGGTTTCTGGGGAATAGGGTGGGGGGGAAACAAAGGAGTTAATATGACTAATTAACATTTCAGTAGTGTGTTGATTGTGTCAGCTTGTGGTGTTTGCCCAGTTGAGGAGATGACTTGAGCAAAGCTGCCCTGAGCTGTCCCTGTGGCCCACAGCGTTATCCCTGTGTGGGCAGGGGGGATGCACAGGGTGAGACACAGGGGGGCTTCACTCCCAAACCCTTGCTCCGTGCTGGCTGATCTCAGCCCTGACTCGCTTCTGTGCTTGGTCTCCCAAGGGAAAATACAACGCTGTGTGTGTTTCAGGAGTAAACTCCTCTTGGTGCAAATAGCCTTGCTTGCTAAATTAGATTGCACATCTTCCAGCACCAACAGCCTTAGTGCAACAGTTGCTCTATTTTATTGGCCTGATGCCACATGCTAGCACTTAATAAATCCTAACGAGGCTCCAGTGGCCAGATAAGATAGCTGATGCTGGCTTTGGGGTGTTTCCAAGCTGTTCCATAGCATCAGAGCATCCATGGGTTGGGAAGGGGGCTGCTTGAGGCTGGTCCCCTTGGAAGGAGAGCAGAGAGTTGGGCTGTAAGCTTGGGAAAGGTGATGGGGAAAATAGGTGTGTAACAATTGGTTTGTAATTGTGCGGATATAGTTCACTACTTGACGGCTTGGCAAAAGGAGATTTTACCTTGCCAAGGGCTGCAGCCTGCGGGTCACACTTCCCCACGTTATGCTCAGCATGGGGGTGATGCTCACAGTGCTGCAACTGCACTTTCTGTGGTGTGGAGCAAGCAGAGGGCAGTGATGGGAGGGTGGTTTTCTGGGGAATCCTTTAAAACTATTCTTTTCCTGCTGGAATAATATGAAAGGACAGAGACAGGCACTGATATTTAATCTCTAATATTTTTTTGAAGCACAGTACTCCATAGAGGACATACAAAGGCATCACAGATGAGGCTTAGAATGTAATTATAGAGTGCTTTGGGTTGGAAGGGATCTTTACAGGTCATTCAGACCAATCCCCCTGCAGGAGCAGGGACATCCTTAACCAGATCAGGTTGCTTGTCCTGAGGGGATTAGGGAGAATAATATGCTTTTTAGAAAAGTGGGGTAAAAAAAATACATCCTGACTTCCTGTGGAGTGAATCCCTGCCAGGGGCAGGCTGTGCTCTCTGCTCTCGAGAGCCTGGAGCTCCTTACCAGGGCCACACGCTCTGCAGCCTCCTCATGCTCCATTGTTACAATATTATTTGCTGTGCATGTTTTTTGTTTCTTTTAGTATTTTCTGTTTATAAACGATCCTTATCCATCTGCATTTTTTTTTTTTTGAAGAAATGAAGAAACAGCTGCTTATTTTTGTGGAGGGGTTAAATGCAGAACATTGTTCTCTCTTGGCTTTATTTAGTTTTGGGAGAGCAGTAAAAATGATGTACGTTTCTGCTGGGCTCCGCGAGCCGTGCTGTGCGTGCGTGGTTGCCTCGGGCAGAGGACACACGAAAGTGCTTCTATGGGCATAAAAGGAGCTGTGGAAACACGAGTGCCAGTGACCTCCCCAGTGCACTGACTGCTCCTGCACGTATTTCGTGCTCCGGCCCTTCCTGCTGAAGATGCAGCAGTGATTAGGTGATGGGTAGTGGTGTTCCACCTGTAGCACTGTGGGGGGTCTGCTTAATCACCTCATGCAGAGCTCGCCACCAGCGAGCTCCATCCCTCCCCTGGTCCCAGATGATGGGTCCAGCACACTGGACCCCATTCTGAGTCACTTTCATTCACTTGCAGAAAACTGTTCTGCTTTGCTGGATTGTCTCTCTGGCTGTGCTTAAAACCCTGCTTAGCACCAGGGCTGGCAGAGGCTGGGTGGCACCTGTGGGCAAGCTGTGGAGTTGGCTAGGTTGTCTTGTGCTGCTTCACCCTGAGTCTCCATCAGTTGGGTTTGGACTTACATTGGTGGGAAAATATCTTCAAGCACAGGGCAACAAAATCTGCCCAAGTTAACTGGTGGCTGTGAGTTCTCATCAGTGCTGCTTCATTGCTGTATAAAGTTGTGGCTTTGGGAGCTCAGAGCTTCCAAATGAGGCAGGATTCTTGTCTAGTTGAAAAGAAAAACTTTTAGGGGAACTTTAATAATATTTACGTTTCTTTAAGCCTGTGGTGTTTGCGGTGGGTTTGGCTCTCGGTGCCTTACGCTTCACTGCTCTGAACATTTGTCGAGGTTGCTGTCCCCCCACAGCACCAGCAGAGCCCTGTGGGAGTTGGTGGCTGTGCAGGGAGTGACATCCCATGAGCTGCCAACAGCGAGAGGGCTCTGGCTGCTCCATCCATCTGTGTGATTCTGCACCGGCCCTGAAACACCAGCACCCGCGAGTGAGCAGGATGTGAGGGGCCGCCCTGGCTCCTTGCTACTGTGCAATTGCCCTGCTTCAGCTCTTCACTGGAGGAAAGCAGACAAACAGCCCAAATCCTGGCAGGTGCCCAGCGTGGGCAAGACAGGGCATGGCACACCCAGGGCACCGCAGGATGTTCAGCCCTGGTGTCTGAGCTGGGGCTTTGCTTTGGGGTACTGGGTGTTGCCGGTAGAAAGACAGCATGGCAGTGGGGAGACACAACCTGTCCTGGTGCTGGGGACACCACTCCCACCACCTTGACTTATGTATCCATCCGTCTGGTCTTGGTCTGTGTTTGTTCAACCTTGATTTTTAAAATGTTCGTAGCGCTGATGGGGAGCTTCAGAAACAACCAAAAATCTTATTGCTGTTTTTCCTAAGCCCATCCTATTCTCCAGCCTCGGTTCCTTTGGAGGTCTCTTCCCAGAACACAGGGCTCCAGGGACTTGGTGCAGGTTTTCTTTGCATGTTTTTAGCTTCATAACATATCCAGTTACTCTCAAATCCGAGCGTGCTTTGTTTCTGTCACACACGCTGCAGTTACGGCTTGTGGCAGATCCGAGACCCTCTGGAGGGAGGTGTGAGGGGCTGCCTCTGGTGAAAGCTCCATCCCAAACCTCTGTGTGCTGCTGGGCTTTAATGTCTCTGCCTGGGTGAACCTTTCACCCATGGGCAGCTGTAGTTACATCACTGAGGGCTGTAGCCCTGGAGAACTGGACTTTTGCAAAACAAGGTTTATCACTTGAACAAAACCCCTGTTGTTTGTATCAGCAGATGCTCAGCAGCTGGCAGGCAGTAGGTGGCCTTGATAGAGAAAGGCCTGAACAAGACACCTACATCCCTCCTGCACCTTCCTCATTGTCCATTTCCATATCACAATAGAGGGTGATCTTTCTTGGATGTTGCACTTCAAGCAGAGACCATGTTACAAAAATTACTGTATTTAAAATTGCATCATTGCCCTTATGGGGATGCTGGGTGTGCATTAGGCTGTCTGCATGGGGTGAAGCAGGTAGGACCCCTGCACGAGTATTCGCGTGCACTCCTGACCTATAACCAGGCTGGTAGGGCTTTCTGTGGAATGTTCAGTGTCAATGGTTTTTCACAGCTGTGAGTTAGAGAACTTGAAGTATTTTAAACATTATTCACTAAAATCCAAACTTTGGACCTGGTAGACATTACAATACTGACTCCCAGGCTGCTGTGACACCGATGCTGTATCTCAAATTAATGAGTTCTTGGAATGAAGCTCCATCTCGAGCCCTCAGTCATCTTTATGACTAGCAGAAAATGCTAGTATAGATACTGCCAAAATAATTTGAAATAAATGAAAATCTAAAAATAGGAAACAGCCAAGAGCCCTATTTGTGAACAGCTTACTCTCCAAGGAAGCTGCAATCTGGTTAAGATCTGTGCAGGGAGAAAAATTGATTGAACAATGTAGACAGCATTGAAGAGACAAGAACAAAATACAGCTGTCCTGGGTCAAACTGATGGTCTGTTAGTGCAAGAGCCTGCTGGCAGCTGAGGCTGAGGGAAGCAGATAACAACATGCCAGTGCATGGAGATTATTCCTTGGAGGCACTGGGTGAGCTTCTGGTTGGCTTTGTGGAGTGTCTGGTAGGTTCTGGGGCTATAGAAGGCCCTGAATGCTCTGTGGATGCCGTATCTTACATGGGTTCAGAAAGCCCAACAGGACAAATGTGTGCCAGGGGAAAACCAAGCCTATCCTGGGTTGAAATGCCCTGTGTCAGGGCTTTACAGCTCATGCATGCTGTGTTCAGAAATACCTCTTGTTATTTGCTCTGGGCTGAGTCACAGGGGAGCCTGTGAGAAGGGAAGGAGTTGGCTCGACAGGTTTTTTAGAGCAAAATAGCCTGGTTGAAACTATTGAAGACCAAATGGCAAAGGCTGATTTACTCTGACAACGCAACAAAAGGCTTAATTCAGGCTGCCAGTTCTACTTAAATGCACAAAAGTGGTTTGGAGCTCCTCAGACACCTTCAGGTTTGTGTTTCGGTGGTGTCATGGCCGTGAGATGAAAACAAGGAAGGGTGTGTGCCTCTGTTTCTAAAAGGCTGCTTGTTTAATGATGGTCTTGGTGGTCCAGGGGGCTTGTGGGCACCATGGAGCAGATGGCTGGCATTTGGTCTCAAACTGTCTGAAAAGCCATACCTGTTTTGTTTGTGTCTGGTTGCTCCCGTGTGCCAAGGTAAACTGCATCCAAGGGGAGAGGGAGGATAGAGCTGTGACCCTGTTGCCCGGATCTTTTGAGGGTGGGATGGAGCAGAGACCCATCCCCCTGAGACAGGGGACTAGAGCCATGTAAATGAAGAATAAACAGAGTCAAATGATCAACTCACTTTGCTTGCAGTGAGAATAACCACTGTGCTTTCTCACTCGCTGAACCCTGCGGTTGGTTAGCGGAGCGTTGGCAGATGCTCTGAATGACTGAAGAGGAAATTAGAGGGCAAGCAGGGGCTGCTAAGAGTTTAAACAGACACATTTACCTGTCCTGCCTATGCCTTGCCTCATTTTGTTTTATTGCAGGAATTAAAATCACATTTGGGTTGATGTAAATGAAATGGTAATTTCTAAAGAAAGTCTTTTATGGGCTGCAGGATTGGTCTCAGGGCTGACCACAAACAGTACCTGGACCTGTCATTAGTTCCTCGGGAAAGACATTAAGTTTTATAAGGTTCTGGCATCCCTACAAAACATGGGAGAAGGAGCTGTGGAGCCTTAACGAGCTGCGTGATGTCCCACGAAGGACCAGAAATGGAAAAGTCATTGGAATGATGGTCAGGAAAAACTGATGTAAAGTGTAACCTCTCCACAGGAAGCAATTAGGCTGACTGTGCTCATCTCCTAATTAGCCAAAGAGGAGGGATGCTGTGCTTTTCAGGGACTGACTCTCACAGCATGATGCAAGGCCTCCAAGCCAAAGGAATCTGAAGCATTTCTCTTGAAAGAGGGTGGTGCATTGTTTGAAGCAAGAGACAAATCTGAAAGGAGGACCTGGTCACACAGTGACTGGGGTTGACAGAAATCTCTTGTTTTAAGAGCATTGTTGTAGAGGATGGTCCTCAGAGGACTGGGCTGAGCTGAGAGCCCTGGCTCTGACATCCAGCCCCTGGTAGATGCCATTGGTGTAGGCAAAACAGATGGGGCTTCTCCAGAAATAGCTTTTCCCTTTATCTGCTGCATGTTCCAAGAAAGTGGACTTTTTAAAACTGTGCATTCTTTTGAGTAATGCTTTTATTTTTCCCTGCCTAGATTAACCCTGGCAGCAAAGCGGCCATGGCCAACCTGTGCCCAGGAGATGTTATTCTGGCAATTAATGGAGAGAGCACAGAGAACATGACACACCTGGAAGCACAGAATAAGATCAAGGCATGCGTGGACCAGCTACTGCTCTCTGTGAACAGGTAGGTTTGTCTTCCCTTTGATGTGCTCTTGGGTCAGCTTGGCCTGGCTTTTCTGCAGAAGGCTTGCAGATGGCCACAGAGCAGATGTGCCCTCAGGTTCAGTTCTTGGTGCACCCCTGTGGCCATTTGAAGGTCCTGCCAAATTCACTTTTTTAAAGTACCTCAAAGCAAAATGAAGGCTTGAGGTTTGTGTTTGGTTTTTTTGCTTCCCATTGGAAGTAGTTATGTAGCTAAAGGTTCCTAATACAAATCCAAAATTACCCAATCAAATTAGTGCTCCTTATAAGGCTCACAAATGACTAATGTTATCTATAATAGATTTAAATAAGTTTATACAATTTTCCACTTCAGATTAAAAAGGCATTTCCTGCTATAAAGAGCTATCACTTAGTGTTTATACTTTTCTTGGAAGATGTGTAGTTTCTGACTGGAAGCCTGGGCAGTGGGGAAGAAGCACTGCCCTAAGTGGAGCAGAGCCTTGTTGGTTCCACATGGTCCATCAGACAGTGGTGTCCAAGCTGCTTGGGCTGAAACAGAGTCCCCTGAGCTCAGCCTGTGCTGTAGGGATGATGTGGCTTCAGCGTTAGGAAAGAACAAAAATAGGAAAACCAAGAAAATACTTAATGCAGGTAGAATTTCTTTAGCCAAGGAGGATGGCCATTTTGCTTTCCATTAGGTCTTCTACCTCAAACAGGGTCTGTACCCAGGGCAGGACGAGTGTTCCCTTGATGGATCACCACAGGCTGGTGGAGCTCTCTTTAGGAAAGGTGGGAATCCTCATGTCATGAAGGAAGTTTTTGGTGAGCTACCACCTGCTGAGGTGGTTTGGCAGCAGAACGGCTTCATCGGGAGTTGGCAGAACATTTTGCTCGAAACGGCTTTCACTTGCCGCACCGTGTATTCTCATGCATGAATTTATGGGTTGAATTCACACTTTCACACCCTATTTTAGCCACTGATATCAGTTGGCGTCTGTCTGTTGGCTGAGATCAGACCCTGGAGTACTCCTCCTCCTCGGGAGGCACACGGTGTGCGCACGGCTTTCTTCAACTATGAATTCTCAGGCTTCTGCAAGACAGGAGCAGCCGGGAGCTGGTGATGGTGAGATGCTGTTCAGTGTGGAGTGGTCAGTTAGTTGTCTTCTCCAAGAGCAAATGCACCTTGGCCATGCCCAGAGAAGCCTGTGGGGGTGGCCTTTCTCATGAAAGGAAAAACTGAATAGTTTATTTTTTCTACAGTAAGGAAAGAGCTCCAATAATGCTTTATTAGGTCTGTGTTTAGTTTGGCCCAAAGCGAGGGCTTTGTGACGTGGCTCTTAGATCTCTCTCCTGTTTCCCGAGTGACCTGTTGGATCCAGACAGCTCTGCCCAGCCATTAGTCATCACTGGAAGTGCCCAGTGCTACCTCCTTGGCATGAGCAGATCCCTGCTCTGGGATCTGCCTCCTGGAGGGATTAGGTGACCTGGTGCTTGCGAGGGGGCCGTGTCCTGGGCCCATCACAGAGGGATTGGGTTGTCTTGTGTGCCTGTCCAGCAGCTGCTGTGAATCACTGCCCTGGACCTGGCTGGGAGGCTGAGCTCCAGGAAAGCCCTGCGTGCAGAGGCGGGGACCGGTATCTTCTCCCTCGGGCAGAAGGGTACTCTCCAAGCAGTGTCCTTTCTGTACAGTTCCTTCAACAACACAGTTTGCAAATTAACAGGAGGATACCAAGTGTGGTAGAAATGTGTTTGAAATAACAAGCTCATTTCTATTTATTTACTGAAGACTTACAAAACTTGATGTTAATTCTGTTTTTACCAAAGGAGGCTCCCTCCTGCAGGGCGAGTGTGCCGAGGGACGGCAGGGAGCTGGGCAGCAAGCCTGGCAGCAAAGGGCATCCAGCTCTCTGGGCTTCTTCCATCCTGTGCCCTTTCTCCATGAACCCTTGGCATTATGTGTTACCGAGTTACAGAACAGGATTGGGTTTGTTTTCAAACTGTAGTCAGTAAATGCCCTTTGACTAGAAAGTTCCATAGGAAAATTAGAATGGAGGAAGACAAGAAGGGGGAGTTGCTGTGTGGTCTGACACGGTGTCCTGAGACCAGCGTGGCCTGTCTGGGTTTCAGAGGTGTAGGGGATGCAGAGAGCCCATTGAATTTGATGGGAGGAGGTGCTGATTATCCTGGTGTCTGGAGAGCATCGACAACAGGACACACAGTGTGGGGAGAAGCTGGCAGAGCCTGGACATTCTATCTCCAGACAGGGGTCACCTGGGATGGAAAAGCTGGTTTATTTTCTAACAGTAACAAAGGGATTCAGCAACAGGGGCTTGATAAATCACATCTGGATTCTCTGTGGTGACGTAAGTTCATGTGAACAAGTACTTGCACTTTAAAAATCAGTATTATCACAGTCAACCCTTCCTTATCGTGGAAGACAGTCAGTGTCCAGGCAAGTGCACACAACAGTCCTGGGGCCCAGAGCAAACCAGCTCAGCAGTGCAGCTTGCCCTGTTCTTGCCTACGCATTGCTGTGAGTTTTCTTATCTCTTGTAAATAAAGCCTTCCCAGCTGCTTTGAACGTTAACATCGCTTGTGGTTATGCTGCAGCCCTGGATATTAGGGAAGAGTTGTTACTTCAAATTGGATTATGCCTCAAATAAAAGCAGACGTGAAAATGTGTTGGAGCTGTGTTTTGCTGAAGCCATTGCTTGAGAACAGAGATTTGAGCACCCGAAGGATATCAGGTGCTGGACAGGAGACCTTGTGGCATCACCGAAGCTGCTCCTGGTGACACAACTGCTGGAATGTCCTTGGCAGAACTGTCCAAGCCTGCCTGGCTGTGCCAGAGGGGGAAGGCGAGCCAGAAAGATTCTTCGGAAGATTTTGTCATCTCCCTGCTGGGACCGTAAAGGCTTGTGCTGCCTCCTTCCTGGAGGAGCTGGCCTCAAGCCCACACTGGGAAAACTGCTGGGAAGGGGATAACCAACCTCTGCTTCCCTGCGGGACAGCAGAGAGCCAGCGTGGACAGATGCACTGACTTCTGCTGGGCCTGCTTGGAGAACTTGAGTACACAGATTTTGTATTCATTCCTGCTCTCTGTACAGAGGTGGAGTAAGTTTCTAAGCCCAGTAATGAGTCTTCTGGAGGTGTAGCCCCTGAAGTCCCTGGAAGCTCACATAGCTGATGTTCTTCTGAGCCCTTTTCCCACCTCCCCCAGTCTGTGGAGGTTTTGCTGGGGTCCGTTTGCTGCAAGCTGTGCAGGCAGGAAGATGGGAAGGATGACAATGTATGATGTTTTCAAATTTCCAGTAAAAGTACAACTGAAAAAGTGAATCACAGCTTCCCTTCCTGAGCTCCTTGAGGAATAATAGAGGGGAAAACCGGCAGCTTTCCAGAGCCTGGAGACACAGCGATGGTTTCAACTGAGAGGAAAGAAGGGAGGAGAAATCTCAGTTTCTCCTTCTAGTACACTGGACGAGCAGGGTCCATTGGGGCACACGGCTCCTTTCTCAGCTGGTGAGAGCGTGCAGGCTGCAGGGACAGATCCATCACCTTACAGTAATCGTGGTCCTGGAGATTCACCAGCTGTAGCTGCTCCCAGACTCAGTTCAGCTCTGAGAAGGCTAATGGCCATATTGGTGATAAATTCGGTCATGACCATAGTGCTGTGCCATTGTGGGCTTTGAATATTCCTCAGGAGGTGGGCAGGAACCTGGAGTCACCACCCCCAGAAGGGACTGTTCAGACTGGGGTGAAATACAGCAATAGGATTGTGCTGGAGGTTTGCGTAGCTATTGTCTGCTCACACCTGCGTGGCTGCACAATAGCAGACAACAGCATCCTGGCTCCAATCTGGCCTTTTCCCAAGTGCTAAATGTTAGTTTATAAGGGGATGGAGAAATTAGAAATTCAATAAGACCCAGGAACTCTTGCAACTTAAAAGCAGCTCTACAAATGTGGAGACTCAGGCTTGCAGATTGTTACCAGGTGAAAAAACATTTTGGGAGAACATGTGAGCATATGCAAGTAATCTTTGGAGAATGATGTTGAGTCTTTCAGAAAACAAATCATGGGATAAAAGGTGTCTGCAACTTTATTTTCTTAGTTATGTCTTGTCCGTGGGTCTGTTTCCCACGAAAACCTGTGTTGAAGGCCTAGCACTAACCTAGGTCAAGTTATTTTTCTTAGGATTGCCCTAGCAGCCATTAAAATGGAGTAGAGCAGGGTAATGATTTCCACATAGCTGACTTTAATCCCCTACAACACATCTGAAAACGCTTTTCCCCGTCCTTGAGCCGTAAATTAAACGACTCGGAACATTTGAGTGCAATGTCTGATCTCTCACCCATTATGTTAGAAAAGTGTGATTGTTTTTTGCTGTTGCCTAAACACAAAGCTCTGCCTGTTGGTCACATGAACCTGCTGCCAGGGTGGCTTGGGGTGGCTATGATGCTTCACATTTCCCCACTGCCCCAGGGCTTGCTTGGTTCCCCTGTCCTGGGGGGCTGCAGGAGACCTCTCCGCTGCTGGTCCTGCTGGGGACATGGGCACGGGGGTGATCCTGCAGCTGGGATTGGGGTGCTCAGAGCATCAGCTCATACTGCAGTAACTGCCCGTGGCAGAAAGAGTCATGTCTCAATTATTTTGAATTGCCTTGTATTCTGCTGTTCCATGGGAAAAGAGGGAGTCTCCTTGTCTAAGCATAAATGCTCATCAAACTTACAACTTGCATTTTTATTTGGTGAGACTGGTGTTTCTCCCCATCCCCTTTGCTTTGTCTTTAAAAATGCTAAATAGAACCTAGACTGTGCTGTATCAGCTTAATTTTGGAATGGTCCAAGTGGCAGCTGTGGCTGAAGTGAGCTTGGCTTCACTCAGGCCATTGCTGGAAGCTGGACGAGGCTGTCTTGCTTATACCAAGAACTCTTGGTCGCTCCAAGAACTGATGGTGAAATATTGATTTTAATCCTTAAAAGCACTAACTACAAATGGATTTCTATGTGCAAACCTAAGTGCAGCTGTGTGTTTCATTAAGTGCAAAGATGCCTATAATGATTTCTGGAAAACACAAGTTTGGCTGCTTTGTGGTACAGCCATTGTGGTCTTTGTTTGGTTAGATCTGGGACGTTCCAAGTAGAAAGGGCTGGTGGGGTCAGTCACCGAATGCCGTAGCTTAATGCAGAGCGGATTTACTGTTATCGCTCTTATCTGCTGCAATCAGAATCGCTTTGTGAGTCTCAGTTCTTATTTACTGGCAAACTGGAGTCTTCAGGGATTAGTTAAGCTGTGTTTGGCCTGTGGGCTCCAGGGCTGAGTGAGGGGATCATCATAACTGCCCGAGCGCGAGCACACGTCGGGCGGATTCAGTGTCAGGACAAAAGCACGGAAATCATAATGATGGTCTCTGCCAATGTAATTAAGGGTTTTCATTGTTCTGGGCCTCTGGATGAAATTCTCAATGTGGAAGCAATATACTCAGCGCTGGATTGTGGCAAAAAGTGAGCTGGGATTGCTGCTGTTCCTGGGAAGGCTGGCTTCCTTTAGCACCAAAAAAAGTTGGAAAGACCAGCTTAAAAAGAAGGGTCCCAGCCTCCAAACTAAAATTATGGTAAAGATAATTAATTAGAACAAGACATGAGAGGAAGCAAGTTCTTCCCTGTTGAAAAAACTGCTGGTAGTACTAAGTAGTGGTTTGGGACAAAAAGAGCTTAAATCCTCAGGGGATGAATCCAAAGTGTTGAAGCCATGGGAGTCTTTCCTTTAATGGGTTTTGGGTCACCCCCTGGATTTGGAAAGGGACATTTGTACACTGACTATTTGAGGTACAAAACTCCAAAAGTAAAAATGCACCTTAGGGATTCCTGGGTGCTCCTTATTTTTCAAATGTGGACTCTGCAGATAATTAAACCAAAACTGAACGTGGTGCATGGCAGGGGACAGAGTCCGATGAAGGACGCTTGGCCACAGCGTGTGATCTGTGCCCATCAGAACAAGACCTCCCATTTCCATTAAGTGAAGCAGACAGTGGTTGTGAGAATAAAGAGGAGTTTGCATTTGAAAACTTTATCTTGTACATCATATTCTTTCCATCTCCCAGTTCAACCTTTTAGCATCCAGAAATGCTCATGTATGTGCCTACTGGACCTCGCCCGGGCCCCTGCAGCTCTCCCACACCCTGAGCGTCCCAGCCATGCCCCCAGATGCCATGGAAGGGGAAAAACTGATCAGGCATATGGAAAATCTTTGGGCAGTGGCAGCATCCTGCCCTGACTTGACAGGACTGAAGATCCATTTGTGAAATGAAACTGTATTTTTAGAGCTTTTTCTATCCAGCACCTGTGTTGAAAGGGTAAAGGTGATTCATACAGGGTCACATAAGCCTTGTCCCTGAAAGGCATTTATGTAATTCCTGCTGTGGTCCAGTACATAGGCCTGCCAGGGATTCCACAGCTATGTAAAGAAACACATAACTGGAATACATTTCAGGATTCAGGGCCAGAATAAAGGGGCAGAGCCAGGAGTACGCAAAACAAAAACTACTGCAAGGCTTTCTACTGATTTATTCAACTGAAATAAGTTTGTATTTTAAACTCAGTACAGAGTTAGAACCTGTAGTTCAAGAATGGTTTTGAGCATCATGGTTTTAATAACATGGAACTGGCATCTTCTCTATTTACCACTGTATTATTTCTGAGGATCATTTTAGGTAAACAAATATGTATATTCATTTTCCAGCCTGTGCACTATAGATACGTTGGGTTTGGGGTTTATTTGATTTTGGGTTTTTGGGGTTATGTTGTTTGGGGTTTTTTTTTTGTTATGTGGGGTTTGGTTTGTTTGTTTGTTTGTTTTTAAAGCAATTTCAGTTGAGTTTCCCTTATTTTCCATTGCAGAGCCGAAGGGAAGACCTGGTCACCCCCTGTTCTGGAAGATGGCAAGGCTCAAGCGTACCGGATCAACATCGAGCCGGAACCGCAGGTACGGCAGCAGCAGCTGCCTGGGAGGGAGATGGAGCTGAACAGATCTCCACCTTTCATACCTATCTTGTTAGTGAGGTCAAAGATGACTCTCATTCTCCCTTGGCTTCTCAAATGGAAAAGGAATAGTGTCTCGCTCCTCCTTTTCTGCCTCCGAGTTACCTGACTTGTTGGAGTTTCGGATGTGCTGATCCACAGTGCGTGCTGTAGAGGTATCTGAGGAGTGAGGAGGAGAGCAGGAGGGAATGGGCTGGGGGGAACTCCTGCTGTCTCATTCCTCAGATGGATGCTGAGCTGACCCATATGTTGCAAGCTTTCCCAAGGCACCTGAGGCAGTGGATGGCAGGAGTGAAGCCTACTGAGACTTCTCACGGCTACAGGTTGGCCAACCCCTCCCTGCATGGTGAGAGAGGCACCAGAGCTGCCTGTGAGCTTCAGAAAACAAAAGTACATCAGTTCAGGCTGACAAAAAAATCCTGCCATTGCCACAGCAAGGTGGGAGCGCTTTTGTGCTGATGCTCACTGTTCAAATATCGCTCATATGGTTTCCTTCTCTGCAAAGGTGGTTTGTGTTATGGACTCTTTCGTGAGAGCTTTTTCTCCAGCGCTTGCAAAGTGCCTGCATGCAGATGCTGTTGGCTTAGCTCTGCAGCTCATTCCTAGAAGTGGCTCTTTGAGTGTCCTGACAAGGGTTCCACAGCCCTCCCTTGGCTCAGTCCAGAAAGAATACAAGACCTGCAAGGGTGGAAGAGGGCAGGATGATGCTATGAGGAGTGGTATTGGCCTTATCTCCCTTCAGTGAGGAGTGGGGAGAGCCCTGGCAACTGAGACTCCACCAAATCATGGGGCCAGGGGTGAGATCCTCCAAATCCCAGGAAGGGTTGACCTGTGAATCTGTTGGTCATTACAATCATGTAGAGTATTTTTCTTTCCTGCCTGGGCACAGTGGGCAGAAGGACTGGCAGCTGCTGGCACCGCAGGAGGCAGCACCAGCAAACCCGCCCTGGGCTCACACACACGAGCGACTCGTGGCTCTGCTCAACTTCCCTGCACTGACTGACAGAGCAGGGTGATCTGTGTGCTTGGGCTTTGAGCTCTGGCCATGTTTGCTCCATCAATCAATTACAGCAATCTTTTGTGACAGATACTTTTTCATAATAGACTCTGATGTGCCCAAAACCCTATGAATAATATTAAATGAGGAACAAATGTGCAGCAGTCCCGCTGCCAGATAAAACATTTCTGAGGTTTAATGCAGATTGGATTTGAATCTGACTATTAATATATGTTACATATGGATCTCTTTAAAAATTAGACAGTTACATAAAATGTAATGAGGGGGTAGAGATGGATTTTCCTGAATGCAGACCTACACTGAGAATGTGTAAATTTGGGGAGTACTGAGTGGGCAGAGCAGATGTGTTTGTGGCAAGGCACTAAGGGAGGTGTACAAACAAGAATACACAGGTATGGGCAGCAGGTTCCTGCTCTTGCTCTCTTTCACAGTGGTTGTATCTCCACGTCATCTTGCTTAATGGCTTTTTGGGTTCCTCGGAGAGGTGGTGAAGGAGGTACCATGCACACATTAGGGTACTCTTGCTGTGGCTGCACCTGAGATGTGCTGGTTGACTCTTCTCCCTCCCCAAACCAACTGTGCCTTGCGTGAGGTTCAGCTTCAGCGTGGTTCACGCTGGCTGCTTGGGACGTGTGGCAGCAGCCGTCCTGACCCTTGTGTTACTGCAGGTGTCCTCTGGCTTGTATGACTTCAAGGGTCATCATCAGCACCCGTGCAGCAGGGATGATGTGCCCTGGGAGCAGAGATTCCAGTCGTGGCTGGAGTCCCCTGTGGAGCGGTGCCACGTGACCCAGCACTGGCCTCTGCTCTATTCATTCAGCTGCTGTAGCAAAAGCCCTTATTAGATTGTGAGAAAGAAGAGACTTGTTGTAAAGGGATGGCTTGGCTCGAAGTGTGCAGCATTTCGTTGCACTTCCTTGCATCTGGAAGAAAAGCAATCTGCTTTGAAACACAAGGAGAAAAATTGTGCTGGAATTCTGCCCTTGAATCACAAAAGTAGGTTTGGAGTTGTCCTTAAAAGGGTTTTGAGGGTTTTACCCGAAGTGGCCTTTCCAGTGATGAGGAGTGTGTGTCTTTCCTTCCTTTATCAACTTTTCCATCATCCTGGGCAAAAACATCTTGAAAGTCTTTTGACCTGAGCTGCAGTAATTCTTGCTCTACTAAATCCATGGGATTTCTAGGAAAGCATGTACCCTGCAATTACTTTTTGGTTTATTTAGGTGCAGTCTCTGTCTTGAAGGCAGTGAGGTTTGCAGTTCTCTTTCGTGCAAGGGAGCTGGAGGTATGGACCAGCTGCTGAGCTCTCCTCTCTTTCTAAATCTGTTGTGGTTTGTCAGTTGAGCTTTGTGGAAAACCCCTGCTCAGAGACCAAGAATGCAATCAATCCTCCTTATTAAAACTGATTAATACCATGACTGCAGGGAATAACTGCCCACACAACTGAAGAAGCTGGAAACGGAGAGAGCTGCTTGTTCACAATTAGCAGAAACAACACTGAACAGGGTGCCAGTGAGTCACCTTCATGAAATAATACTTTAAAAAAGGCAGACTTTTGTTATCAGTTAGTTATGCTCTACAGTCTGTCCTTAACAGCAAGGGTTTATGGAGGAGGATGCAAATTCCGTGACATTCAAACTTATCTCATAAATAATGAAGGACCACATCTTCATCAGGCCTGGTCGCAGGTGATGATGGGATCTGTGGGGATTCCATGAGACATCTTGGTGCTCTCCAGCCAGCAGCACTGTCACATGGAGGCAGGATTCCCATCACACAGACATGACATCACTGGTGACACATTGGGATCTCCAGTCTTGCTTTGCCACTGGCTGTTCTCTGAGTGTTGGCGTTGCTGTGGGCACTGTCCCAGCTGTCCCTCTCTGGCAGACAGGTACAGTGGGAGCACCCAATCCATCAGTTTCTGGAAATCCTGCTGTCTTTGGCTTCCTGCAGTGCGAGCTCCCTAGTCAAAATACCACCATGTGGTGCTAATAAAAGGAGAAGATGTTTGTTTTCTTGAGCATTCCCATGCTGTCAGTATTGGCAGCTTTCTGGCCAGGGGGGGCTGGAAACGTGGGCTTCGAGCTGTGGGGCAGAGCCCTGTCTGCACTAATTGACAGTGCATCAAGGGTCTGGGTGTGAGAATAATTGCAGCAGAAATTGAATTGGCAGCGCGTAGCCAGAGCTGGAATAGGATGCAAGTCCTCCCAAACCTGGCCGCTGGGATAAAATGAGGTATGTGGGGTGAAAGGCTGGGTTTCCTCCAGCTGTATGGAGAGGGAGAGGCACTTCCACTTCCCACAGGCAATTGTCAGCCCTGTCCCTGTGGGAATGGCATCCCAGTGCTACCCAGATGGGAGACTGGCACCCGTGTCATTCCCAAGAGGAGGAGTGGGGACAGCGGGTCCTGCTCACCTTTGTCCTCTTTCATGCTGTGCCCTTTCCGAGCCCAACTGTCCCACTGAGGGGAGAGCTCTGTGCAGCCAAGGAGACCTGGTCTCCTTTAATTAAGGGTGAATGGCTCCTCATTTCATTAATTGGCTTCAGGTATTGCTTGAAGTTCTTGGTGGGCTGGTGGTGTTGCAGGAAATTTCCATGTATGCCTTTGCAAAAGCAGGGCATGGGCCATACTTATTTCTGTGAACCAGGGGTTAAGCTTCCTCTTTCCTTTCCCAAAGTGACCATCTTTCCTTCTTCTTCTGGTGGGGTGGTGGGATGGGTCGTGGCTGCTCCTGGGAAAGCTGTTGCCGGGGCCCCTGGCTCCCCACCCAACCAGCCCTTGCGGGCATCGACTGGTGCTCTCGGGGCAGAGAAGAGGGGAGATGTCTGCCTCACACTTTGGGGAAAACAAAAGGATGAGATAATGCCCTGGCATGAGACTGAGCTCCCATCACGTGGGAACTCCCAGCGTGGTGTCTGGGGGCTGATATAACAGCAGAAACATGCTGAGTCCTGAGGGCTGCTGCGAGCGGCCTCAGCCTTGAGCTGCGGGTACTCCGCAGGGGTTTGTGCACCACCCAGAGCTGCTGATCCAGTTCACTGGGGGCAGAGGGTGCACACAAGTTGTTGTGCACTCCTGTTTCATTTTTTCCTGTCATAGAATATTGAATCATCTGAAAGCAAAGGAATTTTCTCAGTGCCACTGGGATGTGTCAAACTGTTGTAGCTATAACCGTTTATGTGAGGTCCTCTGTGTGCCTCTTATTAAAAATTAGCATCTTTATTAAGCAAGCTTCAGTAATCCTGGTATGTGAAAGAGGAGAGAACCATCTGAGGATAAAGGAGAAAAAATAGGAATGGAGACTTCAAAATGGTGTTTTCTTCTGTCCAGGTAACAAACTTGAATCGTTTGCTTTCATGAAAGGTAAATAGGAGCTGTACTAAAATACTAACAATGTGGGTTGATTTAGGACAAAATAATAAATTCCATTGGATAAGGAGCTAGCGTGGCTGTATGCTGTATTATTTGACTTGATAACATCAGTTTCAGTGATGACTCTGTTAACACAGGGAAGGAAACCGCCTGCTTGTGTACTCAGAAATACCAGGTGTTTGTTTGGAAGCACCAATTCAGTGTTTCTGTTCTAATCCATGGGGAAAAGAATAACTTCATTTCATATTTCCTTGATGCTCACTTAAAATGAATGAATTGTTTTTTCAGTCACTTGTTGGTCCTGCTGTGGTGAAGATGTGCAGAGGGAACTGTCTCCAAGCGGCTGGGTGCAGGGGGATGCTCCTTTGGTCCCCTGGCCTCTGTGCAGCCAGCCATGTGGCACTGGGTGGACCAGTGCATGAAGTGTGGGGGGCAGGGAGTGGATCCTGAAACTCTCTCTGGTGGGAGAGGTCGGAAAAAGGCAGCCTGGGTGTTCGGAGAGCCCGGGCTGCAGCAGCTGCCTCCCAGCACCTGGAGCAGCCGCTCCTGATGCAGAGGGCTGGGATGTGCTCCAGGGTGCTGCTGGGGCTTGTCCATGAGCAGGAGAGCCAGAGACAGGTTTTGGACTCCAGCTGGGTTTATCTTCTTTATTAATGAGTAAAAGCATTGGGGACGTGCCAAAATGAAACCCAAAAATATTATCATATTGTTTTTGTTGTGTTTTCTTGTCTACCTTATGCTGGCTTTTATAGAGAGATGTTTGGATAAACCATGCTGATGAAATAGACGCCTTTGGGGTTTAAGCATGTAATACTTCTGTTGTCTGAAGCTTAGTTTGTTGCCAGTGATGCTTTTTCCTCTCGATTAGCTGCTGGCAGTGGTTATGGAAAAAGAATCAGAAAGCGTGATATGATAACACCTGAAAATGCAACAATTTCCCCACTGGGAGTAGAGAGAAGAGACAGTAAGCTGGAAAGGATGAAATCAGGACATTGCCTGTTAGTATTAAGCTCCCTAGGTTTGTTCTTTAAGCCAAACACCAGATGGTAAGAGAAGTGAATTAATGGTAGGGTTAAATGCTGGCTTGGTCAGGTAACTGGGAAGAGCAGCATCTTCCCTAAGAGAAGGGGGAGCAGGCAGGGAGCTGGGGTGGATACTTGTGATGGGGTTTGGGGTAGTGGACATTATTTTGCATCAGCGAGAACATTGATCCAACACACGCAGCAGCCTGTGCACGGCAGGGGCTGCTTGAGGCTCAGCACTGGCAGGAGCATCAGCTTGATGCCTTCACTGAGCAGTGCTCTCCTGTGCTGTGCCTCTCTGCTCCTGGGCTGGAAAGAGGACCCTGAATGCTTGGAAAAAAGAATCTTTTCTGGGATTTAGTTGTTGGGCCTAGCTGTGGCTAGGTGGGTGTCTGCCTAGAGGGTGCTGCTGCTGGAGAGAGGAGGGAATTTAAAGGCTCTTCCATCTTTGTTATCGAGAGTTCTGGTGTTGCAAAAATACCTTGAGCTTTCACTGATACTGATTTTGTATCAATGATCATTAGGTTTTCCTGTGTTGATGAAAGCTAAATAGTATTTACAGGATACATAGACATTCTTTCATTCTTAGGCTTCTTCACCTGCTATGGCTTCTTCTAAAATGACTTATTTGAAGATTAGTTCTGTTCACATGTGAAACTGTGACCAAGGTTGCTTAGGGCTGTGAGAGCTGGACATACGCCTAGCCTGAGCCTTAACACAAGTTTATTACTTCACTGTGATGCAGTAGTTACTCTCCTGTTCAAATGTATTTACTTGCCCTATGCTGAAGGGCTTTGTCTGCAGAACTTTGCCTGAAGGTGTTTTGAAAACACAGCCAATGTATCCTTTGCCCTCCAGTTGAGCTGAGCGTGTGATCTCCAGCTGGCTTTCTTTTTGATGAAAGTGTTAATAAAACCAGTACATTTGTACAAAGCCCTCCTCTGTCTCCTTGTTAAACACCCCCTTGCATCCTTGATATTAAAAACATGCTTTCCACACTGGAGTGGGCAAGATAAATGGAAACACATTTTAATCATTCTTGCCAGTCTTGGGTAGCTGTTTTCCATTGCTGTGGATTCTTAAGAGACCGCTGGGGATGCAGGTGGCTTAAGGGATAACGCTGTGGCATTGCAGCTCAAGTCCCTCTTGAGCTCTTTTAAGTCGCACGAGGGCTGTGGCTCCTCCTGGGGGTGAAGGTGTTTGTGGGAGCCAGCAGCCATCAGACCCTTGCCAATGGCCAACAGCGTCACCGTGCTGAGCTGGAGAAGTGTTTGTTCTTTAGGAAGGGTCTGTGTAGCTTCCCTCTGTACGTGTGAGAGGTTGTCCCTGGGCTGGCTGTGTGCTGTGCATTATAGAGGTGCAGAACGTGTGTGTGGGAAAACACAGAGCTGGAATATTTTCCAAGCTTACTCTTAAGCCTAATTTTTTTAATAGTACCTCATTTTGCCTCACAGAGCTGCTTCTCGTGAGAGCACTCCTTCAGAAAGGGGTGGACATCTTCCTCCTGGAAGTTAAGAAATTCCCAACCATCATTTACAAATGGTTTAGAAACTTCCCTGTCCACGCAAAATGTTTTGGATGACTTCAGCCTGCTCCCTGCCATCACATCAGTTAAATAGATGAGTGATGGAGACCTCCATGTAATGCTTTTGCTGTGCCTTGCAGGGGTTTCAGCAGAAACTGCTGCACGTACTACAGAAATAAGTGCTTTAAAATGAGCCTGGCTGCCGCGTCCAAGACCATGAAGCCCAGCAAACCTTAGCGATGCTTGCAGGGGCTGTGCCTCTGCCCACGACGATGTGGCCCACGGATGGTTTTCAATGTGTCCAAGAGCTGGTATGAGGCCGTGGGGCTGGTTTTGAGCTCTGGTCCCAAGATCCCACCTGCTGTGCAGTAACAGCCGTGCCTTCTGCGGGTACAGACGGTCCCGGGGACGCTGGGGCTCGGCCAGCCTCCGGCTTGAGTCATGTTTCAGTGAACGTTGGCTGCAGCCTTTTAACTGAAAGACCATCTGATTTGAGGATTTGGTCTCAGAGAGGGATCTGAAAAACAAATTTGTTGTTCAGCTGCTGACTGTGAAAGGAGCATGGTAAGAAGGACGTGTTGGGTAAAGTTTTTCTTCAGACTATGCTGTTTGCTGAAAGAGGAGCTTGGCAGAATAGTTGAAATCTGTCCCATAGAATAACCCACACGCTCCGTTCACCAACTTCAGCAAACTACACCCAGTCTTTTTTCTTGTCTGTTAAACTTCTGAGCTGAGCTAAATAGTGAGATCATACTTACTAGAGCTTTTTACAGTTAGACTGAAGTTTGCTTAGTGTGTAAAACTGTCATCTCAACAGGATATCTGAACTGTGCTTGTAGGGAAATACGTGCTAAAATGTGTGTAGCTTTAAAAATTTATCTTTCTTTCCATAGACTGGGGGCAAGCTTTGACCTAAGGGTTCACCACAGGACTTCCTTCAAGGCAGTGAGCTGGAGAATTGATCCCATTCCTGTGTAAACCAGCCACAGTGTGAATCTGTTATTTGCATTTAAACGAAGACAGTGCTCTTTGTCCTACGTAGCTCCTCTGTTGGGTCATAACAAGATTTCTGTTTCTGGGACTTTTGAACCAGTTTAGCAGAGACAAAGCACTGTCTCTGTCATTGGAAAGCTGGGGGAAGGAGAGGAGGGAATTACTGTATTGCAGTTGTCTTCTGTGCAGAGGTTGAATTTCAGTTTTGAGGGTGTTGGGATATGCTAGGATGTGTCTTCAGACTCAATTGCTTGTCGCATTTGCAGGAAAGAGGACTTCCAGCAATGAAGGCCATGAAATTTTGCTCACAAAAAGCCCTCTGCCAGCAGAGATCAGCATCAGGTTGTCCAAGTCTGGCTGTAGCCCTTGGGTCAGAAGAAACGGCAACCACAGGCAGAAATTCCATCTTTGCTTTAAGAAAATTCATGCCCTTATCTGGTCATTTTCTCTTGCTGCCAGGTCTGAACTGGTCCTGTTCCCTGAGCAGATAGCAGTGCCAGGTGCCCATTGGAGAAGAAGAGAGTCCATCTCCAGGCAGTCTGGGCACATTGGACAGCAGACACAGTTGGGGTGGGACTCAAATAACTCTCAGCCTTGCAGGAACTGTGGTGGGTTCACCCTAAGCTGAGCTTCCTTCGGGTGTAGTATTGAGGCAGATGGTCTGATGGTCTCCTAATAACGTCAATAGTGACATACAAACGTGATCCTGGTTCCACAGAAAGGTACCCTGGCCCTCTTCTTTTCCATGGTAGGCAGCAGAGGGACTGATGCCAAGGACACATCTTTTAGCCATATATTGCAGAGCCAGCAGGAGAAGCGCTGTTGGGTGCTCTGAGCACAGCTGGGCTCAATTACCCGAGCTGGGGTGAGGGAGAGAGAAGTCAAACACTGGTGAGGAGATGGAGCCATGCTCATCCTGCTGCTGCTGGACAACAGGCACAAGTAACTAGGAGTGCTCACAAGGGGTACCTCTGCCGGGTGACCTCCTGTCTAAGGGCTGCTTTGGCCTCCTGGTGCACAAATGGCAATGCTCACATCTCTAATTCAGCATTTTGGCAGCAAACACCTAGCTGACACTGACTGATCATGTTCTGGTTTTAGGAAGAGAGTGGATCTGAAGTACATCAAACAGAAAACTGCTTCTGGCTGAGCCAAGCTGTTAATGACCTTCAGCTCTGTTTAAGTCTGCAGTGTGTGTCTATAGCACAGAGTGGGACTGGCTGCCCTGGGCTTAGGAAAATAAACATCTTGGAGGCGATCCCTGCATCGGTGGGAGCCAGAGCTGCTGCTGGTGCTGCCCCCACCACTGTGCAAGTGAGTTCTAGGATGGTTTTGGGGCTCAGAGGTGTAATTTAGGAGGTGTGTTCAGCTCTGCAGCTGATGTCTCTGCTCCCAAGGAAGGTTTCTCAGATATGCTGAAGCTACCATTGCTCAAAGCCCCTCCAAATCAGGCCCTGGGTGCAGGTGCTTATGTGGAGGCCATAGGAGCCATTGTTGAACTCTGAAATTAGTACTTAAGTCATTAGTTTGATAGAAGCTTTTAGTTTTTGAATCTTCTGTTCTATTACTGGTTTGACTAAAAATCCTGGGGGATGAAAGTGCCTCAATTCAGCTACTCTAGCAGAGTCATTGGCAAGACTGTGATGAGCAGGCAAAGCCCATCTTCATATTCATTACCTGGAGTACTTATTAGCTCTGCAGGGAGAAGCCACAGAGTATATTTTTATTTCTGTTGAAATCTTCAGCTTGCTTCTTTTAATGCTCCCTTACACGTTTTTCCTGAAATTGGAGAGAATATGTCCTGTGAAAAGCATTTGAGCTTCCTTACTTTGCTGATTGTGCTCCTTTGTCTGCTGGCTGTGTCCAGGCATCAGGCTGCAGCTAAATGGAATGCCTTCAGCTGATATAAGGGAAAAGAGATTTGCTAAGAAGCAGACATGGAACAGAAGGACTTGTTAGAAATGGAATGAAGACTTGTTAGAAATGGAATAAGTGCTTGTAGAAAAAGGAAGGAAAAAACCTCTCCCTGTTTCTGGCTCTGTGAGGAATTTCCAGGATTAAATCCAAGCAACCTGTCGTTCTGCATCTTTCCCTTAAATATAAAAGGAAAATTGTTCCTTTTGTGTTCTCAATGCTATGTTGTGTGGTGGCAACCACAGGCATCAGAAAACCAGTTACATTTCTCTTTTCTGCTGTCTTACTAAGTGGTGGCACCCAAGAACGTGCTGGAGACACTGTGCAAGGAGCTACAGCCCCGCGCGAGTAAAGCTGATGGCATCCAGCTGTTGGTGCCTGGGGTCAGTGGAAAGAGAAGCAATAACTCAGGCTCAAGAGCCACCCCAGGGTCCCTCATTGGTGCTCCTATGCCCACGGCAGCTCGGGGCAAGGTGCTGCTGTTTGCTGCCAGTGCTGCTCCTACCACAGCGACGTACGCGTGACTGCCCCGGCTTCCTGCGCCTCCTGCCAAGAGCAACACTCCCATACGCTGGGTCGTGTTTTCCTTCAGCTGGAAATAGTTCCTCGGGATAGAAATACTGGATACAGTAAGGGCTGCCCTTACGTGTGCCTGATAAGGCACGGGCTGTGTTCATGCAACGCTGATAAATGCCTCTGGAGGAGGCGGTGTTTTGTCAAGGGGTGGCCAAGGCAGGTGCTTGCTGAGGGTCATCTGTTTTCTTTTGCTGCGGCTCAGTTTTCTCCAAATAATCCTATTCCTCTGCTCATTCCTTTCCCTGGTGGGTAAGGACCACCAGGCTGGGGGTCTCCAGCAAGGTGGTGACCAGAGAAGGTTGGGGCTGGGCACTGGTCCTGGGTGCTCACTATACATGGTGTTGCATTGGTACTGCTGCTGCACACAAAGCCACCCCCAAACCCACCTACTTCTGGGAAATGGGGCTTCGTCCCTCTAAACAGCTCCCTTTTAGCTCTGCCTTGTGTTTATCTGGTGTGGGATGGCTGCGTGAATTGTGTTTGCCAGGAGTGGGGAGGCCTGGGCTCCAGGAGCTCCAAATATTGTGTGTCAGGAAGTTGGTTACGCTTCGTAATTGATGGTCCTTGAAGGCAAGCGTGAGAAAACAGATTGCAAGTTTCTGTTTCGTAGGCTAAAAGAGTTCTCAGTGAAGCTTCGCAGGCCAGCTCTTAGGAAGGGTTTGCAAACCCTCTTAATTTAAGAGAGGCCATAAAAAGCAGGAAAAAAAAAAAAAAGCCAGCAAGAGGAAAGCAAATTACATCCCAAAGGGGGAATTTTTTTCTGATCTTGAATTTGAGAACTGGAAAGAAATCCATCTGGTTCTAGGTTTCGGAGAATGAATGCATGAGTGTTTTGCACAATGCGAAGCCTTGCAGAGGTCTCGCAGGAAAACACTGAAACAAACTTTGAGATGAGAAAAAGGAGACTGAGCCCAGGCCAGGGAGCAGCTTTTTGTGCAACATGAAAGCTGTGTAGCATAGAAACCCAGAGTGACAAGGAAGGCAAAGACTGGTGTGCTTTCAGAGGGATAAATACCTCCTGTGTGTTTCCCACAAAGCCATTAGCTGCCCCCAGCATGAAGCTCTGATCTCCAAGTCCTCCAGAGAACATGATGGAAGAGGCTGAAGGACATCCAGTGCTTCATCTCCAGGTCTTGATGTAGGTGTTAGGGTAGCAGTAGTGCTCCAGTATCCATCAGGAGAAGCCCATTGATCCTTATGGATTCTGCTGGGTCACCTATGGCTTCATAACAAGGCTGAGCCGATGTTGTGGTGAGCTGCCACCACCACAAGCATCGCCCTCCCTCAGGGACAGGGAGGTGGTGGTGACCGAGGTTGTCAGGCATCTCAGCATTGCAGGGAGGCCTCTGAAATGCCACGTTTCCATCACCGAGCTACTGTGCCTTTTGGAGAGTGCCCAAGCAATAAATGTTAGCTTTACAGCAATATTTGCTCTCTGTGTACGAACTGCTGAGCTAAAGAGGGAAGAATGGGCAGCGCTTTATAAACCACCCTGGATTAAAGCAAGTCTGTGCACATTCTGGTCTCTAGGCCCTTGGATGGAGAAGATTTTCATTCCAGAAATAGCCGCCAGCCCTTGGTGTCCCTGGTGCAGAGGAGCCATGGGGCCAGAGCAGAGTTCCCTGCCCTGTGCTCTGCAGGCAGAGGCTGCAGCTGCTGCTTCCCCGTGCACAGTAATGAACAGTAATGACTTGTCAAAAGCACAACTCCGTAGCTCGTGACCACCTGCCAGCCAGCGTGGGCCATTGCTTTTCTCCCCACAATGTTTATGATCCTTCTGTTCCTCTCTCTGTCACGGTTGGAAGTGGTTTCTTTATTTCCCTTGAAATAGTAATGTAAATCTGGGAATTGGAAACAGCCTGGTGGTTGGGTTTTTTTTTTTTAGGAGTATAAATTGGGGAACAGTTAAAATTATATTATTCCTGGCAGCAAAATTCCTTTTTTAATAGATAATTTGAAGTTATTATGTTGGAAGCAGCTTCCCCCACGTGTGTGTGCATGCAGACTGGGGAAGGAGCAGTGCTGAAAGGGCTCGGAGCAGCTGCCGAGGCTGTGGAAGTGCCGAAGTCTGCAGTTTTTCAGCTGGTGGCAGAAAAAAACCCTTCAAAGGCACCATCTTGCAGTTTGTAATTAAGCCCAGTTTTTATCAATGGAAGTTTTGCCTTAAAAGAACTGAAGATTCAGCCTTCTAAGGTCTTTTCCTAGCAGAATCTGTTTTTTATTTCTCTTAGATGTTCATTTTTAGAAGGTTTTGGAGCACCAGTGTTTTCTGCTATGCACCAGTGACAGGCATTTGTTTCCAATTAGTATTTATTGGATTATTTTAGTCAAAAGTAAGCTTTGTATTAGAGCCCTGCACTGCACACTTTGTTGTTTGTTCACAGGACGGTGCTGTCGTTTGCTGCGTGGCTTTGCATGGGTTCAGGCTGCTGTAGAGCTGATGCAGGGCGGCATTGCTGGGGGCCTGCCCTGAGACAGATTGAGCCAGATTAAACAGATTACAGCTTCTTATTCCAGCATCTATTTCTTCCATCAGGACAGGCGTGGCTCTGACTCACATGGCTGGAAATAGCAGCAGCCGGTGTGTCCTGAGGCTGTGTCCGGCTTTCTGCAGCTTTTCCCTGGAATTAGCCCCTCTCTGGGAAGGGGCTGCTGGTTGTTCCCCAGGCTGAGTGTGGGTGGGTAAAGCCTGGTTTAGGTATCTTGTGGCAAGGTCAGCAGTAGGTACTGTTGGATTTATGGGTGTGCACAGGGCTGACTAACAAAGCCTTGGAAAAAACATGTAGGTAATGTTTTATGGAAGTAAAATAATATGGAAAACTTGTGTTTTAATGGCATCTGGGTTCCTGACGAGGTTGTGCGACAAAAAGATTTGCCTAGTTTACCTTGGGAATTAAAAAGGAAGTGAAAAGGTGAACACCAAGCTAAACCATTTCTCACACTGTGAATGATAGAGCTTATTTTGGGAGAAAACCTCCCAAAACAAACACAGCTCTTTGTGGACAAGGATTGATGCAAGTAAGGGAAAATGCTGGGATTGGCCCCTTGGCTTCAGGTCTTGCCCAACCTGTGCAGGAAGCTGCAGAGCCTGGGGTTTATTGTGTTTTGCTGATGTAAGTCAGGGTGAGATTGCCCCGGAGTCAGGAGAGCACTAAGTGCTCTCACAACACGAAATGAGAAGCAGCTCACGGCCTTTCTTTTGCGGAAATAACAAATATGCTTTTACAGGAGAATAAATGCAGAATACTTGGCAGTGGATCACCCAGGAGAAACAGGAGAGTTCGTTTGGTCAGAGACCAAGGAAAGCTGCATAGATTCAGCAAGGTTTAACTGCAGGTCGAGTCAGAGTTTTTCCTTTTCCTGCTGCATATCTCTGTGTTCCATAGTACCTATAAAATGTTAATGCTGCAAACTGCGTGTCTCAACGCAGCCTCTCCATGTGCATCATACTGGAAATCTCAAGGCTTTCTGCTTTTTCTTCTCTTCCAGGACAATGGGCCTGCCCAGAGCAGGAGGTCGATGCCCCATGGGGCTGGTGGCAGCCCAACAGACAACAAGCAGGTGCCAAACGTGCAGCACCACAACCCAACCCGGCTCTACGCCAACAGCAGCTCTGAGTCGGCTCTGCCAGGACAGCTGAGTGGGCTCCACATCACTCCTGCCCAAAGGTAGGACGAGAGCATTGCTCCCACTCTGGATTCCACTACTGTTCATGCAAACTCGGTTTCAGGGGTGTGCATTGAGGCTGTGGTGCTTCCAGAGCTCCTGGAGCTCCAGAGATGCCGGGTTCAGCTCCTGCTACATTAGTTTGGGGTAGGTGGGGAGAAAAAAAAAAAAACAGCTTATGATGCTGAAGCAATGTGTTTGTCTCTGAGATGGATGAAGGTGCTGTTTTTCCAGACCTACATTGAGATCCTGTTGCCGATGGGGTAGGTAGAGGAGGCATCAGATCCAGTCCCTAGGCTTGGGATTAATGCCTGGGAGTGGCACAGCCATTAATATCCTTGTTTTTCAAAGTATATATTTAAGGCAAGTTGGAGGGCTTTGCCCTCCTAGGAGTGGGGCTTGCACTGTTGCAGACCCAGGAGCAAGGAGGTGTCCGCAGAGAAAATGAAACCTGGTGAACTGGGATGTTTCTACATGTAAGATCTGCTCGGTGCAGCTGTCTGGGAGGCTGGGAAATAAATAATGCTCGTAGGAAAGAAAAAGCTTTTGTGTAGCCAAGAACAGGTTGGGTGGACGACTCGGACTTTGACACAGGCCAGGCTGAGCACTGCAAGGCTTTCACGTGGCCCACGCTGCTGCTGGTCTGGGCTCCTCCAGGCTGGCAAAACAGTCTGCAAGGAAGTAAAGTCCTTATTGAATACAAAGAGCAAGGAGTTTCGTTGCAGCTTGGGAACTCTGTGCCTGCACAAATTTGTATTTCAGAGATGCTGTGAGCCAGCTCATTCCCTGTGCTGCTCCAGGGAAGTTAACGAAGTTGGAAAGAAGAGAACTGCACACAAAATACAGAGAACAAAATCTGACGTTATCTGTGTGTGAGCCAAAAGGCAGGAGATCAGCTTGGGTCCTTGAGCAGAACTGGGTCAGAAGTGCATTCTTTTTGAATTTGTACTTGATCAGGCTGGACTGGTTAAAACTTGTCCTTTCTCATGTAAAATGTGTGAATTGACATATGTGAAGGTTGTGGCCGGTCAGTGGCACTTGGGACACGCCTGGAGGGCTTGGGCTGGCTGGGTGTCACAGGGACTGGGTCCTCAGCAGCTCTGATCCCCAGCAGTGGCCCTTCTGCCCCTCATCTCAAGAGATCAGAGCCATGGGAGAAGCTGGCAGGTCGATCTGGGAGAATGGAACTTTGTTTTTGTTTTGAAAGTGAATTTTGTTTGTTTTTTTCTTTGTTCAAAATTGAATTTTCTTTGTGTGTTTTTTGTTCAAGCAGGCAGGAATATAATGCTGGTGAAGAAAATGAGTTGTGTGATGGCTAGAATGTATTAAACTGCCTGATGGGGTTCAGGGCTCTTGCTATTTTTATTGGGTTTGTAATGACCTTGCTGACCTTTCGCTTCAAAAGGAAAAGGAGCCCCTTCCCACGAAGCTGTGCTGTGCTTTGGGGCCTCTGCAAAGCACAACAGCTCTTGAATTAATCTCTACTCAGCGGGATGCCTGAACACACACCCGCAATATTTTTGATTCCAAACTATGCTTTTCATGTTTTGATGTAGTCAATGAACTGGAGTGATGGTTTAACTCGCTTTTTGGTGTCTGCTGTGCCCCAGTCACGCCGCGTGCAGACAAGGAGCAGCTTTGGGTCTGGATGCTGGCAGTGGACACATCGTTGGGAACGGAGTTATGGGGCTTCTCTCCTGTCCCACCCTCAGTGCTGGGGTGATTTTCTCATTTAAGTTGTGTCTGGCAAATGGGTCTTTTCATGCAGTCACCTACAGAAATGCTAACTTCAAAAGAGGTGTTTCTGGATGGTGAGATTTGCTGTCATGTCTGTGCCTGGCAGCAGCGCCCACTCTCCCCATGCAGGATGCCCTAACATATGGTACAAGGGGTGGGTGGATGCCCTGACCCTACATAATTAATGAAATGGATTGTTTTACCTATTTTTTCAATAAATTTAACGTGTGGCAGAGCAATTTGAATGCTTGTAAGCAGCTGCCCTCTTTCCCAAAGGCATCTGGTAACTGGGCCAGCCCTGGCTGTGTTGCTCAATCAGAGTCCAACAGGGAACAAGTTTCACTTCCCTGGTTCAATGGCTTTTGCTGGGCCAACCATACCTCCAGGCAGAGAAAGGCATGGGAACAGAGAGGTGTTTAATTGAATCTGTGGGAATGTGGAGATTTCAGTACCTCCCTGATGAGCTGACAATTGCTGTTTATACTTGACTTGAGCCTTTCTTGCTTTTCTTTAAAACAGCCTCGACCCCTTGAAGTCTCTCCCACGGAACAGAAATGGGATTGATGTGGAGTCAGATGTCTACAAGATGCTTCAAGATTACGAAAAGCCCGTTTCAGAGCCTAAGCAGTCCGGATCTTTCCGGTACTTGCAGGGCATGTTGGAGGCTGGTGAGAACGGTAAGGAGGTCGGCACCCTTAGTGTGTCCCAGTGAGTCTCCGACACCTCCTCATGACTGGGGCTGTGACATTGGACTCCTGCAGGGCTTGAACCATCATTCAGTCCCTCTGCACCGTGTTCTGTGGCCCTACACCCACAAAGTTGCTCTTGTAGGTTTGATCTCCTTCTGTTTCCTTTGCTGGGGTTCAGGAGCTTGAAAAGCCTCTAAAGGACCCATCTGTGAAAGCTGATGGAGTGAGTTTGCAAACTCCTCTCTTATTGCACATTGCTTCAGTGCTGAGGCAGCTCAGCTCAAGGAGGGAGGGTCCCAGCACCCTGTGAGGGAGAACACCCAGGTGGCAGCTTTCACATCAGCCCCCAGCGTCTGGGAGCTTACCCAGTTTTGTGGCTACCTCGGGCATTGTGTGGAACCTGGGTTTGCAAACAGCTTTTGCATGGCAGCTGTTTTCCTGAGATTGTTTATGCAGTGGCTTAGAGCAGTTGTGGAAGGTCACCGGTGGAGAACTGTGGGGCTGTTGGAGTAAATGGCATTTGCATAAGGACGTGGGATGGTCCTCAGGAATCCCAGGATAGAGATCAGGAGCTCTTGGCTCACTTCTCAGTCTGTCACTGCTTCCTGCCTATGTGGGCAGGAGCCAAATCTGAGCATTAAATAATAAGATCCCCAAACTATAAATTTCAGCTTCTTTTTATTTGCCTTTCAGCCTTAAGTCCATCGGGGATTTTATGTTCAAACTTTCAGGCTTTGCTTTACAATCATTAGGGCAAGACTCTTCTGTATGCTTCCTTCCAAGAGCCTCGTACTCCAATCCTGTGAATCCAGGAACTTAGATTTTATGGGAGAATGCTAACTACTGCAAAAGTCATTATGAACTGCGAGAGGTGGCGAGTCAGGCTGCTGCACTTCAGTTTCTGTGTGTATAAAATAATGGAGAATGATATGCTTTGACTAGAAGGATTTTTTTTCTTGTTTCACAAGAAGAATGATCACAGGTAACTTCTGAGCATCCAGGCTTTCCACCGGTTTTAGTTTTCTCATAGTACTTTGGCATGTCCACAAAGCATGGAATGGAATCAGCCTTGGAAGTACTGGGTGTAAATATTACAGCCCCTCCTAGGCTGGCAGGAAAACCAATGTTAATTACAAGTTCCAGATGTACCTTCAGGTCCTTCACCAAGAACAAGCACAGACAGCTTCCCAGTGAGGCGTCTGCTGCACCCCCAGGTCTCCTCATTAGGACAAAGCAAATAGGAAGTGCCTGTGTTAATCCTAATTAATAACACTGCTCTGCTGCTTTTCCTCCCTCCTCTGTGCCAGGAAAAAGGAACAAAACTGAAGCTTGGTCCCCTCACATCCCACAGCCCTGGGGTGGGAGTAACCCAGCGCTACCCTTTTGGGGAAAAGAGAGAAAGAAAAGGGTGTGGGCTGGGGGAAGGGGAGGACACATTGATGCCAGGACAGCCCCTGGACCCTGGGACTGTCCCAGCCAAGTCCTGGACCTCTGCTCACCCCAGCAGCATCTCCGTGCAGGACCACATGTTTGGAGCCTGGGGTCAAGACGTTGCTGTTGGTACCAGGCAGGGTGGCAGGAGGCTGGGAGGTCACCTCCTGGGGCTCTGCCACCGACCCTTCCCCGCTCTGCTGTGCTGGGCAGCAGGCAGAGGGGATGTGCAGCCAGCTGCAGGCACGGCCCTGCCTCGGTCGTCACGATGCTATCAGTGTTTATTTCTTAAGGAATGAGAAATTAAGTGAAAAGCATCTTTCCTGGCATGAAGCTCTGTGATGTTTCAGCACAGTTGAAATCCCTGTGAGTGTTCCTGCTAGGTTGTTTTGTAGCTTCCACCCCTCCTCCTTTTTCCTTAAGCCTAAAATTACACATTTTCGCCTGTGCCTGCTATGTTGTCCTTTTAAAGTCAAGATCTCCTCTCCAGAGGAGCTGGGCGTCTCAAGCAATGGCCTGTTTTATACAGAAGGTGTTTCTTCTGGAAGATATGTTTTCTTCATCATCCCCAGCCTCATCCCACGCCTGTAAGGAGCTTCATGCTGAGGATCTGGTGGAGGCTGGAGGGATCCCAGCAGTCTCCTCCATAGATGCCCTTGGCGTGGGAAGGATGAGCACCGATGGTGATGGTTAAGGCTGCAGAGTTAAAGCTTCTCACTGCCTTGCTGAGGACCATAAATTAAAATGAGGCTGTGGGCTGGTAAATAAGGAAATGACCCATCGTTTGGGAAGATGGGGAGGAGCTCTCTCTGCATGGCTTGTTTTGCTGTAAAATCTCCTTTTTTTCCCCCACTCTCCCCTCTTTTAAGCAGCTTATCCAAGCACTCTCTCTGACAGACAGTGACAGCTTAGCTGTTAAATGTTGGCAGATGAGCCTGTCTGGTCCAAGCACGCCGTATCTCACGCTGGGGGAAGCCAACAGCTTGAGCAGTTGTTTCAGCTTATTCCCAGCAAGGCAGCGGAAGGGCTCGACGGGCGGGCTTGGCTGGAGGCAGCCGAGCGCTCCGAGAAGCCCTGGCGTGGAGCAGCCCTGGTCCTCTCCTGGGCAGACAGTTTCACACATATCTAAGGCTGTCAGCATGTCCAAACACTGTTATAGCTTGGGAAAGTGGAGTTTGGTGGGAAATCAGTCCTTTTGTGCTTACTTGCTTGGCTAGAACAGTTGGTAGCGTTGGTTTCTAGATCAGAGCCACAGCTGGAGATGGAACCTGCTGTGTGAGGAAGCCTGTGCATCCCAAGGGGTTGGATTTGGGCATGCTTCCCCCTCCCCAGGTGAGCCCAGGACAGGCTCCTCATCCCCAAGACGTGCTGGATCGGGGGGAGTGCGGGTCTCTCCATGGAAGGAAGCTTTGCCAAGCAGTGCCCTTCAAAATGTACTGTGTGAACCTGCACAGGATCAGTGAGTGACCACCAGTGATGATGCACTGGTCCCAGGTACTAACAGTGCACTTCAGAAGAGGCAGAGGTGATCCTGGTGGGCACTTGAGAGCAAAATCCAAGTGGAATTTTCCAAAACCGGTGCAGCATGTGCAGATTACCTGGATCAGAAAGTGCCTGGGCCCCTCCTGAGACCTGCTGGGCATCGCAGGCTCTAAGCAAACACTTGACATTGGCCATGGGTTGAAATACCTCAGAAGCTGAGCTGGCATAGGAAACCCAAACACTGAAGAAAGATTTGTTCATCCAAGAGCTTCTCTGCTTCTTTTCCAAACTGTATAAACCTATGGAGTGAAATGTATTGTCCTTTTTCAGGAGCTTTTCCTTTCTATAGCCGTAGGCTATCATGGAGAAACCACAGGTCAATATTATACCCAAAAGACCAGTCAGTTGAGAGCCTTTCCCATCACTGGACTTTTGTGAAAGGAGGCTTGGTGCCCCAGAAGACATTATTTCCTATCACAGTGTTTTATTTTAGATTATTTGTGATTAAATGAGTGTTCTAGGAAGAAGAATGCTTGTAATGCTAATATTGTTTGATTGAATTTGCCTAATTCTCTAAAAGGCTTTCATCTTTGTCTTCTCAACTGATGGTGGATCTACGAAGGGCACCTGAAACGTTGGTGTGATAGAACCTCTTCTTTCTAGAGCTTTTCTAAGATTTGTGCTATTTATCTTTCTTAACTCACTAAATAGTATTGCAGCCAAGTTCATCTCTCATCTCTAGATTAAGGCTGCTTTGCCTTTTGCTAAGGTTTTTGTACTGAGCTGGTGCTGTTGCAATACATGGGCAGATCATCTGCTGATGTAGCCAAGGGCTTCTGCCACCATCTGTGCTTTGTTGGGGTGAGCATAGGGTCACCAGTGTCCTGTGGTCATCTGCAAACCTGAGTGCTGTGTGACTTTTGAGATAGTTGGTCTCCAGTGTTTGCTGTTTTACTTCCTTACAAGCAAGTTGCAAGTTCTGCTGTGAGAGGCAGAGAGACTCACCTGACTCCTTAAGGAAGAAAAAGGGGGAGGAAAAGAGCCTGGAGAGGACAAGTTTTCAATCTGTGTCTGTTTAAAATTCTCGACAGGTGAAAAACTTGACAGACTGAGCAACCCCCGAAACATCAAGTCCCCGGTGTCAAAGCTTGGTGGTGCCATGTCCGGGCTGCAGATGCTCCCCGAGTGCACCCGCTGCGGGAACGGCATCGTGTAAGTGTGGTGGGGACCACGGCACAGGGACACGGCTGGGTCGGGTCCAACCAGACACACGGCTTAGGATTTGTAGCAGAACACCCTGCCTTTATAGCAGAATACCTTGACTCCCTCTCTGGTTTTGGCTATAAACCTGGAACTGAGGAATACGGTTTGGATTGCCCCTTTTAAGGGAATCCTGCAGCAAAACGGGGATGATTAATGGGGTGGTTTGTGCCCTGCTTATCATAGAAACTGCCCAGGGACTATGAATAGAACCAGTGGCACTGCCACCCTTTTGCTGCCTTACAGAGGGAGAAACGCTCCGAGGGTCAAGTAGAAGAGGTCTGCGGGTTGTTGTTTGTTTGTTTGTTGAAGAGTTACTCCCTGATGGATGGATGTTGGGTCTGATCTCAGAGAATGCAGGCATTTTTCTGCTTCATTGTGTTGTAATTTATGATCTGTTGTAATATACGTTCTGCTCAGGCCAGATTGGCTGCCGAGAGTCCTCTGCTCTGCAAATGCCTGTAACCATGTTCTTGCTGGTGCTGTGAGCTGAAGGGCTCTGCTCCAAAGGCTGCGGTGCCTGTGCGTGTGCAGCCCCAGCCCTGTAAGCAGCCCTTGGAGGATGCTGGCTCCCCATGTTCCATCTGGGCTGAGCTTTTAAGGCTCAGCTTGCACTGAGTGATGGAGAGGTGCTGCAGGGAGATGCAGGCAGATGGGAATGGGACATCCCATGGTGGAGCCACAGAGCAGAGCCCAAGAGCAGGGTGGTAACTTTGGGTTGGCTGGGATGGGAACTCAGTAGCACTCTTGCGTGTCCCTACTTGCTGCTTCCCTTCACTGACTCCGTTTCACTCCAGGCAGCAGGAAAGTTCGTCAGGGAAAGTTTAGACTTGCTGTTAGGAAAAAGTTCTTCCCTGAAAGGGTGATTGGCCATTGGAATGGGCTGCCCAGGGAGGGGGTGGAGTCACCGACCCTGGAGGTGTTTAAGGGGAGACTGGATGAGGCACTGAGTGCCATGGTTTAGATGATGGGTTGGTGTTAGTGTTGGGTTATAGGTTGGACTTGATGATCTTGGAGGTCCTTTCCAACCTTATGATACTGTGAAACTGTGAGAAGCTGTTTATGCTCATTGTCTCCCCACCTCACCCGAGTTCTCCCATCTCTCGCCAGCGGCACCATCGTCAAAGCTCGGGACAAGCTCTACCACCCCGAGTGCTTCATGTGCGACGACTGCGGCCTCAACCTGAAGCAGAGAGGGTATTTCTTCATCGAGGAGCAGCTGTACTGCGAGACGCACGCCAAGGAGAGGGTTAAGCCCCCCGAGGGATATGACGTGGTGGCTGTTTATCCAAACGCTAAGGTTGAACTCGTCTAAACCCAGGCTGTGCTCTGGAGAGGTCGAGCGGCCGCGCGCCCACCCACGTCCTCCCCGCCGGCTGCGCAATGTGGCTGTAATCAACCCCGATTACCAAAGCCCAAGTTAAAATGCCTTTTCCTAGATAAAACCGTTTACACTTGGGATCTCCAGGGGATGGTGTTGAAAGCATACGAGCAGGTTTTTCCCTTCTTTTTGACACTTTGCTTTTTGGGTTGCTGTGTTGGGTTATTAGTCTGTGCCATAAACTTATCCAAGATCTGTGTAAATATGGATTAATTCTCTACTTGTTTTCATATAAAACCAGTATTCCTTTTTTTTTTCCTTCTCTGTTCTGAAAAAGCAAGGAAGCTGTTTTAAAAGTTCACAGAATATAAGGCACTTTAACAAAAGAAGCTGACTCCTCTACTCTGAGCTTAATCTCCTGCCCTCCGACAGCCCCAGTGATTAAAAACTGAGGAGTTTGGGACTGGTACTGGTGGGTCAGGGTCTCCAGCTCAGCCCCATCCCAGATGTGCCGAGGAAGGGCTGTCTCTTAAAAGCAGTAATTGCTGTGAAATTCCCTGGATCAGGGCACTGCAATTTGAAGCCAGCATGGACTGATCAGAGTTCCCCCAAGAGATCTCCATACTATATGATGAGGCTTTTTTCTTCCTTCCTTCACTCCTGATTCAGCTATTCTCATCTAATCACCCAAGCACACCTTTAAAGGACACTGAAACAGCACGGAGCCCACCTTGGCTATTCCCACCTCCCTCGCTCCTGCCCATGGCTGTCCTTGCTTTGGCCATTCCAACTCTTTCTCAGCTTTTGGTGTATTTTTGTAGCTCTTTAGTTCTAGATCCCCCAACTGCTGCCATCTGGGTCTGCCTCGCAGCAGGGAGGTGGTCATAAAATCCCTCCTGGTGCTTAGGAAGGAACTGGACTGGTGATGAGCCCAGGTGTGAGCCCTGAGTCCAGAGGCAGCAGGTTTAGGTTTATACCTGTATCTCAAGGCTGTGCTTTCAGCCAGGTCCATGGTCCACTTTATTTGACAGGGAAAAGTTTTTGAGGATCTTGGGATGTTGCTTTGTTGGAGAAATGCTTTTTTTTCATGTTAGTGATTGGAAGAGAGAGAGAGGGGTTTTAGTCACCCAGCTGCTGGATGCCACCACGTGTGGTGGTAGGAGCCATGTTTGGTACCACGAGGTTATTTCTGCATTGTGACATCCTCCTTCCTCCTCCTCCTCACATGAGAGAAGGAGGACATGGGGGAGAAAAAGAATTGTCTGTGCTTGCTTCCCTTCTGTGGAAAAGGATAATAAGAGATGGGGCAATGGCCAAAGCTCTCCTTCCCCTTCTGGCTCTCCATAGGTTTGAGAAACCCAGGACTGGAGGAGGGTTGGAAGACTGGGTAAAGGTTGAGGCTGGGCATGCAGCTTCTTCCTACAGATGCTGCACCCCAAAAGGAGTAAGGATTTTAGGGTATTAAGGGCCACATTTAGACCTTTTTGTGTGATGCCTTACAGGGATTTGAGCAGCTCCTGCCCTGTGCCTGGCAGTGCCCCGGCAGGGCTGGGCTGCCCCAGTGTGCATCCTGGCTGGGTACCACCTCGCAGCCAGAGGGAAGCGGGCCATGCATGTTCCTGCCAGCAGCAGAACATCCAGCTCCCCTCCTTCTGCCATCAGGATTTGTAATAATTAAAGTACAAGAAACATGTGGAAACTTTTATCACAGTGCTGAGCCTCGTTTTTCTTGTGTTTGCACAGCCTCATGGGGTAGGTTGGACTTGGAGGAGTACTTGGGACAACTGTAAGGGATGAGACTAACAATATTCAGGTGGGAAGTGTTACAGCCCTTGTTTGCAGGTCTCTGCTTGGAGCTCCTTATTTTGCCATGGTCAGAAGCAATTGTTCTGAATTCCCCCATTATAACCTCTGAGCTCTGGTGTCCGCAGCTTGGAAGCAGAGGCTCCACCCAAACCCAGGACTGAATCCAGCTTGGCTGAGCGATGGAAAACTCATGACACAAGTGGCCCTGGGGTCTGTTCTCATTTTCAATGGAGAGGGCCTCAGCTGGGACTGTGGTTCGTCCCCTGCAGCTCTTGCCCCCTGTTCCACTCCATCTGCGTGCTGGTTGTGTCCTGTGGGAATGCTGGGCATCTTGCAGCCCTAGCACAGGGCGCACCTTAGAAATTCATAAATTGTTTCATTGCCCTCATTTTGAACACCTAACTGAGCTGGCAGGGCATCCTGCTGCCCTCACTCAGCTGCTGCACCAATACAGCACTGGGAGCACTGGGCGTGGGACTTTTTATTTGAAACCACGTTCCCAAAAATCAATTTTTCCACATGGTTGTCTCGTGATACCCTTTCTTAGGAGTAATCAACTCATTTGATGCCCTTTGGGGAGCGTTGGGGCTGGAGCTGCCTCACACAAACCCATCCCAGGGCACACTGATTGCTGGCTTTGGGCCACATCATTCACGTTATCGGGTTTGCAGGAGCGAGCGAGCCTCCTGCGCCTCTGGGTGAGGCTGTGTGACTGTAACCATGGGGAAGGAGCTGTTTATATGAAATGCAAAATAAAATTGTATTGTCAGTTTGATGTCTCCCATTACTTAGCTCGGCCTTTGCCTGGTCCCCAGCTGGGTCTCTCCAGCAGTACCTACTTGTGGGAGGGTCCCTCAGCATCCAGGTAAGGCGGGTGCTGGATACACTTCAGCAAGAGTCTTGAAGGTGTTGTGCGTTGAGAGCCTTGTTTGAGGTTTGCCCCGTGTTTTGGCAGAGTGTTGGTTGTGTTTTTTCAACTCCCGAGACCTTCCAGGGACCCTGTGTCCCAGTGGACACAGAGATGGGAAGGGCCATCGAGTCTCTGCCTGTTTTATGAACAGCAAGTGCCTGGCTCCTCTCCACAGGTGTGACCCAGCCCATCCTGTGGTGGTCTCTAGAGTTTTAGTGTGTCTGCCTGTACTTAAGGCCAATGGATTTGGTTGATTAGCAATATTTAAACAGCCACTGTGCTGCTCCAAGGGTACCTTCTCCCACTGATGGACCAGGAGTCGTAGCTCTGTGGGGCTGGGGATGTCACCTGCCACTTCACCATGGGAGGGCCCCAGGCTGGAAAACACCCTTCTCCCCGCGGTTGTGCAAAGCGTGGAAGAGCTGTGAGCAAACTGCGCTCCTGGAAATCCCCCTGTGCACTGTGGCACTTCCCCGAGCCTGGAGCTGCAACACCAGCACAGTGGGGGCAAAACTAGTCCCAAAAGCTCTGTCCCACCCCATCATTTCTGACCCTCAAACCACAGAAGCCCGCTGGGTGCAGCACAGGGGCTCAGGGCGGTCAGGGCGGGTGTGCTGGGATGCAGCAGAGGGATCTGCACTTCTGTAGCTGGATCTCCATGGGTCTGGAGTTAAGGGTTGGTCTTCAGTTCACTGTTATGTGGGAAAGTCAGAAGCAATGCGAGTGAAGAGCCTCCAACAGGGATTTAATCTACAAGGTTTCCTTTGGAAAGCGATTATATATGGGAATTACTGCTTGTATGTGCCTAAGATATTTAGCAAATCCTCTGAGGACCCACCTGTGGCATGAAAGATTTTCATAGAGTTTGGGGCTGTGTAACTCCATGTCTAATTAGTGCACATGTTCAAATAATTAACACACTGGTGACTCCCCAGTTAGTGATTTTCTATGCATACTGTGTCAGATGGGTTAATACATTGCAGCCACCAAGTCCATCTGCCCCAGGCACTGCTGCTGTGGGGCTTTGTGGGTGCCCCATCCCTGAAGGTATTCAAGGCAAGGTTGGATGGGGCTTGGAGCCCCCTGATCCAGTGGGAGGTGTCTCTGCCCATGGCAGTCGAGGTGGAGCTGGATGGGCTTTGAAGTCCCTTCCAACCCAAACCATTCTACGTTTCAGTCCCAGTGCTGAGCTCCCTGAATGGGGGACATAGGGTACCAAGGCCCCCCCGAGCCCCCTGCTGTCCCTGTGGCAGCTCTGGCCCAAGCAGCAGCCGCCCTCTGCCCTGCCCAGTCCCAGGAGCCTCCTCCAGGCTCCTCACTGCTCTGGAATAAATGACACATAAGATCAAATACAGCAAAGGGCACCATTTATTAACTAAATGAGGTGGGACCAGGGCCAACCTGATTCAAGTTCTAATTGTTTAACTTTTTCCATGTATCATCATTAAATTTTCCTACTTAGCCAGGCATTATTTCCACCACCACACCTCCTTTCTTCTGCTGCTTTTGTTTGGAGTTGTTTAACTTTGCTTTTGTTATTGGATGGCTGCCCCAGGGACCATAAAAAATCTCAGCTGGTCCATTTGTATTGGGATAAAAGTCTTTGTGCCATGGGCAGGGAGGCAGAGGGAAAGAGGCCTTTTGGAGAAGTTCCCTCTCCGCCCTTTCTCATGTGTGAAAGAGGCTATTTTAATTACTTCAGGGGATAAAGTATTCCCCACATATATAACAAAACAGACAAAACTGCTCGTGACAGCAAGGGCACTTTTCTGCAACTTATTTTGCCTCTTTTTCTCCCTGGGAAAGCACAGAGGAGGCACCCCCAGAGGTCCCTCGGCCCAGGAGCTGCTTCTCACGCTGGGATATTTAAATATTTTGAATTTTTATGTGGTCCTAAAGCAGTTCTTTCATGCAGGGAGGGCTGGTGCTCAGGGCCTGGGCTGCGACCAGCACTGCTGCGTTGGGCAATGAACAGGCACAGGGTTCCTCACTTGCTGTGCAGCCACTGCTCAAGCAAGCTTCAGGGTTTAGTGTTTATTAATGGAAGCAACCTCTTTTTGTGGAGGAGACACCTTAGTTCTTCACTATCACATCTGCAGGGTGTTGAGAGGGCAGTGGCCAGTGTCTTGTCCTCCCTGAGTTGATTGACTTAGAGGAGACACAAGCTGCTGGCACCACGGGGTGGTGATGCTGAGGGATGCTGAGCATCATCCTTGGAAAAGCCAAGGAGGCCACCTGGTCCCTGCTCCTGTGTCCAGGGAGCACCAGCCACCTACATCCCTCCCAGGAGGTGTGTAGTCTGTCCTCAGAAAGGAGACTCCCAGCTTCCCCAGGCTCATTCCTGAGCGCGGCAGTGTCTCCTGCACCATCTAGTGATGGAAACCGAAATATCCAGCGGTTTTAGGCAGGATGGGAGAAGAACCTGCGCTGTGAGGATTCTCGCGTCGTGGTTCCTGAGTGGGAACAACGCAATCCACCTGGGCAGCGCTGCTGAGAAACGTCTGGCGAAAGCAGCTCTGGGAGAGACTTGAAAAGCTACGGTGATGGGTTTGAGCCCATCCCCTGAGCTCTTGGGCGCTGTCAGAGGTCCCAGCTCTTCTCCGGTAAGGTCTCTTGCCTTTCCTTGCTCTGACGCACCCCTGCCTGCTCTGTCCCACATCACTGTGCCCTGTCCCAGAGGCTGAGGGGCCAGGGAAGCAGGATGGGGTGGTGCTGCCCAGGGCACTGGTGCTGCTCCTCAGTGCAGAGCTCCACAGGACACCTCAGTGCATCTTCTCCTGCTGCCGTGGAAGTGTGTGCTCTCTTACCTGACCAGAGCAACGTTGCACCAGGCAAAATTATTTAAGTCCTTGGTCAGTGGTGGATGGTCTTGGGAAAGTGACTCCACTTGATAGGTGTGTTTGGGGTTTTTTTTATCCCAAATCCTTGTATGGATCCTACAGGCAGGCACCCTGTCCATCTCTTTATGGGATTCCTACCAGGAGTATGATTGCCTGAGAAAATAATCACAGAGTGCTTGTCTGCCCAGCTCTGCTTAGGAGGGGAAAAGTACACACACCACTGCCAGGAACTGGGAAGCAATGGCCACAACTGCCCTTAAAATCTCTAAGTCCTGTAAATTAATGCATTTTCAAGTGAGCATTTCATGGGACAATCCTTGGTCCTGCTCCGTGGCTGTGTGCAGTCACATTGTGCCGCCGAGACAGCAACAAGGCTGGAATGAGCTAAGAGCCTTTTCAAGAGCTGCCAGAGACAATTTTCCCCCAGATGCCATGGGTCCAGTGGGATGTGGCCCTGATGACATGATCAGGAGCTCCAGGGCAGAGAGCAAGCAGGCAGGAGTGTGAGGCTTTGGGCAGAGTACGGCCGTACCACGCTCAGGCCAGGTGGCACACGTGCTCCTGCACTGGGGTGTGGAGCCCCTTGGAGGACACTGCAGACTCAGCAAACACTTACAGAATGGATTGTGCTTTGCCCTGTCAATAAGCAAGCTTCCACATGATCCAAGTGCTGCGCAAACAGCACAGAATTACACAACTCTGAATTACCACGTTTTCTTAATTGCCAGCTCTTGAGCTGGCTACGGGGAGGGTGACACAGTAATCCCACCAAGGCAGAGGATCTCTTGAGAGGAGCCTTGCCTGAGCAGAAGAGATTGAACAGAGCTGCTGTGGGCAGTAACCACCCTAACTCAGAGCAGACCAGGAGCTTGACTGGTTTAGGCCAAGTTAGAGAATCTGTTTGCAAAAACAAACAAACAAACAAACCCCAAAATATTTGCACAATAAGTGGTTTCTCAACCATTCAAAGATTTGCTCCCTCTCCCCCTCTGATGGAGGTACTCATCTTTGCTCTGCCAGCTCGTCAGCATCTGAATTCACTTTACAGGAACCTCTCCGACCTCATTTCCCACACACTACTCCTCATCTAATGGCTGAAAGTGTGTTTTAGAAAGCTGTAGTGAAATGCTTTCAGAGGGGTCATTTGGGAACTAGGACTGGTCCTTCCCCTACAGTGAATTACTGGCTACTAATTCCGTGTGGTTTTCATAAGTTCTGTGCTGGGGTTGAAGCATCCCTCGTGCTGGATGAGAAGTGGGGTTTGCAATGTGGGGATCACCTGGCAAAGCCTGGTAGAAGAGTGTCATCACTCTGGGCTAAACTGACTACACAGCAGCTCGTTGGTGCTGGGGCAGAGCTGGCCAGAACACAAGCTGCTTCTGTAAATACTGATTTATGCAGATACAAGAGGAAGCCCCATGGTGTTAAACACATGAAAATTAGAATACTTTAAGTATTCCTCTGCAAACCAGGTAAACCTGAATGTCATACACGTCTAGAGCTTCTTTTCAATGTGCTAAATTTCCAGTCTAACCACAGTTATTTTTATGAGCACTGCAAATTATTCCTCTGTAAACAATTACTGTTGGCTGAATAATTATTAAGATTGCATTAACATTAATGCTTCAGACAAAGCAGTCCCAATTCCTTATTTCCCCCTGAGAGCAGGCGTGCGTTGCCTGTCTTTGCTGTGGTTCTTGCACAGCTGCGGGGCAGAGCAGGGCAGGGCTGCCTGCGAGACCCCGATCTGCCCCAATCGGCCCCTGCCCTGGCTTCTGCTCCGGTCTTAGGTGGCTCAGGCCTGGCATTCGGTTGCCATCTCCGGGCAGGAGTCGTCTAAATCTTCCCTGTTCACTGCGTGACTCCCCATTGCTCACCCTGAGTAGCGGCAGATCTCTGCCTGCCCTGGATAAATGCTGCCATCTGCTTCTCCTCCCCAGGCACTGCCGCAGCCATCGCTCCCTGCTCGGTCCCTCCACCTTCCCACGCACCCTCACAACCCTCTGATCATCTCTGCTGGAGAGATATTCCCCCACCTGCCCTCGTCTGCTGCCGGCACAGCATCCTCAGCCTTGCATGGTCAAACTGTGCCATTCCCAAGGGAACTGTGCCGTTCCAGCGAGTCAAAGGTTGTGCCTATTTTAAACATCACAGTGTTTCTGAGTGCCCCTTGAGTTATTTCAGAAGATGACAGCGTTGCTCAGATCTCCAAAATGGCTTTACCAGCTGTCTCCATATCTTACTCCAGGCAAAGCCAAGAGTCACGTGTAGAGCAATAATAGTTAACAGATAGGTATTTGAAATATAAAAAGCTCCACTCCTGGGGCCAGAGCTGCGACAGGCTCCTTCAGACCAGACACTGCTGACCTTGTCTGCTGCATAAACACTCCTGGGCTGCAGATAATGACAGATTTTTCAGGGACTGGGAGCACATTTGGTTTCTAAAGCTGTGTATGATGCTTATTTTCCCCCATGCTGGCATGTACGAGGGGCTCTCCTCACTGCTGCCAGGCAGGAAATCCTGGTGGGGGTTTCAGCAAGGGTGGGATTCGGGACTCGGGGAGGGCTCGCGGCTCTGGAGCCATCCTATTGCTCCCAGTTATCCAGCCATCCCATTGCTCCCTCACCGGCTGCCCTGCATCCTGCCCCGTCCCAGTGAGATCACAGGGGCTGGTACTGTCACATCCCAATCGAATCTGAGATAAATTCGGGAAATGTTCTCCATGCAAAAAGGGAAATTGCCTCATTGGGAAAGCTCTGGGGATGTTGCAGGAGAAAGGCAGGTGCAAAGGAGGAAGGGACCAGAGATGCTACGGGGTAAACACGGATGCTGAGGAGTGGAGGGGCTGACGATGTTGCGGGGCGGAGGGACCGGGGCAGGCAGAATCCCCGATCGAACCTCAGATACGTACGTGAAATATTCCCCGTGCAAAAACGGAAAACGCTTATTTGGGAAAGCTCTGGGGTGGCTGCGGGGGTGGGGGGGGGGGGAGGACGCGGGTGCGGAGGGGTAAGGATCAGGGATGCTGCGGGGCGGAGGGACCAAGGATGCTGCGGAGCGACGGGAGCTGGCAGCATCCCCGATCGAGCCAGAGATAAACATGTGAAATATTTTCCATGGAAAAAGGGAAAACACTTCTTCGGGAAAGGGCCAGCTGCGGGGGAAAGGCAGGCGCAGAGAGGGAAGAGACCGGGGATGCTGCGGGGGAAACGCGGATGCTGCGGGGCGGAGGGCCCGGGGATGGCAGCATCCCCCCAGCCCTCCACCCACTCCTCTCTCCGCCCCCCGGGGGGGGCCGGGCCGGGGCGGAGCCGCCGCGCGGTGCCCGCAGAGCGCGCAGAGGCCGCTCAGAGAGCGCGCAAGTCTCGCGCACCGGCGGCGCGATGCGCGACTACGATGCGGCCACCGCATTCCTGGGCGAGTGGGGCCGCTTCCAGCGCCTCGTGTTCTTCCTGCTCAGCGCCAGCATCATCCCGAACGGCTTTAACGGGATGTCGGCGGTGTTCCTGGCCGGCACCCCCGAGCACCGGTGCGCCGTGCCCCGCGGCGCCAACCTGAGCGGCGAGTGGCGGGCGCACAGCATCCCGGCGGGGCCGCAGGGCGCCCCGAGCCGCTGCCGCCGCTACCGCCTGGCCGCCCTCGCCAACTTCTCGGCGCTGGGGCTGCGGCCGGGCTCGGATGTGGAGCTGTCGGCGCTGGAGCAGGAGCCGTGCCTGGACGGCTGGGAGTACAGCCGCGACGTGTATCGCTCCACCATCGTCACCGAGGTGCGGGCACCGGCCGGGGGGGGGTCGTTCTGCATCGTAGGGGGAGCGATGGTGAACAGGGAGCAGCGTCCAGCGGGACCAGTGGGAGGGGTCCAGGGTGGAGGTGATGCTACGGGGACAGGGAGGGATCCGTGAGGTGATCGGTCTCAGGGGGAGCTGCTTATCTTTATTATCTGATTGAAACCAGCTCCACTATCGCCACCGAGGTGCGGGCACCTCCCCGCTCCCAGCTGTGCCGGGGCGTTCTGCCCCGGAGGGGCACGAACAGGGAGCAGTGACCGGTAGAGGTGATGCTGTGGGGAGAGGGAGGTATCCATGGGGTGAATGGTCCCGGGAGGAGCCCCTCGTTCTTATTATCCCATTAAAACTTAAGCTCCACCATCAGGACCGGTGCCTGTGGGAAGGGGTCTGGGGTGAATGGTCTCAGAAGGAATCTCTCATCCGTATTATCCCTAAGGTGTTTCCATTGAAAGTGTTTTCCATTGAAACTTCAGTTCCACCATCATCACTGAGGTGTGGAGACACCAGGCTCTGCCAGGGCTTTCTGTCCTGGGCGGGCACGAACAGGGAGCCGCAACCAGCATGACCAGCATCTGTGGGAAGGGGTCCGTGTGCAGGTGGTGTTACGGGGAGAAAGAAGGATCTGAGGGGTTGAATGGCCTCGGGAGGAGCCCCTTGTCCTTATCCTGGATGTGTTTTCCATTGAAACTTCAGCTTGTTTTGTTTGGAAGGGGAGGCAAAAGCTGAAAATAGAAGCCCGATCGTTTCCTCCTGCCAGCACACTGGCCATCCCTGTAAACTTTCTGTCTGAGGGAATCACTTGTTCCCAGTGTCACTTTGGATGGGGACACAGACGCTTTGCGGTGGACACATGGGCAGCCTTGCTGAGTCCAGAGCAGTGACAGCAGTGGGTCCTCGCTGGCCCAGTGCCCCATGCCAGGGCTGCCGGCCGTGCCGGTGGCTTTGGTGGCCGTTGGCACTGGGTTAGGTGAGCCAAGGCAGGTGCTGTGGGAGCTGCCTGCGGTCCATGGCACACCGGCTCGCTGCGACAGGCTCCTGCGGGGACCCGGCCCCGGGCTGTCGGCTTGTTTTTTAAGGCTGTACAATGGCATCATTTGTACGGGGTGTCTTGTGGGCACGGTGACGGGTTGTGTAAGTGCTTGATTGTTTTTTCCGGTCATGCCGTGGTGCGGCGGAGGAACTTGCGCTCTGTCTGCCCACGCTGCTGGGGAGCGCAGAGCTGTGGCAGGGAAGGAAAACACAATTCCCCTGCAGCTGCGGGGCTGCTGCTGCTCTTCTGGTTGTGTGTGAGGGGTCAAGGAGCAATGGGCTCATCTTCGTGCCAGCTGGCATTTGGGTTTGGCAGCTGGTGGGCACCGTGGCCACTCGGTGAGCTGTGTGTCCCAGGTAGCTCGTGCAGCGGCGGCTCGGCTTGGTTAGAAAAGACCTTTGAGATCGAGTCCAACTGTACCTATCCACTACTGAACCATATCCTTAAGCGCTTCATCTACCCATCTTTTGGCTGTGGTGTTTGCTTTTCAATACCTGCAGTGACAGCAACTCCACCACCTCCCTGGGCAGCCTCTGCCAGTGCCTGAGAACCCTTTCAGTGAAGGAATTCTTTCTGATGTCTAATCTGAACCTGCCCTGAAACAACTTGAGGCCAGTTCCTCTCATTGTATCACTTGTCACTTGGGAGAACAGATCAATGTCCACCTCGCTACAGTCTCCTTTCAGGGAGTTATACACAGTGATGAGGTCTCCCCTCAGCCTGCTCTTCTCCAAGCTAAACACCCCCAGTTCCCTCAGCTGCTCCTCATAGGACTTGTTCTCCAGCCCCTTCACCGGCTTCTTTGCCCTTCTCTGGACACGCTCCAGCCTCTCAATGTCCTTCTTGTAGTGAGGGGCCCAAAACTGAACCCCGGATTTGAGTCTCGAGTCCCTGTGACTCAGCAGCAACATCCACCACCAAAAGCACTGGACAGAGATGCATCCAGGAAAGGTGTGACTGCAAAGCAGGGTTTTGCAGACGTGAACTCAGCTGTGCTAAAAAACACAAAGAGGGAGGCAAGCAGGGAAAGGCTCCAGGCTAGGGGAGGGCAGGACATGGGCAAGGGATGCCAGCTGCCTCTTGCGTGCTCAAAGCAAAGCCATTGGCACGTGTGATGCCCGTGTGTATACCTTGCCGTGTGTGCTGGTGTTTGTCCCGGGTCACTGTGGATCCCTCACAACACCAGCTGAGGGCAGGGGGTGGTCGGGAAGCTCATCCCCACTCCTGGCCGTGGGTGAAGCGTAGATGCAGCCCCCCTGTGCCATGCAGACATGCCCGGGGCAAGCCACGGGCTGGCACGGCTGCGTGGGGGCTGCGTGGTGGCCACTGCCACTCTACAGAGGGAGACTGGAGTATCCTGGGGTGGCTGTGAGCTCATCAACTGCTATTTGGAGTTAGCAGTTGTTCTGAGGGAGACAGTAATTGACGCAAAAGGAGGAGAAATGCTATTCCTTCTTAATGAGCAGCGAACAATTTGTGTTGGCAGATGCCAAACAAGAGCCAGATTGGATGGGACACAGCCGTGGAGTTTGCCATGGGGCTGGGACACACCAGAGAGGCAACAGCACATTTGGAGATGGAAACCAAGTACCAGGTCCCCATCTGTAAACCAGATGGAAAGAAGGATGCTTGTTTTGTTTTAGAATTGTCACGGACATTTGGAAAAAATAGAGTTTGGTTTTAAAAGAAGTAAAACAGGCTCTGATGAAACCCTGAAAAGAAGCAGTTCAGTTAAACTTGAGATGATTGTTTTTGTACCCAACATTTTTCTCAGTATTAGGAAAGACAAGCCAGGACACGCCATCAGTGAAAAAATTCTTCAGTTCAAGAACTCAATTGAGGAGCAAAACTTGATGGTACAGGATTAAGCACTGGAGGTTTTATTTGATGGGTGCAGTTGCATCAAATCCTGTTATGATTGCTGCTTGAAGGGAACAGGCTGGGAGATGCCAGCTCAGCACTGGTGTTACTTGGTCTGCAGGGATGTGCTAAACCCTGGGAACAGAGGATCCCAGGCTCAGTCATCTGCTTGATCTTAGAATGAAGATGATGGTGGAAATGTCTATGTATCCTCAGCACAGTTGTAAAAGGAGATCATCAGGCCAGGGTGCTAAGAATGAGGGTGGAAGTGATGATCAAGTGGGAAGGTGCTGTCAGTGTGGGGTTAGATGTGAACCACTCCTGAGATGAAGGGGCTGCAGGGTTTCCGTTTGCTTCACAGGGCTCAGCTCTGAGGAGGCTCTCAGAGTGCAGGAGCCCCTCAGCCTCCAATTGTCCTGACTTAAAATCTCTGATCACATAAGCAAGTTGCTGCTGCACTGAGTTGGTACCACTTGTGCTTGCACAAGAGGGCTTGAGCCTGTCCAGCAGGTCCTGACCCCAAAAGCAGGGCTGCTTCTCTTTCACCTCCTTTTCTGCCTTCTGCACTTTAAAATTAATTTAAAAGTTGCCATATGCATTTTTGTTATATTGGGAGTTTTTCTATCTGGAACTAAACCTCCTTCTGCTATAATTCCAGATAATGGTGCTGCGACCTGACAGTACTTAGAGGTTCAAGCACGAGCACCTGTTTGGGGCATGAGCAGTTAATTCCCTTCAGCTGGGTTGTCTTGCAGCACATTTCCCCTGCTCCCAGGGAACACACTCTGGGCTGCTCCTGGCCACCAAGGTGTAGCATGTGCCCCAGGCACACTGCAAGACCCTTGGAAGGGTGAAGCAAGTCCAAAGGCTTTGCTGGGGTCCCTCATCTGCATCACCCTGCTCAGCCTGTCTGTCCCAGCCTCTGCATGGACTCCTCAGTGAAGGAAGAACCAGAAGCTTTTGGGACTGGCAGAGGTGAATTGCTGTGGTTTGAAGACATCTGAAGGAATTTTCTCTTCCCTTATGGCTTTTTCCAGCAGCAGTGATCAGCCCTGCCCAGCCCTGGCAGCCTGCCCTGGCGCTGGGGCACAGAGGTGTCTGTGCCCATCACTCGTGTGCTGAGCCAGTCTCATCACTGGATTTTGTGTCCAGGGTGCAGCACAGGGCAGTCAGTGAATATTTTTTAATCTCTCTTGAGCTGTTTGTCTTCAGATTTACTCTTGGGAATGAGGTCAGATTTTCCCTGGTTTGCAGCCTCGGCCATTTACACGAGGTTATCTTCTCTGGTGTGAACGGGCTGATACTCAGGATGGTTAATTAGTGATTTCTGATTGAGAATGCAGGCAGCAGGGTGGCTTGGGGCAGCCAGGGCACCGGCAGTTTCAGTTTTTCAGAAAGCCTCTCCATCCATAGCTTTCTCTCCAGCAGTGCCTGGCAGATTTTGCTCTTCCAGTAGCTGAGAGCTCATGGGAAAGAGTTGGAGGGATTTGATGGCAATAAAGTGATTTAACAGTGCTCTTCTTGAACAGCCTTTATTCCTAGTGTTCAGAGCACTGGCTTGGAAGGTTACATGAACTTTGCTCTCCAGTATGCTTAGGCAGGGACAGTACAGACTTACTTGTTTCCTGGTTAATGAGTAATTAGTCCAGTGCAGACAGTTTGGAAGGTGTAGCTGTAGGTAGTATGGCCATGGCTGGGCTCCTGTGTCCGTGGAGTGCTCAAGTGCTGGCTGTGGTGGTGCTACATCTGAGGAAAAGGTCAAATAAGTTGAATTTCACTTTTTTGCCAAGTGCTGCCTGCGAGGAGTCAGCACACAATGGATCCCCTAAAGGCCCAGAGGTTCAAGCACTAATGAAATCGTGCGGTGTCGACACCTGCTGGGCGTGAGCCACCTCCAGAGCCAGTGCCTTCGGGGAGGGGAGGCTGGGCTTTTGGTGGAAGACACGATGTACCCCTAGAGTTGGGCTGTACAGGGCATGGCCCAGGTCCCACCTGCTGTGTGTGGTGTTGGCTTTAGTATAGGTGATGTGTTTTTTTCACTCAACAGCTTCAAGTATGCTTGGAGTCAGATAGATTTGATGTATTTGAGTGTTTTCTGGTCAAATCCAGCAAGTTCCTGCAGGCAGCGACCCCTCTCCTGCCAAGGGCTGCTGCAAGCTGTTTACTCCATCCTGCAAATCTTAAAAATTTAACCCTGTATAATGTTTTTTTGCTGGCTGGGCATGTGTACCATGGGTAAAGGTAGAGTGAACATCTGGGGAGGAGGCATTTGGCACTAAGGAAACACAGGTAGCAACTCAGTTTCATGGGCAAGTTATTCTTTAGCTGGGTTTATTTTGCAGCCAAAGTGCCTTTGGCACGGTGGAGGCATTTTAAAAGGGTTGACCCTTTACCTGGAGCAACTGAAGTCTGAAGGTCCAGGAGCAGGCTCTGTGCTGGCAGCCCCAGAGCTCAGCACCCACATAGTTAATCATGGTCTGTATCAGCTGCAAATTCTGCCACCTCACTACTCGCCTGCTTTCCCAGAGCAGGGAAAAGGAGGATGTGGCAAAATGTCTGTGTAAAGTAGGACCAGGTGAGCCTGGCTGTCTTGGAGCTGCCTGTGGCTCCCACAGCTCACAGAAGCTGCCCCTCCACCACCCTTCCTTCTTCCCTGCTTGCTCTGTGGAAGGCAATGCTTGTTTTTAATGCTGTGTTTCCTGAAGCTGAATTTTGCTTCATTTTCAATAGGGAGCTTGATTTCCACCAGCTTTCTTTCCAGAAATCTCAGTTTTCTTTGGCCTGTGAAGTGGATCCCTGTATCTGTTTTTCACCACTAGCATCCCTGACCTCTTGACCCTCACACTCCTACTCCACCTACAGTGAAGCTAAAGGCAGGTTGCTCGGCCTGGCCAGCTCAATCCTCCCCACCTCTCCATCCCCAGCAGGGATGAGAAAGTATTTTACAGAAAAAGATGCCATTTTTGTTAGTAATCAGATTTAAATATTTAGATTTAGTTGAGATCTTAGGAAGAAATGTTTTCCTGTGAGGGTGGGGAGGCCCTGGCACAGGTTGCCCAGAGAAATGGTGGCTTCCCCATCCCTGGAGGTGGTCAAGGCCAGGCTGGATGGGGCTTGGAGCCCCCTGGTCCAGTGGGAGGTGTCCCTGCCTGTGGCAGGGGGTGGGACTGGATGGTCTTTGAGGTCCCTTCCAACCCAAACCATTCCATGATTTTGTGATTCTATGATTTCAGTCCTCAAACCTCCATCCTCCCATGTTTAAGATTCCATGCCTGTCTCTCAGAAAGGCACGGACTATGTTTTTAAATCATCTCTTTTTGTCCCATAGCTGGCATTACTTTGCAAGCAAAGCGGCAGAGGTACCCAGCTGCCCTCTGCTGCAATTGCACCCTCGCTCTGCCTGAAAACAGGCTTTGATTGCATCGCTTTCCTAACTGATAGTGCAGAGCAAACTGCATCAAACCACACCACATCCCCCTGTGCTTGTTCTTCTGCAGCAGCAGCAAAGTGTGGCCACTGACCCACTGGCGGTTTGGTTTGGTTTTGGCAGGGCTCACAGTGCTCTTTGTAATGCAAGAGCTGCTCCTTTTTGTTGCCTGCAGCTGAGCTGAGGAGCTTGGGCAGCCCAGAGGAGGGAGTTCTGCCCCTGCCTTTTCCTGGGCTTGGTCACCCCCCGCTTGTCGAGATGGCTCAGCCTCTCTGTTCCCTGGGCACAGGGTGAGCACTGGTACTGACGATATCTCTGTCCTCTGATAACACAGTTAATTAGTAAAATTATGCTATACTTTGATCATTGATCTAATTAGCTTACCTTTGTGGTAGAATTATCTGATCTGAGACTGACAAGTCTGAAGTCTATCCGTGAGTGCTCCTGGCAGGCGTGTCTTGACCAGGAGATGAGTCAGTGGAAGGGGAGCAAGCCCTGGCAGAAACACACTCAGCTGTAACTTTGGTGAACTGAGAGTCATGATGCTGGTTATATTTTTTTTTTTTAAAACCTTGTCTGGGGTTATGAGAGGCTTTAGGTGGAAGTTTCCACGCTGGCTCCTGTCCTAAGCCTCCAGCGCCACTCGCGAGGCTGAGCGATGGGCAGTGAGTCAGTCCTGCAGGTTGTGGGGATGGGAAGGGATTTGGAAACACGCCAGCCTAGGAGATTTTATTCTGTGCATCTTCTCCCACACGTTTTGTCGAACCCAGAAGCTGTAGAAATGCAGTGGGGTTTGTGCTGGCAGAGGCCAGGTAAACTGAAAACTTTCCATAGGCAGGGCTGGGACAGTCCTTCACCCTTGTCCCATCGTTCTGCTTTTCTGGTGGGGAGCATCTCGGGCCGTGGGGAGCTGGGTCCTGGGTGTCGGGGGGGTCTGATTGGTGTGTGCTAGGGAGCTTGCACTGGGAACAGGGTCAGGGAAACCCTTCAGCTGCACGCACCGACTGCCCATCGGGTTTGGCATCGCTGGCCGCTCACCAACTTCAGGGGTGATGGGGTCCCATCAGACAACTGCTGGTGTTTTGGGGGGCTTTGGGCTGATATCTTGCCTGGCGAGGTGACTGCTTGCCTTTGTTTTTATGCCTCAAGCAGGGCATCCAGGCAGCGACCTTCGCTGGGGGAACAGTGCTGGTGCCACTGACAGGTGGAAACGTGGGTGTGGGGAGGCTGAATTCAGTCACGTGGAGGTGTGTGTGTGTCTCCAGCCAGAACCCTGTGCCTGCATGAGGCTCGACGTGGCATTTGAGCACAGTCCCTTCTTTTGCAGTGGAATCTGGTGTGTGAGGATGACTGGAAAGCACCGCTGACCACCTCCCTCTTCTTCGTGGGGGTCCTCATCGGCTCCTTCATCTCAGGGCAGCTCTCAGACAGGTAATGTCGCTGCTGCCACTCTGCCCAAGGGCAGAGCAGGGCAGTCCTACTGCCACAGCTCGTGTGTTTGGTCTTAGGAGGTCTTAAATGTCCACTTACATGAGTTTTGATCAAAATGAGGTAACTGGCCTGGCTTCTTCAAAAATCCCACCCTTGATCTACCCCAGGCATAGGATTGCTGCCTCTTGGGCACTTCAGGAGACCAAGAACTGATCTCCATGAGGAACCCACGTGGGCAAATGCCTGGTTGATGGTGCTGGCAATTTCTGCTGCCTTACGTCCCCTTTGAACTCATACAACAAACCCACTCAAATTTGCATGTTTTCATCTTTAATTTGGCAGTGTAATATAAAAAAAGCTTAAACGGTGAAAACAAATCCATTAGCATTAATAAGTAGAGCAATTTCATGCTTTAAAATGGTATCTGACGTGAACACAGTTAAATATGAGTTTAATTCAGAATAAGTGTCACAGTTTACAATGACAAAACCAGCAATTCTTTTTGCACCAACCTAATACGTCCCTTCTGAAAGTCTCTGCCTCCCTCTTTATACAGCCCTGAACCTTTTTTCCTAAATCATTACAGTGGGGTCTCCAGTACTGCTCTGGTTAATGAGGGAGTCATAAGAGCAGCAACGCTCCTCTGGGTGTTTAGCAGAGAGGTTTCAAACCTTGATGTGAGTCTAAATGCCAAAGCCTCAAGCATTAAACTCTGTGTGATCCAAATTTGATCTCCTGACTCTCACCCCCAGTGCAGAATCGGTCGGTGTTCCTGTTTGAAAGAGAGACGAGATCATTGCTAAATCCCAGCCTGCCCGGCAGCCCCGTCGCCTTCTCACATGAGCTCCTCCTGGGCTTGTTCTGGCTGTGCTTTGTCAGTAGAAGGGGTGTCCTGAGCCTGGCCAGAGCCATCTCCCCTGAGCTGGCGATGCAGCCCGTGCAGAGGGCAGCGTGCCCTGGACCCACGCGGGCGTGCAGACCCACACGGAGGGATGCTCTTACCTTTCCAGAAGAAAATGCTCTGTGCTTCCAGTGCAGAAAAGTGGGTGAGAGAAGGGATGGGATGTGTGTGCAACTTAGAGAGACAGAAACCAGTTGATAAATCTGTTTAACAGGTTCAGAGTGTAATGGTGTTGCAGCGTGTAGGTGCCAGCCCCCTGAATGCCGTCATATCCTAACTTTCAGCTGCGTAGCTTGCAGTCTCTCTCACTTGTATGCTGTTGTCTAGTTTATTTAGTCCCTGTCTAGTGGTTCCCTGGACTTTTTGCTCTTAATTTTTCTTCTTGGTTTATTTCATAGGTCTTGGAATTGTTACCTTTTTTTTGTGCTTATGCGAATGATAAAATTCTTTGAAGTGAGTGAAACTTCAGGTTGTTCTAAGCAGCATCTCTTGAGGTTGTATATTTGTGCTGTCTCATGCTCTCTTCTATAGCCCTGCTCCATAAATAAACACTGTTTCAATAATCATCTCCTTTATATTTTGCAAAAGGTTTGGCAGGAAGAATATCCTTTTTTTGACGATGGCCGTGCAGACTGGCTTCAGCTTCCTGCAGATCTTCTCCACCAGCTGGGAGATGTTCACAGTGCTCTTTCTCATAGTGGGCATGGGACAGATCTCTAACTACGTGGTGGCCTTCATACTGGGTATGAATATGTCTGCATTAGCTTAAATGCTTGCTTATTGTACTGTTATTTAGTTTTCCTCTCAACCTGCATAATTTAATTACCAGTAAATCCTTACTGGTACAATTCCTGATTAAGGCCAATATGGTTTATTTGCTCTTGGATACTTCAGGCCTCTAGGCTTAGAGAAAAAGATAAGCAGGGAATCTCTAAACATCCATTTCCCTCCTCTTTGGAGAAGTTGTGCTAGGCAGCACTCAGAATTTGTTATCAGAAGAAGCAGGTCTGACATAAAGAAGGCATTCAGGTTCCTCCCTGCCTCTCCACCCCTGTGCAGAGGGGTCCGTGCATACCTGGGCACTTAGCTGCAAAGCCTTGGAGCAAACCAGCATGTCCAGGCACAGCAAGGAGCTGGGTGGGTTCAGAACCCCATTAGCCATAAAGTCACCAGTCTTGGTCACGAGGTTAGTGGTAAAGTCCTTAATTTTAGCAGCCAAGGTTTGTTTTGTGGGAGCATAGGAAGAGCAAGCCAGTGGCCATAGGAGGTTGCATGGCTGCCTGGGGACCCCAGAAGGGAAGGCAGGCCCTTGCAGGGACCCCAGACCCCACAAGCTCTCCTGCTAGTCATGGGATTTTCAGGAAAGGTGACTGTGTGGGTGAATTACTGGGATGACTGATACAGGCCCTGGGGAGGGAGGACTGGGATTTGCAAGAGCTGTCTTTGAAGTGTGCACATATACATTCCTGTCAGCTTTCAAACCAATAGTGTCAAAATTATACTTTGTAGATGGTTAACATGATGTAGTTTAAATTTAAACCACGCACAAATAATTAGTGTTGTTCTTTCCTGTCCCTGTGAGGCTTTAATGGGGAAAAAATAGAGCAGAAGAGCGTGGTATGAAGTGAGTGCTGTGGGGGGGTGCAGCTTCGTGTCTGCAGGCAGCTGTGAGTCACCCTGCGAGTGGCGGGCACAGGATAAGTGGGTCAGGCTGTCAGCAGGGAGATCCTTTGCCATCGCCAGCGCCGCTGCTCCCTCTGTCCTGGCAGTTCCCTCTTGTGCGGCGCTGGTGGAGCCGGGGCGAAGGGCTGCCACGGGCTGGCCGGGAGGTTCAGCACTGGCTGAGAGTCCTCTTGGAATTTGTGAGTCCCTCTAATGGGGGTGCAGGGTCTCATCAGTGATCTGATGTGGCCATTTGAGCACAGGTTTCTCCTCTCATTCCAGCTTTCAACATCCTGTGTTGCCTCTCGGTGCGTAGCTCGGTCCCATTTCCAGCATTCCCAACCACCCGAGCTCTTCCTGCCCTTTGCACTACTGCTGCCCCCCTTCCTGAGAACAGTTTCCCCCCTCAGCTCTGGGTGAACTGCTGCAGAGAATGTATTTTTTTTCAATCACATGAACTGTTCAAGCTCTGGGGCTGTACAACGCAGCATAGATTTGTGAAGGTATTTGGTATCATCCCAGAATTTTTATTCCTTGGCCAGGAGAAGAAGGGAGGAGGAGAGGCAGGAAAGAAGATAATTGCAGTTGAAAGATGTCATCTCATATCAGCTTTGAATTGCCAGAAATTGTAATGCAACATTTAATGGGTTTAACCCAATGTTTCAAGTATCATACCTCTGCCAAGGTCTCTAAACAAGAGCCATCAGTTGAGGAATACAGTGTAATTTATCCCCAAATACTTGTGTTATTTCTAGGAGTTCTTAAATTTTCATTTTTCTTACTTTATTCAGTTATTTCAAGTTTCTAAATTGAAAATTCATGTAGCTATGAAATACAAAGGGTTTTTTCGCTCTTTTTTTTTCCCATTTTCTCTGCAATATTGGATGTTGGAGTTCTTACCACGCTACATAACCAAAATATACTTTCCAGACTTCCTGAGACCCTTCTGTTCACTCAGTGTAATTTGCTTTGTATTTGAGCCTAGATCAAACTGTAGGAGTTGTGGCCCTTGTGGTGCTCCTGATGGAGATGAGCGAGCGCTCTGTAGACCTGGGGCGGAGAGCTGAGCGCGGAGTGAGTTGGACCCAAGGGTGTCATGGATTTTGTTAAGCAGCAGCTGGGTATTTTATTGGAAAAGACATCAGGTTCTCTTGAAGGCTTACAGTGGTCTCAGATTTTAGGTATTAGGATGGTACCAGGCTGTGCATGACATAGTGGCTGTAGCATGCTTTCATGGACCGCTGCCTGGCTACTGGAGCAGTAGTGTTTTCAGAAGATGGCATCTTCCCTGGTTGTATCCCACAGCTCGTGATGTGCCCATCTGACTTTCCAGCCTTCTGTTCCAAAAAATAAGGGTGAAATTTGTTCCCACCTCATTGTAGATCCATGTCCTTCCGTCCCAAAGCACCCGTGACAATCTGCCATCCTCAGACCTGCTGTCCTCCAGAAGTGCTCAGCACCTTAAATCCTAAATGGGTGAGGCAGAGGAGCAGGCTGTGTCCTAGCTGGGTACATCAGGGAGGCTCCTGACAGTCTGCTGGCCGTTCTCCATGCCTGCCCTTATCTATCTCAGACAATCCATGAATCAAAGTGAAGAGAAGTCACTCCTTTGTCTGAAGGTCCCCGATAATCCCTGCAGTGTTTCTGTGGGGCTCTGCTGTGCTGCAGTGACCACTGCTATCACTGGTGCCAGCAGCCCAGGCCTTCTCTGCTATCCCACATGCCACTGGGGAGGACAAAGCAGAGAAAAGGACCAGGAAGGAGTGAATCTCCTTCAGTTACTCTTAAAATGCTTTCAGTTCACCCAATAATTTGGCTGGGGTTAGTGTACAGTCATGGAGCTCAGTATTTTGGAAATGAGGATGACTGGAGATAACTGAAACCCTCTCTGCTCAGTCCTTTCCACGAGGAGAGGAAATTGTGAACTGTTTGATGCAGCTGGAATGCATGGGACTGGCTGCTGTGGGGAAGAACTGCAGAGCTAAGCAACATTTGGGCTTTAAATGTGCGTTCAGGGTGCTGCCCGTCAGCCTCAGCCGAGCTGCTCCGACTGTCGGGGTGCACATTCCTCAGCTGGCACAGAAAAATGTGACATAAAATTTCATTGCAAGCTCAGACTGTTTGCAAGGATGCTGTTGCTGACAGGCTGCCTGGATCCCATCCCCACAGCACTGCCGGGACCGCAGTGGCTTCGTGCCTTTGCCCTCACATCCACCTCTGGCAGCCGGACTGGGCGCTCCATCAACCAGTACTGGGATTCGTTCATCTCAGTGTCCGTGGAGCCTCAGAGGGTTCATGTTTTGCTGTGTGTTTGCACACAGTAGCCTTCGTTTTCTGTTCACAACTCATATAAACGCTTTGCTGATGTGAACAAGATGACTTTGTTAGAAGGACGCTATCAGCTGTCTCTTTTTTACTCTGACAGCCTTTGCAATAGAGGAGAGCTCACTGAATCACAAGTCTCTGAATCCTCTGCTAGATCTGTGAGCAAATACTGATGGTAATGACATAGACACTGTGTAGATGTTGCTGTTACAACTACATTTAGCATTGAATATGGTTTTGTATTAGACTTTTCCAGACTGCTGGTGCACTGGAAGAGTCCAAACAGTGCTGGTCTCACAGGTGCTTCAGTGCACAATGAATATCTGGGGGAACCTCCTGCCAGATCAATAGATGGTGATCGTCTCTTGGACCATTTCTTGTTTACAGTGTCCCTTTAAGTTTTATAAGAAAAACTTATTCTAAGACTGTTTAGCTTATTTTTTTTTTGTAAATGCAGTATTTAGTCATGCTTGAAAAGCAAGAGTTAAATGCTAATCCAACCTCCCTTGTTTTAAACAGGAACAGAAATTCTTGGCAAATCAGTTCGTATTATATTCTCTACATTAGGAGTTTGCATATTTTTTGCAATTGGCTACATGTTGCTGCCCCTGTTTGCTTACTTCATCAGAGACTGGCGGATGCTGCTGCTGGCGCTCACAGTCCCGGGGCTGTTCTGCATCCCGCTCTGGTGGTGAGTGCCCCCGCGCCGCGAGCACTTTCTTTTTGTTTGTGTTTTTTTTGCCAATTTGAAGTCAAATTACCTACCTGCAGAGCCCTGCTGATGCTGGCCCTGTGCTTGAAGCCACTTTTTCACCAGCTTTCCAGAGCAGCTCGGGAATTCTGTGTTAGGCTCCTAACTCTGGACACATTTAATCACCTGTAGCACTGGTGGGTGATTCATTCTAACTTTTCTTCCTTCCTTCTCTCCTTAAGCCATTTTTTTGATGCAGAGTCAGCTGCTGATTGGTACTGAAATCCCAGGAAAAGGCTGAGCCCGTTGCTCAGCACGCAGCAGCTGGCAGTTTATTGCACTCGGTGTAGTTAAGCAGTTCATTGCACTGGGTGTCGCCAGGCAGAGGCATTCACCAGCAGAGCTCACTGGGCCAGCCCTCTCCCACAGGCTCTGCCTGCCAGGAGCTCTGTGTCCTCCCAGGCTCTGCTTTGGCTGCCAGAGCAGGGCTTTGATTTGTGAGCTCCTTTGGCCCATAGTAACTCTGTCTGACTAAGCCAAAGGTTGGCCCTTCCTTACCCTGCTCCTCTGAGCCATCCCACACTCTCCTTGGTGCCTGAGTCTGTGTTTTGTTTCCTTTCCCGTTGCACTCACCCACCCCTGCTCTGTTGCATGGGTGGAGGCATAGGGTGCACCCTCACTTACCCATGGGTGCTTTGCCCTGGGACACTGAAAAAGGAGTTTAGGAAAAATCCCTGTTCTCAGCTGGACAGAAGCATTGGGTGGAAGCCTCTCAGATGTCTGCTATAGAACAGACACTACGAGGCATATAAATTTGTCTCCAAGGCATGGCTTCGGAGCCTTGCTTTGTATTTGGTGGGAATTTACATGCTTTTTAAGAGTCCACATCATAAAGCATGCCAAAAATCTCCATAGATGGCACTTGTATCTGGGGCTGCTGTGGTGATGGATGGAGATCAAGGTGCAGTGGCAAAGCTCTGCCAAGGCAGGTTGGTATTAACTGGCATTTGGGCATCTGGACATGTAACTTGCACATCCCACTGCTCTGTGCCATAGTTGCTCTTTTACCCATTCCTCTTCCAAATTCTGCAGAAGGTTCCCAGCATCTCTGCAGTCTTGTGTTCCTCAGTTTGCCCACAAAGAAGAGCAGTGGAGAGAGCGCACCTTGCAGAAAGTCACGTTAGTGGTTGAATGATCTGATATAAATCATCTGATGCTCAAAACTGTTGACATGGCTGTGGGTCAGTCCTTTAGGGGGTTCATCAGAAAACAAGTCTCTGACCTGTTTTTTTCCAAGAGGAAAAAACGCTGCTATCTAAAGGGAGGAAGGTAGCATCTGCTAAGGTCAAAGGATATAGTTATGGAAAGGTGAGATTTTCTGCCCTGTGTTTGGTGTTAATTCACTTAACGCATGCCTGGAACTGATCAGAAGATGTCACCAACAAGGGGACACTGCCAGTGTCCTCTGTTGGGGAGAGCCTGCTCTGTGGTAAAATCTGGTAAAATGTGGTAAATTGTGAGGTTTGTGTATAAGATTCCTACAACACAGAGCCTTTAAATACTCCTGTGCCTATTTCATAGAATCATGGAATGGTCTGGGTTCGAAGGGACCGTTACAGGTCATCCAGTCCAGGACAGGGACATCTTTAACTCAACCTAGTTGCTCAGAGTGTCTGCAGCTCCCCAAGAATGTTTTTGCTCAGCACTGGTTAAGCTGCCCTCACCGTTGCTCTCTGTCTGATGACATCTATTTTTTTTCTGGTGGATATCAATTATTCCTTAAAAACAGCCACCTAGGTCAAGGGCCCAAGCGTGCATCTACTTCAGCAGGAGAATAAACACGTCCTATATATCTGAATTCCCCTGCTGATCCCAGTGGGACAAATCCATGAGTTACATTGCCCTCGTTCTTCTGTGCTGACTGTCCTGTGCTGCAAGCGATCTGTGAGATGGGAGCATAACTCATAAAAACACTACATGTGTTTTTAATAACTTTTTGCTTTTCTGAAAACGTTGAGTCATTTCTTCGGAAATTTATTGCAGGATCATTCCTGAATCCCCTCGGTGGCTGATCTCCCAGGGAAGATATAAGGAGGCAGAAGTTATTATCCAAAAGGCTGCAAAAATAAATGGCATTCCAGCCCCAGCCGTGCTTCTTGACATCGTGCAGGTATGTTTCATACGTCCTGGTACTTTACCTCGCTGGCAGTTGACTTGTTAGGAAATGCCAGCAGAGAAATGGTTTGCACCAGCAGCTGTTAGAGCCTGGCAGCAACCGTTGGCGTGAGGTAAGTGCTGGGTTAGCGAGTTCAAAATGAGAAGCCAGGGGGGATTTATTTGTTTGGTTTTCACAGTATAATTCTCTTCCTCAGCAGTGGTTGGTTGTGGTTTTCAGAACAAGGGTGACCCACATTGCTTCATCCTTTGAGAGCTGAGAAGACCTGAGGAAGCCGTGTTTGTCCCCATTTCAGCTGGGCACGGTGTTAGCAATTTACAGTTAACAGCAGCCCTTTGTGGGGGGGCTGTGCAGGGGCCCCTAAATCAGCACCCATGTGTGCTGGGGCGCATGTGGAGCCCTGAGGGACCCCTCAGGTTGCACAAACCAGCCAAAGCACCCAAGTGCTACAACAGCATTTGAAAACCACGACAGTAGCAAAGGCAGTTGAAGAACATTAAGCTCTTCTTCAAGCTTGTTTTTTTTCTTGTATTTCATATTTATTGGTTAAAAGGAGAAAATATGGCACAAACTTAGAGCCCAGCAAGCCTGGGAGCAGCAGGACGGTTGGTTCTTGTGCTCATCTCCCCCTCTAGTGGCTCTTCCCTCTCCTGAGCTCCTGCTGAAGAGGAACAGACATTTCTCACGGGCAGAGAAGCCAGCAATGCTTCCAGCCTTGCATCAGCAGCGACCGCGTGTCTGGAGATCACATCTTTCTTTATTGTGTCATCTAATGCCTGCATTTATGCCTCCTGATAGAGCAGAAGCAAAGCACCCCACGCTCCTCTGCAGATTCTGCAGGGAGAGATGCTGCACCTCCTGTGGGCAGGACCCAGCTCTTGAATGTCACACTTACATTTTGGCTGAGCTGCTGAAGATCTCTTTCCCAAGCGGATGCTCTAGTGCAAATTGAAGTGCGTGTCCCAGCTATTGGAGGCTCATCCTACAGAAACCATGGAGAAGCACTTTCCTTACTTCACAGCCAGATTTCAGATGTCTTTCGTACTGGACGTGACTTTTTCAGGCTTCACAACCTGAATTTCCTTTTCATCACTCCTGCATATTTTTGAGACCAAATGGCAGCTCAGCTGTCCTGTACTTTGTGGGAATCCTGGGTGCCAAAGTGTCTGTCCACAAAAAACTGAGGATGATGTTTGCACGTTAAGATCTACATTGGAAGTATTATTCAAATGTTGTTAGAAAGACATTCCTCTGAAATTATCTCCTGTTCCTCAAAAAGGACATCTCCTGGGTGGTGTCATAGGGAGGACCAGGGTGGTTGGTTCTTTGGCCTCGGGGGAAAGCCTGGCCTTGAGTATTGGCTTTGTCCTGGCAAGGGCTCTCCATGCAGGTGGAAGTGCATCCTAATGCCACGCAGAAGATTCCTGCTTCAGGCCTCAAACTGGACCCTCTGTCTTCGATCTGGGGAGGTGGAAGCTCCCATGATGCGCCCTGGCTGCCAGGCTGAGCTCAGCATCTGTCCCCCTCCTCACAGGGTGTTGGCAGGCAGGCAGCCAAACTGAGTGACCTGCATTTATTTCACGTTGTGTATGAACAGAAGAGAGTTGAGTGCCCTGCAGATTGCCTTTGATAATGAGGTTACTCCTGGAAATACCATGTTAAATCCTTAAGGAAATGTTAATGCAACTTTCTTGCCAGTTGGTGCTCCTTTTCACATACTCAGCACAGAGAAGTGCACTCAGTGTCACCTTTTTTTTAACACGAACCTGGAAGCTACGAGAGTACAGCTGGGTGCAGGGACAAGCTCTGCCTAAGGACCACCCTCCCTGGTGCACAAGTGGCCCCTGGGCTCTGAGTGGTTACCCCTGATAAAGCCATAACTTCCTAACTGCCCAAACTTGTGGATGTGCAGAGGTTGCTTTTCTCTTAGGTGTGTGGGAATTTTTTTGGTTTTGTTTTCCTTTTTCCTTCAGATGCAGGATTCGAAGCCTCAGCAGCAGCAGAAGGCTATCCTTCTGGACCTATTTCGAACCCGAAACATTGCAACTATTACTATTATGTCATTACTTTTGTGGTAAGGAAATGTGTATTCCTACAGTACCCAGGCAACAGAACAGTTTCTGGGTTGAGGGCACATGCCACAGGTTTAGATAAGTCTCAGGCCATCTACACATGGTCCTTGGCTGGTACGTGGCCCTTGATGTCCTTGCACCCACACTGTTTTAATACACAAGAGTATGGAGACAGCACCCTCGACTCAGATGTAAAATAGTGAGGAAATTGTATGTAACAGCTTGTGTATTTTAAATTCTTTGCCTTTTTTTTTTTAAGAAGCTCCCATCTCTGTAATCTCTGTTTCAAGAGAAATGTCCTTCTTGAAGTAAAGGCAGCAACTCAGTGACATAACAAGAAGCAGAGCCATGGGCAGCGTTTTTGTTGTGTTTCTGTGCAGTGCCCATCCCAGTGAAATCCTGGTCCCTGCCTGGGCAGCCACGAGGAATGAGGACCCAATGATACCATGTAGACAAACCAGGACCCTTTTCTGTACATATTTTCCCCATCAGAAAAGAACTGGCTGGCACGCTTGGCTTGCCATAGTAAGGCTCTCTTGAGATTTGAAACCCAAACATCCAGCTCTCTCGTGAAGATTAAATGAGATGTAACGGAACTGCTGAGGGTGGGCGACCCTGTCCCTGGAGTTGGCTACAAGTAGGAACCTAGTTTGCATGGGAAGCTTTCAAGAGTTGTTTTGTTGTGCCGTTAATGAGCCATTGCAGCGAAAAGCCTTTGTGAAGGACTTCCACAAAGCCTTTTATGTGGTGTAGTGTATGCAGGAAGGACAGAGAAATCAGAGGTCGCTTCAAGTCACTGTGGATATGATCGCTGGAAGGGATGACAGAATTAGAAAGGTGGGGTTGCCACTGAGATTTTTAAGCCACGATGCATTGTGATATCCTCTTTTTGTAACCACATCTGAGGCAACACTGGCAGTGTTCAGAGAGCGGTGTTTCTGGAATCATTTGGTTTTATTGCTTTTCCCAGGTTTTTCACGTCGGTTGGTTACTTTGGCCTGTCCCTCAGCACTCCAGACTGGCATGGAAATGCCTACCTCAACTGCTTCCTCTCAGCTGTTATTGAAGTTCCAGCTTACGTGATTGCTTGGCTTCTCCTCCGCTCCTTCCCTCGGCGCTACTCCTTATCCGGCACCTTGTTTTTAGGGGGAGGTGTCGTCCTCTTCATTCAGCTGGTTCCTGCAGGTACAAGTATATAAAATGTTAGAAATATTTCACAGTACTATCTAAATAGTTCTGTAAAATTGCTGGAAACCATGATCAAATTTAGAATTTGAGATCAAGTTTATGTTGACCATTTGCAGACGTGATTTTTTTTTTATATGTATGTGCTGAGTCATGTGCAGCTCTCATTTATTGTGTCAAATTACTGAGCTTTTTATAGTCCAGGGGAACTAGCATGTAAAATGAGAGCCAAAAGTATACTGGGATGTATCTGGGTGCATGTAGAGGATAAAAAAAAACTGCAGGTCTTCTTCCAGATTTCCCTGTGTGTAAATCTCCACAGGATTTTGTGGAAAAGGGGTGGATCTAAGCTTGTGCTTTGTTGCTGTGCAATCCATAATTTAGTGCCGTTTCAAGAATGCTCTTTTACTGGCAGACAATCAAAATCTGAGAAGTACAAAGTATCCTGAGCATCTACAATATGCTCAGTGGCAAGTCTGGAGCCAAGTCATCTGGGGATGGGGCAACCCAAAACCACAAGTGACATGATCTTTGGGATGTAGAAGAAATACAACAAATAAGCACAGGGTGTTGGTTATTTACTTTGATTTCATTTTTTCTCCCCCAGATTTCAACATCCTGTCTATTGCCCTGGTGATGCTTGGAAAATTTGGCATCACAGCTGCATTTTCCATGCTTTATGTCTACAATGTGGAGCTCTACCCAACGCTAGTGCGAAACATGGCAGTCGGAGCCACATCCATGGCTTCCAGGCTGGGCAGCATCCTTGCTCCTTACTTTGTTTACCTGGGTAAGGCATCTTCTGTTCCTTGCCCAGAGAAGGTATTGGAGCTTCTGCAGTGCAGACTCAGCTCCCCTAGGTTTTTTGACGTCTCCATTCCAGTGTGACTAACACACTGTAACAAAAATGATGAAAATCCATTGTCTTTATTTCATACTTGAAAAGTGCAAATGTAAAGCAAAAGGGACAGCAGGACTGTGATGCTCCTTAGGGTCTTCAGTCTCTGTTGCAGAACAGGTAGCAGTCATAGAGAGATGGATAAAGTTTAAATAGTTGGGGATTTTTTTCTCCCAGGTTTCCTTTTAAAGCCTCAGCCTTTAAAAACACTTGTTCCAGTCATCAGGATAGTGTCCTAAACTTTAGAAGGTTTTAGGAGAAACTCATCACCTGCAGCTATTTGCTACAGCTAAATTAGAAGCTCACCGTTCATCCCCCTCATGAGCACAGATCAAATCACAAACATTGGCTCTATGTGAAATAACCAATGGTCTTCACTTTAATCCTAGTTCATTTCATATATGATAAAGCATCCTGCTCTATCCCAACTGAAAAATAAAGCTGTCAAACCCAGTTTGGTACTTTCTCTACCTTAAATACTTTAACTCCTAGCTAATCCCCTTACTGGAAGCCCTTTTCCTTGCGGTGCTATCGTGACTTGAAGTTCTTGTGTCCTGCCCAAACACTTGTGCACTGCCTTCATGCTGCTGCCAGGGGCCGCTGCCTTCCAGTCCAAAATAATGTTCTGAGCAGACCAAGGTCAGAGCCTCTTCTCTGTCACAGGTGCCTGATGCTTTCTCCCTCTGCGGTAGGGAAGGAATTTAAGGATTCCCTTGTTAATGGCTGATACCAGATGTAACTCAGTTTTGGATTCACCTGCAGTATTGATGAACATTTCAAGTTAATTCTGCATTACAGCAATATCTGGAATATAAATTTTACACGGGTTCATTATAGTGGACATGTAAGTACTGGCGTTGTGTCCTGTGTTCTGTCAGGTGCCTACGACCGATTCCTACCGTACATCCTGATGGGAAGCCTGACTGTGCTGATTGGGATCCTTACCCTGTTTCTCCCAGAGAGCTATGACAATCCCCTGCCCGAGACCTTTGAGCAAATGCTGAAGGTGAAATGGTAAGGTGGCTGTCATTGATCACACAAATGCAGTATCGCTTTCTACATAGTCCCTTTTCACAATCGGTAAACACATTTCATCAGATCCCCTGTGAAGCTTTCAAGTGCCCTTTAGATTATTTGTTCTTGGTTTGACAGACACTGACATTATGCAATTTCTCCAGAGTCTCTGAACCTGAGAGCTGATGTGCTTGAAAGTGGGCACTCACAAATCAAGGCTGACCTTCACACCACCTTGAGACTGTCACTTGGTATCACCCAACACTTTCCATCCTTTGACATCATTCCCTCTCCTTAGCTCTTCATTCAAACTATTAATTCAGTAAGAGGATTTACATTACAAAACCTTTGACTCTTTTGGTGTAAGTTCATTAGGTACTACTCCAAATTAAGCACAGGATTTCAGCATTCCAGCCTCTTGAATCTGGAAGGCTGGAGACCCGTCAGGACAGCTTTTCTCCTGATTGATTTTGTTCAGCTCTAAGCAGCGACAGTTCTCTTGCTGTTTAGGGTACCCAGAGCAAACATCTCCATTGAAATCTGGGCATATACATTACAGTGCTGGTGTGGTGGAGATGGGCAGTGTTCAGAAGCTGCTGTTGTGGGAGGAAAACCCTTGGGAGCAGCAGAGGGAAACTGAATTACTCAAAGTGCTGCTGCATAGCTAATGTGCAGCTGACTGAGAATTTGTACTGGAAGAGAATTTGCCCTTAGAATAGCTCAAAAAAAAAGCTGGAATTGTCTGTATCTAATTTCTGGTAAGTATAAGGAGCTGTCATTATGCTTCCAGAATAAGAAGAATTCTCAGGCCAGGTTCATTGAGAAGGGCATGCTGCTTTTTATCACCATTAGGGATTTCTATATCTGACCCCTTGCTTTTCAGCTTTGCAGTTGACAAACTGTAGCTAGAAATCCTAGAGTCAAACCAGTAGTATAACATGGTTATTTTAGTTGTGTTAATTATGAGAGGGAAGTGTCTGATGACACCCTGTGAAATGTTCTCTAGATTCTCAAGTCTTTCACTTGCTTCCAGTTTCAGAAATGGGCATCAAACCACTGGCATTAGGAATTCAAAGAAAAGTCCTACCACTCTGGTAACACCCTTGTGAAGAAGGATGCACACTCTTGGAGGGGCTGAAAAATGAACAAGATCTTCTCAAAATGCATTTTCTGCCAGAGGAAAACGAACAAAACCCAACAGTCAGTGCTACTGCACCACAGTTATTATCCCCCGTGCTACTGTACCCAAATACGTAGTTTACTGAACAGATGCTGTCCACTCCTGTAGGACTCTTAGTCTGTAATTCAGTGTCCTGATACTTGGGATTTGTCAGCAGGTACAGCCCCTATTGGGAAATGGGGGCCTGCGTGTGCTGAAGGTGGTTAATTTGAGGAGTAAGCTAGAAATGAGCCTTAGGAATAATACAGCAATGACTCCACTTAGTCAGGATCTCAATGAAAGCTGCTTAAAGAAAAGATAGCGAAATTAGTGCTGATGTGTTTTCTCATTGTGTGTGTTGACTGGATGAAGGGGAGCTGGGTGTCTGAAATTTGAAATCTCAGCATATGCCCCTAAAGGAAAGACCCCGGCTTCCTGTCAAATCTGTGACCAAAGCCCTGTAGATTAAGCGGGATCAGAATTTAGTTGTAGCAAAGCAGATGTAGGTTTCACTGGAAGGACATGGTTTTTAAACAAGACATCAGAGTATTTTTTGATGTCACTTCCTTTTCCCAGGACCTGGGATCCACTTGTCCCTGTAAAAGCTGATGCTTTTTCATAATGCCTGAGCCCCCTTGACACCCGTGGGCTTCATAAATGTTCAATGTCTTTGGGGGGGTGTCTTTAACACCAAGTAAGGACTAGAGCTTGCTGACCTTTTGATGGGCTCTGCCTGCTTTCAGAAGAGACGTGGGCTTTAGGAAGTCAATGGTTCTACCCAAACATGCTGTGCACTTTTAGCTTTCAGGTTTTTCATGGTATATTGGCATAAGCAAGTCTTTTAGATCAGTTGGGGTTTTTCCTCAAAGCATTTCATTTCTCCTTTGAATACAAACCACGTTGCTCTGTACCTTCAGAGAAAGCTCCCTGCAGTTTCAAAACCTCTGCAAAACCTCTGTACCATTTATAAATTTAAAGGGGCTTTGATGCTCACACAAAGCTGATGTTCACTTTCGGTAATTAAAACCAAAAAAGGGCTAATTTGGGACCACGTTTTTTTCAAAACAAAAAAAAAAACACCAACAAAGCCAGTGTTTTGTTTTTCAGATCCAACAGGTTATGTATGCGTTTTTTTTTAAAGTTGAGCAAAGCCAGATTGGATGAAGACTCAAACATAGAGCTTAGAGTTGTGCTACTACTGTTCTATAAACACTACATAGCTTGAAAAAAAGTATAATACCTTTTATTTTTCTATTTATTGGCTGTGCATGGACTTCTTGGCCACATGAAGTCTGTCAGACCTGGCAGACTGATTTTTATCCTCTATAAATAACAATGATTCACCCTCTGTAAGGGCCAACAAAAGCACACTGCCTGCTCTCAAATGTGAGAGCTCATGGCAAGTTGTCTTGTGCTGGCACTTGGCGCAGGAATGAGGCTCTGCCTCTAAGTTCAAACAAAAATATAAAGCTTTATAAACATATAAATGCAATGAACTTGTGCAATTATTTCAAGCTGTTATTTGGGATGTGGAAATAGTATTTAACTTTCATATTAATTTTCTGCAGTCGTGCTTTTGCCATAAATGTAATGTGGCATGAGGCAACGATGATCCTGTGGCCCTGGATGTTCTCAGCCCTTCTCAAGGTGGAATTTCTCTAACAGCAGCAGTATTTAATCTTTGTTTTACTTATTACAAAGTTAATCTATCGAATAGCTGTTCAGACACAACTAAATTTCTCAGCCAAACCTTTCTGTCAGTGTAGGACAGGTTTGAGGACTTGGTTAAATATAAGTGGCTGTATTTTTATGAAGATTTTTGTATTAAGTTGATACTTATTTTATGTGATGATAGGCTTGGGTATTTCTAAGAGGTAAATATTTTTGTACTCTTGAACTCTTTAGTATCTTAAAACCTAGTTTTTCTTTTTTTTAAATAAGAAAGAGTTGTGGGGTTGGCTTTTTTAATAACTTGTTTTAATCAGTCTCATTTTTTCTTGCCTACACCATTGATCTCAAGCTAGTGTCACATTTTAGTGGTTTTGAAGGCAGATATAAAACCAAAATCTTTGACAAGACTGGAATGTCCTTCTGAAAAGTATGAGATGTTCTTATAAGACCTTGCAGTGTCTGAGTACAGTGAAAATGAGAAAAGAAGGTTGCTGTAGCTAATGAAGCATTTGCAAGGGAATTTCAGCCCTCTGCCAGTGTGTTTCTCAGGCTCACATGGGGATTTCTGGAGAAACCCAAAAGAAATGGTCTGTGGAAGAATCAAACAGAGATGAATCTGGAGGGCAACAGTGCCTGTTTCTGGCAAGATACTATTTCTTTAATTGTAAAGCTGAAGAAAAAGGCTATTGGAGAAAGTGAAATGCATGGCCAGTGAGCTGTTTAAGCATCTCAATGAAGTCTTCAGTGAGGTTTCTGTGTCTGAAACTTGGGGGGGTTATGAGGTGGGACCTGTGTGCTCACCTGCAGGTCGTCTGTAAGGCTCTGAGTAGAGGACTGGAGGGAATCACCAACTGGATCTCTCCCACTGTGATGCTTCTGTCACCTTTGTCACGTTTACTTGGGTCTCTCTGTGCAACCTTTGATCCTCAGCTGGTTTATTGGATCTGCTAAAGCATTTGTGAAATGGCAGTAATTGTCACTTGTTAACTTCTGTCTCTGTTGTAATAAAGATGTGCACTGGCACTGTATAATCTACCTTCTGTGGGGGTGTAACTGAAGAATAAAATCTCCTAACTTTAACACTTTGTGCAGAGAAGTTTAAAGAAGTAATTTAAAATGCTTTTAGTGTAGATAAAGCATGAAAGTAACCCCCTAAAATAAGCTCTTCTCCACAAGAAGACTGTTATGGTGGTACAGTTTTTCTGGCTTTCAGATGATTCAGTCCTGAACCTGCGATTCTACAAAGCTCCTGTCACAGATCCCAGACAGGGTCAAGGATGATTTTGGGGTTGAATTTTTATTTTGCCCATTTCCTTTGAGATTTTTTTCACAATTGTGCAATTCCAACATGGAACAAAACCTCTTTTTAAATACAAGCATTTGAAACTTCTGTTAAAGGTACTCATTTAGCTTTTATCAATTAGAATTGGAAAAATAACAGCACAAAAGCCAGTTGCAAATGTGAATTAGCCTTATGGAGAGCAAGACTGAATTTATAGTGGCAATCATGCAGCTCTGTGGGAGACACGATCTTCCTGACAGGGCTGCTATGTAATGAGCTGGGATTTCTGGCTATAGAATAGAATATTATTTGTGAAATCTACTATGTGTCAAAAATGCAAGAAGAGTTCCCTCAGAAAACAGTGTCATGGTCAGCAAAACCTTTCACAGCCGCAAGTGATCCTGCTGATGGGAGGGTGGCAGCTGTGGGAAGGCTTACCAGAACTAAAATTACAAGCTCCAGTGTACTTGCTGATTTTTAATCATTTAGAAAAATCATAGAATCATGGAATGGTTTGGGTTAGAAGGGACTTCAAAGCCCATCCAGCTCCACCTCGACTGCCATGGGCAGAGACACCTCCCACTGGATCAGGGGGCTCCAAGCCCCATCCAACCTGGCCTTGAACACCTCCATGGGGCACTCCAGCAGTGCCTGGGGCAGAGAGGCTGAGGGACTTGGTGGCTGTAATGTATAAACACATCTGACATAGTATGTGTGAAAATCACTAACCAGGGAGTCACGAGCGTGTGAATTATTTGAACATGTGCACTAATTAGACATGGAGTTACACAGCCCCAAACTCTATGAAAATCTTTCATGCCACATGTGGGTCCTCAGAGGATTTGCTAAATATCTTAGGCACCTACAAGCAGTAATTCTCGTATATGATTGCTTTCCAAAGGAAACCTTGTAGATTAAATCCCTGTTGGAGGCTCTTCACTCGCATTGCTTCTGACTTTCCCACATAACAGTGAACTGAACCTTCTGGTCAGGCCTCACCTTGAATATTGTGTCCAGTTCTGGGTCCCCCAGTTTGGGAAAGATGTCAGGATGCTGGAGTGTGTTCAGAGGAGGGCAACGAAGATGGGGAAGGGGCTGGAGCACAAGCCCTACGAGGAGTGACTGAGGGAGTTGGGGCTGTTTAGTCTGGAGAAGAGGAGGCTCAGGGGAGACCTCATTGCTCTCTACAACTCCCTAAAAGGAGGTTGTAGTCGGGCAAGGGTTGGTCTCTTCTCTCTGGTGACCAGGGACAGAACCAGAGGGCATGGACTTAAGCTTCATCAGGGAAAGTTTAGACTTGATGTGAGGAAAAAGTTCTTCACTGACAGGGTGATTTGCCATTGGAATGGGCTGCCCAGGGAGGGGGTGGAGTCACCGACCCTGGAGGGGTTTAAAGGGAGACTGGATGAGGCACTGAGTGCCATGGTTTAGATGATGGGTTGGTGTTAGTGTTGGGTTCTTGGTTGGACTTGATGATCTCAGAGGTCCTTTCCAACCTTATGATACTGTGAAACTGTGAAAGCCAACCCTTAACTCCAGACCCGTGGAGATCCAGCTACGGAACTCAGACCCCTCTGCTGCATCCCAGCACACCCGCCCTGACCGCCCTGAGCCCCTGTGCTGCACCCAGCGGGCTTCTGTGGTTCGAGGGTCAGAAATGACGGGGTGGGACAGAGCTTTGGGGACAGAAGGAGGGGCCGAGACCCGCGCCCTTTGTGACCGCAGCCGGACGCGCCGCCTCCACCCGCGTGAGCCCCCGCCCCGGCCGAGCCCCCGCCGCGCCTCCCGGCCGGGTGGGCACAAGGCACGCCGGGAGCTGCTCGCACCGCGCGGCCCCGCCCCCGGGCGCTCCCCCTCCTGGGCACGGCCCAGGGCAGGGCGGCCGCAAGGCACCTGCAGGCCCCGCCCCCTCTCAGGCCACGCCCCCTATCAGGCCATGCCCCCTATCAGGCCACGCCCCCTATCAGGCCACGCCCCCTCATCAGGCCACGCCCCCTCTCAGGCCACGCCCCTCCCGGCACGCCGGGAGCCGCCGCACCGCCCAGGGCCACCTGGAGCCCTCGGCCCGCAAGCCCCGCCCCCCGAACGCAAGGCACGGCAGTGGCATCGCCCGCAGGCCCCCCGCCCCACAGGCCCCGCTCTCGGCCGCACCGCACCAGCCGCTGCCACCGGCAGGGCCCGCGGGGCCCGGTTCATGGCGAGCGTAAGGCACGAGCTGCCCGGTGCCACCTGCGGGCCCCGCCCTCAGACCACGCCCCCAGCCCCGGAAGCCCCGCCCCCGCCTGGCGGAACGCCCGGAGCCGCCCGCTGACACCCGCAGGCCCCGCCCCCCGCCGCACAGGCCCCGCCCCCGCCGCACAGGCCCCGCCCTCGCCGCACAGGCCCCGCCCCCCGCACAGGCCCCGCCCCCGCCGCAGGGCACGCCGGGACCCGCCCCCCGCAGGTCCCGCCCCGGGCCGGCCCATGGCGGGTGCGCGGCGCGCGGTCGCCGCCCGCCCCAGAGCGGCGCGATGCGCGGCTACGAGGAGGCGATTGCGTTCCTGGGCGAGTGGGGCCGCTTCCAGCGCCTCGTGTTCTTCCTGCTCAGCGCCAGCATCGTCCCGAACGGCTTCACCGGGCTGTCCATCGTGTTCCTGGCCGGCACCCCCGAGCACCGGTGCGCCGTGCCCCGCGGCGCCAACCTGAGCGGCGAGTGGCGGGCGCACAGCATCCCGGCGGGGCCGCAGGGCGCCCCGAGCCGCTGCCGCCGCTACCGCCTGGCCGCCCTCGCCAACTTCTCGGCGCTGGGGCTGCGGCCGGGCTCGGATGTGGAGCTGTCGGCGCTGGAGCAGGAGCCGTGCCTGGACGGCTGGGAGTACAGCCGCGACGTGTATCGCTCCACCATCGTCACCGAGGTGCGGGCACCGGCCGGGGGGCGCTCGGCCCGGGGGGGGGTCGTTCTGCATCGTAGGGGGAGCGATGGTGAACAGGGAGCAGCGTCCAGCGGGACCAGTGGGAGGGGTCCAGGGTGGAGGTGATGCTACGGGGACAGGGAGGGATCCGTGAGGTGATCGGTCTCAGGGGGAGCTGCTTATCTTTATTATCTGATTGAAACCAGCTCCACTATCGCCACCGAGGTGCGGGCACCTCCCCGCTCCCAGCTGTGCCGGGGCGTTCTGCCCCGGAGGGGCACGAACAGGGAGCAGTGACCGGTAGAGGTGATGCTGTGGGGAGAGGGAGGTATCCATGGGGTGAATGGTCCCGGGAGGAGCCCCTCGTTCTTATTATCCCCGCTGTGTTTTCTGTTGACACCGTAGCTCTACCAGCACTAAGGTGCGCCGGGACCCCCGGGCTGTGCAGGGCGTTAGGGGGATCGTTCTGCCGTGGGGGGGTGAACGGGGACGAGCGATGCTGTGGGGACAGGGATGGATCTGTGGGGTTGAATGGCTTCGGGAGGAGCCACTCGTCCTTATCCCGGTTGCGGTTTCCATTGAAACTTCACCTCCACAATCGTCACTGAGGTTCGGGGACACCGGGCTTGGGGATTCGTTCTGCCCCGGGGTGGGGCGAGCAGGGACAAGCGATGCCATGGGGACAGGGAGGGATCCGTGGGGTGAACGGTCCCGGGAAGTGTCCCTCATCCTCTTTATTCTATTGAAACTTCAGCTCCACCATCGTCACCCAAGTGCGGGGTCACTGGGGTGGGGGTCGTTCTGCTCCAGGGGGGTGAATGGGGAGCAGTGACTGGTGGGACGGATGCCTTTAGGAATGGGCCTGGCTGGAGCCGGTGTCACAGGGAGAAGGAGGGATCCATCCCTATTATCCCTAAGGTGTTTCCATTGAAAGCGTTTGCCATTCAAGCTTCAGAACCACTGTCCTCACCGAGGTGTGTGGAGACCCCTGGGCATTGGGGAGATCGTTCTGCCCTGGGGGGGACACAAACAGGGACAACAAGTGATGTTGTGGGGACAGGGACGGATCCATGGGGTTGAAAAGTCTTGGAAGAAGCCACTCGTCCTTATCCCAGCTGTGTTTTCCATTGAAACTTCAGCTCCACCATTGTCGCTGAGGTGAGGAGTGGGTCCCTTCAGCAGCCAGAGCCATAGGTTGTGGTAGCGTTAGCACAGCTTTCCCGTGGGCTTGAACTCCTGGCTGGGCATCACCCTGCTCCTAAACCTGGCATGCTGGATTTGAGACCTTCTGTTCCCTTCCAGATGTAAAAGTGGGCTCCACATGCAGCACATTTCCTTTTACTAGTGTGGTACGTGTACAGTGACCACTCTGTGGGTTTCATCTGGGATCCATGCAAGCAGCTTGGAGCAAGGTTCAGCCCAGGGAGGAGGAGTTCAGCTTGCTCAGTAGTTCAGAGATGTCTCTTTGACCTTGGGACATCAAAAGGGGTTGTTTTCTTTATTTATTTAAAAAAAAAAAAAAGGGAGTAGACTCACCCTGAGTGGTGCAAGGTGCGGTGGTCAGGGAGCCCTGGTTTGATACTGCGTCCAGAACGACCCTGAACTTTGCTGTGTGCCCGTGGTGCCTCTGCTTTGGTCATGCCTGCTGCCTTGGACTCCCCACTGCCCCACTGGGACGGGTCAGGTTGCCCTCTGCCCAAACGCACCCCTCGAGTCAGGGCAGCCAAATAGAGCCAAAGCTGTGCTGATTGTCCTTGTTTCAGGTGAAAGCTGTGCATACCCACAGGTGCTGGTTGACTTAGGATACAGGGAAATGGATTTTGAGGAATACTTGGATTTCAGACATGTAAAGGGTTTGTTTTAGAAGGCTTACAGACCATTTGTACAGTTGTGTTGCCTGCTTCTGTCTGTGAACAAGTTTTATAGAGCTGTAACTGTGTTTGCCTTTATTCCTTGCTTTGCACAATAGGTTGTGGTAGGTGTTTGGATAGTGGTGGGTGTGAATGCTTAATGACCATGAGCTGATCTGCACAGAAGTCTTTCTTATGAGGACTGGGATGAGGAGGGGAGCATGGGAGACGAGCCTTGTCTGCCCATGGAGTCATGGAAATGGTGACACCAGCATTGTTGGAAACTTCCCTTGAATGCGTACAGTAGTTGGGGTGTGAGTGATTCTGACAAGTGGCACAAGACATTGCCTTACCAGTTTGTGAAGAACTGCTGTCTTCCTCAAAAGGAAGGCTGCTCTGGATTCTTAGACTCTGGTTGTTGCAGAAGTGCAGGCTGAGGTGCACTCGGGGCAGTGTGAGGCAATCGGCATCGTCTCAGGGCTGTCCCATGGACAGGTAAATGTTTGCTCTGAGTGCTTTAAAGTAATGGCTGACCTGGCTTAAGTGCAGTTTCAGCCAGTGCTTTGGAGCTTCTCTGCTGAGCTCTGACTCGGTGCAAATTAAAATGTCTTGAGCTACCAGAGTACTGTCGAGAGGAGCTAAGGTTTGCCCAGACTCCCTGCAGCCCTGGCCTGCCGTCTGTGTGGTTTGGCTGAGGTTTTTGTGTCTGTGGGAGGTGACGTTTGTTTGCCAGACACCATACACTGAGGCAGCATTTTTTTTCCCTTTAATATTAATACTTCTGAGGGAGTTTTGCAAGAGCTGTGGCCTTTCACATACTTACAGGTTTTCAGTGTTCAGCTTGTTTAATATTTTGGCTTGGTGCTGCTGCTTTTATGATTCACTAATCTTGTGTGTGGTTGTGTATCTGGAACTCGTTGAATAATCATGAGGACCTTTGTCCCAGATTTCCGTAGCTGACATGAGAGGGGGAAGGGGGATTTTTTTTTTTAAGAAAGATTTTTGTTGAATCTCAGGACTCTATAGAGAAGCCCTTGTGTATGGTTCTGCTTTTCAGGGGAGATTTAAAAGGTTCAGTACCCTCATTTGAAGAGGCTTCCTTTCCTCGCACAGCCTAGCAGAAGGTTGTTACAAACCAGTCTGCAGTATTTAACCAGCTCCCGTGTAACACAGTCCCTTTATCTTTTACTTCTTGACATGCTTTTTGAAATCTTGGGGGATAAGAAAAGCTTTACTTTGGCTCAAGCAGCCATCTCTGCCATTCTTATCCTTCCATAAGTCCCGTAAAAAATATAGGAGTAAAAATGTTCATTTATGGTAGTAAAAGAAATAAAACTGGGTGTAGTTAAGGGAAAAGGCTAACTTCTTCTGCCAGTCACATCTGTTATAGGGAATAGAATTGAGCAGTGGTGTTATTAAAAGCATAGCTGGACTGGAAATTTGATATAATGAGATGACATTAAATGATGGAGCAATCAAAACATTTTAGTCCATGCATGAGTAATTCTTACATGCTGAAACATAGACATGTTATTTTGTATGCACATACTCATCCTCAACTTCAAAAAATGTGTTGCATTGTTCATCCATTTGAAATGTGTTCAGTGTCCTGATCTCCTGTTCTCCAGAGCTGCGTGTTCTGTGCCTGTTGTGCTCTTCAGGGACTCTTTGGCCTTGCAAAGGAAGGATGTGCATGGTGGGAATTGCCAAGTGTCCTGAGCCTCGGTGCGGGGCTGGTTCCCTGGGTCCTCTACAGATGTTTGGGGAGGGAAGGTTCTGGGCAAACATTACTACCCTGAGGTTTCCATTCAGGTATTCAAGTGCCCTGCTGTGCTGTTGGAGCCCTGTCCATGAAGATCATTGGGCTATGCCAGACCTTCAGGAAGAAGTGGAGACTGCAGTGGTGACACTGACTCATCTGTGTCACTCCATAACACAGCTGTGGGACTGGAGATTGTGCTGGTCACTCTGTTGGAAGACAGAGGACTGTCTTGTTCTGCTCTACCAACATAATAACAGGGGCTCATGATGGACATTGTCGTTTCCACAGACTTTGCTAAGAGTGGAGCCAGCAGCCAAAGTGTAAATCAAGCCTGTGTCATCCAGGTTCAGCTCTTGGTGAACTCTTCATTAGTGTCAGTTTCTGACATGATTTCTCAGCTTTTGCAACAAGTGCATCCTTGTTCTTGCTCCGGGCTACTATCTGCTTTTTTTTGGGCTAGAGTTCATGGTGACAACTTCTAAGTCCTGATGAAGCTGTGAGAGGAACTTTAAGTGATGTGCAGGTACAAATTTGTAGTATTAATAGTCTTGTCAGCAGGAGGAGAAAAGGTCTGGTTTGCATTTAGTAAGTAAATATTAAGAGCTGACAGATGTACAACAGTAATTCTAAGATGCCAAGGTTTTCAGAGGTGTGATTTAAGCAGCATATAATGCAGAACTCCTCAGAACTGTGCAAAGTATGGACATTTCTGACCTTGCAACATAAACCAGGGCTGGTATTATTGAAGAAGCCTGCAGTTGATATCATTAAAATGGAAACAGTGCTCTTTTAGAGGTACCATGGACAACTAATGACAGAGTAGCGTTCCCTTTATGCTGTCTTGTCTTTGAGATTGGGAAACATGAGCTGAGTTTTAGTTTCTGGTGTCAGTGCTCTGTTTCCTTTTTCTCTGGTCATCTCAAAAATGTGACATATGAGGAGAGTTAACTTTCTGGAATTACAGAATATTTGGCACTTTCCTTCCTTTCTATGCAAGTTTCACCTCTGTAAAAGTTTAACACAACTACAAGGGAAGAAAGGGAGCAGAATGTATATTTTGTAGATACAGACTTTGGCTTATGTGTAAATGATAAGCTTTAATGTAACATCTAGAACTTGTGTTTGGAATACACAAGTATATTTTTAGAGGAAGGAGTATTTAATAACACTCGTGGCTCTCAAATAAACAGAGGATATTTACATGACCTGATTCTGAATTGAAAGTCTGAATCTCAGTTATGAGGTTGAGATTTGTTTGCAGAATCAGGCTATGCTTGCAGAGAGAAATAAGTGGAGAGAATACAGGGTATTGGGTTAGCTTCAAAAATTCTTCCTAACGTATGGATTTTGGAAAGAAAATGTTAGCCTGTGGGACCATCTTACTTCATTTTTCAATCCTGTGTTGAAAGAGAAGACGACAATTTAAAAGGAAATAAAGGAGTGGGAGGACACAATATGTTGTAGCTATAAAATTCCTTTTCCTGTAAGGCCTTTCCTTATAGAACAGGGGTGTAACCGAGCAAGGTGCTCAAAGGTTTTGTGTTTGTCATAGTTCATCTTTCTTTGGGGTTCTAGTAATGCCGTTAGGGAAGTGCGAGTGCTTCTGGGCTGGAACAGTTTGCTGTGATCTGAGAAACGTGCTTTTTACAAGGGAGGTGCTAAATTATATTGTCATGACCTTGCCACTGCTTCTGAAGCTTTCCAAACCAATTCAGCAGGGGTGTGTATTTGGTGGTGGTAGGTATTTGTTTGCTCTGACGCTATGTAGCTTTTGCTATTTTGAATTAGATCTTATTAATTAGATTTTCAATTTCTGTGTTATGATGCATTAAAACTTTTGGGCAAATTTTATATTCGAATAAGATGAGCATCTTGTTATCAGCAACTAGAATTCTGTTATTCTTGTTATGGCATCTGGTAAGATATGAGAATGTTGCCATGAAAGTGGAGCAGGATAAGGGATCAGCATCAGGGTCTGGATGAGAGCCACTGCGGGGTTTAGCATTAGTACTTCATGCAGTGCCAGCTCCCTTTTCGAGGCAAGTGCTGTACTACAGGTGCACTGGAGGCAGAGCCTGTGTGCAGGAGATGAGCCTTCTTTACCCCTTAAGGTCTTGAAGTGCCCAGAGAGCTTAGAGATGCAGTATTTTTTACTTGTGATATGGCAGTATCTTCAGCTGGACTTGTGGCATCCTGTCTGTCTAAACTGGCCTTGCAATTTTAGTTTGACACTGTTATTTTATGCTTTGAGTGTTGTCCCCTGGTTTGCAGGTCAGAGAATTCAAATATTTCATCTTGGGTTTGAATTTCATTGTGATTGTGGAAGGAGGTCTGAGGGAATAATTTGGGGTTTTTATTTTTCTCAGTTTTATAACTGGGCTCACCTTGTCTCAAGGGATTTGGGGTTGTGGTGCCTGGTAGCTGACTTGCCGTGTGAGAGATGAAGCAGAACTTGGAAAGTGCTCTCCTAAAGAGATGCTTAAGTGATGACTGGAAATACCTAGGTCTGTTTTGTATTCTGACCCCAAACCCAACTATTCCCTTTGTGGTGTCCCTCGCCTTCTCCCCCAAGCTGTCTCCATTTTCTGGCTGTCTCCATAGCCTGTCCTCGTTTCCCCATCCCCTCTTCCCACCTGTCCTCACTGGCAGCTGGTATCAGCCAGGAATCCTTCATGGAGGTGCATATCTTGCCAAGCATTTCACCTCCAATGCATGAGCAATTATTGCTGCTAGGCGTGAGGCTGCTGATGAAGACATCATCCTGACACAATGAATTGTTTGGGAAGCAGCTACAGCCCAAAGCACCTTCAAGCTGTTTGAGCAAGAAGGTGAGTTTAAACTGCAACAGAAGGATGTCTTCTTCTAAAGTCATAATAAAATTGAGTGAGAATGCTCTGTGCCTTGGGCACTGGCTATCAGTGTTTAGGAGCTCGATGCTTTGCAACATCAGCAGCTGCTGTTTGGAACAAAGCTGCAATGTTTTTCTTCTGTTTGGAGCCCCAATACCTTGCTGAGGTTAACCTTATCTCATTCACTGGGGCAAAGGCCATTACAGCTGGCAGGCGAACTGGGAGGATACCGAGAAGTGAAAATAGCACATGATTTTAGAGCACTGGGTCATGGTATCCTGTGTCCTGGCAGCACTGCCAGCAGCACGGTTCAATCAGGAACTACTGGGACACTCACTCTTTGCAATGCTGATCTTCTAACAGCGATGCTTCTTGTTTGCTTCTTGGGCAATGTTCAGTTGAGGGAAGGATACGGGTGCAAAATGGTTCTAGAAGACTGGTGCCAGCATTGCTGAGAAACAATACAGTAGACCTGGCTGGTGGGTCATTAAAAAGTTGAAGGCTTCAACATTCATTTACCAGGGCAAGGGGTAGCAGACTGTAAAATCAATTTGTTCTGATTGTTGTGCAGCTGTGGAGGCTGTAAATAACTGGTATTGCACAACCCAGGTAGTTTTCCCTTGAAAATTTAATATTAAATTTCAGTTTAGTGCCCGGTTCAAGTGATTACCAGTGTAACAGCTCCTGACATTGCTTTAATGGAGCAGACAGAAAACCAAGCTGGTAACCTTTGCCACATGTAGGTGAGTCCTCATTAATGCAGGATTTGTGCTGGGGGTGGTGTTTGTTTGCCTGGTAAGTGCCATCATATGAAGGCATACGATAACCACCAAAACCTCTGGCCTCTTTAAATCCAATCACGATCACTTGCTGTGTATTTCCAAGGTGCCAGATACTTTTTGCTTAGGCTTCCTGGCTTGATCAACCAGATCACAAAATTGTTCAAACATTTTTTTAATCTGTGATGATGTGCAGCCTTTCAATAAATCCAGGTTTAATTATAAATGTTTATTACAGTTTTTAATCCAAATTATATTGGTAACTATAGCAAGTTAAATCCTTATGTGAGTGGTGTACATTTTTTAGCACATTTGAAAGCCACAATTCCAAAAGGAACTTCTGTCACGATGCATAATTGATGGTGTTGGTGGGATTTGTTGGGTGCTGGTCCTTGTGGCTCAAGTGGTGTGAGGCTGGAAGGGTGTAGGGGATAAGTGCGAGAATAATGTTGGGAACTGTGGAATCTGATACAGGAGAGGTTCTTCCAGTAGTTAAGAAATGGCTGGAATACAGTTAGAGATGGGGAGAAGGTGCATTTTGGTAGCTCCCATGACCTCACACAACCAATGATGATAAATAAATTTGTAAGATGGTCTAAGGGTTGGCAGCTGAAGTTCACAAACACTGGGGAGAGTGCAGCCTGTACGAGTGACCATCATTGATCACTAGAAGAACTTCCAGTTTCGCTTCCATGCAGCCAGTGGTGGTTCAATGGAGTCTTGCTGCAGGGATCTGGGAGTGGAAGGTAATCACTGGTGGTATTTGTTCAGGGTATGGTCTTTGGTGATCCCCAGCCTTAAAACATCCTCACGGGTGCAGTTGTAGGGTGAGCTGTTAATGGACTGTGGGTTGTGAGATTCCTGGAGACAGTGACTTAACACTGAGGAGATGGAGCTGGCAAACAGTAAAATGCTGGCATTCCCACTGGCACAGGACGACCAATGAGGTGGATGTCAGAGCTGGGACACACAGCAGGGACAGATCATACCTGGTGTTCCAGTACAGATTAAAACAAGCTAAGAGGAAAACACAGTATACTTAATTACTTGTAATTGGAGAGGAAGGGGGATTGGAATTGGGGTCAGAATGAATATTTTCAATTCAATCTTTTTAATACAGATTGAAACTTAAAAGTTTTCTTCCCTAAAACATCAGCAGGGGCCCTGTGGGAGCAGTTTGAATAATTGAGCTCAGAAAGGGTTGGCTTCACATCAAAAGCATTGGTTGCCTCCAAATTCCTCGGTGAGGGGCTGCAGCACCTCCTGCCCTCTGCCCACAAGCTGCTGGGCAGCACAACCGGATGGGAGAGTTCTGGGAGTGCCTCCAGTTGCAGCACAGCAGCGAGGTGAGGGACCAGTCCTCCCTGCTGGGTTCTGTCCTTTCTTCTAGTATTTACACACTTGTGTCCTTACAGATAACCAAAATAAAATTAAGACTCTTTCAATAATAGCTGTTGGTGTCGATACAAAAGTAACATGAGTGTTATTTCAAAAACATCAGACTGAATTGTGTAGGAGACTGGAAACTCTTGCAGTCTTAATTATCTTGTTTTCTTCTTTTTTGTTTTCATTTTGGAAGTGTTGGTCTGCTTGGTGTACATTTCAATTTGTAGTCCAGACATTGTGGTTGATGTTAGGTTCCTCATGAGGAGTGAGCAGACTCCAGTCTCTCTCAAAACAACATTAAGATGCAGTAAAGGAAGAGGCATATTTTTTCCGTATTCTTCTTTCTGTAGTTCAATTTCTCTTAAATTGGAAATGTGCATTTTTACTGGCAAACAGCCATATGCAGAGAGATGAAGTCTGGCTGCTGTTCTCACTCCTTCCAAAGCCAGCAGAACTGCAGCTGTTGAGCCTTTGAAAGGAAACTGAATCGTGTGTGTTATGAAATTGTTGGTTACCATCACTCGTATACATGTAGGGGAAGTCCAACGGCCGTTAACCACATAAAGAAAGCCACATGGATCCCACCTGAAGGTGGCTCTGGGTAGGTACCTTTGCCCTCTGCTGCCCAGCATCCCTTCCTGTTGTTTTCATGGAACTGCATCTGTGCAGTAGGTTCATTACTCATTTCTTGTGGAGGTTTTGTGTCCAAAGGGCACATTTTAATCTGGGCTCAGCCAAGGCTTTTAAGAAAGAGGGAGAGGAAATCCTGTTTATTGAAAGGCTTTCATGTTCTCTCTCCCCACAGTGGAATCTTGTATGTGACAACGACTGGAAGGGACCCCTGAGCACCTCCCTGTTCTTCGTGGGAGTCCTGCTTGGATCTTTTGTCTCAGGACAGCTCTCAGACAAGTAAAGTATATACCCCAGAGCTCCTGGCTCTTTGTTTGATGCTGCTTTTGAAGTGAGTCTTGTGTGTGAAGTTTCCTGTGAGTGTCTTTCTGCATTTGCTAACGTGCCTTAGCTCTGTGACCATCTAATCTGAGTGTACACAGTGTGCAGAGTAAACGTTCTGAGGTAGAACAGAATGTTACAAAGATTGTTAGTGAGTCCTATCTTAATCTTTTTATTTTTTCAGCAAAATCATCACTGGAGCAGACTGGGTTTATGCCAGAAAACAGGTGTGGGAGATAAGTTTCATCTGGAAAAATCAGATCAATGACCTTCTCTCCTGATTACTTTGGTCTATGTTCAGAGAGTTCCTGAGCCTTGTTTTCTTTGAGGTCAAATTTAAAAGTATTTTTTTATAAACACCCTTAGTTTCTCTTCCTCCTCATGAAATACAGTGTTGAAATCCAATGACCCATGTTTGTGGAAACTGCAAAGCATTAGCATCAGAGAAGCAAGGCTTTTGCTTTCTTGTCTGGGGATATTTTTTTAATCTCTTTTTTTCTCTGTATTCCTAGTTCCAGACTACAGTGGCTTTGTTGTTTGTCTGTATAAACATGAAAAAATGGAAGACTCCATGTTTTTTTGTGATGTTGACAGGTTGTTGCATTTGGCTTGTTTGGGTTTTTTTCATTTAAAGCTCAGGTTTTTTGTTTATCTCCCTGAGCTTCACTGTGGTCTCTTTCTGATTCCCAGAGAACAATACATGGTCCTCAGATTTGCTGTTTTACTTGTAGAGTTTTTGTTTCTTTGGAATGTAATCTCTGTGCCAAAAACCTTGTAGCATCTATTCAGGGCTTCTGTGTGGTTTCCTGCTCATTGGGTTGGACCAATCCTGAGCTTGGAGACAATGATCCTTGAAAACCAATCAGCTTTCCTGGACATCCCTGGAGAGCCATATGCCATAAGATTTTTCCAGGCAGATCCCTTATCAGGCCAGTGTTTGCTCTCCCTGTGATCCTGCCTTCTGCCTCGTTCCTCCCCTCAGAATCCTGCGCTTAACCATTGCACAGCCAGCAGCTGCCAGCCTTTGCATCCCCAAACAGTTCTCCCTTGTTTGCAAGCACCTTGCAAACCTGAGTTTTCCCTTTCTTTCAGAACATTTCCTTCTTTTTCTTTTTTGGACATGCTGATCTGAGCCATGAGCTGTCTGCTTCTTAGAGGAGAAGGGGCTTCTCAGTCTTCTATTTTGAATAACTTGCTCCCAGTGATTTGTCTCCATGCTCATCCCATCAGTAAGAAAGGAACAGTGTCCAGGATGTACTTAAAGACAGCTTAACTGGCAGCTCTTGGAATGTTATTTTCTTTTGGCCAGTGTGTTTAGAACAGTTGTGCTTGGGTAATGCTTCCAGAACCTTTTCTTTTTCAGATGTTTGCTTACAAGTAATCTGGTTTCTCTGTTTATGAAGATTTCGCTCATGCTGTTGTATAAACTTTTTTTTCTTGTTTTTTTTCAATCTGTCCATGGAAGGTTTGGCAGGAAGAATGTGCTGTTTGCAACCTTGGCAATGCAGACTGGCTTCAGCTTCGTGCAGGTCTTCTCTACAAGCTGGGAGATGTTCTCGGTGTTCTTTGTGCTGGTCGGCATGGGGCAGATCTCTAACTACGTGGCGGCGTTTGTTCTCGGTATGCAAGTCCTGCTGGGCACAGTGTGTGTTCTTTAGTCTTGTGCTTTTCCTGCTCCTTTTCAGTACTGCCTTAGAGTTGATTTGTTTTGCCAAGCAATACTGTTAGGAGCGTGTCCTCACCACGTGTGGATAGCTCGTGCTCTCCTTGGAACTTTGCAGTTGATATTGAAGTGTAATCTGAATTCAATCTGTGGCTTATCATCCTAAAAATACAAAAATACAGAAGTTGATTATTCAAAACAAAATCTGTCTTTCCAGTTGGAAAAATAAGGCATGTGAGACATAATTTTTCAGGGATTTGTGTTGTCCATTTTGGGGTCTAAAAGCCTATTTGATGTAAAAAATGTAAACTAAAAAAAAAAAAGTGTTACAAAGTCTCCTTAAAGCAGCCTAAAGTAAAAAAAAATAAATGGCATAATGATTCCTGTTTGGTATATTTTCATTTTAGCTAAGACCTATTTGATCAGATGGAAAAGTTAATTACATAATGAATCTGAGATTTTTTAAAAATTAGGATTTTTTAACAATATTATTTACAGTGGCCTCACTGTCCAAACTACCAAATGTTGGCAAGGAGTTCCTTTTGGGCCAAGGAAGAGCAATGCAGCTGTGAAAACAGGCTTTAGCTGACTTCACTGCAGACATCCTGCTGCAGCTTTGGGAGCTTTGATTTTTGCAGAAATGGGGAAGATTATCTCTTTTACTATATCTCCTGCTTTTCAGGTCCCAGAGCATCTCTCAGGGAAGCACTGGCCCTGTTAGTGCAGTAATTTCCACTCGCAGTAGCCTGGCCTTTGTTAGCCACCCTGCAGGTCTGTACACCAAAAGGCTACAAGGTTTTTGGCTGACAGCAAACCAGCCCTTTAGGAGGTGACAAAGGGCAGAACCTCATTTAGGCATCTCTGAGTTATCCTTTAAAGAAGCTTCTTTCTTGCCATAGGGTGGAGAGGACCCTGTAGAGATCAAGCTGAGGTTAAGCATTGTGAATGTTTACAGTGTGTTGGGTGGGTTTAGTGCCTCAAGTGAAATGTGAGATTCTAAGAACATAAAATTATAGAAGTTTTAGCTACTTTGAGCTACAGAAATGCTGTATGGCCCAGTTCTCTTCCATTTCTATCTTCCTGGGTTGGTGCAGGATCCCTGCATGAAGCAGATCTGTGGTGCCTCTAAAACTGGCTGGCAGAGCACTATGTACTGTAGTGTAGTTCAAAGGCGATTAATTGTAGATGTGGTTTTGGTAAGTTACTTGGTTGCTATCAACTTAAAATACTAATCTTTGCTCTGTTGTTTTGAACAGGCACAGAAATTCTTGGCAAATCAATCCGTGTGCTGTTCTGCACCCTGGGTGTTTGCATATTTTATGCTTTTGGCTACATGCTGCTGCCCCTCTTTGCCTACTTCATCAGAGACTGGCGGATGCTGCTGCTGGCGCTTACTTTGCCTGGGCTGCTCTGCATCCCACTCTGGTGGTGAGTACAGTAATTTCAAAAGATTTTGCTCTTCAGAAAAGAGTCCTGTCTGCAGATTTTTAAGATCCAGACCCCCAAGCCACCCAGCCCATACCAATGAAACTGGAATCCCTTCCAGTATGGAAAGGGGCTACAGGAAAGCTGTTTATTGAGGAGTGCAGGGGGACAAGGGGGAGCAGTTTTCAGGTGAGAGAGGGGAGATTTAGATCAGACCTTCCTGTGAAGGTGGGGGAGGCCCTGGCACAGGTTGCCTGGGGAGACTGTGGCTGCCCCATCCCTGGAGGTGTCCAAGGCCAGATTGGATGGAGCTTTGAGCACCTTATCCAGTGGGAGGTGTTGCTGCCATGGCAGGGGGTTGGAACTGGATGGGCCTTGAGGTCCCTTCCAACCCAAACCATTCCATGATTGTGAAGGGCAGACATTGTGTCCTTGACTCTTCCCAGTCGTTTAGCTGCAAGTCCATAGCTTTGTGGGTGATCTGACTCATCCTTCAAAAAACTATTCTTCATTTTCTGTAGGCTACTGTGAAATTAAGTGATATGCTTGCAAAGAAAAAAAAAGTCAGTGAAACTCTTCCTTCTGCACCAGCTGAAATCCATGAGCTTTTCAGAGCAGGCCTGAGCTAAGGGCAGAATGAGAAACCAGTTGGTTTGGGAGGCTGTGGGGTGCTAGGGTGACGTAGATATTACAAACCACAAAATAGGACTTGAATCTCTGTGAGACTTGGATGTTTTCCTCCATAGCTAATTGAATACTGCTTCTGGGTAGCATGCACGGCTTGAACAGTCCACATGGTGGTGGTGTTTCCTCACTTACACTAGCATTGGCGTTTGTGATTCCATCCAGTTTCTTACGGAGTTGAATAAGTCGGCAAATTCTACCTTCTGACTTGCCTTTGTGTGATAGTATTTACAGTTCCTGACTTTGTATTATTCTCTAAGGATATGCCTCAATGTACAGCGTGCTCCTGGGGTATTCGTGTTTCTGAATTTCTTTAAGTTGTTTTCCCATACTTTGATGGTTTGAGTTGCTGGGGTTTTGTGCATCATTACTTATTTCTTCAGTAACTCTGAAATCCCCAAACCCATTTTAGTCTTTTCTTGTTCAGTATGCTAGTCCTACGCTAGTCTGCTCATATAAATATGATTTCTGTTGTCATTGCTTGAACTTCTGCAAGATGTGGCAAGTTTTGAGATCTCCATGCCTGGAATGATGTGTATTGGTGCCTGCAGCGGTGCTGTCTGTGGAAATGCAGGTTTGTTACTCTGAACCTTTTCTGCAGGATCATTCCAGAATCTCCACGGTGGCTGATCTCTCAGGGAAGATTTCAGGAGGCAGAAGACATCATACGAAAGGCTGCAAAAATTAATGGCATTACAGCCCCAGATGTAATATTTGACTCTACTGAGGTGAGATTCATTTAGCAGTCCAGTTGTTTGCTGGACCTATTAATGACCATGTAAAGTGATTAATTTCAAATAGGTAAAATGTCATCCTTCTGCTGAAAAGCAGATTACAGTTTCCCTGCCTCATTAAGATTTGCAAAGCTGTTATTGTCCCGTTCCCATGGGGATGCCAGTGTGCATGCTAATGCAAACATCTTTTTGATCCAGTTTACAGCCATGTTTTTGAATTTGAGGTACCTATTGCTTTGTGATCTAAATACTTGTGCTGAACAGACTTTATGCTTGTGCAGTCTAATATAATTCTACAGAAGTCATAACAGGACCAATCTTGGCCTGGCAGTGGAGAGAATGTCATTCTAGTTCCATTCCATTTTCAACTCCCATTTCTACTCCATGTTAAGGACAACAAAATTTGACTTTTTGGGTGAGATAGTTAGCTGTGTCTTCTTTCCCATCCACTTCTTCCAACATATTCCTGTTTCCTGTAGGTCTCTCCTCCCTCTGAGCTGTTGGTCACCTTAAGATGTAGGGGCAGTTACACACTCACTCAAACATGACCTCCAGCAGTCACAGACAAACTGTTTGCATGATCCAGGAGAAGGGCACCTCTCCAGGCAGGTCTGTGGAATCTGTCTGGGCTATTGCCCAGTTGTGTTCTGGTCACCAGTTGACACTGTCTCATCATTTATGTGAAAGTACTGTGTATGTTCACTTGCTTTACAAGGCCTTGGTACCAGACTGAGGAAGACCATTTGCCATTAGTGATGTGTTTGCTGTTGAGACTGACACAGCTTTGCTTGGGCTGAAGTCAGCTGAGGTGCAAACAAACCTGTGTGTCCAGACTTATTTGTAGGTAGTAGGACAGACATCCTTGTCTTGCTGGGACAGAGTGAGAATGCCAGGAAAACCCAGACCATCATACAATAGCTTTTTCCTTAGATTTTAATTAGAACACACTTTTTTTTCCCTTTTTTTCTCTCCTTCCTTCTCATGCTGAAGGCATGAAAACTCACCCATTGCCAGTACTGCCTCAGGAGAACAGAAAATAAGTTCTGGCTTCAACATCTGCTTAAGATCATTGCTCCTGGAATCTTTTATATGCCTTTCTTAGAAAGAAATGTTGATCTGTTTGCTGTCTCTGAATGGGGCTGGAATGCAGAGCAGCAGAAGGCAGGGTCAAGAGTAGGGATGTTGCCCCAGGGAACACTGGGCTCCTGCAGCAGGGTGGGCTGGAGTACATGCACTTATTTACAGGTAAATCATTGCACTCCAACTTTCAGAAACACAACATTCTGACACATGGTTGAAAAGGAGCTCAAACAGGTGCTGTTTAAATGCAGAACTCCTGCCTTCTCTTTTCTTTTTAAAGTAAAAGTAATGCTGTGACCAAAAATTCTGTGCAAAACTTCTCCATCAGTGGTCTGTTTACGCTGCTCTTGTGTCTGCTTTCCCAAGCAGCAGGCTCGCAGCCTCTCCAGAGTTTTGGGAAGCTTATTGATGCTGCAGAGTGCTTCTCAGATCCAGCTGGCCCTCAGCCCTTGTGCAGTTGGAACGTGAGGGCTGAATGGAGGAGCAACCCAAGCTCGTGTTTGGAGCATTCCTCCAACCCGTGCAGCTGCAGGGCAGCACCTGCAGCGTTTGGGCTCCAGGCTTCCAATCCAGTCAGGATCCAGCAGGTGACTAGTCTAAAACAAGCTGTGGGGATCAAGTAGGGCCTGGCTAGCTCAATGTAAGGGGGATTCAAATATTTAATTTCACATCATCATTTTGCCCTCCCTGCCCTTCTCATAGCTTCTTGCTCTTGCCTGTCCTGTGAAGGATTATGTTGTCTCCTAAAAGGCAGAGTCTTTTTTTTTTTATCGTCCACTCTGACTCTGAATTTTACAGTTTCTGATTTTTTTTTGTGGTTTGTTTGGGTTTTCTTTTTTTTTTTTGTTTGCTGGTTTCTTGGCAACACACAGTGGCAAAGCAGGAGAGTGCTTAGGAAGGATCATGTGATTTAGGAGAAGGGGCTGAGAGCTGCAGAGCTGCCTGCACTGTGTGTGTGGGAAGTTTGGCTTCAGACACAGTGAAAGCTATTGCATATGAGGAACTGTTTGCCTTTCATAGAAAATAAAGGTTTATGGAAGCAAATGGACTGAATTTTGATGTGCATGATCATCAGGTTACTATTTTTTCCTCCAGGTCTTCAGAACAAAATATCACTCAGAAATAAATTTTCCCCTGACCGCAGGGGTTACATAAACTCAATGTTCCCATTAGCTCAGATATAGTTTGAGGAGATAATTGAGGAGATAATGTGTATTTTGAGTCGAGGGAAAAGAGTTAAGGGCTCCAAATTGTTGTCCAGCAGGCTAGGTTTCCCAAAGAACCATCACTAACTGAATATGGAAAAGAGGTTGATGAGGAATGAAGTTAAACTAATGATTGCTTTTGTGTCTTTATTAGTGTGTTGTCCCCTGCAACACCTCCAGCTATAACACTTCTGCTGGACCAGCCTAATGTTTAGGGAGGAAAAGTATTGTAAGTTGAACTAATACAGAGTAGAGAATGATATATTAAACCAGGCAGAAAGGGTTCAGGAGAGTTTAAAGTAGGGAGTAATTGCACTATTTTGAAGCTACAGTCATAGTTTACTTCTGTTGCTAATGATTTGCACATGCAGTGGAGGAGTACACAGTGCCAACAAAAGGCATTCAGTCTATAAACATAATAAAATTTAATTTGACGTTCTTGGGTCACGCTGACCTGAAAACTCAGAGGAAGTAACCTCTGTATAAAGTTTATTGTGCTTGCACATAATAGAGCTCAGTCGGGCAAGAGTGATTCTGCTGTTTGTGGAAAGAGAAGTACTCACTTTAATATTGTGAGGAGTCTTGGCAGTTTACAATTCCTGAAGTGTCACGTAGGAAAATACTTCAATATTGCCTTTTTTCATTTGATAATTGCTAAGGTAGATGCTTGTTTCTTTCTTGGTGAGATTTCTAAGATAGAGTCACAGATTCCAATAGGTGTAAAATGTCCCAACGGAAAAAGAATCTCTGTGGAAGATTGTAAGGTCAAAATATTGTTGATGTTTTTACAGTAAGACTGTTAAAAATACCATTAAACTGATGAGCAAGTAGCCTGTGATAAATGCTGAAAATGTGCAGGTTTTGTGGTAATAAAAATACGACATATCTAGACAACTGTGGCCCTACAGCCACAGAATGTTGCTTTATCAGAGCTGATAGTTTTAATCAATGCAACTTGTCCTCTTCAATCACCTTTCACATATTTTGCAAAATCTCTGCTTTATTCCTCCTTGTCAGGGGTCTAAATTAAAGTCCCAAATTAAAAACATCAGGTTTTTTCATTTTTTACAGCCTTATCAAGGACAAAACTTGTTTGCATGTTTCATGGACAAGTATCATGCATTGTGTACATGGAAGTGGTTTTATTTTGAGGAGCTGGAAAATTTCATGGGGAAAGGACAAGGGACAAGTTTTTTGTCATTTTGCTTATATTCTTAGAAGATCTTAAATGAGACTGAATAATGATGGGGACTCTTCAGCTCATGAGCCAGTTCGTCTCAATTTAAATACTTCACTGTTAGGTCCAGCATGAGGAGTCATTTGCTAAATCTGTCTGCTCCAGTTTCATCTTGTTATCTCTTGCCTGCTCTGCAGTGAACTTAGAGGACAGCTTTATCACTTTTTTGTGCTGGTCTTTGAAGACCACTCTTGGTTTTTTAAGATGCCTTCAGTCTTCTGGCTTTTAGGCTCAATAACCTCACATTTCTCAGATGTCTCCTTGTTGCTCCCTGCTTGTCTGGGTGCAGTGGATTTGTGTGGTGCACGAGGTGTGCTGCCCACAGCTGGACACAAGAACTCTGCCTGTAGTGACAGACGAATTGTGAGTTAATGCTGTCACTTTGTAGTTCAAGTATAAAAGTAACAAAAAGCAGTTGCTTTGTGAAGCCTCAGGCAGAAAAGGTGATTACAAATTTCAGCCTGAATTTTAAGTGACTTGAAATTAGGGATGAGGAGCTACTGCTTACAACTTGGTTAAAAGTGAAGCACCTGACTGAGCTCTGCAGCGTATCAAAATACTGATGTATAAGTTGGGATGGATTTATTTTTCCCAATAATTCTGCTTGCAGGAAGTTAATGTTCCCATGGTTGGTTTTTGTTTGTTTGTTTCCAGCTGCAAGACTTGAATTCCCAGAAGCAACAGACCTACACCATTCTGGATCTAATGAAAACCCGGAATATCCTAACTATCACAATCATGTCGGTGATTCTTTGGTAAGCAAGTGTGGTTCAAGACTATATAAGCACAAAAGCAGCAGAATAATTAAAAACTACTCTTTGAATACTAAGTTTATTCTGAAGAGATATGGACAAAACCAGCTCAAAACCCAATGACCTGCTGGCTGGAGCAACAAAGTTCTGGTTACACTGGTTCTTCATTTCAGTAACAGTCTAGGAACTCATCTGGATGGTTCTTTCTGAAGCAGTCAAGCATATCCTGAACTGAGGGAGAAACAGATCAGCTGGCAGTGATACTTGGGAATCCTGCCTGATACTGGGCCTTGGGGAATCATCATCTGACTCTAACAAAGTTCTCTAAGAGGAAGGAGTCGTGCCATGTCTTTCAGTCAGAGCACTGCTGCCCAGGGGTGTGAGCACAGCGATGCCTGACTTAGGGGGAGGATCTTTCCATCTGGTTTGTATTGTCTTTTAGAAGGCTAAAGCTGCTGTGGAAGTTTTAACCTGAGATTTCCTTAGACTTTCCTGCTAGCTGCTCTGTCTACCTGCTCTGTCCATCTTCAGCTTGGTTTTGCACTAGCTGAAGCTATACTTTATGCTCAATTTGATTAAACAGTTGCCATTGTACTGGAAATCTCAATGAAGCTGTAATTGCTCACAAAAGTAAGAATGGGAGGGCAACTAATGATCTGCCAAAGCTATAAAAGTGAGGTTTAATTAGTGTATATACCTACAGTGTATTAACCAAGAAGGTCCCTCGAGTGCTTTGGAGCTAACTAAGTCTGTTTACTGCCTTATTGGTCAATGTCCCTGTGCTGTAGTGAGGCAAAGCTTTGGAATTCAGTCTGCTGAGTTGCCAGTGCGTGCAAGCTGATGTGGCTTTTTGGGTCAAGGAATGACCTGGCTAATGTTTAAGCCAGATTCCCTTGCCCAACACCAAGCATAGTGTTACAGAAACACTGAGAAAGGAACTGGAGCAGAAAACAGCTCAAAAAAAAAAGAAAACTAATTCTGGTTCTTTGCAGATGTGTCAGTACACTTTCCATAGGTTGTTGTTTTCTCTCCAAGTCCAAATGCTGACTCTCACTTTTAATTGAAGTAAGCTAGAGAGTTGAGACTGTCCTGCTTCCAATCTACATGGAGTAGATCAGCAGTGAGTTCTAAGCAAGGCTGATTTTGCGTGTGTGGTTGTAGAAATCAAATGCAAACCTTGTTTGAACAGCATTTCTGGTAGGACAAAGCATCTGAGAGAGAGACTGACACGGCAGCCTGTAATCCATTCCATGTGCTGAAGGGCTTTTTACTGCAGGATAAATGAGGTTTTAGGATAGGCAGAGAAAGTCAAACATGTAGCTGCCTTAGGCAATTTTACCTCTTGCAGAACAGTATTCAGCTAATTTGGGCAATTTTTCTACTGTTTTTACCTTGCATGTGGGTTGCCTAACCTCCTTTTAATTAATTTCCCAGAGTGTAACGGATTTGTGCTGACTTACAGCAGTGTTTCCCAACCCATAATATACTGATGGTTTATTCTGTGTTAGGAATTCAAAGATCTTATGAAAGAAGCTCTGTAGGAGGATGGTTGCAGATACCAGTATATGCCCTGTATGTACTGCTGGGTGTTTTGTTAATTTTGAGTAAGAAGCAGGCCTGTAAACTAGCCCCTTTGCTGGGTTTGCATCAGGGAGAAGGAAGCTTGACTTCTCATCACCCTGGAATGTGCCCCTAAAGTTTTCCTAGAAAGTGTGTAAATGTATCATGGTTTGCCAATGTAATAAGCTAAGGAAAACTGCACCTGAAAATGAGTTTGAGCAGGCACAGTTTATTGTATATAGCAGTAATTCCTAGGAGCACAGGGCTGGGTTGGTTGCACAGAAAACACCACATACTTTGAAGCAAAGCTTTAGCTGGCAGGGCTCGCACAGCAGCAGGGTTCCCCTCAGCTCTATGACTTCATCCCTTCCCAGGTACACAAGCAGCTTATTCTAAGCAATTGGACCATGAAGGGCCTTCCCATGTGAAGTGAGGAGGACAGGCTAATCTTTTGTCAGTGATCCACATCGTGCTGTGCAGTGATTTCACTCCAGGTTCTGATATAACAGAAAAGGACCCAAAGTGCCGAGTGTTCTGTGCTGCACCGTTGGCACCAGGACACATCCCTTCCAGTGCCTGTGTTCCTTCTTGGTGAACATAACCTTCTCTTCCCTGCATCTCCCAAGAAACAACAGGATTTGCCTCCGAGGCCTGTTGTGTGTTTCTCTTGGTCGTGTGGAAGCCGGTTGTCGTCTGGCAGCGGCCCAGTTTGGGTGGCAGTGTTCCCATCACCGAGCGCTGAGCCGCCCCGGCACAGGGCTGGGCAGATGTGACTTGGAGCATGGCAGAGCAAATCCCGGGCTGTTTGGGTCTGCCAGGATGCCCCCCTCCTCCTCTCTGACTTTATACACAAAGCACAGAGGGTAACGACCCAGAAACAATGTTGTCCACCCAGAGCTCCCTGGTAAACGCAATGAAAAGCTACTGTAGGCCTCAGCAGCAGTAAAATTCAATAGTCCAACCTTCCTGGCTAAGGCTGTAACTGCTGGAAATAGGAACTGCTGTGTCCCTGCACTGTGAGCGATCATCGCTCGCCTCCCAGGGTGACCTGAAGCATGGAGGTGTATGTGGAAAGTAGTCAGCCCCTCTCCATCAGCCCTGGTGGCAGAGACAAATGAGATGTGGAAAAGTTCAGATACCCAGAGCTTCCTCTCTCTGAATGAGAGCGGGATGGATAGTTGCAAAGTCATGCAGTGGCACCAGGAAAGAAGTGTGGCTTCTGTAGCTGCAGGGCCACCCAGCACCTGTGCCCATGGGCTCATAGGGCTGTGCCTCAGCAAGGCTTTGGGGATACTAATGCAAATAGGATATTTAAGTTTTTTAAAAATATATTTTATTTGAATACAAGAGCAAGGTGAACGATAAAAACCCTCAGGACTGTTTAATTGTTACCTTGCTTTTCTAAAGCCAGCGTTTTGGCTGCTTCAGAGGTGAACAAATCTGGCAGATGCTAAATTTGCCTTGCGTAGTGATTTGTGTTTAACAGATGTAAAAGAGACTCATGGCAACCTCGAAGAAGAGGAATTTGATCTTTATTCTGCTTCTTTCAGGATGATAATCTCTGTTGGCTATTTTGGACTGTCTCTTGACACACCTAACTTGCATGGAGATGTCTATTTGAACTGCTTCCTCTCGGCAGTGATTGAGGTTCCAGCCTACATTATTTCCTGGCTGCTGCTTCGAAATCTCCCTCGACGGTATTCAATGGCTGCTGCGTTATTCTTGGGAGGCTGTGTTCTTCTCTTCATTCAGCTGGTGCCATCACGTATGGAATCGTTAGTTGATCTCAAATATGTATGATAGAAGTGCAGTACCATGCACTGGGCAGATGTGGAGGACAAGTGTCCTGCGGGGACTAAATACAGATGTTAATGTCTTATCTTTGCCCCTCTTCCTTGGTTCTCAGTGCTGCTGCACAAGGAGCTCACACAACATGTCAATTCAGATTCATTTTTCAAGGTGGGTCGTTGGCTTTGTGATCTGTTGGGATTAGCAGTGAGGTCCAGTTTTGCTGCTAACGTACATCCCTGGCAAGGTGCCCTGGTGAGGTATTGGTGTAAAACCAAGACTGGAGGCTACCAGGAGGCCACAGAACCTCCTTCCCAAACAGCTGTCAATGACTGTCTCTTTGTGCCTTGTTTTAACAGTTGTATTTGAGGGAATCGTTGTGAAAGCATTTTTGATAAGCGAAGATGCTTGTACTGAATTAGTGTTGATATTTAAAACAACATTTGGTAACTGGAAAGGACAAAACATTTATTGAATATCAAACCATGTGTGTCTTTAGGTCAGTTAAGATTAATAGGGTTATGGACTCGTTACTAATAATGCTGTTGAGTATGATGGGGGGTGTTGTTGCTTAGCACTTGGTTAAAAATCAAAGAATAAACAAAAGAGAATGGCCAAGAACTGCCTTGCTTATTTTATACAGGTAATCTGTGTTGCATTCTCTTTTTCCTCCTGTCCTTTGAGTCAATTGGACACTGATATGATCTGGTTTGATTTTCAAACCTAACCGTCCCCGTGAAAGTCAACCCTGCTTCCTATAATTTATTGACTTGCAGCAAGGAATGTTAATGAGAAACCAGAGCGGAAAACAAAAACTAACTTATTTCAAATGTTTAATTTTTGCTCCCTTTATTACAAAGGGACATATGGTGGTGTTTGTAATAGCAGAGATCTGGTCCCTGAAATCTGAGAGGACCTCTCCAGTTCTTGCTTCGTTCTCCTTATTTTTTGCTTGGCAGGAAGCCCCACGCTCAAGAGGAAATGAAAATGTGGAGTCCTGGTAATTTAAAAAAAAAAAAGTTGCCTGTGCTTGTAGACATGTACAGGAAAAAAATGACACCAGAGACCAGAATTAATTAGGCAGGAGTTATACAGACAGAATGGAATGAAGAAATACTGTGAATTGCCAGAGCTTTGCTCAAGTCCTTGCTGTGTTTTGATTTCAGATATGCGTGCAATATCTATTCTGCTGGTGATGTTAGGGAAGTTTGGGATCACATCTGCCTTTTCAATGGTTTATGTTTACACGGCTGAGCTCTACCCAACGGTGGTGAGAAACATGGGAGTTGGAGCGAGTTCCATGGCCTCTAGGCTGGGCAGCATCCTCTCGCCTTACTTCGTTTACCTTGGTGAGTTAACCCATCCGTGTGAGTGCAGGGAGATGCTGGTGGCTGGAGAGCAATGCCTCTTACCCAGATCAGTGTCCTGCCTCTGCAGGTCACTGGGCCTTTCTAGTCTGCTATTTGCAGGGCCAGGTGTCTTGGGAAACTGCAGGTAAAAATGGGATCTCAGCGTCTTGTAGGAATAGTCATAACAGAGAAATTATCTTGTGTCCCGTTGAAGAGGTGCTGTGCAGACTCACAATCTTACTGAGTCAGTGGGACAGCTCTTACAGCTGTTGTTTCCCACTCTCTTAGAGTTCCTAAAACCACATTTGTAACATAAGCTTTGAATACCAGCCTGGGCGGGGAGTGGTTGCTTTGTTTTTTACTGAAAGCTTAAATCTTGCAGGGATAAAGCCCTGTACCTAGGTATGAACTTTATCAGAGACTTTAGAGCTGATGCTGGCCCTCTTTTTGCATTCTGCTAGGTGCCTATGATCGATTCCTGCCTTACATCCTGATGGGCAGCCTGACTGTGCTGTCAGGAATTCTGACTTTATTTCTGCCTGAAAGCTACGGTATGCCTCTTCCAGACACCATTGAGCAAATGCTGTTGGTGAAAGGGTGAGTGTCACCTGCTGATCTCAACACAGCTTTTCACTCTGAGATGAGGAGTGGACTTGCCTGGATATAGTCAGAGGGAGGGGTGGGTTTCAGCAGTGTAGTTACTGCTCTGTTGAAGATACAAGAGGTTGCTTGGGATCCTGGTCCCTCTTCCCAGGTGTGTGTGGTCATATGTACATCTCTGGGCTCCATCATTTCACTCTGAACTCTGAATAAAAGGACATATGAGGAATGCATTTATAAAAGCGTTTTGCTTTATAGAGATATAGGGACCCTTTGTGGGTTATAATTCTCTTTCTAGGTTCTGAAAGCCATGCAAGTACTGCAGGGCTGAACTCTTTCAATTTTGTTCAATTGACCTAAGAAGGCATTGAGAGCATTTGGCCTTTTGCCATGGCTCTGACTGAAGCTGGCACATAAGCTATACCTGGTGTAGGAAAGGGTGTCCTGTCCAACTGAAGTCAACAGGACGTTAAAATTAGGCAGCTGTAAGGCTGAGGGTATCGGATATTTTTTTCTCTGTTCTCTCATTTTTTAAGTTTTTTTTCTTGCTTTTCTCCTCTGGCCCAGATTAGAATACAGACCTGCATCCAGTAGCACGAGGGATCCCAAGGAGGAGGAAGAAAATCCAGAGATTTTGAAAAGCACAGCTTTCTGATGGAGCTCCTGTGGACTGCCTGGTGGGCCAAAAGTTGAATGGACTTTTCTAAAATTCATTCTAGAAAGAGCTAGTGGCAACACTTTCCTGTAATTTTAACCTTATTTATTAATTTAAACACTGTGTTCTATACATTCTCTTTTTATATGAACATGAATACTGAAATCTTTCAGCCACAGTTGGTTCAGTGCAGTAATACCCTGGAACAGTACCTGATCAGGCCTTTGTAACTTTAAGCATATAGTTCAGCTGAAGGATACTTGAAAAGGAGTTCAAGGGCTGGTGGGGTACCTGGGTTCCTCGGTCAGCCTTCTCCAGAGCTGATACACATCAAGAAGTAAAACTTCCCAGCAATAGCTGCTAATTGGTTTTGATTCCTTGACTCTGTCTCTGGACAGGAAACCTATTTATTAGAGTGCAGGTTATGAGAACGTGCCTCTGTGATCTTACTCAAATGACTTTGCACACATTGAATTGGGTACCAAATTCAGAAAGATGCAAAGAAAGATTTTGAAAATTAATTCTAACTTGGTGTGTTGTAACTCAGCTTAGATCAAGAGAGTTCTCATGCACAAAGTATGTGTAGCACTGAAGTTTTGCTTGGAAAATTCACTTGATTCCAATGCTGGTTTTCCCTGTGCAGTGAAGTTGTTTACATCTGACCCTGGATGTGGTCTCCTTCCAGGCTGTATTAATGTTAAATTGGGCAAAAGGTTCCATCTGTGTGTGGAGGGAGCAGTGTGAGTTTGGGCTTCTTCCCTTTTGATGTGTGGTGGAAGTTTTCTGTCTGGATTGTTTTAATGTCTTCTGTGCAATTTGGATGATGGAAACAATTCTCTTGTCTTTGTTCTGTGCATTTCACCCACATGGATGTATGCACACACACTCACAAACACAATTAATGTATTTAGAGATAAATTGTTGTGTTCATCTCTGCTGCTGCATCAACCTCATGGTGGAATGTACTGAGAGCAAGACCCAGAATGTGTTTTTGAGCACTTCCTCTCGTTCTGAAGTGCCAACTGTACAATGGCTGTGAGGGCTGTTATTTCACTTAACTACTGTAATTAGGGAGTTGTTCTCAAATTGTTTAGGAAACACAAACAAATCTTGTTGATAACCTGCCAAGAAATTGTCATGGAAGCACCCTCAGCATTACCCGTGGTTATACAGTCCAAAGGTACACCCTCTCTTGTTTGTGCTGTTCTGGTTATGCTTTGGCAGATGCAGGTGGTGAAGGATTTCTCTCTTGTGGCACTTGTTTTTGTTTTGTTCTGCCCTGTAGAGGCTGAATAAATGGAATGTAAACCGTGGAAGGCAAAGCTGAAGGGGCCTTACCCTGAGGCATCTGCCTGGGGAAGTTGTGCATTTCCCTGTTGTGTTTCAGGACATGGGTGGCTCCAGTCTTTTGTTGACCAGCCCCTGTGTTCTGTCCCTGGTAACCAGTCCCAGCAGTCAGACTGACCCGTGCCCCCCAGACAGCTGGTAGAAACAAGAAAGAAGAAAACACTGCATGGGCTACAGCGTTGGTTTGTTTAAACTCTTCCTGCCACTGCCTTGAGCTTTGGGTTTCGTTCTGCTTCGCCTGGATTTTCTCACCTGCTTGTTCACTGTTTCACTTTCTGGATGCAGCAGGCAGTTGGCCAATGTTACCAGGTCAGAGAATGGTCCTGAGAAATGTAGTTTTGCTGTAGCATCGGCTCTTCCGCGGAGAGGAATCCGAGTGTTTGGGCAGGTTGGGTGTCACTCCTGTTCGATGGGCTGACGAGCCCCTGGCAAGTGGGGGTAAAATGCAGTGTTTGATTTGAAGCTCGTGCAAAAATCAAGAATCTGGGTTTTGCAAGCCTTGCTGCTCATCATGTGAGAGCCTTGACATGAACAAACACGTCAGTAGAGAGCGTGCATCAGCCAGCCTGCCTTGCCCAAAAGGCATGATCCAATTTGTCAGGCTTACCACCTCCTTTGAAATGGTCACTGCAAACATCAGAATGTGGTCTAATACCTGGTACAGGTATTTCTTCTCTGTATACCTTATTTCTAGGAACTGAAATGTTTAGAAGCAGCTCTTTTTGGTGTGTTGGAGAAGAATTATCTGATAACCGCAGGAATCTGAGGCAAAACACATTTAGCTGCAACTTCCTTGTAATGGATTTGCCAATGTAAACAGCCGTGTGCCATAAGGCTCTTCCTGTAAACTGCTTCAGAAAATAGCCTGAAATGGGAGATCCGTGCCTGCCTGATACATGGTCTAGGGTGGGAATTCCTGTCCTCAAGTGCAGAGACCACTTAACCTCTGATTTAGCTGTCATTTCTTATCCACTCTTCTATCCAGGTATGTGCCTCCACAATGAAGCTTTTGTTCTTGAATAATATAAATATTCTGATATTTACTAAAGGTTTTTGTGGGGGATTTTTATTGTTTGTTTGGGGTATTTTAAAAAAAATCCAGCCAGATTGGGGAATTTCCTGGTTATGACTAATACTGCAAAACACAATGGCAATCTCTGTCACAAAAATACATCTTTTTCCTTGCTCATCTTTTTTTTTAAAGAAGAGTATGAGTCAGAAGTGTAGAATGTATTAAATACAACATCCTGGGTTATTTTGTATTTACTTTTTATCCTGCTCTGAAGTTTATCTCTAAATCAGGAAGCTTGTTCTAGTGGGTGGGCAGAATCCAGCTACTATGCATTTCCAAAGGCAAATGAGGGAATATTTGATTATAGGTGGGCGATCTGCTCTAATGCAAATAAAATGTAGGTGAGAGGAGCTGGTGGCAAATCTTAGAGTGGCATCAGTGCTGGCACCAGGTATGATTTGCAGCACCACATGTGGCCCTGGATCTCCCTGCAGAGGAAAGCACTGGTGCCTTGGCTTTGAGGGGCGTCTGCCAAGTGCTGTGCTCTGCGACAGGACTGACTTTTGTACAGTGTTGGGTGTTGTTAATAGATGCGTGGGCACCTCACTTGGCATTGCACTGATGCACAGCAGGACTGGCACCTGCTGTAAACAGACCCCTTTGTAACTTAGGTTTTTGAGACACGTTTCATTGGATGGCCAGGTGAGGCACAGATTGTCCCTTGGGTGCTGATGATTTTTAGCATTGTATTTGAGTGCTCCAAAACACCAGTCTTGCCTCGTGTGCTGGCCAGAGGGGAAGGACCTGTTCTGCTGCACTCTGGGGAGGGCAGTGCTTTTGCTCCTGGTATCCTCAAGGAGCAGAGTAACACTTGGTAAGGGAAAAGGGATAGAATTTGCCTTTGAAAGAGGAATTGTGATAAACCTATGGGCTCCTTGCTGCAGAGATGGATAACACAGGCTTTGACATTCAGGATAAGCTTAACCTGGGGAATACAGAATGGGTTTGGTGCCCAGGACCTGTATTACAGCAGCAGTACAGGTTATACAAAATCACCTGGTTAGGCAAAATTCTCTGCTGCTGGAGAACAGCGCACACTACAGTATCTTCACTAAGGAAAACAGCATATGGCCTCGAGTTGGGAACTAGGATCCCTTCTTTCCCAGCTCTTAGACTTACTCCTTCCATCACTGTGGGCACGTCCCATAATCACATGACTTCAATTTCTTTGCTTACAAGTTGAAATACCACTAGCTCAAAAGGTACCATGGTTTCTTGTGATGGTCATGCTCCACAGTCTGTAACCACAGTTAGGTTCTCTGACTCCTGACACTGGATGGAGTGCTCCTGTGAGCATCCTTTAGGATTCCATCTTTTGGAAGCAGGAAGCTTCGGAGGACTTCTGCCGCTATTTAAGAGGTGTGAACACCTCCTCCCCGTTTCCATGAAGAAGAAGACACCACGGGGCAGTGGTGCATTGCCCAGGGAACTGGACTGCAGTAAATCAAGCAAGGATTGCATTTTGAATGCTTAATCATATTCTTTTAATTGCACAGCCCCTCTCCAGCTGTACACGAAGCTGCTGGCAGCGTCCTGAACGCTTCACGGTGCACCCAACCCTGCGATGGAAACACTGCTCTTCTCAGAGGACTGATTTTGAGAGATGATGACCTTAATACTGTATTGCTGGTCTCGTGGAATTTGAGATTAATGGGAGTTATACTCCTCTCTGCTTTACAGCCTGTTCTGTTTTATAGTCTCACCCAGAGAGGCTGCTCTATTTAATGCTGCCCAGGAGCCCACACACAATAAGCACTTGGGGAACCTGGTGGAACTGTCTCTGTGAATAAATACCTATTGCAGTATTTGTAGAACAGAACCTTAATAATGGCACTTGTAAATGGTTTTCCTAAAGCACAAAATCAGCTCAAGCACTATAATGCCTTACTTAAATGTCTTTGGGAGTACTTTAACTAGTAATGGCCACAGCCTTGTATATAGAAAGGTACAGAAATGTCTTCTAAGAATGTAAATATTCCTAACTGTAACTAAACTAATTCTTACCCTAGTTGGGTTTTTTTGCAGAAAAATGCTTGTTATTTGTAAAATTCAGAATAAAATCATATCTGGAATTATCTTTAAAATGAAGTATTGTCATATTTTCTACATCTTCATGTTTTAAGGTGTTTTGTATAATGGAGCTACTTAATTTTTTGTGATCTTGTAGGCTTTACATTAATCTTGTATTATATACAATGAGGTGTTTTCCATATTTTTTAAAAAAATATTTCTTGTAAGCCAAGAGGTGATCTTTGTAACCTGAGCACCATCTGTGACTGCTCTCCATGCAAGTGGTGGATGGGAGGTGGATGCTGGTGCAGCAGTGAGAACACTTTCTTCCTTTTCTCCCTGCAGTGAGGCTGTCATTCAGCAGAATGAGCTGACAGAAGGTCATCTTCTGGGTCCTGTTTATGTGCAGTGTTTGAGAACCAATAATTCAGCTCCTATTTAGCGATGGCAGGTTATTGAAGAGTTACAAGGAGTTTCTCTTAAGGTGCTACTTAAATGTTTGTGGCAAAACCAAACCCCAGTCTTGCCTATTGTGCTAGCTGGTGGAACAGCCTGCTCCGAGAAGCTGTGGATGCCACCTCCCTGGAGGTGTTCAAGGCCAGGCTGGATGGGGCTTGGAGCCCCCTGATCGAGTGGGAGGTGTCCCTGCCCATGGCAGGGGGTGGGACTGGGTGGGCTTTGAGGTACTATGAGAGTCAGCCCAAAGAACAGCCTCTGTCTCAACATTGCCATCAGGGACTTAGAGAAATACCAACAAGCAAACACTCTGAAGGAAAGAACTGTGTGGTACAGGGAGCACTGTGCTGTTCTCTGATACCTGGGACTGCAAGTAACAGTTGAGATAAGGCCACATAACTGCTGTCCAGAAGATGGATTTCACCTGCTATCTGTGCAGTTCAGTTTTGGCACACAGAGTGAGAACGCTTTGGGCCTGTGCAATTAAGTTTTGGTGAGGGAAGTGAAAACCTTTTTGAGGCAGAGACTGGCAACAATGTATGGGACAGAGGAGGAGCAAGGTGTGTTGCTTGGCTTAAAAGATGGGTCCTTGGCCACCGTGCTTGGAAGATCTTCCCCACCAAGGGTGATGACAATTGGAAGGACCAGCGGGACGCTCACTGGACCTGGGACCATAGGGACGCCTTGGACCTGTGGTGGTAGCTACATACCTCTTAACTTTACTTTGCCTTTCCTTTCCTATCACTCTTACTGTCTATCACACGCCTCTTTATGGGTAAAACAATAAAATTGCACTGTTTGATTGAGGCTGAACCCCTTGGCGTGGACGCCTTGAATTTTGCACTTCAGGATCACGGAAAATGAACCATCACGCGTCCACCAAGTGGACCATGACAGGTCCCTCCCAAACCATTCTGTGATTCTATAGACTGTATGGGAGTCTTCACTAAGCCCAAGAAAACAGGCCGTGCAAACATCATCACTGGATTCAGTCTGGGGTTCCCCGACGTGTTCTACGTGAAGCTGTGTGCTTGTAGATAAGCAGAAGTACCACCAGCAAGGTCAGCTGAGTTTGATGTACTAGGAGGTTTAAGAAACAATTTAGGAACTCTGCCTATGATTGCCTGGTTTTCCTTAATAATTGACATTTGGCCCATCTTGTAGATGGTACAAGTAGATCTGTTTTTTCTGTGAAAATCTTTATCCATGTGAAGAAATGGCTCCTCTGAGTTTGGACCAACCTGCACAGATTGTCTATACTGAGTTACTTCAGTTCTAATATATTTTCTGAGTTCCTTTCAAATAAATGCAGTAACCCAGTAAGGAAGTGTGGTGATGAGATAGTGGGGCAGCAGGAATTGACTTTAGACGTTTACAGAACTAAATACTTGGCTGACTGTCTACAAATAAACCCCAGCTGGCTGTAGCCTGAATTGCTAATTTTAATCCTTTAGAGGAGGGGTGGAGACAAGGCCAGCAGAACAAAAGAACCCCTTACCCAGTGGGAAGGTGGTTGGAAAGCTGCTTCCCAGTCTGTTCTCAAGAAACCCCTCCCTTGGCTGAAAGCCCCGCAAGGGTGGGAGGTGCAAGCAGGCGTTCCATGCTCTGGGCAGCAAAGGGGATGAAATTCCCCCTGCAGCAATGTGAGAGAGCCTGGCTGCGGGTGGGTTTATTTGGGGATAGGGTTTTTTTCCTCTAGAATAAATGAAGCAGCACAGCCTTTTGTAGTGCGGAAATCTCAAGATGTGAAGAGAAATGGGTGCCTGTAGGAAAAAGCTTCTACATTGCAGAAGAGATCTGAGTTTTATCCTCAGCAGCTGTAGGGGCAGAGGGTATAGCATGCTGGAGAAGTCCAGAATCTGGGTAAAGCAGGACTCCCATTCTTTTGAGGAGTTTACGAATATATCGTGAAAATAACACACACTTTCCTCTCCATCCATCAATCTAAATGATTCTTTAGTCATTCAGTGAGCATTCCCTGTCAGCAGCTGGCTGCCTGCAGCATGTGCCTGTGAAAGACTGGAGCAGAACCCTGGAGTGGCAGAGCAGGCAAAGAGGGACCTTAGCTCTTCACCAGAGAGACCAGAATCCCTGGGGCTGGGGCTGTGTGGGGAAGCTCTTTCTCTGTTGGGCCCCTGCTGGAAGTGAGGCTTCGCAGGCATCTTAATTGTGACCATCCGGAGAGTTCTTTGACCCTGGAGTCAACCAGTTAATTTCCTTTTGATTTATTCATTAATTGTCCTTAGCCATCAGGAATCTTATGGCTCTGATAGGAGAGCTCTGTTAGCTTAGAAATAAGAAAGTCATGCTGGTCAGAAGGAGCTCTCCCCTGCTACGAGGCTGCTGCTTTCCCTTGAAGGAAGTTTACAGGTGCCTCTGCTTTCCCTTGAAGGAAGTGGCTCTCCATATCCCAGGTGCCTCTATTTTAGGTCCCAACTGGTAAACCCCTGCGTCGGGGCCAGTTGTGCCCATTCCCCAGGGATTCTGCTCTCTGCGGTGCAGAGCTAAGGTCCCTCTTTGCCTGCTGTGCTGCAAGTCATGGCACTCATTGCAATTAGACAGCTCGGGAAGAAATAAACTCACACACGGGAGTTGCTTTGCGCCCCGAGCTGTGGATTCCCCGGCTCCGCAGCAGGGACCCCCTCTTGCCCGGGGGGTGCAGGGGCCGAGCCCCTCCCCTAAGCCCCTTCGCCGAGGGCGGCCGGCTGCGGGGCTGCCCCTCCTCCGCGGGGAAAGGGAAAGCGAAAGCGCAGCGCGGAGGCACTGCGGAGCGGGGCCGCGCAGGGGCTGGGGGCTCGGCCGGCACCGCGTCCCGGGCCGGGGAATCCGCGCCTGAGCATCCCCTCCAGAGCATCTCTGCCGGAGCATCCCAGTCGGAGCATCCCCTCCAGAGCATCCCTGTTGGACCATCCCTGCCGGAGCATCCTCACTGGGGCATCCCCCCTCGGAGCATCTCTGCCGGAGCATCCCCACTGGACCATATCCCAACCGGAGCATCCCCTCCAGAGCATTCCCGCCGGAGCATCCCCACCCGCCCCGCGGCACTGGCCGGTAAGCGATGCCTCTCGCTTGCCCTCGGGCATCCCCTGTGGGCTCAGGGGAGGGGGAAGCGGGGACGGGGGACCGCAAAAGCAGTAAGAGGAGCGGAGGGTCAAGGATGCCCCGGAAAGGGCTGAAGCTGAGCCCAGCGAAGGCAGCACATATGGATTTATAGATACCTGCCAGCAGTGGGTGGGTTTCACTGCAGGATGTGGAGGGGAGCTGCTGCCACTGACTTTTGGACTGCTGACACCTGTGAAAGTCTGACCTTTACATTACAACTTGTGGAGTTTTCTTTCGTGCCCATGTTCCCAGCAGTGACAGGTTTCTGCAGGCTGTTGGTGAGCTGGGCACTGCTGCCCATCGCTGGTCTTGTTCAGTTTATCCCACTGCAAGTTCCTGTTTTCAAGTTTCCAGTTGCTTATAGTTGTGCCAGATTTAGTTGTGTGAGCTGAAAATATTCCATTCTGGATGTGTGCCTCAGCTTGGCCTTCTTTCCTGTATTTATTTCTTTCATTCCAGCCAAGAGAGGAGGCAAGGATTGACCCTTGGCCCTCAGATGGCCACAGTTCTGGTGACCTTTCCTTGGAGCAGTGCTGCCTGCGCAGCCTCCCTCTCCTCTCCGAGCAGGGAATTTACATTTGTGAAGGGAGAACAGATTTTGTAAAGACCTGCTGCCCGAATACAAACTGATTTGCAGACATTATAGTAAACTGTAAGCTTAATTTCCTTCTGTTCTATGTCAAGTCAAGTATTAACAGTAGCTCTGGGGCACACTGCTGCTGGTGGTGCCGCGGCAGGAAGGTCAAGGTCAGGAACCTGAAAAGAATGAGAAATAAACGTGGATTTAGAGGAGAGCAGTGGAACTGTGTGAGCTGGGACAAAGCTAGGCTGAGACTAGACTGGGAGCTGCTGGGACAGAGACCAGTGGGGATGGGGTTTCCCACAGGCAGCTGCTGCCAGAGCCAAGTGCCCCTGGTTTTACCCTTGCCTGTGGCAAACTCCAGTTTGTTCCTCCAGCAGCAGCTCTGCTCTCTGCTCGCTCTCCCTTTGAGAACAGAGCACTCAACACATCAAACAGCTCAGCCGTGCTCAGGACCTGCCTTTCCCCCACTCCAGCTCTAGGCTAGTGACAGGCAAGTAATGCCCTGCTGCTTCCCCTGCCAAGGGCAGCTGGAGCAAGTGAAGATGGGGCTGCAGCTGGGGAGAAGCTCCTGTGCACCACCCAGCTGAGACACATTTGGAAAGGCAGTCGGTGCCCAGCCCATATTCGTGCTGCTGGCTGTCACCCTGCACTCACGTGCTCACATGAAGGCGTGTGCTGACCACCCCAGGTTTGTGCCTGAATAACAGACAGAATAACCAACCTTGAGCAATGCAGAGAAACAGCGCGGAGCAAGTAAGCACCATCCATCTCCTGCAGGGAATGAGGCAGGGGATGATAGAGACCTGTTCATGTTGCCCAAGTGTCTTGTAATAATGTGAGTTGGGGGTTTCAGTATTCAGAATCTGATCTTGTGACCACAGTCAGGTTGTTTCTCCATCAAAACACTGTTCCCAGAGCACTTGAGCCCGTTACGATTCTGTATCTAAAGATACACATTTGTCACTGGTGAGACTGTACAAGCTCTGACACAACGTTGGATGAATTTGGCCTTCAGGCTCTTTTTTTCAGCTTACTGGGTCTTGAATATCAGCACCAGTTTATGGTACTGGAAGCTGAGTGCTCTGTGCTACTCTGGGATCAGGAGCACTAGTGGTTTCTGATTCTTCACCTCCAGCTCTGCCAGGGAGTGTCCGTCTTCCACGTCTCCCTCAGGAATCAGCCTCGCTGTCTTTCTTGCCCTTGTTGTGTTTATAACAGCAATATTGTCAGAGATTTTACAGTTGCTCTCAGGACACAGGACTAGAGGGAACGGTGAGGGGGCAGGAGATGCCCCAGGGGGCACGAGGCCTTGGTTGTTACCTCAGCCTCTGTTTGACCTATGTTGAAAGCACCCAGGTGCCAGAGCCCTTCCTTATCTTCTGCTTTCTCTTTTGCAAACAAGCCACAGACTGGACTGCTTTTATGGTTACCTTGCTGCTACAAAGCAAATACACTTGGGGTTTGTGCTAATACACACATAAAACACGAGGCTCTATTTCACTTTTTGCATTAAGGTGTAGATTTTGTGTGTAATAATCTGACTGGCTTACTAAGGAAAGCCTTCAAAGCAGAAATGTTTATTCAAAGCTTGGCTACATGCTCGGATCAAGGTTCACCTCAGCTGGCAGCCAGCGAGGCGGCTGGGCTGGAGCAAGGGTGCATCCTGGGACACCTCCAAACCCAGTCCTCTGCAGCCAGCAGTCTCCCGGGGGATTCCTCCCTGTCTCTCTGTGAAGCCTAGGGAAGAGCAGGCGTTCCAAGCTCCCAAGGCCAGTCCTTCCTCTTGGCTGCATTGCAATCAGCCACAGGAGAAAGCCAGGAAGCTTGCTGGGCGCCTGGAGCTCTGCTCTGCAATGCAGCAATATGGCAAGGGGCCAGGAGGGGATGGGGTTTAATTCACAAGGGGTCCACCAGCCCCGGTAGAAGGAGCAGGACTTGTGCAGGGCTTGTGCAAAGACAGCAACTCCAGTGCAGAGCTGGGGGAGGCTCCTGGGCAGAGGGGTCTGGCATCTATCTGATGCCACACTCCTGAAAGCCTCAGGGGGCCCAAGAGATGATTCAGGCTGAGACTGCATGATCCCATTGCCTGGATAGGGGAAAACCCCACACTGGTGAAGAGTTACCACCCTCAGTGGCTCCCTGGGATGCCTCTTCCCCTCCCTCAGCAGCCAACTGGGGGGACTCTGGCCGTGTTCTCATGGCTCAGCCGCTCTCTGCCTCTGGAGCAATGTGTTTCCATGGGTGGCTGGAGAAGTTTGAGCTATCACTGCCCTGATCCTGTCCCAGCCAGCTCCGGAAAGCTTCAACAAGGACTTTTGTGTGAGCTGCCCAAGCTGTTCTGCTCTGCAGTGTGTTCCCTCCTGGGGCTGCTCTCTGCCTCCTCGCCTTGACTGCTTCGACTTCTAGCCCAAGCTGGGTGCGTTACACTCCACTGGCTGGCTCTTTGCTGCCTGTAAACAGAGCCTGAGGCAGCTGGTTTAGATCATGGCATTGGTGCTGAGTCAGTCAGCTCCCAAAAGCTGCGCCTCACAGCAGTCGCTCTTGGGTGCCCACATTTAGCTGCCTTCTTGGGACCAGTTGCCACAGGGAAGGTCTCCTGCAAACAAGCACAGTGGAGGGATTAGAGAGGGTAATGCTCTCTCTGCTCAGGCTTTTGGCCATTCCTCAGCACCTTCTGCAAGAACTCCAGCTCAGTTGGGGAGTTCCCAGCTGGTGCAATGCATGGGTCGGGGGGGTCAGAGCCCCCGCTTGCCCCCAGCACCATGTCCAGTGCTCCCACTGTGGGCAAATGGGTTCTTCAGATGAATTGTCTTTTGGGCTGGGACTTCACAAGGAAGCCTGTGTGAGGTGAGGGTGGAAGGAGAGGACACTGGAGGGACATCCTGGCTGCGTGGTGGCAAGCTGCCTGTTCCTCTGGGGACTGCAGAGGGCAGTGGCACCCACAAGAAGTAGAGGTGGCACCCACGAGAAGTTGGGGTGGCCCTGGGTAGCGCTGCAGGAGCTGCCCCCAAGCAGCTCCTGGCAGGCTGGGTGGGAGCCCTGGGTGGTCCTGAGTGGCATCGCTGCATCCCTCACTGGGCGCCGTCTTTCTGCTTGGGTTGTGTTGCTCTGGTGAGTGTCTGGAAGTTACTGGTGGTTCACTGCTGGCTGTTGGGGTCTGGGTGGCCATCCCTGCCTGCCAAGACGGTGAGGAACACCCATAAGACATAACTGAGCACTTCCCCGACGCTTCTCTTACGCTGCCCTGATGGCAAATAGAGCTGCCCCCAGCAATGAGAAACAGCCACTGTCACAGCCTGCACTGCTCAAAAGTCAAGATGAGTCAAGCACTGTGAATTGTCCCTCCTGCCTTCCCTTCCCCAAGGTGATTGCTGGAGCCAACTCTGATGGGAAGGAGTCTCCAAGTCTCTGAAGCGAGGCACAAGTTAAAACAGTTGCAGAGCACTGTTGCCCTTTGCTCTTCATTTTACTCATCTCCTTTTCTCTGGCCTGCTGGAAGTGCAGTTTGCAGTTGTCACTGTTCTTCAACAGAATGTTTCTCTGTTCTTATTTAGCCCAAATAATTGCTGTATGCAATAGCCGTGCCATCTGAGAGACACAAGGGAGTGTCTGCCACTCTCTCTCAGCTCCTGCCAAGCTTGTGCCCACAATGACTTTCTCACCCTTGGGGCCCAGCTCCCACCCGCCAGTTTGCAGAGTTCCATTTTGTTTCTGCTCATTTTTTTCCCTCTGGAAGCCCAAGCCAGCCTCCAGCAGTGGCTTTGTGCTGTAGAGTGGGAGCCACAGCCCTTCCTTGTCCTGGGGGCTCTTGCACACAAGCCATTGGCTTCACCCCCAGGTGGAGTTTATCTCCAAGGCTAGAGGTCAAGTTCAGGTCTATGGTGAGACAGCAAAGAGCTTTGACATAGGCAGGAGAAAAAGATGTATAAAAACATGTAAAACACATCTGGCTTTGGATCTGTGCCACTCTGGGACCCCTGATGTGTGCTGGGCAGCTCTGCGGGGCTTCCTTTCCTTCTTGGCCCAGGAGGTCTGCAGTCACCTTTTCAGCATCTCTGTTAAGTCAGGAGTTTCAGTCTCCTGCCTCCTGTTTGTCACAGCCTGTTCTCGAGCTGACACCCATCCCACCCTTTCCTGTCTCATCTCGAGCTGTGGGGGCGGCCGCGGTTATCGCTTCACAGCAGCCGTGGACTTGGGCCAAGCACAGCCCTGGCCTTGAGCCGGCTCAGCTACAGGAGCTTAAAGAAAGCGAATACAGTCATGCTAAGAAATGCTCCAGGCTTTTCACTGGACTGCTACGGAGCATCGTGGGGAAATCAGAGGACAGGGAACGCAGGCAGAGCTCTTGCACCTAGAAGACAAGATGAAACCTGGAAGGGGGCTTATTTGTGGAACAGAGATGCAGAAGAGAGATTTGCAGAAGAGGGTCAGGTCTGCTGGATATGGTTGAAGAAGGGATGTCAGGCACTGTGTGCCCTCACTGGGATGCTGTCGTTGAGGAAGGGAAGACCAGGTTCTTCCCTCTTTAGCTCAGTTGCATTCACTGTGGTGTCAGTGCGTTAATAAAAAGCACTCCAGCTTGTTAGTGTGCTGTTACTGGCCAGGGCAGGCCCTTGCTGCCAGGACTAGGGGTTGCAGAGATCCAGCGGAGCAGAACCTTCTCCTGCCTCTGTGGGATCTCCCTCTGCCATATCTTCTCAACTGGGGCAGTATCTGAGGATATACAAAGGAAGTTCTGTTTACGTGATGCAATCCAGCCACAGCTTCAAGGCAAATTTATCACGATGCAGAGCTGCAACCGCCGTTTTGCTGCCCAGCTCATGACATGCAGCATAGAAGTTATATTCATGAGCACATTAAATTACTCTGCTGATGAGCCTGTTGCTCTCCACTAATCCATCAATATATGATCTATTCCTTTCTGGAACAGTCATTTTCACATAGCCATGAAGGAGTCTGTACTCTTTTCTATGGCTAGGAAACCAGCTGGGAGATCTTCAGCGTAGCACAGGCTGTGCTGATTCACTTTAGGATGTTTTTTCTGTGGGCAATGTCATGTTAAGACCCCAGTATGGATTGCAGTTTAGTTTTCCTGATCAGGAGTTTTCCCATATGTTTGTTTGTCACAATGCTGATAGCTCTTTGCTCTGAAAGGCAAATCTACAGGGCTGGGGAGGTTCCTCACTTGCGGGGAACTTAAGCTGCTGGTAAAAGTACTCAGTTGCTTCAAAGGAGTTTGGGTCAGTTCCTTTTGCCTTGTAGAGCCATAGCATTTATTTTAGCAAAAGATGTCTACAATTGCTCTTTATGCCACTAAGCTGAAGAGCCCAAATGAGAATCCCAGCTGCGACTGTGTCCCTGGAGAAAGGGGAGCGCCCTGTGTGAACTGTGACCATAGCGGTCCCGCTGAAAGTTGGAGCCTCAGGGCAGCCTCTCCTCTCCCTCTATCTCTGCAGCCACTGGGAGTGAGTCACCTGTGATGGAGGGAAGGCTACATTTTCACGGGTGAGATGCTGTTGGTGTAAGAGCACCTACTTCACCCTACTTAAGGAGGTTTTACACTGGTTCTACAAGATAAATCGTGTTCATCTGGCATACAATTAACTAACCCAGTGATTAACCTGAGTAAAGCCCACTTGCTGCTTGCTCTCCCTTACAAGCACCTTGTTTTCCATTAGCAAGTGAGCATGACCCAAGGGCTGTGAAACCAGTTCTGCCACTCCTTTACAGGAAAGGGATAGTCTTAAGTACAAGAATCTCACAGGGCAGCATTGTGTGAATCAGAGGTGTCTGCTGTCACCTGGATGCACTCAGCAGCTTTGCCTGCTCTTGGCTCTACAGATGAAACAGCTTTTGCCTTTGCCTCCTCTGATGGTGGAAGGTGCGAAACAGGGAAATCCAGAGGTGACAAACTGTGCTGGGTTTGTGTGCAAGGCTTTGGTAGTGTGGGGGTGTATAGGGGTGGCTTCTGTGAAAGCTACTAGAAGCTTCCCCTGTGTCTGACAGAGGCCAGGCCAGCCAGCTCCAAGCTGGACCCGTTGCTGGCCGAGGCTGAGCCCATCAGCAATGATGGGAGCACCTCAGGGAGAACAGATTCAATAAGGCAGAAACAAACCCGTGTGCAGCAGAAATTGCAGCTGGAGAACACATGAGAGAAACAACTCTGCAGACACCAGGTCGGTGAAGGAGGAGAAGGGAGAAGGTGCTCCAGGCACTGGAGTAGAGATTCCCCTGCAACCTGTGGTGAAGACCATGGAGAGGAAGGCTGTGTGGAGGTCCACTGTGGAGCAGAGATCCCCCTGCAGCCCCAGGAGGGCCCCATGCCAGAGCAGGTGAATGCCTGAAGGAGGCTGTGACCCCATGGAGGGGTCCTGGCAGGACCTGTGGACCTCTTGGAGAGAGGAGCCCAGCCTGCAGCAGGTTTGCTGGCAGGACTTGTGTCCATGCGGAAAGGACCTGTGCTGGAGCAGTTTATGAAGAACTGCAGCCCATGGGAAGGACTCACACGCTGGAGGAGTTTGTGGAGGACTGTCTTCTGTGGGAGGGACCCCACGCTGGAGGAGGAAGGATTGTCAGAGACAATGTGTGATGAACTGACCACAACCTCCACTCCACGTTCCCCCCCCCCTCCCCCCTGGCACTGCTCAGGGGGAGGAGGTAGAGAATTATGGAGTGAAGTTGAGCCTGGGACAAAGGGAAGGGGGGAGGTGTTTTAAGATTTTAGTTTATTTCTCATTATCCTACTCTGATTTGGCTGGTAATAAATTAGATTAATCTTCCCCAATTCAAGCCTGTTTTGCCTGTGACAGTAATTGTTGGGTGATCTCCCTGTCCTTGCCTTGACCCATGAGCCTTCTGTTGTGTCTTCTCTTCCCTGTGCAGCTGAGGAGGGGAGAGACAGAGAGGCTTTTGCTGGGCACCTAATATCCAGCCCGGGTTAACCCAGCACACAAGCTTTGAGCCTGTGCATTCTTGTCTCTGGGTTTCCCAAAATACCTGTTAAAAAGCATAATTATTTTCTGGCTGCCTAAGGTACTTTCCTGCAGGATTACTGAGATATGGTCACCTTCCCACCCATTTCTACAGGCTTCAAAATTGGCGTTGTCCCTTCCCAGGGAATGTGGCTGTGAGCCTTGGGAATTAAAGGCGCACGGGGGCTCACTCCTGGGTTTCACCCTGCCCCAGCCCCGCTGAGCTGTGGTGCTGGGGGAGAGCCCAGGCTGGGGTGGGCAGGTGGGCTGTGGGATCCTGCCAGTCCCGGCTGGGTGCGCTCCGACAGCCTGCTAATTGCCCTCACCTTGTTATGGAGTCAGTGATGCTGCTGATGGGAAGGACTGAATGGATCTTCCTTTCTGGAAGTGTGAAATTGTTTTTAATGTGATGTCAATGTACATTAACTAATTTGACTGTAGCCATCCTTGCGTGTCTGCACCAAAACACCCTGAGATGCTGCAGAAATGTATGTCCAGGAGTCCAAGTCCTGCTGTGGCTGCCAGCAGGTCCTGCAGGCAGCGTGCAGCTGCAGCCAGGTCTGCGTGGCTGCTCATGCTAATTGTGATTTATATTAGGAGCTCTTAGGTAGCTGCTGGGTGAAAGGCGACCACACAATCTCACTTTTGAGAGCGAGAGTGCTCTAGAGGTCTGAAAACTGCACTTGGTGTTTTCGGTTAGAGATAACTGAGATGGCTGGAACTAAGGAAGCTGTACTGATTTTATGCCCCTTATGAGAGAAGCGTGACTGCAGGCTACATAAAACAGGGAGATATTCTAATTCCATATGTTGTATTTGCATGGATGACAGTTCCCCTGCGTGATCCTCTGCTGGGGAGAGCAATGCCACCACTGCTCCTCAGCAGTGGTGTCCAACAGAGGCTGGAGAAGCTCTCCCAGACCTGTTTGCACCTCAAGCAGCACCGCAGCTGCTGCTCTAACTGAGAGAGTTTGACTGCATGGTAAGGAACCAACACGTGTTTGTGCTGAGATAGTGCAGAAGAGATGAGATAGAGAAGAAGTATTGTTTTATCCAGTCAACCCTTGGAGTTCAGCCCCCAGGAAAAGCCAGAGCAGGTGCCGAGGAGGAGGATCGTGGGTGCTTGATTTTGCATCTTCACCCACTAATTATTGCAGCCTGATATTTTTGCCTCCCTTTCAGGAAAAAAAGGCACAGCCAAAACTTTATTGAGGAGGTCGGTAAACATGGCAGTGACTGTTCCATTTTGAAAATAAATAATAAACAGCATTGTACAAAAGAACTGACACTTCCCATGCAGCCGTTGCATCATCTTCCTCTGAGCAAGTATTGTGGTTAATACAAGTGTGGTGATAACAAGCATAAATACAGGAGGTCCTCAGCACATGAAGGTGCTCTGGATGCTCTGTCTCAAAAGAGCTTTAATTTCTGTCACATATAGAATGCAGATAAAACCAGCTCATGCTGGTAGTGAGTGCTGTGGGCACAGGTTGCACGTGCACCTGGGCGTTGGGCGCGGCATGCGCTGGGCAGAATATAGGACATTCTTCAGGTGATGCTCTTGCACGTCCATCTGGATTGTATGGAGAGCTAGAGGCTGGATTAAAAATAGAGTGCTAACTAATCTAATAGTGCTGATGAGCTATTTCCTCACAGGAGCTGTGTTATGCTATATCCAGCTGTGACAATGTGTGCCCTGCAGCTGTAATGTTTTTATTCGTTTCAGTAGATGGAATTATATAGAAGCACTGTAAGATAATTGTGAGGGATTCCCTGTGGCTTCTTTTTTTTTTTTTCCTGCTTTTCTGCTGCATACCGTGATGAAAAGAAAGCTGTTTTTTCCCCCATGAATGATGGATCACTGGAGATGACTCAGATCATCTGTGTTCCTTTGTTGTTCCTCATGACCAAAGTCTGTCAGGAGAACAGCACAAGTGTCCTTTGCCTCTTGCCTTGAACAGCAGAGTCAGCAGTACTGACGAGTACATTACTCGTCATCTAAGGGCAGCTTTGGTCTTCAGAGGCAAAGAGTACTTCTGTGGTCTTCTGCAGAGTGCTCAGGTGGGACCATCCAGCTGCTCTCATCCACACATCCAAGTGTGGGACCCGGAGCAGAAGAGCAGACACCCATCTTTGAAAGAGCTGCCCCCTCTGCAGTAGTTCCAGCTTTGCCAGTTTTGTATGGTTGTATTTCCGTGTGCGAGTCATGCAAGCTCACCTCAAGAGAAGTCAAGCCACCTCTGCCTGGTGCCAAGATACAGAGTTTCACAAACGCTTCAAGCTGGAGTCACCTGCAGAAAAACCATTCCCTCTCTCTTCCCTGAGGGCTCCTGACAGCCCTGGGCATCCCTCTCCAGCTGGCACACGTGGTGGCCCGGTGGGGTCAGGCTGGCAGCAGAGGAGGAGAGGACTCATGCTCACCTGTTTTCCAAGCAGCCGTGGTGCGAAGCCCTGGGCGCTGCACTCCCCTGCATCTGCACCCTGAGCTGTCCCTTATTGCCAGGACTGCTGGGTTCGACCCCAGTTTGTTTTATTATCAAGCAAACTATTGACTCATGAGTTAACACAAGTTTTCTTGTGTCAACAATCTGAATTGTAAGTCCTCCTTTTATGCTGGTTTCCTTGTTTAGAGAGAAATCACCATATCCCACAGCGTGCATCCCTTGCGTGCCGCCTGCGCAGGGAGCGCCCGCGGTTTGCCGTGGCAAGGGCACAGCTGCTATTTTAAGGCACTGATGCCCCAGGTGAGTTTCTCGCCTAAGAAATGACTTTTTGTTTTCCAGACAGGTTTGAACTATGCTCCTTCCTAGCTGGGTGTGACACAAAGCAGATGGAGCAAAATCCCAGTTTTACCTGGGTGCAGAGGAGCTTTGCCTTTGACTTCAGCAGCATCACAGCTTACCCTGCAGCTTCCTCTAGATGAAGCCATCAAAAGGACCTGTGAGCTTTCAAACTTTCCTCCTTTCTTCTGAGAAAAGCATTCCCTAAGTGCTTTTCCTCCTGTTAAGCAAATTGTTTAAGGTTTAGGTACTTAGCCCATTTTAAATGAAGTTTTGAGTTCCGCCCTGGCTCCAAGATTCAGCTCATGCTCCAGCAAGGCCAGGCCTGTGACCTTGATTACGGGAATTGCGTCATCAGTTTGGGTTCATTTGGTGTGTTTGAGAAGATTGGAGAATGCTGTCTCCTAGCCAGAATAAACAGAATCCTGACAGTTTTAGGAAAAAAAATGTATATCTGTTTGTTGAAGTACATCTTCCCCCCATAATTTGTCTTGTCTGTTCTTTGTTTAGAACTAAGAGCATACGCAGAATAAGGGATGAAAAAGCCTATGAGTGGTCAATAATATGATTTTTATCTATTACAGTCAGCAAACCTGCTTGATAATTCTTGTTCTTTTGCCTTAGGAACATGGTGGGAAAAAGAAAACAAAAGTATCCATGGTGATCTAACAGGTTTTTTTTAATTGAATTCATATGGCTGCATTGTGGATAAGCTTTTGGGTTTGGAGTTGTGTCTGTAGATGCTGCTCATTGTACAATCTGTGTTACTGGAGTCTTTGTCTTGGGTCAAGACAGAAGTGTGTGTCATTGCCCCTGTCCCCCCTCCTCGTGCCCTGCTTTCCATTAGAGGGTGTTTGGGCTGGACTGGAGCATCCAAGTCTCCAACCAAGCAGAGGCAGTGGGAGAAGCAGAGCCAGGGTTCCCAGATCACCTGATAAATACACCTGGCTGGGAGCCTGGCTGACTTTGACCTTACAGAGATGTTTCTGACCCTGTTCATGCCCCAGGATAAGTTTTGCCTTCCCCATGTACCATATGGCCTCACCACGGGAGCCGAGTTGTTGCCAGCGCTGCTGGTGCTGGTTGGGCACTGGTGTTGGCTGGGGTGAGCTGGGCAATTCGGGCTATTCTCAGCCAGATGAAGGTGAGCCCAAGAATATGACTGTATCATGGCCTTGAGCAGGAAGGATTATAGCTCCCAAGTAAGTTTTTTGTTTGTCGGGGCTTGTAATGTTGTTATGTTTGATTTGGCCACGTATTTGTGAATGCATCTGGTTTCCTCTTGGCGCTGCTATTTCTGAGAACAGATTGCATTGCAGTGCAGACAGCCCTGATGACTGAGCCTGTGTTAGCAGAAACTCTCCCATGTTGCTGTTACAATCACAGAAAAAAAACACTTCTAAGGAAGCAAGAAAAGGGGGAAAAAAGGGGGGCTGAAGCAGTGTTCTGTGTTGGCTTTACTGTTGGTTTGAAGCTGATCAGCAAATCAAATGTAAAAGCATGGAGAGCTGGCCAGGAGGTAGGCGAGGTGATGGACCTGGGGTTACTGCTGCTGGCTCGTTGATTCCTGCTCGTATGATCTGGTTGTTAATGCTGTTAATTATGGAATCAAATCCTGTGTGGCTTCAGTCTAACTTGGAAGGCACAGAAACGTGGCAATAAGTGCAGGGGCAGTAGCGGGGTGGGTGCGGGTGGGCAGGAGGGGTTCGTGGGTGCCTGTACCACAGTGGCTCAGCAGAACCCCTCGCTGCTGCAGTCACCCCTGCTCTGCTGAGGAAGCCTGGCTGCAGAATTGGAGAGATTGAGTTAAGCAGGAATTGGACACCCTGGGAGTAAATCCTGTGGTTGGAAGGAACGAACACAACCATGATGATGCTGTGGCAAGGAGCGCCCACGGCCACTCTAAACCTGGGGGGTGGGCAGTGCTGCTGGGGCCAGGTAAAGGCTCACCCTGCCATAAATAAGAAGTTATGATGTGCTGCACAAATCTTGAGTCATCAGGATGCACAACACTGCTTCCCGTAACGGGGTGAAGCAGCAGAGGCAGGCGGAGCGGAGTGGCAAACAGGCTGCTGGAGGCTGGCTTAGGCTTGTTTGGATAAGGTAAGCAGCTAATCCCAAACTGGGGCACGAGCACATACCCGTTTGCCAGAATGCTGGCAAAAGAAAGCTGGTTTAATTCTCTTACAGAAAGTTCCAGCAGCATTTAACCCACTGAAAATTAAAAGCATCGCTGAGCGAACTTCCTTGGAAAGCAAATAATGGCTGCAGGGAAACTGTTTAATAAGAAACTCGGTTTTCTGCTAAAGAAAAAGCAAATTGACAGAAATGTTAGCAATGTTTCAGCTCATCCTTGTGCTTGTGCAGTGCAGTGGGCAGAGTGCTTCATACCCAGTTAATTGCAGCCTCATAGCAGTCAGCATTTTGACTGCTGAACTGTGTACACAGAAAACTGCTCTGATGGCCAGGTATTGTAAAATGCACTCAGAAAAACTTGGACCCATCTGGCTAAATAAATTCTGCTGTACATGATAAGTTGCAAATGGAGAGATGTTTGATTTATTTATGACGATGTAACAAATGCAGCTAGCACTTTGGTTTTGGAGTTCTGTGACAGCCAGTCTTTCTTAGGTGAATTAATATAATTTAGTTTTAATTTAGTCTTACTATTTTAACCCTGTAATGACTCTTCCATAGTGTGGAGCATCTTTTCCTGTCCCAGACTCCAGCAATAGGAAGAAATGACTTAAGTAAATATGACTTCTAGGCAGCAAGAGGAAAATAAAATCTTCCCATTAGATATATCTAAGAGTGTTGCAACATAATGAATTTGAAAAGGGATATTCAGTCGGGACACCTTCCCAACTACTTAGTGGTAGCTTTTGGCCTTATCTCATCTGTTTCCAGAGCTCTTCCCTCCCCTGGTTTGGTGCTTATTTTGCCCCTGCATTGCCTGCAGAGGATCCTGCACCCACACTGAGGCTGCACCTTGGTGCTTCCCAGGGCACTGGCTCCTCTGAATCACTCAGAACCTGTTCTGGTTTCGCATCTTCAGCCCTTTTCATCTGAACCTCTCCAACTGTGGTTTAGTGTGCATCTGTAGGCTAGGAAAAATGAGAGTATTCCTGTTTTATAGATGAGGAAAGTACAGAATGGAGAGGAAAAGCAAATAGTGGCAGGTTTTCTGATGTTAATCTTCTGCTTTTAGCATTGTGTTGCTCTTCCTGTTGATGCAGAGCAGTTTCCTCTGATGACCTTCATTATATTGTTGATTCACATGATTTAGGTGAATGAAGTTACTTAGCTAGATAGCCAAGCAGCCTGGATTTTTCCCTACTCTTGGGTTTGCTTTGGTGTTTTAATTTAATTGCTAGAATGCATCAAGTCATGATTAAGGTGGTAATTAGATACTCATTCAGGTGCTCCTGAGCTGAAGCACTATTCCTACAGGAATTCTTAGAGAGTTATAAAATAAAGGTATTTTGCATGGGAAAAATGGGAGCTGGGTACTTTTGAGCATATAGACATGAAAATGCACCCATGAGTAGGCACTGCTGACAGCTCCTCAGGCAGCCTGTTGGTCATCATCTCCCGCAGCCCACAGAAGAGGCAGCTTGCTGGGCAAATCCTGAGAGCCACTGGGACTTTCTAACAGGAGCTGATGCTGAGCATACCGAGGGAGCACGGGAAGCATCTGGCCAGGGGTTTCCAAGGGTTGGCACACACAGGGATTGCAAGCCTTTTACAGCCCCCAAAATAAACCCAAACCTGCTAGGGAAGTAGGAGAAGATACACACATGTGTAGGATCAGACCCCTGTGCCAGAGGGCAGATGCCATGGAGCTGGTTGAGGCTTCCAGCGAGGTGCCGATCTTCCAGCTCACCTGTGAGCGTTTGTAATCCTGGCAGGTAGCACCATGTTCTTGTGGTTAACTCCCTTGATGTGTGCCATTTCCCATGTCTGATTAATTGTTCTCACTTAATTGTCTTTGAATTGCCTCTTGCTTTCTTCTCTGCCTTCAGAACCGCAGGGCTGAGTCTCCCAGCTCGCGGGGTGCTCTGTCTGCCAGGGCTGTGGGCAATGACTTCAGCTCATCCTCACTGGCACCTGCATCCTCACTGGGCATCTGGGCTCCTTTGGAAATCGTGACCTTAACAATTGTGTTTGCTCTTGAGGAACTCTTCCATGAACATTCTAAGGTAATTAAGGAATAAGGGAAGGGGTTTGGTTTATTCCAAATAAAGCAAATCCATATGGGAGGAGTTCATGGGAGAGCATGGCATTGTGTAAATTTGCAACAGATGCATTTTTATTAAAAACAAGAAACTGAAAAGATGAGTCAATGACTTGTCATGTGTAAGGCTGACGCAGATATTTCTTGAGGCATAAGAGCTGCTGGCTGTGCCCTGTCCCTCCTGTGGCCCTGCCCTGTCATTTGCACTTGCTGGTGGGTGCTTCACCCAGGACTGAGCCTGAGCCAGGAGTTTCAGGGGCAAAATTCAATAACAAAACTGAATATTGAGATTCAGCCACCTGGAACTGGAAGGGCTTCATCTGGGACTGCCAAAGCTTCCCTTAGGAAGCTGGAAGTAAACTGTGCGTACCCTAGGCCTATGGGGATGTTACCAGGCTGGCAATTCTCAAGGTTTTTGATCCATCTACCCTTAATACCATGGGCTGCACAAACCTTGACACCAATTTCCACATTTTGGTTTTTACATCTTGGCTTTTTGTAGCAGGGTGACCACAGTGTTTCCAGCAGCATCAGAGTGAATTGCTAGTGGCAGTGTTCAACCTCTATTATTTTGTTTGCATGGGAAGGATGCCCAGGTGGGTTTGTGTGTGCTGTGGGGGTGTGTGGGGTTGCAATGGTCCGGAGAAACTGGGGCTGAGACCAGGGCTACGCACTGGTTTTGGTGTCATTGAACTGGAAAGCTCTGGTTTTTATGGGGGCTTGGTGGCCAAGTGGTTTAGAACCAAGAAGAGCAGATTTTTTTTTGCGGCTGGCAAACTGGTTATAATGTGTGTGAGGAAGTGAGTGTTGGGGCATCTCTGCATCAGCAAGTTATGCTCTCCTGGGCTCTTCTCAAAAGCAAATGCTTCATCCACACTGCTGGAATGGGGCTGTTTGCTGCTGGCTGCGCTGGGGACTGGCCCAGGCTGGTTCCGGAGCCTCTGGGATGGATTTCCAGAGCTGAGGGTGTCAGACAAAGGGTGCATATAGAGGCTCTCCTCCTTGGCAATCCTCTGTCTCTTAGGTTTTAAAGGTTTTGGGCAATTTTGCAGTGAGAAAGCTGAGTGTCTGCACCTGATATGAGAATAGGAAGAGCTAGAAGGAACATTTACATGTCAAGAAAAAAAAAGGAAAAGTCAAAGAATCAAAGCAGCAATTGAAAAAGGGAAGAAAAATGCTTCACTACATCAAATGTCTGCTCATGTTTGATGCTCTGAGCATTTCAGCCTGGTTGCTTCCATCCCCCTCTGCCCTCCCCTTGTGCATTTTATTAATAACCTCTGAACTTGAACTACATGGTGGCCTCTCCAGGGTAGGGAGCTGCAGCGTGGCCGGAGCTTGGGGCAGCTCTGGAGCCCATGGGGTGCATTAGCACATGGGAAAAACACCCAGGAACAGCTCCTCATCCTCAGCTACTGGGTTTTAGAACCTGTCTTCAGTCACAGTGCTCCCAGCAGCACTGGGTGCCTCCAACTCCTTCAAACCTGCACTTTGTGTTCTATTAACGTGCAAGAGCAGAGGATTAAAGAAGTCAGTGCTCTGCTATTTTGAACTGGCGTGTGTTAAGTGTAATAGCTGCACTCATTTGATGTGCATCCAAGACTCTTGTGTGGACCTTATGTGCCACAGGGTTTGAGTTGGAGTTCTCTGGGGCTGGGGGCAAACAGAGCTCTCTGCGCTTTGCAGGCTGTTGTTAGCAGTGTCGGGATCGCGCGTCTGCTTGTGGCACTTGGGCACTAACACCTCGTCCGTGTCATTTCCTCCTCCTCCCCCTCTGCTTTCAAGTGGGGCAGTAGCTCAGAGCCTTGGCACATACCAGGGGTTCAGTGAAGACCCCGGTAGGACAGAGAACCCAACTCAGGCTCAACAATGGGTATAAAAATGGAAAAGAAATAGAATCACAGAAACAAAGAATGGTTTGGGTTGGAAGGGACCTTAAAGATCATCCAGTTCCACCCCCTGCCATGGGCGGGGACACCTCCCACCAGACCGGGCTGCTCAAGACCCCATCCAACCTGGCCTTGAACACCTCCAGAGATGGGGCAGCCACAACCTCCCAGGGCAACCTGTTCCAGGGCCTCACCACCCTCATTGTGAAGAATTTCTTCCTAATGTCTAATCTAAGTCTCCCCCCATTCCCTCTAGTTCTATCACTACAAACCCCTGTAAAAAGTCCCTCTCCAACTTTCTTGTAGCCCCCCTTCAGGTACTGGGAGGCCACTATTGCTTTCAGTCTCCAGAGCATGGACCCAGCGGAAAACTGCCTTGGAACCACCTTGCCATGTGGAAGCACCCAAACCCTTACCCTTTCAGCTCTGAAGGGCCTGACTTTGCTCTACAGAGATAGTTTTTGATGGGCTTTTAGCAAATAAGTTGGGTCCTCCCCCTCAGCCTGCTCTACCCGCCCTGGTTGCTGGCACCGTTCGTAAGAAACGCTGCGGCTGGGCTGGGCAGATAGGCATGATGCCAAGCCCAGATGCCTTCTGGTTGACCTGGGAAGAGTAAAAATATTTGGCTTAGTATGGGGAAAAAAAAAAAAAAGGAGCTACTTGGAGGAAGTCATGCAAAGTCACACAAATATGTCTGTGAACTTGGCCGCGGTACAGCGGCGGTGCCGAAAATAGCTGCAAAAACCCGGCTGCTCTGTGGTGAGCAAAGCTTCATGAGCTGTGGCTTCTGCTGTAGCGTGAGGAGCAGGGGAGGACAGGAGGAGGATGATGCTACTTCTCATGGTGAGAGCTCGCTCTGTCTTGAGGAATTCACTTGGTTTAGCATCTTGCAGGTCTAAAGGTCACCAGGCATTTATTGGCTTGTTTTCAGATGGGCTCGAAAGGCATTTGCATGAACTTTGGAGAATAAAAAATAAGCAAATGAAACACAATCTCCACAGGAAATTTTGACATAATTATTGTGACTCAACTGATTAACTGCATTACATAACTGTTGGTCTCGATGCTTTCTTTTTATCTCATCTTATGAGTGTGCTACTGGGTGTTAACGTAGATAAAAGAATTTGTCAAGTTTGGTCGCCTTTTCCGAAAGCAGCATAAGGGTCTCCACCAAACCCCACTCGTGGGGCAGTCACTGCCCTCAACGCAGAAACCCAAGTTCCTCCCCCAGGAAGGATCTCATTAGTGGTGATGAACTTCCATGAGGTAGCATTAAGATTTAATTAAAGGTTAAATAGATTGTGTTGTGAACTATGTAGTCTGGGCAAGGACTCTGACAATGGAAGTGGAGTCAGGAGGTGCAAAAATTACTTAGGAACTTCATGGCTTGATTGTAGCCCAGGTGGACACAGCCAGGCTGAGCAAAAATGAAATATTTCTTTTGTGTTTTTTTTTTTAATAAACACAACTGAAACGATTTATTTTGATTTTATATGTATATGGAGTGATTTAAGCAAAATTCAAATGTGCTTGGGGGAAATTCCCTTTTGGTCTAAATCATGATTTCTGAGACAAATGCGCTGTGATGAGAATGTTCCAAACAACTCGGATTTCAATGTTTTAGTTATTTGAGACAAATCATGCTCTGCACATTAAAGTATTTGATTTCTTCTTGTTTCATGGTGGAACTGAGTGACCCCTGTGTGTTCAAGTGCTTTTTATTGCCAGTGAATGGTGTTGGCTGGGTACAAGGTGCAGGTGACAGATGCTGTGAGAGTGATGCCAGTTTATATGACTTTCCACTTGTTACGTAAACAAGCAGAGCTGCCACGAGCCTTCACTGTTACAAGGAAACTCAGCCTAAACATGGGCTGGAGCCCTGAAAATACAGGGTGCACACGCAGCTGCTTCCCAGGGCGATGCATGAGTCAATCCCAGCTAAATGTGAGGGGCTGAGAACTGATCAAGCTTCTCCAAGGGCTCGTCTTGGAGTTTACATCAGCTATTTCCACTCTTCTTTTTAGCAGCTGTGACTTTTGTTACTGGTAGAGTAACTACTCCAAGTAGGGCACTGTAGGGTTAAAGCCTGGGAAGTAACACAGAGGCCTTGACAGGGTTTGATAATGAGCTGAGAACTGGCTAACCCTGAAGAAGTAGAAAGTCCCCAGCAGTTTGTCAGCAGGGATTAGGTAAAGAACAATAGAATTTGTGCTATTAATTAAGAAACAGCTCAAGGCACATGCACAAGTGTTTTAACCCAATCACTGATGTTAAATTGGGCTGAGACAATGACTTTACAAAAAGATTGTTATAAAAGAGCAGTTTGTGTTACAAATAAACAACTCCAATTCAGACTTCATTTTGAACCTGCATCGGGTCGGTGCCTTTATCCGCCACAGGGGACAAAGATATATACATAAACATATATATAAATAAAATATTTTCATGGCTTAGCCCCAGCTGGCAACTAAATACTGCACAGCCGCGTACTCGCTCCTTCCCTCCCTGGTTGAGATGAGGGAAGAGAATAAAAAAAAACAAAGGTGAAACTCGTGGGTTGAGATAAAGACAGTTTAATAGGACAGCAAAGGAAGATAAAATAGCAACAGCAGCAATAGTGGCCCATTTCATTTTTATCCAGAAGGATATAATTGTTTCTTCAGTCAGCAGGGAGTCTCAGAATAATACAGATTTATCTTCTTTTGCAACAGTACGATGAATCTGTTTAATCTGATCTTGTGGTCCTGAAGATGTGTCCATCTGGTGTGGCACGGAGCTGATTGATGGCTGTACTAGGAGGGGTTGTTTTGAGGACAAGACCTCTCTCTGCAGATGCTGTGCAGGCAATGGTGACTTCTGCTGTTGGGTGTCAGGCCCTTCTCTGGCTCTGCTTTCCTCAGAGGCTTAACCCTGCCTTCCCACATGGAGGGGCTGCACACTTCAAGGGCTCTAAAGGATTCCAATTTGGTCCTGAGCTTGGCCAATGCCAGTGGTAGACCCAAGACCAAACCCACCAATAGATCAAGTCTTGCCTTCCAGCACCAGTGCTTCTGGCTCTTCGCTTTACAGAGTGTTTGTGTTTCTACTGAATGGCAACGATACCCTGGGGTTCAGCATCCGCTTGACTAAGAGTTGGGACAGGAGTTAGACAGGAGCCATCTGCTCCCACCTGCATGAACGGGGCCCAGGGCAGCCACCAGTGGCAGTGAGGGTGCGACCTGGGGAGCTTCAGGCTTCTGTGGTGGCTGCACGGAAGCCGCTTGTGGGAAAAGGTATGAATTGGAGAAACAAGCAGTGCCTCAAAGAAGCTGCTGCAGGCTCCGAGCAAGCTGAGGAGGGGTGGAACTGCACAAAACCACAGCAGCCACCCTGCAGCTGGGTGCCAGGGAGGTGAAGCTCTGGTGGGTGCTTGGGGTTTGGGAGGCACCAGCACTGCACCCTCATCTCTGACACACTGGCCCTCACTTTTCTTTAAAGGCACGTCTGGGTGCTGCACCCTTTTAATGAATGTGTCTGGGAAATTGCAGATACATAATCAACCAGAGGCTGGAGATTTATCCCTGTGCCAGAGCCATCTCTCAAGTCTTCAGCATCACAGAACTCACTGGCTTGGTTCATATTTCTTATTGTACACAAGATGCTTGAGATTTATTGCTTAGGTAGCCATAAACTCTAGAGCTTCAGACACCTCCACGCTCTGTTTGCAGCCAGCAGCAAGCCCTGCATTAGTCACCCTGTGATGCTCCACCAGGATGAGGTGATGGAAAGCGTGCGAGTCCCAGCCTGGTCAGATACCTCCTGCTGGTTCTTGTTACAAGCTGGAGGGTGTGCAAAGTGTGTCCTGTCCAGGTGTTTAAACATTGTCTCAGGCCATGAGGAAAGCAGATTTCAGACAGTTAAAGCACCTCAGGGCCAGGCAGGAGATGAGGAATGGGGGAAGTTATTTTTCATGGTGAGCTTGGTAGGCTGGAATGCATCAATTTTTGGGGAAGCAGAGACTGTGCCAAAGACTCCCACAGCTGTTGGTGAAGGGCTACAAAAATTTTAGGCTCCCTGACCTGAATTTTCCTCCTTCAGCTGGACTGAAAGGAGAGAATTTTTGTCTTGAAAAAGACTCCAGGGTAGGAGCATTAGAAAAATGAGGTTCTCCATCTTCATGTCTTCTGTGCTGAAGCTTTCTGTAAGGCAAACCTTGCTCCCCACCTCACCTGGGGTGGTTTCTGGTGTGAGGAAGATGATGACACTTTCCCACTGTAAGGGAATAAAGCCAGAATAAGGCTGTGAGATGGGAGGTGGCTGGTAGGGTGTAGCCAGACCTGCCAGAAGCTGCTTCAGTAGTGGTGTTTGGAGAAGACCTTTATAAAGTACACTTAATATAAAATATAGGTAATATGTTGTCAGCTGTCTTGATGCCAGTGTGGTAAATATATATATATACACACATATATATTTGTATATGTACAAAACCACACATAACACTTGCAGGGAGAAAGGATATCAGTATGTGAAGAAATTAATACACTTTGGCAAAGAAGGAATACTTTTTATCAGCTGAACTGGAGATAAAGTAATATTTACTGTATTACCATTGTCCCTTTCCTTACAGCACTTGATACATGGTTTACACCCAGAAGAGGCACAGGATGAAGCCAAGGCTGGGAAGCTTTCCCCATGGAAGTGGGGATGTGGAGGAGGTTTCTGATGGATCACACACCCAGCAGCTCCAGTGCTCCCGACCAGCGACTGGGTGATGGCCAAGGGAAGCTCTCACCGTCGGGCGGCTCTTGGGTGGCTGAAATCACACGGGGACACCACAGGGAAAACTGGGAGAAAGACAGACGAGTCAGTCCTGCATCTGAATTCAGGTGTGCAGCCGTGTGCTTTGCACCCAGTGAAGGTTAAGACCTTAATTTTGGCATTTCCTGTGCGCTCTGCAGCCCATGTCTGCTCTGTGTAAGAGCTTTGGCATGCCAGGTGTGTATTTCTATGTCACAGCCAGCGAAGCGGATCAGGAGGATGGACCCAGCCGACTGGCTCAGCACTCAGCCAGGTTGTGATGGGGATGAAGGACAGTTTCCACCTTACATCGTCTCACAGTTGGAGGTTTTGACCTTGCTCACATGTCTCTTACTGCTTGATTTATCTTCACTGGCATTCAAACTGTGACATTACCAAGATTGCTACCAGCCCATCTCTGGATCCAGTGGCCAAATGCTCCAAAGCCAGGACCCCAGCAAGGGCCTCCTCTGCCTAACACAAGATAAAGACCAACCTCTGCTGAACTGATTCAGCCCACTCTAATCCCTCTTTTCAGGAGGTTTCTTTGCCTTCCTTGGACCCACCTGGTTCATTAGGAACCAGGCTTTTGTATGTATTAGAAATAGAGACCTCATAATCCCAGAGTCAAGTGGGGACATGGCAGAATGAATGTGCATATTGTAACTTAATAGTTGACTCTTCTGGGATAGTGAGACTTTTTGAAAGAGGGTTGAAATGGGGACCAGTTTTATCTCACACCAGGCATTGGATCTGCACTTAACCAACTGTACAAGTCTGTATAGATTTCTTAACCTAAAATACAATACTATAAAATAGTCAGATATTATTTATAAAGTATTTGATAAGCAACACCTGCTGCACTCAAATTAAATTAAAGGTCTGAAATAGGAGTTTAAAGAGAACAGGTTTTTGGGAAAAAATATTTGAAGATACTTTAGTTCAGATTTCAAATTTAAATTTCCTCAAAGATGGTGAAATTAATTTCTCCTTTGTACATAAAACCACATAATATATTTGTTCATATATGCCATTATACAGCTTCTTTTGAGCTGACTATTTTACTGGAATACAGCAAAAGCAAAATATAAGATATGAAACTGGAGGAGACCATATTTCCTACTGCATAAAATGCATCTCTGGGATTTTCAGTTCTTCTTTTCTAAAATATTACAAATGCTTTTATAAAGTATCATGGCTGATGAGCTTAAAAAAGGAATAAGAAAAGAAAAAAAAAAAAAAGAACAAGCCCTGTGGCTTTGGATGTATTCACTTCAAGTTTGTGGTTAATATTTCCCAGGCTGCTTAGAGGTGAGCGTGAGTTCAGTCATCGCACCACTGCTTCGCCGGTCTCCGCTGCTGTTTCTAAATGAGTCTGATAAAAGATTGTGAAAAATGGACATGTGGTAAATTGCATCATCCTTGTTATGCGTTTCAAGATGGGGACACAACATAAGTTGTGTCTCTGGATCACCACGCTCAGCCTTCCCTTGCTCCTCCATCCCCGTGGCAGCCGCCAGTGCTGTTCGAGCTGGCACAGCCCGTGGTGGGTGCAAACCCACTGCATGCTGCTATGCATTAATTGCATAACCCTGCACCTCCAGCTGTGCTGGTTTCCTCCTTTGCATTAGAAATTTTGCAGTAGCTCATTCATGGAGCCACCAGGTTTCTCCCTGGTGGAGGATAAAGAGCTCAAACAAGCACGAAGCCCAGCAGCTGATTGGGGTGGGAGCCCCCAGCCACTGTACAAGTGTGAGAGTGGGGTCAGATCCATCTGAACCAAGAAATCCTAGAACAGCACTTCACTCTCTCACTGCCTCTGCCCTGAACTGTGCGACCACTCTTTAAACCCCTTCCCTGCCTGGCAGAGTTACCTCAGCAATTCAGCCAAGCCGGTCTCCCTGGGTGCAGCCAGGGCTGTTGTCTGCTGGCTCCTTGCATACAGTCACTTGTTGTGGTGCTGGGGTGTATTTGTGTGTTTTATTGTATGTAAATATAAGAAAGCAGAAACATAAACCCTCCCCGTTACTTCGCTGTTCTAAAATAAACCCACTCAGCTGAATATTTTGAGGGAGGTGGTACAGAGACTACAGCCCCAACAAGTGCAAGTGTCCCTGCTCACAGCCTGCTGGCAACACCAATATGCATCCATATCCCAGAGCAGCTCCTTGTGCTTCAGGTGTAGGTCAGGCACCTCAGCCAGGGAGCGACACTGCTGGATAAGGAGTTGGTGTTAATTTCCACCTGCCCGTCCGTAACTCTTCCTGGCATCCATCTGTGTTTGGATACCAAACTGCAACATGTCACCTGGACCTGCAGTGCTCTTTGCCTCTCGCTTCTGTCCTTTACCCAGTCATTTACTACAACAAAATATTCCTTAAATCCTAGCGCCAGTAACTGATCCTTTTGTTTTTAGTCTTTTCTCCCCTGGGTAGAAAACAGCAAGTCTGGCAGCAGGGAGCTGGTGTTTGCAGCTGAGGGGTTACTGTCCCTATTGCAGTTCTTACACGAGAGGGGAGTGGTGCCTTGCGCCAGTCCCCACGTGGTGGTGCATTTCCATTGGCACCTGGATTCCCTTGGCAATCCAGAGTCTGGCTCAGACCTCTCGCTTTCCCACTCATACAAAGCAGGAGTGATTTTGTGTGAAAGGAGGTGCCTGGATGTGAAACCAGCTGAGAAAGATCCCAGCCACTTCTCTTTTCCCGTCAGTAGATATTGCTTCAGTTCCCATTTCCTCATGCTGCCTCTTTTATTGCCTTCGGGACCTTTACACCAGTTGCTCACCAAGGATTTCTGAGTCTCAGACCAAGACATACTTTAGCTATTTTAAAGTGATGTTTTGATAATCTTACTGCATTTTGTCTTTAAATGGGCATTCTTCACGCTTCCTACAATTTTTTCACTCTCTTATGACTACAAGAAATACAAGCTGGAGCGATGCATTTACACCATGCTATCTGCAGAGTTCTGGCCATGGAAACAATCTCTGCCCTCCTCTCCTCTTGCCCACACCTGACTTTTCCCCACTCTTTCTTTTAGTTAGACCCTTCTGCCAGCTTTCTCTTCTATCACAACCTTGTGCCACGTTCCTGTCCTTTAATATTAAAGCAAAATGGGCACCAACTCAGACCATTAGAAAACTGCCCAATACTTGCAATGAATCAGACTGGAGCTGTGCTGGCAGTACCTGCAGTCACACTGCCCATCGTTTCATCACTACGTTCCTGCTTCTGCAAGGTTTTAGCTTTGGGGGTATTTCATTTGTCCTGGTTCCACCACGGTGCCCAGGGAACCTCACTTTGCCCACGGGTGGTGCTGCTGGTTTGAGATTATAGTGCAGGATGGTGTGCAGGAGGTGGAAAGTGGCTCTCCTGATGGTGCCACCTGCACTGGGCTCTGGTGTTAACTCCTGCTCCTACGCTGCTGGTGCTTTCTCTCCTGCAGGCTGTTAGGGAGAACATCCCTCAAATCTGCACAGAAACCAGCACAACTCAGTGCTGAGTTTGGCTTGAGCCCTGGTACTGCTTCAACATAAAAATTCGATACACCTTTGCTTGTTTCCCTTTGTCAGGTGCTACCAGGAAGGAGCATGTTCAGATCCAGGCTGCCTTTGGGCTCTGACAGCCCAATGCTGCATCACCAAGCTGGTTCCTCCTGGGCACCCTTGTGCCTCACCACCAGGTATTGCTGTCACCAGAACTCCTCTCATAACCCAGTTTCTGCACTGCTTTACTCTTTGGTGGCAAACCAGGCAGGAAATCGATAGGAAAGATCAGGCTGGAGAGGGTGGGGGTTTGGGTCAGGGTTCCTGGGTGTGCTCAGCTGGCCCTGCAGCAGCAGCAGCCTCTGCTGCCTGATTGCGAGCAACCGTCCCCAAACCCCCTGACCTTTGCAGCTATTATTTTCAGAGCTGGATGGAAAAGGAAATAGGAGGTGGAGCTGCTGTAATGCATTTTCGGAAGCTGCTGGGTTCTGGTGTGCTCAGCCTGTGTTGCTGTTTACCTTTCGAGTGTATTTTATTGCCATTTGCATTTGAATGGTACAATTAGCAGCTGCGGGTCCTCATCTGAGGTCAGCACCTGGGTTTTCGGTGGAGTGGTTTAGCCCCGTGGAATGTCTCAGTAGCTGCACGCTGCTGTCAGCGAGGGCTTTGCAGTGAGGTTGTTTAGCACAGGGAGGAAGGAAAGGAGCCAGAAGGTCCATTTATCTGAAAGCAGTGCTCCTGGAGTAGCAGGGTCAGCTCTACAGAGCCCTGGCTGTCAGCAGAGTGGAGGCTGCTCCTGCAGAGATTGCAGCAGAGCCAGGCTGGAGCCTGGTCACATCACCCTCTCCCAGCACCAGGTACTCTGGGAGCATTTGAAACTTTTATTGCTTGCTACCTAAGGGCAGAAGTGGTTGAGAGAAACCAGGAGTGCAATCCTGATGGGGGGGGGAGGGGATGCACTGGTTTGCTGGTATCCTGGGGACACCCCAAGATAATTTGATGGGGTGCTGGGTTGAGAAATAAGGGCAAGACAACTACAGAGTCTGCGTTTTCATAGCTTGTGATCTGGGGTTTCTATTGCCTTGTTTCAGAAATATAGCTAAGGAAGTTTGCATTTTGTTGTTTGAACTACACGTGGCTTAGAGCTGATTGAGGAGCATTACTGAGTGTCCTGAAAAGGAGAGGAAAACACACATTAGTGGTGGAGCTGCCTGCACAGATTTGTCTGCAACACATTGAAAGTGTTCCATTTTAAGACAAAATGAAACTATTTCTTCCTTTATTTTTTTTCTGTTCATTCATAGACAGAAGCCAAACTCTGCTGGCTCTAGGCATTCCTTTTCTATGTTTTTCCCAATATTTCTAGTTTTATCTCTTTTTTTTTTTTTCACTGCATCTGTTCTGTTTTTTGTTCCCACTCTATAGGACACTTCTCCCATGCATCTTTCTCCTGTCCTCCTGTTGCAATGCTCTGGGTGGGGGCCAAGCCTGCGGGCAGGCACAGTCTGCCCCTGTGTGAATGGGAACATCGTGCAAACAAGGAAAGAACTTCAAGGCACTGTATGCCTCTTTCTAACCTGTCTGTGCCAATTGCCCTCTGCTCCTATGTACTTCAGTAAGAAATGAGGAGTTGTCTGCTGCAGCTCATTCTAGTTATAATGTGCATTAAAAGTGCTTGTGGAGGGCCGGGGATCTCTTGTGCCTTAGTTTTCTGCATCCAGATTATTCTGTTTGAGAACTTCCTGAGAAATTAGAAGCACTGTTGTGCACAGCTGCAACACAACCAAAGCCCAGGGCAGGCAGAACTTCTTAAGACTTTACAGAACTGCAGGTTGTGCTCTCTTGGTGTCCCTCTGGAGACAGAAACAGGGATGGACCTCTGTGCCTTCCACCAGCGCCAGGCTGTGAAGGTTATTTCCCTGCTCCCAATTCAGTTAAAGTTTTCAGTCTGATCTTTCTTGACTTGAGGGGAAATGGGAGTTTCCTTGTTGGTGACAATTTGCTTTTCCTCGGGGAGTAAGTTTAGGGTCTCCTTTAAGAGTGAAAGGCTGTGGTAGAAATGCCATGTAATGCCTGGCTGGGTTCGCCTCTGCTGTGGAGGCTGATAGAGATGGTTTCACCTGGGAGCTTTGTGCTGCTGCAGAGAAACACCATAGAATGAGTGAGGGAACAGCCACTGATGGCTGTATTTCTGTGGCTATAAGGTGTGGAAGAACAGGAGACTTACTATGAGACTTTAACTGAGACATAATCAAAGCTTAACAAGAAAATAGCTCTTTGAAAGCATGGGCTGGAAGCCAGCTGCTGGTTAAAGAAAGGTGATAAACAGATGGCAAATCAGTGCACTAAGGAGAAGAAAGAAGAGCTTCTTGTGAACTGCACCACCTGCAATGATCTGCTTGCTGTTTGAAGAACATAGCATAACTCATGTGGGAGGACTCTTAAGTCCAACTTCCTGCTCAAGCAGGATGAGCCACAAGGCCAGACCAAGTTGCCCAGGGCTGTTTCCAGTCAGGTCTTGGAAACTTCCAAAACTGAAAAACTCCCTTGGTGACCTGTCCCACTGCTTGGCTGTCCTTGCAGGAAAAAACATCCCCTGGTATCTAGGCTGAACCTATCATTTCAGTTTTTTCCCCTTGTCTCTCATGCTCCTACCACGCATCCTCAGAAGATCTTGGCTCCACTTTCCCAATAAGCACCTAGCAGGAGGATGCTGCGAGCTCCTCCAGAGCCTCTCCTCCAGCAGAATAAGCCCCCCACCCCCTGTTCTTACAGCAAGGGGTCTGTGTCCTGGCTGTACTGGTGTCTTCAAGCATTTAGAGCTTATTTCTCCAGTTTGAAAATGTCTATCTTGTACTGGGGGGGATCCCAAAACTGGACACAATATTCTAGGCGTGATCTACTGAGAGCTGGGTGGAGGGAATAATCCCTTCCTTCAGTCTACCAGGTGTGCTTCTGTTTGTGTATATGGATGTGGAGGTCTGAATAGAGGAGCCTGTGTGAACTGGAGACCTGAACAGGAGATGATGTGGTGCTCTGAGGTGGAGAACAGAGCAGGGGAAGTCCTGAATTCAGGCACGAACCATGCACGTGCTAAATCTGGTGTTTGTGACTGCAGCAGGCAGGGCTGGAGCTGCCCCCGTGCCCCCCCCCACACTAACCCTGCTGTGCTGATCACCCACACCAGCAATCAGCCTTTCCTCTGTGCTTATTGCAAGCACTGTGAACAATGTTGGTGAAGCATATTTTTAAGTGACAATGTGTAACAGGTGGCTTTTGCACAGGCGACCTCCCAGGAGCTCCTGTGGGTAGGGAGTTGTCATGCAAAGCCAACACTCCCCAAACATGGAGGTCTGTCTTTTCTTCCCTGCACATGGCCCCAGGCAACGCTGTCTGGTGGACACTTCTTGGGTATGGACTTGGTAGGATAATCAGTGAGTGCCTGAAAGGATAAGAACAAAAATAAACACTTCTGGAATGATCAACCTGCCAGACCCACGGGGCTAAGAGTACTGGTCAAGTCACAACTTGCCCCATTGTTGAGATTGGAGAGGAAGGAAAGGTTAAATCTTAAATCCATATTAGCAGTGGGGAAAAGAGGATATCCAGGGAGGCAAGCTCTTGGTTCTTCAGGTACAGCCTTACCTGATGCCCAGAGGCACTTCTGGCAACAGTCCTGCTGCAGCAGCGTTAGACTGCTCGCCCTGGTTAGCATTCCTGGAGAAATACTTAATAGAAAGTGGTTTAGACCAAATCTACCCTGGCTATACAAATACTTCTACTGCCACCTCCCCAAGCAAGACAGGCAGTTATCAAGTGCAGAATCACAAACAGCCACACAGGACGCACCCTGATTTATGCATCAAATACCAGGAAAGGCTTAAGTTCTGTTTGTCACTTAGCAGATGGTGACGGTTGCTCCAGCATGTGAAATATTTCATGCCTGCCACCTCAATTCAGGAAACAGTGGTTTGCTCAGCAGAGGTGGAGGAGGCAGCAAGTTGTTATCAAGTATAACATTAGCCTTTCTCATAGTTTTTCTCAGTGTACTGAGTTTGTTTTCCAGAGCAGAAAGCTGTACTTTGGGGTATCCCAGGTGGCACGTGCAGGCTCGGGGCACCCACAGCAGGGACACATCCCAAATGCCAAGCTCTTGAGTGTTTTGTTGAGTTTTTTGACACTGCAGTGAGTTCGTTTTCCTGCGGGGCTGTGCCCACGTCCTGCAGACCTCGGTCGCTGAGGTTCCTGTTCCTCAGACACACGGTGCCTGAGGTTTGCTGAACCGCAGCGAGTTCCTTGTGACACTGTGCCACCACGGTGACTCCAGCCCCCCCCAGGTTGTTATTTTGTAAAGCAGGGTGAAGTCAGTCCCATCCAGGCCCTTTACCAAGAAGTCAGGAGATAAGCACAGGGCTGTGCCAAGCAGATGCTGTGCCCATCCCGTTGGTGGGAGGGCAGCAGTGGATTTCCTGATTTGAAGGAGAGAGCCAAGGTAAGGACAACACCTGGGTCCTCTGTCTCACAGCTTGCCAGGTCCTGCACTGAAAGCGAAAAGAAACAAACTGGAAGACCAGCATCTTCATTCCCCTTGACTGGCCTGGCAGTTTTTTGCACAGTGGCTGGGAAGCAGCACATCTCTCATGCAGTTGGTTGTTGTAAAACTTTCACAACTCTCATAGTTGAGATAATATTCTGTAGGCAACATCTGAGATGCATTTGGAATGGCTCAGGTGCAGTTGTTGATTGTTGGTGTGAGCTTGATGGGTGTTATGCATTAGGAGATACAAACTACATGAGAATCCTTGATGTGATGCAGCTTGTGCTGGGATTTTGACAGGCAGCCTGAGGTGACACAGCTGTCATGTGAATGTTAGGGGAATGGACAGCCTCGCTGCAAACCCAGCCTGCACTGGGAGAGCTGGGACCTCCCTGTGGGCTGAGGGCAGGAGGCGTGCAGAGCTGTGGGGCAGAGCAAATGGTGACAAGAATCACAGGCAAGGCAGATGACCCTGGTACAGCCCTGGGAACATCTGCCTCTGGGCTTCCTGAGCAGCACGTGGAGAAAGGAGAAACCCCAGTGGGGCTCTTCCAGAGCTGATGGCAAAGGTTTGCTCTGGGTTGGAATGGCAGCAGCTGGATATGACACTGAGTTGTTACTTCTGTGTGAAATGCGTGTGTGCCAACATGGTTCACTTGCTGTTTGTGAGCAATGCCACTGGTAATCTGTGCTATCTCCCTGCTGAAGTTTTCCAAAATATCCTAAAAACCAGTTTACCAGCCACACAGCTGAGAACAGGCCAGCACAGTCCACCAGCCACGCTCTGCTTCCTTCAGCAATAAAGGTGGTGGAAACGAAGTTGTACCTGCCTGGACTTGGCTTCTCAATATTCTCTACGTGAAGTCTTTATAGTATTTAGCTATGACAGAACAAACACAGTGAAATGTGTTCATGCAATGCAGATATTATTATAGCTAGGCATGCTCTGGGTCTGTGCCTGTGGTTATCTGGGGTCTTGTTATTTAATAGCCTGGCTTGCAGATAGCTAATGTGTGTAACGCTTGTGCTAGATTAATTTTGAACTAGGGCCAGCATCCCTATGCTGTTTTCCATCCTTCATTCTCCCTGTTATCAATGCTAAACCACCACATACTTCGAAAAAAGCAAACCTTTCATCTCCTTTCTGGTTGCCCAGAGCTCCTCAGGCCATTACCCCATCCTCCTCCCTTTGAAACCTGCCTTTAACCACTCCCTTGCTTTTGTATTTTTAACCATTACTCCATGCAAACAGAAAACAAAGTAATTCCAGTGGCTGGTGAGGCTGTGTCTCTGCTAGGGCAGTTGTGTAGAGCTGGTGAGGTTGATGTTCCCTGGAGGATCCCCAGAGGCTGCTGCACACATCTCAGTGTGTCCCAGCGTCGCTCTGCTTTGCTGCTGGCGTGGCGCGGTCCTGCGATGGGGAACAACGCTCAGTAGGCAGGAACTCTTATTTGAAGTGTGAAATTTCCTGTACCCAAATAGGTTCTGATTTCATCTGTGATGGCTGAGCACCCTCTGGGCAGGCATTGGCAGGGTGGCTCGTGCTTCAGGATGCTCAGGTTGTACGAGCGATGTGAGTTGCTGCTGTTCTAGGTGCTGCTTGCTAGGGAAGAGCTGCCACCAGCTCAGTCTTCTCCTCCTCCCCACTGGTGGCAGCTGAGGAGACACAGGTGAGCTGTGAGAACCAGGTCTGTGCTGCGTGGGCTGTGAGAGCCTCTTACCCCTAACCCTGCCTGATGTCCCTTGCTGGTGGCTCTGCAGGCAGGTGACAGTGGGTGCCCCCAGCATGCCTGGGACAGCCAGGTACCAACTGTCGGGCTCTTCAGAGGCTTCAGGGTGAAGTTGCTTCTTGAATTGTGAATGAAACAAATGGGGTTGATCATCCCGAAGATGAAGAGGCTGAAAAGAGGCTGACCTCGTGTCAGCTGTCAGAGGACAGGGTTAGGGGCTGGGTCTGCTGTCCTATTTGCTCCTGCAGATTGGGTTCCTTATTCCTGGAAATTTCCTGATAACCATTGTCCAGTGCCTGTTCCATCTGTGCATTTGTCCTTACTTTGGTATCAGCTTTATATACCAGAAGGGATGATGAACTGTTTTGTGTTCCTACAAGAAGCAGGCCCTGGTGACTTCTGGCACCCAGGTCCCAGCTTGCAGTGGGTTTGGATGGGTGGGTGATGAGATCTGCCCCTCACCCACTCCCTGGCCCTCCTCATCTCCTGTCCCTGAGGCTGCTGATCCTCCTGGCTACCCCATCCTCCTTGTAACTCCTGTCATGCTGTCCATGATTCTCCACTGCTCTTCACCCTGGTCAGCAAGGCAATTAGTGCAATGAGCAAATGATTGTCCATGCTTGGGTCCTCAGTTCTGTGCTTTGACACCTCTGCACGAGCAGGTTTTTTAGGGTTTTAGGTATTTTATGGCTTCTGCTGACTTGGGTTCATGTGGCCTTTGAGCAATCAGCTTGGTGGCAGTGCCTGCCATGCTCTTCTTTGGACTCTGGAAAGGGCCATGGGAAGCTTTCCTCATCCCTCCCCAGGGGCTCCCCTCTCCAGTGGAGCTGGGATGGGATGAGGTGGCAGCCCTCAGCCCAACGTGGCAGGGAACCATGTGGGCTGAATTTGCATCCTGACATTACCAGAACAGGTAAGGCCAAAGGTTAGAGGAGAGGGACACGGCATGCAGGTATCTTGAGCTGCTCACACAGTGCTGTCTGCACGACTGTGCTTTTATTATTGCCTCATTTTTTTTCATGCATGGGAAGGCTGGGGAGGGAATGGGGGTGAGTTTAACAGTGAGAGAAATATTGAAGGGAATGAAAAACTTGGGAGGAAAAGGAGCTCTGAAGTGTGGTGCTGCAACAGAAGAGGGTATGGAGAAGACTGAAGCACTCGCTGTAGGAAAAAATACACAATTTGTCCATGAAAACATGACTTTCCCCCCTTTCTCTCTTTCTAGGGAAGCTTTTTCCCCATTTAACCTTGAAAACTGACTTTCTACAGACAATACTTCTTCTCTTGGTCTTCCTAAGCCTCTGGGAGAGGTGTCTGTCCTGCAGAAGTTTCTGTTCTACTTGTGTTGTTGCGTGGGCAGGGGGAGAATGGACACTTGGGGAATGGAAGTGGAGAAAAGGTACAGCACGATAGCAAAGAAATAAAGTTTGCAATCCGAGACACTTGGTTACTATCTAAGGAACAGGTTGGAATATTTGTTTGTGGTTCAAAGGCACTATTTTTTGTAGTTATAAATTCATACCTTTGGTCTGAAGCACCGCAGTTCTTTATAGGTGCGACATCATAAATCATGTGCCTGCCTGGAAACGTGTCCAATTATCAGGATTCCATCACCATGGCAAATAAAGGTGAAACGATAATTGCAGGCTGTGCTGCCTGGCGGGCAAAGCTCACACGGTGCCACCACTCTGGGCAACCAAGAGCAAAAGGCTCCTTCAGAGGTGCTGAGCTGCTCACAGGGTGCTCCTATTGAGTGATTAAATTATGAGCAATATGCTAAGTGGACGACAGGGGAGGAAGTTACATTCCCCTCTGGTTATGGAAGGGCATTTTAACAATCCGTTTGAACAAAGATCAGGGAGAAAACAACAACAACAACTCTTTATTTACAGGTCAAGGGTTTTCCCTAGGAAAACCTGCAGTTAACAGATGTGTTGATCTTACCTCTGCAGCACTGACAATCTCTGCTGGCATGAGCCAAGGTCTCCTGCTGCCTTGATACAGGATGCTGTGTAATCTGTGTCTGGGTCACTGTAGGGCTTTCCCAGGTTCAGGGTGAGGGGCTCTTTCTGAGACTGTTGTGTTATTTTCAGGAGGCTTTGTCCTGTTGACATCCTAAAGCTCTAACATGAAACAAGGTGAACTTGTGATTTGTTTTTAAACGGTTTTGAGGTTTGCAGCTAATCTGCAGGCACTGATGGTTTAATTACGGTGTAGGTGACAGGGAGCTCTGCCCAGGCAGCCTGCCCAGACTGCCCCATTAGCTCCATTCACTTCCTCCACAGAGATGATCTCTCTTTATTGTTAAAACAGTTACCTTGCCTATAGATCTTTCTCATTGTCATGCAGGGTTCATTGCACAAGAAAGAGCCGCTTGCCCTTCGAGCCCTGCCCATAAAAACTTGCCTTTTATTGCTTCGGCTGGGTTTGGCTGGGATGAGCTCTTCCCAGTGACCTGCTCTTCTGTAACTGCTTCCTAGCTGAATGGAGCTGAGTGCATATGAAAGGTGAAAACAACTCTTGTTCCAACACAGGAAAGCCAGCTGAAGTTTGCTGGGATTATAAAGAGCTTGATTAGGACAGGCAAGTTTGGAAGAATCCAATGTCAAGGTATTTTCATCAAACCTATGCAGAAGGTTTACCCTAAAGAGCTTGTGAGGCTCCTCTGGGTACAAGCAACCTAAAGGTCTCAATTTGCACTGGGAGAAGAAAAGTCACTTCTACCAATCCCACCTGCCCTGGAGGTGATGGAGGAGCCAGTCAGGTGTCACCAGGGCTCATCAGCCTCTGAGCTGGATTTTGGCAAGTCAAACCCCTCCTAAGCTGGAGAGTTCTACTCCATTATTTTTTCTGCTCCCAGAACTCCCAGAGAGTTCAATACAACAAAACGTTTTTAATTTGGCAATTAATCACACAGTGAGGCAACAGCACAGATAAATTTCACCTAAACATGGGACTTCACCACTTTTCACTGGCAAAATACCTGATGGGTTGTGGGCCATACAGGTACCTTGGCATCTTCTCTGTCCTGGTAACACCACACTCAGAGCGTAGTGTATCCTGCTACCCAGGGGGTTCCCATCTGGATGGGTCCCTTCCCAGGAGATGGATCATGGGACAGACACCCTGCCAGGGAGCGTGACTGCTGTGGGAGGACAGCAAGGTCATCACCCTCCAGGCTGCCACCCACGCAGAGCCAGGATGAGGCCATAGGAAGCTGCTCTCTGCCCAGTGCCACCTGGAAAGCTGCTGCTTGCAGCTGCCTGGTTAGAGCTGTCCCAGAGATAGGGCCAGTTAATGACTAACGGGCACTGCAGTAACCCTGCCCAGCCTCTCCCTCCCCGGGCTGCCCATCCACCTTGCTGCACCTTATCCAAGCATTTTAGCTGTGCTGGATGTGAGACCCACCACCACATGCTTCCTACAGTGCTTATTTTCCCCCTCTTCCCTTGGAAAACCCCACATCTGTCCCTGCACGCCTGCAGGTTGAGTCGCAGCGGAGCCTGTGCCAAAGGCAGTAGGAAACATCCACTTTGTTCCAGCCCTTTGGGCTGGGTTTTCCTCTCCTGCCTCCAGTTCTCCTGGGCCAGGCTGCCCTTGCTCCACAAGGCCAGCACAGCCTTGTTCAGTGCAGGGGTTTTCCAGGCAGTGTCAGATGTCCGTGGCTGCAGCTGGAGACGCGTTACATCAGCCACTCTTGTCTCCTGTCTCCCACTCCAGACAATCTAATAAACATATCAGAGCTTTTCCAGCCAGCAAGTATGGCAAATGCACAAGAAATAGAGGGAAGACCCAGCTTGCTTTCCTCTTGCCTTCAGAATTGTGCACATGCTTTCTTTTTTGGTGAACCTGAGTTATTTAGCTAGGTCTTCACTGCTGATCTCCTAGAAGCTGGTGGTGTTGCTGATAGGGACATCCATAGCAAGGATGTGGGTTTTTAATGGCACAGCCCATAACCCCTCTCAAAGTTAGGTCTGAATAATGGCACATACAAATGTGCACAGGACCTGGAGAAGCAGAATTCCATCCATCAGCTGCACTGGGAAGAGAGGGGGTGGAAAACAGGAGAAAACTGCCCTAAATTCCCCATGCTTTCATGACTCATGAAAAAAAACCCTCCAACTGGTCTCTGTTAACAGCACATCTGTTTGGGTATTTTCAAGCAATCTGGAATGCGTTCTCAGAGCTCTCCCATGAGAAAAAGTAAACATGTCATATATAAAACATTTTTTATTAAAACAAATATACAACACTATATACAAAAATAAAATGTACAACAAAACAATCTAGTGCAGCTTAGTGATTTGATTGTTATGTATTACACACACACTAGGACCTCTTCCACCCTGCACTCGGTGGCCCAAGGAGGGTCCATGGTGCATTTTACCACTTGCTAATCCAGTACTGTAGAGATCTCAGTAGAGTGCTGGAAGGGATCTCGGAAAGGTGTGGTGGAACAGCTCTGCCCCTAAGAGTGCAACAATTTTCATGCAGCAGATCGTCAGCTATGATGTGCAAACAGATGCAGCAATGCCTATGAGCAGGTAACATCCTATGGGTGGATCTGGGTAACTGTGCTATGTAGAAGCAAAGGCTAAACTGAATTTTCACATTTTCCTGGTCTAAACTATTTAGTTTAAAGTCAAAAGATACGGAAAGATGAAATAAATGGAGTAAATCAAAGAGAGGGACAATTAGTGCACTTTTTCTGACTAAGTGTAATAATAGTTGTTAAATTCAATGTCACCAGTGTTGCACAGGTAAGCAGCAACCAAAACTAATAGGTAAGACTCGCTCCCAGTCTCTCCTAAGCACTCCATGGGTAAAGTGCTCACCAGATCTCGCAGAGGGAGGGCAGTAACCTCCTCCCCAGCCTGTCAGCAGTCCCCCACCAGGTCCAGAGCCCTCGGTGCAGCCGCAGCCTCCCAGCTAAAGCTTCCCCTCCAAAGCGATGACAAGGTGCGTACTGCGGCTGAGCATCCTCAGTGCCAGGAGTCCCACTAGTGAGAGGGGAGTCCTTTACTTGACATTTAATGAAGTTTTCCTTGCTAACCTTTTCAGGTCTAAAAGTTAAACGGAATATAAAAGCTACTTTCTTTGTTCAGTCAGTAACAACAACTTCTTCCATTCTCTTCAGGCTTGTAAAAGTTTCTAAATAAGAGCAGTTCGTGGTCAGAGGAAGCCAGGGGTTTACAAGCCACAGGGAATGATTTGCATGTTAGGTCTCACTGTATCCAGCCAGGAGAAGTCTAGGCTGCTTTTCTGCTCGAAGAACCTGAACTCCAGCTCTCCTAAACAAAATAAAGCAAGAATGAGTGTTGAATCACGTACAACAAGAGCAAAATAGTGTGTGTTTCTGCAGCATTCTCCTACTGGGGGCATTTTTCTCCTTTTCCTTTTATGAACAAACTCCTTTAGGGGCTACTTAGAAATCCCAGAATACAGGGGTTTGTGAACTCCTCTATTTGCTTTGCTCCCTCTCAATCAGCATCTTGCATGAAAACCCTCATCTGCATCATCCTTGATTGTGATGCTCAAAAAGTCTGTACCTGAAGTGGTGTCGATCTCCCCATCCTGCTCCTTGTAGCTGTAAGTGCTGCACATGGTCTGTGTGCCTGGCTCATTGGTGAGAAAGCCCTTCCCCCCCACGCTGGTGGTGTGCCAGTCCTGGGCTGGTTCAAGCAGCTGCAAGAGAATACAGGGATGGTCAAAACTGCTCCTTCTTTCTGCGGGTGCAAGGTTTTCTTCCTTTCTCTTAATTAGAAGACAGGTAAGCAAAAAAGATCAAGTTACATCTTCTTGTACTAAATTATATAAAACTTGTTTTAATTGCAGATTGAAAAAAAAAAGTTAATGCAAAACAGACAGGACTGGAGCCCCTTTGGGTGATGACACCCCCACCTTATCAGTGGGATGAGTGTGACATGTCTGGAAACACAGATTAAGCACCATGTCAGGTGGAGAGAAAAAGTCTAGAGAACTTTCACAGACTGTAACAGAGCACCTTTTACTTCTAGCAGTTCTCAATAGCCTTCTCTGACTTTCACATGAAGATTTCCACGGATGTGTCATCTCCAGCTCATGTTTGTGAAGCAGCCTTGTCTTTATATTTAATTTTTCAGGCTTTCTCATTAAATAAGGCGTTTGGATCACACAAGTGGATGTTCAACTCATATAGGACTGGGTTAGAGAGCTGCTTCCCTTCCTCTCTTGGTGCAAACAGCAACTTTAGGAAATTTGATTCTGACCAGAAGGGCTGCTTTTACCTTAAAAATGTCTGAATTCATTTCCTCTTCATCTTCGTCTGTGACTGTTTTGTAAGCACATAAAAAAAAAGAGAAGAAAACAGATGTCAACTTCTTGCACGTTTTCCCTCACACTTCTGCTTCTTCACCACCCAACCCAGTCCACATTCTCTTGTCACACACCACCACTCCCTTTTACTTTCCTCCCCACAGATGACACTGAGGTGGGGGTTCATGGGTCTGAGGCGAAGAAGCCCACTGGCAGCTCTGTGCCCTAAACTCCCCACAGCCCTTCGCCTGGGATGCTCTTCAACAACCACACGTTGGGGTTCAACACTTCCAGCCAGCTCTGATGCCTCCCCAAGAGTCACCAAAGCAGAGCCCTCTTGGTATGCATGAAGAGGCTGATTTGCCTCTCTCTTCACTCACCCTGAGTGAAGAGTCACCCTGATGCACCCATATAATTTTTTCCCCATTGGGAAGCAGGGTTGCCTCCCCTGACACTACTGTACCTAACTCTGACCTGCTTCTGGCATCACTTCCTTCTAGCTGCCTTGGGAACACCCTGTCCTACCCTCCTGACTCAGAAGTCTCTTTTCTCCTTTATGGGCTGACCTGTCCATGCCATCGTGTTGAGCCTGCAAGGCAAAGTAAATGCCATTTCAGAGCCTTTCACCCATGAGCAACCACTTCGGCAGGTGGCACGTGATGGCTCTTCCCTTCTGTAACCTGGCCAGTTTGGTAGCTCCTGACACCCAAATCCATCAGGTGGAAGTCAGTTTTTCTACAAGCAAATCCTGTTTCTCCTGATGCCCCAGGCACCCTGCCTTGCCTCCAGCCTGCTTCTAGTAGACCAGTGAAAGACTGGGGTAGGAAAAGAGAAACACTCACCTTCCGAGGACGAAGCCAGGGGAGACACCTGGAGCTGGTAAAGGTCATTGGTGCTGTCAGCTATGGGGATTTCCATCTGTGGCTTCCAGTCGGTCAGGGAGCAGCTCACCTCGCACGGAGAGAGGTCTGCAGGATGCACCAGGAAGAGTTGGCGCTCACAGGAGAGACACAACCACCTCTGTTTCCTCCCTGCCCATCTGACAGCACAGCCAGGCCTAGCCCCAAGAGCCACCTTTGTCTTTTGGTGCAGAGATTGTGGGTTTAACACGAAAGGCTTTCCACTCTGCTCAGAGAGCTAAAACCCAAGTCTCACCTAAGGTGATGGACGTGCTCTCAAATTCCACTTCCTGCCCTGTGTAGTCGTGAACTGTATAGCCACTGTGGTCATCTGGCAGAGGAGTGCTGGTTAGACTTTCTGCTGACTCCTCTGTCTTCATGTCTTCATACAACTACAAAAATAAGGACAGAGCATGAAAGACTTGTGCATTCTTAAACAAGTTCCCATATGAAAAAAATTAAGCGTGAAAACCACCAAAACCTCGAACGCCTTCAGCTGCCTCTACAGACACATACCTTTCTCTTGCTCCTGTTTCTTGCTTCTCTTGAAGACTTTGACTTCCTTTCTGGTAAGTAAAAAATAAGACAAATGTGAGAAAAGGCTGCATGGCTGATGTTTTAGGTGAGTGAGAGCTCCTGCAGCTTGAGCCCTGCTCAGCAAGCTCTGCTACCGCTGTCAGCAGCAGCGAGACACGCTGCCTCCTGATGCTTTTAAGCATGTTTACAGAATTTGGGACAAAATTTACTGTTTGCACAAACCATTACCAATGGTAATTACCAATAACTAACCAGTAACACCAATTCTACTGCCAGGTCTTTTTCACCCCTGCCTACATAGACCAGGACGTTTGAGCAGTGTTTAAGTGCAATAGTGGAAGCTGCTTAACCCCAGGATTGCTGCACACTTACCTTTCTTCTGATCCTTTGTCAAGGGCGGCAGCATCCTGTAAACCCTGACAGCACTGGAGCCTTTGTTGATGCTTTTATCCTTCACTTCTTCAATGTCAGGCAGGGAATTCATAGCACAGCGGAAGTTTGCCTTCCAGGTTTTTGGGTCAGGGTCTTTCTCACCTACTTTATATCTTCCTATAAACAAGAGATGGAGCAATTAGACTTCCCAGTGCTAGTTCTTCCTAGCAAAAAAAAATATCTTTTCTATTTTCTCTGACATATTCACCAGCAGTTAAGACAACTGAAGTGTAAGCCAAGGCAAAACAATGCCTTGTTTGAGATATTCCTACGAGTGATGGCACACACCTGTATGGATCGCCCAGCTCCGGAAAAGGCAGGCGTCTTTCTCCATGTCCCAGCCATGCTTAGCTGCGTGTTTCCATGGGATTTGAAACATCATCTTATCCTGAAGTTAAACCAACAGAAATCTGAATTAGAAAAGAAGCATCATGTGCCAGTTTGGGACAACAGATTTAATCAAGTAATTCTCAGTAGCAGATCAGAAATTTTAACCCCCCTGCCCTGTATCTAAATGAGGCATCCATGGTCCCATCCATTTTGTCCAATGCATACAATGTTTTATAAAAGTTCTGAATCTGAGGAAGCCACATGTAGTATTGTAGAGCAGAAGTAAGCAACGTGGTAGACAATCCCTTTTTAAAGTTGCTCAGAAGATCTTGCATGAATCCTAAAAAAACCCATGTCCTAGCTTAAATATCACAGTGGGATGGATATGGAAACGTGAGGGAAAGAGACCTGGTTCAATAAGCCTGGAGATCTTCCCCTATGGTACAGGTGCAGGGTTGTGCCTTCCTGAGCAGAGTGAGGCGAGGCCAGAGTTTCCTTCAGTTCAAATTCTAAAGCTGGGAGCAACTGCTGAATGTGCCAGTAACTGCTCACCAGGGACAGGAGGTGACTGGGCTCAAGTGGGTAGCAGGGGTAAGAGAGAACTCAGAGATTTCTTGGTTCTCCACCATGTTCAGGTTGCTTTTATTTTAATTTATCATTTCTCTCCTGGGAATTTTCCCAGGGTAAAGATGGAACCACTGCTCCGTGTACCAAGCAGAGCTACCTTTCCTGATAACAAACCCAGTCGTTTTTTAAACTTAATGTTTGCAAGTTTTCATCATGCCCTTCTTTCCTTTTTGATCTTCTCTTATGTTTAGTGTCATCTAAGACCCAGGATGGCTAATGGTACAGAAGTAATAATAATAGCAATAATAATAATAGCAATAATAATAATAGCAATAATAATAATAGCAATAATAATAATAGCAATAATAATAATAGCAATAATAATAATAGCAATAATAATAATAGCAATTAAAAGCCCTCACCTTGTTAATCCATATCAGTCCTGGTATTTGGTTGGAATTAATCTGCATTTCCAACCAGGGCCTCATGCGCATTCTTGACACTGGCATCTTGTCTGTGAAAGAAACAACAGGTCAGAAACAACTCATCACTATTTTACCCCCTCTCCCGTGTCATCCCTTCCTTCCCCCTGTACCACCAGCACGGCCACTAACGCTATCCATGCCCCTAGAACTACTTTCCCAGTATCTTCCACCTGCTCCTGGAGGGCAGTGCTGCCTGCTCTGCCTGCTCAGCACCAAAACCAGTTTGAAGGCTGGAATCCTGGAAAGGGGGCAAGGGTGAGTGCTGGCGGGGAGCTTGGTATGGGATGGAGCAGCTCGGGGGAGACCCTGACCCTCAGGACACCCAGTCTGAGGGAGCCCACCAGGACAGTTTTCGCAGGAGTGGGTGCCGGAATCCCCCTCTCCGGCCACAGAGAGTCACAGACTGCAGAGTCACCTTCTTAAAAGTTTATTATTAATTAAATTGCGCAAGGGGGGCGTGGGAGGGGGCCCACTTTACTGAGGGGGATATTCCAAATTAGCAACACCGCAACAGAACTGTGCCCGGTGCATGGCAAGACCCTTGCCCACTGCACAGGACCCTTCCTCGCCGCGCAAGACCAGGGCCCTTTCCCAGCTGCTCAGGACCCCTCCTCCCCTGCAAAGGACCAGAGCCAGGACGCTTTCCAGTCTCGCAGGATCGCATCGGAGCGGCGCAGTCCTCCCGGCCCTTCCTTTGCAGAAATAATTTCCTGTTTGCAATGTTTTTTTTTCAAGGCGGACAGAGCAGGATTTCCCAAACAACGCACTTCTGACTTTGGAGCGGGAGTGAGGTCCGTGGGTGCCCGCGTCTCCGGCTGCAGGACCCAGTCCCGGGGCTCGGCGGGGGCGCACGGATGGTACCGAATACGCCTCAAATAAACTCTTTCAAGACTCAGAGGCGGAGCATGAACGGACATGCCCGTTCCCGCGGGTGCGGGGGTCACACAGACACCCCGTCCTGTCCTTTGCACGGGGGTGGGAGGGATGCCCGGTGCCACCCTGCCGCCCCCAAACCGCCTCCGGGCGGCGAAAACCTGCGCTGCTCCCTCTTGGCGAGCAGAACGCAACCGAGTCCCGGGGCCGCTCCCGAGGACTCTGCGGGGTGCATCCGCCCGGAGCCACGGTGCCGTGCAAAGCCGGGGGCGAGCGACGGGACGGGACGCACTTGGATGCACCGGGACCCACCCTGCTGTGCCGTGCACTGCAGTGCCCCGGGATCGCTCCCACGGACTCTGCGGGGTGCATCCGCGCAGAGCCCCGGTGCTGCGCAAAGCGGGGGGCGAACTACAGGATGGGATGGGATGGGATGCACCGGGACCCACCTTGCTGTGCCGTGCAAGCCTGTGCAGCGCTGAGGTGAGCTGAGCCGAGCCGAGCCGAACTGAGCTAAACTGAGTCGTGCAAGCCTGGGTAGCTGTGAGGTCAACTGAGCCGAGTCGAGTCACCCTGTACAGAAGTGAGCCGAGCTGAGCTCGTGCAATCCCGTGCAGTGCTGAGGAGAAGTGAGGTGAGGTGCGGTGAGCCGAGCCTGTGCAGCGCAGAGCCGAGCCGTGCCGTGCCGTGCCGCCGCGCCGCTGTGCCGCCCGCGGGGCGCGCCCTCGGGTTTAACGCGGCGGCGCCCGGGATTCCCCGCCGCCCCGGGCCGGCTGCGTCGCAGCCAATCAGCGGCGCCGCGGGGGGCGGCCGCGCCTCCCATTGGCTGCCGCCGGCGGCATCACTTCGGGGAAATCACGCTGTTGTAGCACCAAGTGGTGCGGGGGGAGCGCTCCCCCCCTCCTGCCGCGAGCCACCGCACCGCCCCCCCGCGCGCCCCGCCCCCCCCCCCCCCCCCCGGGCCCTATCCTGCGGGGGGCCAGGCCCCGTCCCAACCTGGCACCGGGTCCCTCCGAGGGATCCAGATTCCATTCCCCTCGAGGGATACAGCCTCTGTCTCACTGAGAGATCCATCTCTCGTCCCACGGAGGGATCCAGCCCCCGTGCCCATGGAGAGCCCCTGTCCCACCAAGGGATCCAGCCCCTGTCCTATGGAGCAATTTAGCCCCCATCCCCATGGAGGAATTCAGCCCCCGTGCCGCCGAGGGTCCCAACCTCAGCCCAAGATTCCCCTGTGCCACCCTTTGAGTGTGTCCCTGGCAGCTGGAGGCAGCACGGTAGTCCCGGGCTTTCCACCACAGGACTCTGGATTCATACCGGCTCCAAAAGGCACGCTTTTGCAGTTGACAGCAGGACTAATGAACAAGGTGGGCCATAAATGAGCACAGGTTTTGGTGTTTAGCAGTTTGCAGAAGGGATGCAGTAGGGCCTGGAGTAAAGGAACAGTTGTGGATGGTGGAAAGAAGGTCAGCAGAAAAGGAAAATGTATGAAGATTGTGAGTGATGCTCCTGACCACCTGCTCTGCATTGACACTTTCATGGCAGATAGTGGTGAGTATATGATGAGTTGAGGGGGGGCTGCAACTGGAGTTGAGGGGGGGTTGCAACTGGGTGAGCTTTAAGGCCCATCCCAACCCAAACCATTCTATGAGCCCTCCTAACGATGTAATTAGATGTACAGGAGTGTGCCACTGCATACCAGTGTTGAATGCTCTCTAAATGCACGGCTGAAAGATATGGGTCAGTGGCATTGCCAGAACAATTCTGTGCACAGTGTGTGTGACACATGTCCCTGCCTGGCCTCAGCAGACCCCTGTTCTGGTGAGAGCAGTGCTACCAACACTGCCTGGACTTGTTCTGTCATGGGTTTGAAAGCCTCGACAGTCAAACGGAATTCCTCAGCCTAATTATAACAGTAACAGTCTATTTGCAGGACTTTTTCTCATAAAGCTCCCGACTGAGATCCGTTCTCGATCACCTTGGTGTAGGGCTTTCAGACTTGTGGACTCTGGTTTCACAGCACTCACTGGCCCTTGGTTGTGCGATTACAGTAAGTGATATATTGCTAATCACCCAGTCTCCATGTAAACAGCAAAAGGCAGGAGGCAGGGCAGTGCTGGCATTCTGCAAAACCAGGGAATGTTTTTCCTCCTACCTTTCCCTGGTTGGAGCTGTATGCTGGGCTGGGCTCATCTGGAATAACTGTGTTAGGAAATATAAAGGTGAGTGCTGGTATTGTCCTCTCCTACTGCTCTCGGATGAAGCGTGTGGAAGGGAAATGACAGCTTTATAGATGGCTACTGAAACCATAAGGATTTCTCTCCAGTGCACTGGGTCTGGAATACAATGAGTTTAGGTTTGCATCCGATGTATTCAAAGTGTCTTCAATCCAGCAGAATATCAGAGAATTTATAGTTATTACATTTTCAATTCTCTCAGGGCAGGTTTGAAGTCATATGCAACAGGAAGGTATAATTGAGAGAGAGGCAGAAAGATGCGTGGGCAGCCTAGACAAACAGTGTGACAATATCCCGCTGCCTGCCTGCACTGGCAAGCCTCCTTTTTTTTTAACATAAAGATCAGAGAAAAGCCCAAACAGTTCTAAGTGCAGGAAAACACCTTGTAGGAGGGTGATCCTCTGTCTAAATTGATTTTTTTTTTTTTCCTGCTTGACACTTCTGTTTTCTGGCAGTGTCCTCTGTGCTGGGTAAAGCCCTGTTCACCAGTGAGCTTTTGATATAGACAAAGTTATAACCTATTAGGTAAATCAAACAAATAATCAAAGAAGGAAAGAGGCAAACAGACAAGGTAGGGACAGCATTAGGGTATTTATCATTCATAGTCTGTGAGAGGGCATAGGTTCTCTCCTTAGCGTATGATGTCAAGAAATCAAGTGATAAATAGTAACATAAAAATAGCCTGAAAAAGAGATGACAGAAGGCATTTAAGTTTCCAGTGCAAATGTCATCTATGAAAATAGTCACAACATCTCTCATACAACCTAAATATTGACAAAAAGATCATGCTGTCATTCCTTTCAAGCTCCAGCCTCCCATGGTTTGTTTCTACTCCCTCAGCCAGCTTTACAGAAAATAAATTCTGAGCTTCCTGGTTTGTCAGGTCGTGTGCACACACAAATGTATCTGAAATACTTCAAATGACTGAATTTTGAATGGTGGCTTTTTTGATACATGGCTTCAGTGCTGTTACAATCCTCACTGGCTATTTGTAATCTGTATCTTCATCAGGAATTGGCACCAGGCACCAAATAAATAGACCTAGAAGGTTCACGGTCCCGGTCCTGAGACCCCACTTCTTTCCTCCAGTTCCAACCCACACAGATCCTACTCTGTGGAACCTGATTGACCGTTATATGAGTGTTTTGTCCCATATCTATGCAGCAGGTTTTCATGGAGGAGGACCTGCCCAAGCTGGCATGCCTTATGCTTGTTTGCTTCTTTGTTATCTCTCAGCTGAAACAAGGAAATAACTACTTGTCTCTCCCCAATTATTGTGTGTCAGGCTCTCCTTACACTGTGGTTACAGTCTTCTCCTTAGAAAACCAACACTTTCCTCCCATTTATACCACTACAGTAACAATTGTTTCAGCAGCCTATGTAATGTAGCAAGAATATGCACTTAAATTGGACTTGTGCTTGTATAGAAGTGTGAGCAAGGAATAATCTGCACACCTCAATTGGTCAATAAATGGTTGGCCATAAAAGCTTTCTGCTCCACCCAGTTTATCACTCAGCAAGAATTTTCATGAATGCCAACGTCTCTGATGCTGTGCAGAGTTGTAGACCTGCTCTAGCTTTATTTCCCAGCAGTCCTATCTTGGACACCTGCTTGGGCTTGTGACTTTAAACACCCTCTAATGTTCCCTCTTTTTCATATTATCCCTGTGATTTGCCAGTTCTTATGTTTCAATAGAGACACAGAGAAACAGATCACTGAAGTATTTTATCACATTTACCTGATCCAGGGAGATCCCAGGTCTAGGATTGTCTTCCTAATGCAGAGGAAATATTTAATAATAAATTATTTAAAAGCAAATCAAATCCCCAAATGATGCTCCAGCAAGTGGTATTTTTTACCCTGTAATGAGCAGCTCTCCACCTCAGTCAGTGCCCTGAAATAAGGTGTGCTTAGGAAGGCTGTATTTCAGGCATGAACTGCATGGTATCACCTACAGAGCTGCTAGCATAGCCTACAGGAAGGGACAGTTATGAACTGGGCACAGTGGCTCCAGTGAGGTTCTTTGCTCCCTGTCTTCACTGCTGTGGCTGGTTAAGCAGCTCTGTGCCATGGGATGAGCAGCTTCCTGCCAGTGGTACTACACACCATCCAGCCAAACCTGCTGCCTCCAGCTGAAGGTAAGCCTCTCTCTTCCCCAGTGACAAGTGGCACAGAATTTCTCATCTCTGGGTACCCAGCCTGGTGCCAGGGCTGCTCAGAGCAGTCTGCTTTTCTGGCAGGGCAAAAGAAGCATCTTTCCCACCTTATCTCTGTATTGCTTTTCCCTCCTTGCTCTTTGCAAAATTACCCTTAGGTGGGGATGAGTCTTTCTGTGCTTGACCCCCAGGCAAACCCACAAGACTGAACATCCTGAAACACTTTCTCAGGAGCTGGGGAGTGAAGGGGAGAGAGCCAGCATGCTCCAGTGCAAAGATAGCTGCAGAAGTCGGTTCGCACTCCAGAGCCAGGTTCAACTCCAGGTAAGCGTATATGCCTGAGCAGCAGCACAGGAGTCCATCAGTTTTCAGATAATTTCCCAGACCAGGGACCCCTTCCAAGCTGAGCGAGAGGCAGATTGCCCTTTGCTCACAGAAGGTGATGCTGCAGGAGCACGTGTGTGTGTGTGCAGCAGGACAGGGCTACCCCGTAACACCTCATTTAGCGCACGTACCATGCACCAGCCCATGTACCAGCCCTGTGCTCACATGGTGCTGTATGTGAGGCATGAATAGGGCAGATGAACCTCAGGTTTTTAAATCCCTGAGGTGTCTTGGTGAGAAAGAGCTTTCAGTTACACCAAGTGTTGATGGTAGTCTTTGCTTTGAAGATTTTTCCTCCCTGGGACTCTGAATCCAGCCAGTGGAGAAGCTCTGCAGTGGGGAATACCTGCTCCAGCAATGGGGAGATGGGGATGAGGACTACCACAGAAAGCTGCCTCTGGTGACTGGCAGCAAGCCCTAGGAGGGAGAAGAGCCCGAGGTCTGCATACCCAGCCAGTATTTAGATTGGGGAGTGAACAACCACAGGATGGAGCGGGCGTTCGTGGAGGGGAAGAGCGGGAGCATGGTGAGAGAGTGCCTCTTATCTGCTTCCTCGCGGCCCCGGCTGCTTCCTTCCATCACTGCATTGTGACCTTTCCATACTCACCAGCACTCAACAGTCCTTCCAGATCCTGCTCTGTGAGGGTTTGTTCCTCCTTCTACCTGTTTCATGAAAAACCAGCTCTAATGCAAATCCTTTCTCATTTTGTCCCCTCCTTTCCCCATCAAACTCAGAAACAGTTATTTCTTTCTAGGGCAGCCAACTGGGGCACACGAAATGGGTGGGGAGCAGTTGCTGTCACTTGGGGAATGCCACAGTTGCCCACTGGTGAGTGCCTAACAACTGTCAGTGTCATGCCCCAGGTCACCTCCAGGCAGGCAGTGCTTGTCCTTCCTTCGGGCTCTCTAGGCTGAGAGGGGTTAATGCAGAGAGGACTTTTTAGGAGCAGAGCTGGAGTATCAGCCTTAAAAACAGCAAAGGCTAACAACAAAAAAATAGCTGCTTCTCAGTCAGCAGCTCTGAGAGCATTTCCATTTCTTATAAATGCCTCTCTTACAGAAAGGAAGTTTGGTTGAAGCACATGCAGGAGAATGAATAATGTCAGAAATGTTGAAACTCTGCCCAGATGGCATGAGGTAATACTGGTGAGTGCTCTGATCCGCGGGCGACAACAAATACATCCTGGGATGGGCCCTTGATGGTTTCCTGCAATTGGAGAGACCTATCTCAGGACTCGAAACCAGTTCAGCTCTCTCCACTGATGGCACAGTGAATTTTTAAACCAAACCAAAATGAGATTCTGGGCTTGCTTTGGTGGGAGAAAAGGAAATTCCAAGAATTTGACTTGTGTCCCTGGACTTCCCCCGCTCCTTACTTTTCTCTTAGCCTGACAGGAGGACATAGACCTTTCATGAGTTATTTGCCAAGGAAAGTCCTGTGCACTGCAGGCACCTTGCAGCTGTGACAAGTTTGTCTAAAGGGTGCAGACCTGCAGCAGCCTGAGCCTCCCTGCCAAAGGTCAGAGAGACTCGTGCTCTCCCGGTGCGTGTGGGAGCACAGGAGCCAGCAGCCAGGACCACAGCCTTTGCCCCGAGCCACTCTGCCTGCCCAGCCAAGGGCACAGCCAAGGGCAGCAGTGGGGCTGGCCGGGGGTGCCCAGGGGTTCTGGCATCCCAACAGCGAACACAAGTGAACTTAAATGGGAATTCCCTTATTTTTACCCTGCTGAAGTCCCGGTGATGCAGCTGGGGCTGAAATCAGTGAAAAAAAGGTGAGTTGTTTATTAAGGATTTTATTGCCATGTGCTCTTGGAGTCTAGAGGTAGCGGGGCTGAATGAACCCACTTGCCTAATGGGCATCTGAAGAGCAGGAGATAAACCAAAGGGAGCCACTGCCTGCAGGACACGGAGCACATTGTAGGCAAGACTGGTTGTACTTCTTGCCAGGCTCCTAGCTGGGAGGGCTTTCTCTTTCCTGGACTGATCGGAAAAGGTGCCAAACTTCCCTGCTGTTGGCAGGGGAAGGACAGGCCAGCCAAGCCCCTGGCTGTCCATGACACCATGGAGCTGTGTCTCCAGCCCATCGCAGACATAGGCAGGGTCCTGCTCACGGTGTTTGAGTTGGGGGCTCACTGGGACCACCACCCTCCTCCTGCCCAGCCTCCCCATGCTCCTGCCTGCACCCTGCTGTCGCCCACCGGCTGAGCCCTGTGAGCAGGGAGAGCCAGGGAGTTACTGCAGCTCTCCAGGAAAGCAGATCTCGGTCTGGAGGCTGTGACCCGTGAGAGTTTCCCCCCTGCTCTGTAGGAAGAACATCAGCAACCCCTGCCCTATCTGAAACACTCCATCCCCTCCTCATGCAAAGGCGCTGCCTAATAGGAAGCTCTTGGAGAGGCTGGAAAGCGCTGGTGGCTTTGTCATGTTGAGGCCGTTAGAGCAGAGGGAAGGGAGAGCAAGGGCAGGATGTGGATGCGGTGCTGCCAGGTCCCGGGCACCGAGAGGGGGCCACGACAGGTTGGTGTCAAGAACCTCACAGGACAACACAGCAAATAGTCAAAACCATGGACAGCATGCAACAGATGTTAACACATCTGCATTTACTCCCTTCTTTTATTATTAATCATTTCTTGGCCATTAATTAGCCTTAATGCAGACTGCAAACATCTCCATCCAAATGCAGACCACAGGCGAACAGCGGCCTTGTTTGACAGTAAAGCAATTTATGTGAGCAAGAGTCAAAATCAGTGCTTTAGAAAGACTCTGAGTCGTTCCAGGAGGGCAGGGGCGGGCGCAGTCCTTTGTACAAAGGTCAGAGTGGCCACAGCTACCACTTTGGATGTTGCTTTTTGGATGCTTCTAAAGGAGATGCTTCTAAATGAGGTGTTTCTAAAGGGAATGCTGTAAAGGGGATGCAGGGACCCGTCTTCCCCACCACCCCATCACAGAATCATGCAATGGGCTGGGTTGGGTTGGAAGGGACCTCAAAGCCCATCCAGTCCAACCCCCTGTGACAGGCAGGGACACCTCCCACTGGATCCAGGTGCTCAAAGCCCCATCCAACTTGGCCTTGAACACCTCCAGGGATGGGACAGCCACGACTTCTCTGGGCAATCTGTGCCAGGGTCTCCCCACCCTCACTGTATCATTATCATTACTTTTTAACATCCAGTGCCCTAATGGGGACCCCTGACCACAATCTCACCCGCCTTGGCTGAGACCTCGGAGCGTCATGGCTGTCCCTGTCCCTGCCACCAGCACCCTCACCGCACTGGGGACAGCAGGAGGTGACACCCAGCCAGAGTTGCCCCCGTGGCATGTGGCAGCTCTCCCTGCTGGTTGTTGGCGGCGCGTGATGCCCTGCCGGGTTTCGGCACAGAATTGCTGACTTTTTGGGCAGGAAAGGAGAAGTTAGTGCTCAGCTTGGGCTGTGGGCTGGGCACGCGGCGAGGGGCTGTGGGCTGAGCGGGTGGGTCTGCCTGGTGGCAGCAGGATCCAGCCTGGCCGGTGACTGCAGGGCTGGCACTGCCCGGCGGCTGGGCAAGCGTGGCCAGGGCATCCCCCAGGGCTTTTGGGGCTACAGCCACCCTTGGGTCCCCATCTTTTCTTTTCCCTTTTTATCCTCTCCCCATTTTATTTCCCCTTTTTAGTCCATTTTTTTTCCTTTTTTTTTGTCTCCTTTTTTGCCTATTTATAATTGTCTTTTTATTGCCTTTATTCTGCCTCTTTTTTTCTTATTGCCTTTTTTAGTTGCCTTATTGTCTATTTTTTCTCTTTTTTTGCCTCTTTTTGCTCATTTTTCTTTTTTCCTCTTTTTTAACCTTTTTAATTGCCTTTTCCCCTTTGTTTTACCCCTTTCCCTCTTTTACCTTTTCCCTTCTTTCTTCTTTTTTTTTTTCCTGCATTTGGTTGCCTTTTTTAATTGTATTTTTTGCCTCTCTTAATTTGCCTTTTTTCTCTTTTTTTTTGCCTTTTTTGCCTTTTTAATTGCCACTTTTTTCTTCCCCCTTCTTCCCTTCCCCTCCTTTCCCCTCCCTTTCCCCTCTTCCCTCCCTTTTTTCCCCTTTTATTCCCTTTTCGCCCCCTTTTTTCCTTTTATTTTCTTTTTTTTAAAAAAAAAAAAACTTTTATTCCTTTTTTGGCCTTTTTCTTTACCTTTTTATTGTGGCTGTTTTTTTCCCCTCTGTTTGTTGTTTGCTCGCCAGCGCTCTATTTAGTCACTGCCGCATCTCCCCGCTCCCCCGCCCCGCACCGCCAGTTTCGCTTTCCTGCAGCGGGCGCGGGCGCTTCCGGGAATCGGCGCTGCGGGGCGCGGCCGCGGGGGGGCGCTGCGGGGCGGAGCCGTGGGAGGGGCTTTGCGGGGGGTGGGGGGAGCTGCGGGGCGGGGAAGCCCCAAGTCCAGGAGCGCTCAGGGACTTCCCCCCCCCCCCCCCCCCCCCGGGAATTCCCCCCCCGGGGAAACCCCCTGAGGCACCAGGAGGCTGGGGCGGCGGCGACCCCGGGGGGATGGGGGGGGACAAGGCACCGCCTCCCTCCGCAGCCCCTTGGCCGAGCCAGAAATACCCCCAAAATTACCCAAAACGCCAAACAAACCCGACCCTCCCCAACCCCTCCCAAGCCCTAAACACCCCAAACCAAACAAAACCCTTCAAACCCTCCCAAACCCTAAGCACCCCAAAACCAACCGAAAACCCCCCAAACCAGCTAAAAATCCCCAAACCAAACCAAAGACCTCAAACCCCTAAACCCATCCAAAAACCCCAAATCTGCCAAATATCTGCCTGAGTCAATTAAAGGATTAAAGTAAAGTATTAAAGGGTTAATTAAAGTAAAAGAACACAAGTTTACATTAAGTATGTGATGATATTTCCCTGACAGGCTAGGAAAAATTATTTTGAACTTTCTATACAAAGTCAAAGTCAATATTTAAAATTCAGCTGGAACTGTTCTATGATTCTACAAAGTATTTGCACCCAATAAGGGCTGTGGGGACGAGGGCACAGGCAGTGGTGGTGGGGTCTGGGCAGAGCGACTGGCGGGCAGCTGCCAGGCAGAGCCACCACCTGCTTGGAGGTTAAAAAGCCCCTTGGTTTTAATTACAGAATCACAGAAGGGTTTGGGTTGGAAGGGACCTCAAAGCCCATCCAGTCCCACCCCCTACCATGGGCAGGGACACCTCCCACTGGATCAAGGGGCTCAAATCCCCATCCAACCTGGCTTTGAACACCTCCAAGGATGGGGCAGCTACGGCTTCTCTGGGCAACCAGGGCCTCCCCACTCTCATCATGAAGATTGTTTTCCTAATGTCTAACCTAAATCTTCCCCCTTCCAGTTTAAAGCCATTCCCTCTTGTCCTATCACTACTTGCCCTTGGAAAAAGTCCCTCCCCAACTTTCCTGGAGCCCCTTTCAGTCCTGGGAGGCTGCTCTAAGGTGGAGCCTTGTCTTCTCCAGGCTGAAAAACCTCAACTTTCCCAGCCTGTCCTCATTGCAGAGGTGCTCCTCAGTTTGGATGATACTGAACTTGCCTCCTGGAAGTGATGGAGAGGGGAATGTTTTCTTTGTCACAGCCTTTTCAGTTCCTTGCACACTCATTTCTCATTATCCTTGTGGTGGTGATTCCCACAGCTGTGTGAAGCCAGAGGCTGGTCAGGCCTTGCCATTCCTCCACCTCTTGGCCCTTTGGAAGTGCACACACTGAAACGTGACCCAGGCTCTTCGCAGGAAGTGTTTGCATGTGCGTATTTAATGTCTATGCTGTGATTGTACCGAGGGGTTACACGTGCTGTGCTTGTGCCCGCTTGGTTTCTAGTCATTGGCTTTCTATTTTTGGCTGACACATCCTTCCTGCTCCAGGTAAACCTGAGGCAAAGGTTCATATGAATGGACTTGGGGGTTCACATCCCACTGGGACTGCCCTCCTCGGCACCGCTGCAGTGGCAGTGGTTGCTGTGGGCATGTGCTGAACACAGATGGGACTTTGGCTCCTCTCGGAAATGAGGATTGCTGTGAACCGGGGCTGTTGCACTAAAGCAGGACCAAGGTGTCTTTCTTTCATAGAATGAAAACGTAGGTAAACAAAGGAAGGGATTTTTTTTTCTTCCTTTATCTTTTCTCCTCAGTTCTCACAGCCATAACCACTGTTCTGAGCCCCAGGGATGTGCCCGGGCGTCCCGCCAAGGGCCTGGTGGAAATGCTTCGTCACAGAGGCAGGAGCCGGGGAGCCTCAGCTGTGTCCGAGGAGCTCCCTGTGGGTTTGTTGCTCCAGGGGCAGGGGGAGCAGTGTCTACCTGACTTGGTTGAGGAGCAGGTAGCAGGAAGAAAAAGAAGCACAATAGCTATGTGGAAATGTGGTGAGAAGAGCCTCCCGTGCTGGCGCAGTCAGAGCTCTGAACTTTATCTCATTTGGTAATCATAAAAAATAAAAAATAAATAAATAATAAAAATATGAAAAATATGTAACATATTAAAAGGGCCAGTGTCATTAGGAGCTTTTTTTGGAAGTTTTCTTGTGCTGTGCTTGACATTTTCAAGTACTGGCAGAGGCTGCCCAGGGCAGTGGTGGAGTTTCCATCCCTGGAGGGGATCAAACAGTGTGTCGATGTGACACCTAGGGACATGGTTCAGTAGGCACGGTGGGATTTGGCTGATAGTTGGACTGGATAATCTTAGAGGTCTTTTCCAACTTTTAATGATTCTGTAAGTCTGTGGTTTTGGTGTGCTGTCTAGACACTCTCTGGATTCCTACCCAGAAGCTGCCTTTTGCTTTTCAAGACTGTAGTGGAAAACAAACACCCGTGGGAAGGGGCTGGCTCAGGTGTGGCTGCACCCGCAGGGGCTGCTCCTGTTCGGCTCCTGCCCTGGGTGCCAGCACACAGCCTCCCAACCCCTGTCTTTCCCAGACAGTCTGGGATACCCGAGGATCCCTGTGCCAGGATGAGCTGGTGGCCAGGGACATCAGCCGTTCTTCCAGCCCATTCCCTGACACGCCAAGTGGTTGTGTTCATATGAGAGGTATCAGTGGAAACCAAAAGCAAAATCTTTGCCTGCTGGATGACGTTTGTACTTGGCATTGCTCCCCAAATGCTTCAGCTGTCAGGGAATGACGTTTCTCCATCCTGTCCCGGGGATATCATGTGTTGCCAGGTGCTTGAAGCTGGTCCAGTGCTCTGGGTGTCCCGGGAAGGCCTCCCAGCAAACCCTGTGTGTGTGTGGGTGCTGGAGCCAGCACCATCTCCCTGCTCATACAGAGGAGTCCCAGCTCTGGATATGGGGGGCAACAGCAGCCCTGGGGCGGAGCACAGCAGCTGTGCAAAACTCAAGCTGGACCTGGGAGGGGAGAGAGCCTTGGATTAGTCTGCAGGGCAGAAGATGTCAAGGGGAAGGCTGTGGAAACAGGAGAACCATTTAAAGACGGTGGTGTTGGCTCGCAGGTGCTGGTGTCCCCAGCACCTGTTCGAGTTGTCAGGCACTGGAACAGCTGCCCAGGGAGGTGATTGAGTCACCATCTCTGGAGGTGTTTAAAAAATGGATAGTTGAGGTTTTGAGGGATGTGGTTTAGCAGATGATGGATGCGGTTGGACTCGATGATCTCAGAGGTCTTTCTCTACTGGAGGATTCTATGATTCCCCGGCCACAGCCTGCAGCTGGGATGGGGATTGCCAGGCCAGGAGGAGAGGCTGCGCTGGGGGGGGGCTGGTTTTGAGCCTTCTGTGCTCCCAGCAGCTGCCTTGTGCAGAGGTTGTAGTTCAAAGCCCATCTCAGGGAAAAGGTTGGCGAACAGGAGGCAGCGAGGGAGATGTGTGGGAGTCAGGGCGCACCCAGACAGCCCAGGAAGGAGTGACCTGATGGGCAGCTGGCGCTGCTGCACCCCAGCAGGGACCCAGCCCGGGGGCTGTGCACAGGAGGGCTTCACCCTGGGGTGAGCTGGGTGGGGGTCCCAACCGAGGATGGGCAGCAGGTGTCCCACATGAGCCCTGCAGCCCCGTCCTTACTGGGGACCAGCCAGGCATCATCATTCATTTTCTGTGAACTGCACTCGCTCTGTGCACATCAGAAGAAAATCCCTGTTTGTGATTTTCCTGCTCAGCAGCTTGGAGGAGCAGGACTGTGCATTTTGCATTTCTGGTCTCGTGTTGCCACCTGCCGTCAGCCGCCCAGATGCCTTTCTGCTGTGCCTTTGTGGGAGGCTGCTCCGGCTGCTGTGGCTTGGAGGCTGGACTGCAGGCAGGCAGAGTCAAAAGTCTTATAGATACATGTCTGCATAAATAATTTATACATAATTCTGCTGATTAATCCTTGTTTCACCACCAGCTGTGCTGGCTCCCCCATCTTACAGAGCTGTACTACAAAAACATTTTTCTTTCAAAGAAGTTGGATGATAATGCTTGAAAACAGTGGGGAAATCACTACTAATGTGATAAGAGCATTTTTACTTCTGTGTATTTTTTCTGATATCACAGGATTCTCAGCCGTGCCTCAGCGAAGGTCACTGGGGATGCACCCAGACAGGAGGGGGAACCTGGCCATGTTGTATCAGGACATGTCAGACACAGGAAATTCAGAACAAATGCAATCAAGCGCTCAAAAACACTGGGACTACAAATGCCTTGCTCAGTTGCTCAGCTCCTTTTTTTATGATGTTAAAATTGTAAGTTTTACAAGAAGCTTTTTCTGTGATTAGAAGGGCACTGGAGGAACCCACCTCTCCCTCCCACCAAAAATCTCTTCTCAATTTGCTTCTTGTTTCTTTCCTCTATATTTAAAACCTTTTCAAAAAGAATTAACTTAAGCTAGATATTTATAGGGAAAAAAATGCAAGCATCATGCAGAGAGCTAAAGGAAACCCATGGGTAAAGCAGCCCAAAGCTTTCTCTAGCGCTCTGCTTTTGTGTTCTCTGGCTTCAATGGGAGATGTTCTTGCAGTGGTGAATGAAACTGGGGATGAAGATAGACCAGTACCAGGGTGATATTGGAATTCTAAACATGCCTGGCACCAGTGTTATAGAATGACAGTATTGTCACTGTCCTGCCTCCTCTGTGCACTGCTCAGGTCAGACTGTGTGCCAGACCACTCTTTCAGACTGTTTTGCAAACTAGCAGTGGATGGGATGTTTTTCTGCCTCAAGCTCAGAAATAGGTGTGAGAATTAAGTAGTCTGAGCAGAAAATGAAAACAAGATTTCAGGTTCACAGAGAGTTGCATTGTTTTTTTTTTAAATATATTATACAATCTGGGTTTGTTCTGGTTGAGAAGCAGAAACAAACACAAGAGGCAGGGTTATTTGAGACACCTGGCATGAGGTTTTCTGGGATGAGGTGCCTCACCCACTGTAGTAGCTGCTAAGCAGGCTTGTAGCTGCTCTTGCAAGGGTGGAATTGCTCATTCTATTCACCTGAGCTGCCAGCTAGGAGGGATTTTAAAGGCTGCAGTTAAGGATGGCCTCACCCTACAAGCCACAAGCCTGCAGGTGTGTTCTTTGAGAAAGCTGCTTTGGCTGGAAATTCTGCAGTGGCTCTGCCTCGTCTGCAGGGCTTAAGAAGCATGAATGTGCCCAGGGCTCCCTCGATTTCAGGTTTGTGAAGCCCCTTTTGATGTTTGGGTTTCTCTGATGTACTCTACTTTCTAGGAGCTGATAATTCTCTGCAGTTACAAGGTTTTTTTTCATCTGTTTGTGCCCAGAGTTTTGCAGTCAGAGAGGAAGCTATTTACCAACATGTATTTTGAAGTCAATATGTCAGTGTGTATCATCTACCAAAAAAGCATGAGAACATGTGAAAGAAATCTGGAAAAGCTGTACAGCAGGGCAAGGGGGAGCATGCAATGACAGAAAGCATCTTCAGAAAGAGAAAACTATCTCTAGCTGGCATTCAAGCAGTCATCTGGCAGATGAAAGGCAGAATCACTGTTGTGTGAGGCAAAAGAGACTCAGGAATTACTTGAAAAAAATTAAAGAAAGAAAATGTAAGTAACTTCTCCCCCTTGCAGCCTGCCTGAGGCATCCAGCAGTGGGAGCTCCTGCTCCAGGCTGGATGCAGCCAAAATCGAATGAAATAAATGCAGTTCCAGGGTGTCGTGTCTGCCCCGCCCCTGGACCGTGGCTGTTCCGCAGGCTGGGATTCTGCTTTGAGCTATGACAGCAATACAGGTCAGATACGGCATTTCGGTCTTGGTGGGGATTCTGCTTCCCCGGGGCTTCCAAAGGTGTGGATCAGGACATCTCTGGGGTGCTCTTGTAGCAGCTTCCAGCTGGAGGGTGAAAATATTTTTTTATCAAATATACTTTTTTTTTTGCAAATGTTTATTTGTGAATGGCAACAGCTGGAATTTCTGTGGCAGGTCTGAGGAGATTCTTGCTTATTTATTTAAAAGGTATTTATTTACCATTAGTGAGCTTTCCAGCTGTTTTGTCCTCTGTTTGCAGCATGTTTATCCCCGTTGTTTGGAGTTACTCAGGCTAAGTCAGACAATCAGCACATGGGATGTTTGTTCAGTCAGTGGCAGGTGCCTGTATTGAAGAGCAAGCACTGAAAAACTGTTCAGCTTTGAGTCTCAGCCATTGCCACCACCTGGGGCAGGGGCTGCAGTGACACTGTCGATTCCATTCTCTCCCCTTCTATTTGAATTGCTGGAAAGGAGGGAGAGGATCCAGTACCCTTTTCTGTGAGCAGCCACTTAGGTCTCCATGCCCGTTGGCCAGGTTCCAGCAGCAGCTCCTCAACAGCTAGGTCAGTAAAGCCAAACATGCAAGCCCAGCTCTGTCACAGAGGTGCACAAAGGTGCACCTTCATGGGCTCTCTGGTTTTTACCCTGTGTGTTGTTAAAAACAACTTCTAGCAATACCCTTGCTCACTCACCTCAAGGGTCTAATCCCCTTGCCCATCAGAGACTTTATAATAATTCGATGAGTTCAGGTGTGGAAATAGCTTGGAAGGAAATTGCGTGGAAGAAAAGGCAGAGACAAACATTTATTCACTTTATCAAAATTAGTAAAAATACAGAATAAATATGTTCTTCTAAAGACATATATCTATAAAATGCAATATAATTTAATTGACACCATAGAAATAAACTCATGGTGATTTAAACACTCTATCATCTCCATTAGCTTTAGAAAAAGCATTAATTCTAGGAGTGGTGTATGCCCAGACCAAACAAATCTTTAGTTGCCAGACTTAATCAGATCCAGCAACGCTGCAGGTCGAGGACAATCCCAGCATGTGTATCTTGGTGGTTGTGCAAGGTCTGGGCAGAGTGCTAAGCACACAAAATTGGAGTGATCCTGTCCACATAAGCACGATGGTCTCATACCCTATGCTGATGAGTGCTGAATGTATGTATGGAGAGGCTTAGGAGCTGGGTACTGTGTGAATATGATTTTGCATTTCAGTCTCATCTGGCTTCAAGGCAGTGGCAAAGCCAGCTCTGTACTAGAGAAGTTTTGCTCATACAATTATATTGATTAACACCCTCTACTGCAGAGGGGTGTAACAATGTTATGGTCCCAAGCTTCGTCAGGGGAGGTTTAGGCTTGACATTAGGAAAAAAAATTTAACTGAAAGGGTGATTGGCCATTGGAATGAGCTGCCCAGGGAGGTGGTGGAGTTATCATCCCTGGAGGGTTTAAAAACAGATTGGATGAGGTGCTTAGTGCCATGGTTTAAATGACAAGTTGGTGTTGGGTCATAGGTTGGACTAGATGATCTCAGAGGTCTTTTCCAACCTTGTGATACTGTGAATGTTGAGATTTTCCCAGTACAGCCATACCTATTCCCTGAGCCAAACCCTTTATTTCAGCAGTAGCAGTTCTGTATTGGTTTAATGATCTATACTCTTGGTTCTTGCTCCTCTGGAAATGTTGGTGAGAATAACGTCCACACCACTGAGGTTATGTGACACCAGCAAAACTTTCCAGCAGTGATTTTACCTTAAACCTGAGAAGTTATGGACCCCCAACCCATCTTGCTGGAGCACATGCTGTCTCCCTGACAGTGGCCCACCCAGGTCTTAAAGAGAGGCAAAGTATTCGTATGCCATCTCTCCCGATCTGGCAGCGCAGGTGGCACAGGGTGCGGAGCCTGGGATCCAGCTGCTCTTGCTCACATCCATCTGTATTCCTTCTCTCTGGGACTGTTCAGATAATAACTCGAGCTTTTCACGTTCTATGCCTATCCAGGTCCTTGCAGAATCTCCTGCACAATTTGCTCTATCAAAGGTTTAAATTGTCATCTAGAAATAGGAATGATGTTTCGTCATTGATGCTTTCAGAGGGTGCACGCCAAACACAAACCAGCACAGCGCTGCTGAAACAGAGGTGCCCTGCCAGATTTTAACACAAAAGAGGCGTAATTTAAAAACAAATAAACATTTTATTGTTTGTTTAAATTTACAGCACTTCTAGAGAATTAGAACACTACATTCTTGCTTTTTTTGATGCTTTTTGGAGGAACGTCATCAGCTTTCTTATGAATGTTGTTGCATTCTTCCTTTCTGTATCACATTTCCCCTGAAAAGTTAATCAAGAAAATGGGATTACTTAATATTTAGCCATTATTTAGAGCTTTTTCATCTGGGAATAATTTTATAAATTATACCATTTTCCTGAAATGTTAAAAATGCCGATCGCACATATGAATCCTCATTTTGGAGTTGGGTCAAGCTGAAGACCAGAAGAAAAGGGCAGAAACATGAAATGATGCCAGGATTTCTTCTTCCGTGTACTCAGCACAAGCAAGTACAAAAATGATTCTCTGTTGCCAACATAAGGATTTAGTTATGAATTACGGATCACATTTTGTTACAGCTCTGCTGCATGAGCTTGGTTAGACAAGAATGGAATTCCTACCTCTCTTGCCAGGCTTGGTGTGAGCGACGGCTTCAGCCTTTCAAATTTTTTGAAAAAAACACTGAATTTTGACATAGTAGGATTTGTTTTCAGCTGTTCTGTTCCTTCAAAGATTGTGCTGACACAATTCACATCCTGAGATAGAGGAAACAGCCAAACTGAGATACAAGAATTTGTAACCATGAACTACAATAAGTTTATTAAAAATCATCTTGAGTCCCATCCAGCTGCCTGGGTTACTGACTTTGGGGCTCGTATTTGCAAACAACTCTGGCAAACATGCTTAGCTGATGTGCACATTTATTCACTCTGCAGACAGAAACCTGGCAGAAGAGAGTTTCTGCTAATGTGTTTTGTAAATTGAACTAATTATCTAAAGACTGGGTCCTCTCTCTTCTGCAGCTGTCTGAAGACCCACTTGATTTCTTACATCTGCTTGTGTCAGCAGATAATTCTGGTTTATGTCCTCAGTTTGGACAGATGATGCTTTCTGTCCCAGAAGCTGAAACTGCCTGAACACTTAAAAAAAGGAAAGAAATGAACCTGAAACCACTCCAGACATTAACCTCTGTGACAGCCTTCCAGGACAGACACGGACAACGGTCACGCTGCCATCTCGCAGCCCTCTTTGCCTTGTCCCATCCCAGGAGAGACCATGAGCAAGGTGCACTGGTGCTCTTCCACAAAGTGGTGGCTGGCTTTTGCCTCCAAAACCTCGAGGTCTGGGCAAGGCAGCGGAAGGACAGATATGGGGTGGAACAGAGCAAAGAGCGACGATGGCTGTACTTGCCAGTGCAAGGTTGATTTGGAAGAGAGCAGCTAAACTCGTGGAGAAGGAAAGGAGAGGTGGCTGTCCTGTCAGCGGCAGGAACAGACTGAAGTGTAATGGGAGAAGAAAAGGATGAAAACCAAAGCAAAAACTAATCAACAAAGAATGGAGGTGATACAGAGAGCTGCCAAAGGCTGACATCATGCCCACGATGTTCTTGATCAACATGTGGTCTCCTCTCAGTCATCCCGGGATGCTGCATGATGAGGAAGATCATTGCTTGGGAAGCTGCTTGCCACTGAGGAACAGCAAACGCAGAGACACTGGGAAATTCTCATCTCTAACCAAAGCACAGGTGAGAGCAAAGCAGCTTTTCTCCCTGGAGGAGAGCCGGGCACCGGCTGGGGGCTGGGGGGGCACCACCAGGATCCTCAGCAGGGAAAGGAGTGAGCTGCTGGCAATTGGCACTGTTGATTTTGGGTCTGTTTCTCTTATTAAGCATTGAAGCTTAAACCTAGTCCAAGCCCCAGCATGGGAAGAGAGCCCTTCCAGACAGGATCTAGAGAGAAGTGGCAGAGCTGGTAACTGTACACCTAATTTACAAGGAATGGGTGGGATTTACCACCAAAACCCCATCCCTCTCCCTGGGATAAATGTGAATTATTTGTCTCCTTCAATAAACTAGTGACTGATTGCAATCCCACAAATAGTTGTCTGGCCATGGTATTATCTGAAGAGCTCTTATCTGCTTGACTGTGATCTCGTGTTGAAACCAAATTTCCAGTTGATGTGCAGCAGAAAAAAAAAAAGTCTTGTTAGCAGCATCTGCATGAAGAAGTTGTTTAAAATCAGCTCATAAAGGAAAGAGCCTTTATACAGAGAAATCTATTGGAGATGCAAAAGATGGCGAATGCATAAAGGGGAATTTAGTCTTTAAGACAGACCTCATGCACAGACACCTCGTTTCTTATTCTCTGGGCGTTAACGCAATCCTTCAGCCAAGAGGTGGTAATGCAACTATTTAATCCCCTTACTGATGGTAAAGGTACAAAAAGCCATTTCTAAAAGTAGACTAAATGAAGTAGCCTAGAAGGAAGTAATTTTGCAGATGGACAAGCAAACAATGCGAACAAGTTTATTTCCTTTCTAATTGTCCTTCATTTAAAAACTGATTCAGAAAGTTGCTTTCCATGTGTTCTGCAGATCTACAAAAATCACAGAACAAGAATAGCTGCTATCCTTGGCTGCTTTTAAAGCACAGCATATTTTTCTTGGACTCAACAATTGTTTTTAATAACATTTTATACTTTACAATAGCATTTAATATCTTCACTAACATTTTTTATCTTATAGTAGGCACATTTAAAGTCATTGTTCTTAAACACTAATGGAGCGTTCTTGGAGATAATTTTAAAACTGTCTCAATTCCAAGGACTAAATTTATGACACAAGCAATTTTATTTTAAAAAGATGAATTTTACTTACATCTATATTGTCTGGAGTTTCAATCCTTAGATTCTGAAAAAGAACATAGTAATCCTTTCAAAGATCACCTTTGTTAAGACCAATAAAATGTCATATAAATAGATAGTTTGACTTTCAAAAACATTAAATATTTGGGAACAAGAGGATTCAATGTATCAAATTTTAGATTAGTAAAGTGGAAATTGAACTTACTTGGCTGTCATTTGCGATCGACTTAGACATTTGCTGTAATAATGTCAGTAATTCAGCCATGCTGCTCATCTGGGATGCAGCAGAGATGCCCACAGCCAGCAAAAGAAGGTAGAGATGGGTCTTCATCCTCCTGATGTGCTCAGAGAAACCTGTAAGTGCCTCATGGTTGGGGACTGGTCCATTTATGGTCTCTCTACAAGGAAATAACAGTTTAGGTTTATTTTAGGAAAAAAGGTCATTTGTGAGACTTCCTGGAAGAGAAACGTTCCAGTAAATTTGGTGTTTAACCTTGGGGAACATTCCTTGCCCAATCAGCTTTTCCACAGAAGTAGGTAGTCCAGATACATGGGCATGGCCTAACAAGTTCAGAATCAATAAAACACAGAATGACCAAGCAGTCACTGTCTCCAAGGCACTTCTCTAGAAACCGGAGTTTCTCCGCAGATAGTGTGCGACCTTTAGATGTGCTATAGGAAACGGGTTGTGATGTAAGAAAAAAAAACCCCAAACTCCATGGAAAATGTGTGGATTACTGCCTAGGAAGGGAAAATAACAGCACTTGTGCAATACTTGCGACGAGATTTTGTCGAAATGCAAGTATTCCATAGGAATGAATCAATTTACAGCAGGAGAAGCTGCTGCCCTGTGCTGGAGCAGGAGGGTGGCCCAGGGGATGGGAACAGCAAAGGGGCTCCTTTTGGGTGGGGAAGGAGGGATGCAGGATGCTCCGAGTGTGTTAGCCCAGACCTCAAGGGTACTGTTGGGATGAGGAAGTTGCTGTTGTGTCAGGAATGTGGTGTCCTTGCTGCTCTGGTCTCCAGCTGGGAACCAGCAAGGGGGAAGCCCTGTGGGTTTGCAAGGATCACATCCAAGGTCTTAATTCATTCAGGGTGTTATGTCTTGTTGTCTGGCCATGATTAGCTGAGTCGATAACTTGTGTTTCCCTCTTTCCTGGAGCTGGAAAAAGTAATTTTTTAGTTCTTTTGAAAAAGAATGATGTCAGTTTTCAAAAAAGTGCTGCCATTTGCTTTCTTCTTGTGGTTCCTGTGAGGCAGCATCTGTGGTGGTGGTGAGTTCAGCCCTGTTTCTGCTGGGCAGCAGCAGGTGGCTCACAGCCCAATGCCACAGCAGTTACAAGTAAGGGCTTTGACATCTCAGTACTTCGAACTGGGGAAGTCAAAAGTCAGGAGGTGGTTGTGTGGCTTAGCTCAGGCTGCCTGCTGCCCACTGCACTGAACCCAGTTCGTCACTGCTAACAGGAATGGGGGTGGTTTCCACACTGCGTACCTGTCTGTAGGGCTGTGTCATCGCGCAGCTCCAAGGATCATATCCTTGCAGGAACATGGACTCTGCACCAGCACGTTGCTGGGAGCTCTGTGGAGAACGTCTGGTGATGCCCTCAGCCTGAATTTGTAAGTTGTACAGCCGAAAATATTAATCCCAGCTCTTGTTCTGCTGTGGTTTGGGCATTTTATGACTTATTTCTTTCAGTCTCCCACAAAGGGGCAAAGCTTCCTCTCCCCTTTGGCTACCACCTGGTCTGTACCTGCCAGGCAGGCTGAGGTTTGACCCCACCAGGAGCCCTCCATGGACAACTTGGTTTTGAGTTGCTGCAGGACCTCAGGGTTGGTTGGGAAATCTCTCTTTTTCAGCTTTTCCTCATCCAACAGTTGGTCCATCCCATAATGCAGCAGTTCCCATCCTCACTGCAAGGCATTGCCCACAGAGCCACGTGCTGCTGCCATGGTCCAACAGAACCAGGGCAACTCATCTTGGAGCACATCTGTCTCCACTGCTGTTCCTGGCTGGCACAACTGCTGCCAGATTTTAGGGCTCAGGCCCTTTTTTTCGCACCTCCCTTGCATTTGGAATTTTCAACCACTTCTGCAGGATCCTAGTGCTGTTCCAGAGCTTTATATGAACTGTACAATTATTGTTTTCTCTTGGCAAGCTTTGGGGTTTTGTGTTCAGGAGATAACCCCAGTTCTCAAGAAGCAGAGGGTATTTTATTTTCACATGTATCAGCAGCATGAGCTGGTCATTCAGCAGGGCTTTGGTTAGCTTCCAGGGAAACCAGAGTCGTTCTCCACCTTTGTGTGACCACTCTGTCTTCGTGTGAGAAGATTGTTAGACTCTGCGTGCAGGGAAAATGTCTTTTCCTTCCTTTTTCTTATTTTTCCTCTTCTGCTTGAGACAACAGAGCTGGTCGAGTGCTGGTTGTTCTCTCTAAATTGACTCAGTGTCTCCATACAAATTGTAGTCACAACTTCCAGCCTTGGCTTTGTTATTTTTCACGTGGTTTGAGGTGTTTTTAACATGTGCAAGCAGGGTTAAGAGGCTGGGGGACAACGTAAAACCAAAAAAGGGCAATGTAAGCAGCAGGTCCTGAGCTTCTTGATGTTGTACACCTTTGATCCCTAAAGCACTGGAATTTGTCTGACAGTATGGGCAGAGTGAAGGCACCACAACCACTGACAGAACTGGTAGGAATAGGAGGAGGAATAGGATTGGAGAATAAGAACAGAAAATACTGCTGAAGAAACTCTGAAGGGTGGGGAAAAAAGACACTAAGCAGAAATCTAAACTGCTGGATTAATCCAGTGTGACTCAGTTTGAGTTTGAAATGATTAGGAATATGGAAGTGGATGAATAATATAATTAATAAGTGAACTAATGAATTCTGACAGTGATGAAGTAAGTATTTCAGTGTGAGTCAGGTTGTGATTAGCCATGGCTGTGTTATGGCTGATTTAGGACTACTATTGAGAAAATAATCAGATGATGCTGTGAACGTGAAAACAAAATCAATCCCAAAACCTGTGCCAGAGCTGCAAACTGGGGTCATCACCCAGGGCAAGGACTTCTTTGGTTCAATAAATGGTGATTCTGTGGGTGTGTGCCTGCATTCACAGGCTGGGTAGAGTCAGCCTTGCATGAACCGAGGTCAGTGCCACCGCAGTGTGCTCACCAAGCCCACGATGGGTGAGATGAACACTGAGCTTGCTTAAGCATGAGATTTTCTGAACCTGCTCAGCTGCACTGCCAGCACCTGGGCAGCTGTAGGAGCTGCTCAGTGCGTGCTGCCCTGTCCCCAGTGCAGGATTGATCCCCCTGGCTGTAGTAGTGTGAGGAAGCCGTGGCAGGTGGAAGCGCTGCGGTGCCCTGACGAGGCACACGGGAACTGCCGGCTGTCGTACGCTGCTGTCACCTTCACGTCTTTTTGCTGCCACTGTCAGCTGGAAGCAGCAACTGGTGGCAATACCTGGGTTTGCTCCCTCGTCTAGATAAGTGTGATGTTAGACAAGGCTTCTTTACTGGTGTGAGTGCATAATGCAGCAGGGATACAGGACAGTTCCTTGTGCCTCTCCAGCCTGCCAGGCTCTTGAAACTGGAAATATCTGAAAATCAGGGAGCAGACTTCAGTTCCTCAATTGCCTTTTCTCTCAGAAACAACAATGTCTGCTTGAAGCTGTCTGAAGCTGTCTGCCTATGCTGTGGCAGGTCCTGGGGAGGTGCAGGACTCTGTTGGACCAGTGCTGCAGGGTGTAGGTAACACTCTGGGTGCCTTGGTGTAGGGACCCCTCTGTGATTGCTTCTCCTCAGCCCTCCTCTCCTGAGGTGCAGGGAGCGAGGGGAAGTTTGAGGGGTGCCCTCTCGTGCCCCAGTGCTGCTGGCCAGGGCGTGCAGCCCACGGGTGCTGTCGAGGGGACACACTATGAAACGGTGTGTGGGTGTTTTGCTGGTAAATGGGACAAATGTGTGGGGGTAAACAGAGCCCTAGGGCAGAGTGACATTTGTGACAGGCTCCACATTGTGTCCTTCCTCCTCCCCTTATCTGAAAGGGTAGGCTAGATGTGTGAGCAAGTTGGGGGACTTTGGAGACCATATCTTGGTTTTGGAATCCTCCTTAATAAATGAGCAGCTTTTGACCAATGTAATCTTGCACATGGAAACTACATTTCACCAGTTAACCTCATCAGTAATTGTTACTTCTCATTTGTTAAAAATAAGTGCTTCCTGGGCATCTCTGCAGTGGCTGCAATGTCCCACCAGAGCAGATGCTCTGTGGTCCCATATGGAGTTCAGCCGCAGCCCGTGCCACGTATGTGGGCATGTAAGAAGCAGCTGTGGTTTGTGGAAACTCCCCTCCTGACCAACTCTCCACTCCTGGGAAAGCAGAGCTGCTCAGGACAGCAGGGTTTGCCTCCTCCTGAGCTGAATCCAGCTCAGCATCCAGAGAAGAGCAGGTGACTTGGAGGGGCCAGGAGGGCTTCCAAACCACCTGCTGTCATTTCTGTTAAGAGTAGGAATATGCTTTTACTAACCTGCAGAAATGCTTTGAAACACTTTCTCACAGTGGTTATTTTTCAATATTTTGTGCTGAGGGCTTAGTTTAAGCAATCTGGATGCAATAGGGTTTTCTCTTATCCTGGCAGGTTTTCTGACCCCAGGCTGCCCCATCTCCTGGGTTTGAAGAGCCTATTTAACCTTTAGTTATACTCCTCCTCTAACAAGCAGCAATAGAGAAAAGCCAGGTAGGCACAAAAAGCAGGTCACTAGCAGGATTTAGAGAATGAATCTGTAACTATTTGGTGCCCTCCACCAGTGCATGCTCCTTGTCAGGGCAGGAGGCGCAGCGAGGTACATCTGCACGGGCAAAACCAGGCTGGGATGCTCCAGCAGTGAGCAGAAATCCTGCTTCGTGCCATGCAGATGAAGGCAAAGTCCTGGCCTTTGCTCCTGCTAGGAGAGCATCCCAAAGTGGTGCTGCTCTGTGGTGCAGTTCCTGGAGCACCTCTGCCATGGAAACTGCTCTGGTGATTGTTCAAAACAGATCTTGAGCAAGGGAAATTGAGAAATTCTGTAAAGACTGAGTGTTGACTTAAATTACACGAAGTAACATCTTTTCTTGGGAAGCAGGCTGTTAGGAGGAATGTCACTTAGAGTTCTATAATGGTCCGTGGGAGTGACTGCTTTCTGGGAACAATGCGTGCAACATCGAGGCAAGTTTTTGAGAGAGAAAGGTTTTAACCTTGCTTACAGAGATCAGAATCTGCTGAGCAGAGGTGGCCTGGGTCAGAGACACACTGCAAACCGTGCTCTGACTGGCTGTTACCTAAGGGTGAATAACCCTTAGTGTGTGAGGTTTATTAAGTATATACTAATCACTTAATGTAAGTAATTTCAGTACATATTACCAAATGCACCAAGAAACACCTGGTTTTGCCAGTGTCCTCAGTGGTGTTAAAGGCACCTGGAAGAAAAGAGGAAAACTTTGACCAGCTGACCTTGGCTTTTTTATCTGGAGTTCATTATTGCTGCTTCTGAAGGGCAAGCCAGGGCAGAAGCTGCTTGGGTAGGAGAGAACAGTACAGTTCCTGTCTGGCATCAGACACCATCATCCATGGAGCTGTGGTGGGAGGCTCGCCTCTTTGGACCTCAGCAATTCCTTCTGGCGGGTTTAACATCTCTTCTGGTTTCTAAACTCTATTGGCTTCCCTGGCCAGAAAATGAAACTGGTAAGAGCTCAGAAACCTGTGATTATAGTTAAACAATTCTGTACCTTTGTCTGTAGGTTTTGTTTCTTTGTTTTCTGATTGTTATCGTGGAAGTGGTGCGCGGGGTTTCGTTTCCCACACCATACACCATGCCCTGCAGCAAGAACCCTGCAGTAGTGAGAGACCTCCCCGAGAACAGGTCTGCCCAACTTGGACATTTTTTTGCCTATGTATCTTGAAAATGAAAGCCTGAAGGCTTTCTCTCATTTCTCACAGCAGTTGAATGTGAATTTGAGAGGTTGCACAGCAGCTGCGTAACTTCCTCTGCCCTTGCGTGTACAGCCTTTCCCTCCCAGGACTCCTAAAAAACCTCATTCCTGTGTCTCGATGGCTCTGGTGTGAAACAGCACATTTCTTTTCTGTCCTGAAATGACTTTTCAGTAGGTTGGCCAGATTGCAAACAGATGATGCACTGCTTTGGCAGCAGAGTCCCTCTGCACACCAAAAATCCATTTCTCCCACTTGCGGTGTTTTTAAATGCTCCCAAGGGCTCTAAATTGTCTTATAATCCTGACATTAGTATTGCTGAAGAGCAGATAGCACAGAATGAGAATCAGTGCTTCAAACTCTGTTAACCTGCACTAATGCAGGGAGGTAAAATGCTTCCAGAAGAGCAAAATGGAAAGAAATGTGATTTCCTTGTGCTCTGCCCTGTGTGGACGGACCCACCACAAGGTAAAAACAAAGAATATGCTTGTAGGTATAAGCTGAGCATTAAAAGATGCATTAAAATGTGCTGTAATTAGAGATTTATTCTGCTTAATTAGTTAATTGTGCTATAGTGTGGTCTTTTGAGTAGTCAATATATTTGTCTGTGCTTTCTTCCTGAATTTTAGCAATATCGTCCCCACTTATAGTTGCATCATGTTATAGCTGACACTTTCAATGTGTTTTGGCTCAGAAGGAAAGGTGAGAGTTTAGCATGACCTATACTGTGACTTCATAGTAATGCCATAGTGGTTGGTTGAAAAGGCTTTTTTGTTTTGGTTCGGACTTCATTGTTTCTGCAAACATTGTGATAAAATGCTGACTTTGCTATTTATCATTTTGATGCAGAAAGTTGGAACGAACCATAAAACCAAAAGCTCTCCAGCCTTGCATCCCCTCCAGCAGCTGTGCATCACTTAGTTATTTGTGAAAGCTGCTGTTCAAGTGCTTAGTATCTCCTCTGTATGAGCCAGGATTCCTGGCTAATTGTATCCCCAAGGATGCACTGTTCCTCTTCAAGAGCTGTTTTAGAGGAGCACCTTCTCATGTTCAGCTCCTTCAGAAGTCAATATTTCATTGTTGCCTGCTCTTGATAAACCTCCAGTGGTGACTGACGGCCTGAGCATGGCTCAGGGGACAGGGGCTTCTGCATTTCCTCTTTACTGCTGTATTTATTTGCTCCAGCTGAGGCTCAGGAGTTTCACAGCCCGATGGACCAGCCACTCTCCAAATGACAATAACAGGGTCTGGTTTCAACCCAGCTTTTCTCAGTCACCAAGATGGGAATCACTTTGCCGTGCACCCTCTCATTTCTTTACTTGCCACATCTTGTCTACATGTTATGATCTTCACAAACCTAACGATTCCTTGGATGTAATCGTGCTCAGCTACTTATTCATGTTGTTTACTTTATGGGCGAGGGTCTATGACTTCTCAAAAATGCCAGGTACCTTTGACTTAGAACTTATGCTGGGCAGGTCCTCAAATTACTTTAATGCCCAACCGTGGAATGGTTTGGATTGGAAGGGACCTTAAATCCCATCCAGTTCCAAGCTCCCTACCATGTGCAGGGACAGACACCTCCCACTGGATCAGGTTTCTCCAAAAGCCAGCTTGGTGAATGCACTGCATTTCATTTGAAACAAATGCATGCTTCTGTATAAAGTGTAAAGCAAAAGTATAATTTTCCTCTGACAGTTCAGATTCTAGAAAAACTTACTCTATTTAAGAAAAGTAACTCATAAATACGTCCTTCACTTCATGGAAAATATAGCTTAAGGCAATCCTGCAAAAAAACAAATCCAGCCCAAAGTAGACACCCTTCACCACTACTGGTATTTCTGTTGTTACAGTTATCACTACTGTAACTCTACTGCAATAGCCCCTGAGAGATGTGCTTGAGGTCTCCGTTTGTCTTGGCACTGAGCTGGCAAATGCAAATTACTCGGTGTTTGCTCCAAAAATTGAAGAAAACATGGGTTGAAAGTAAGTGTGGACTAATGTTGAAAATAAATGTGGTCTAACATTAAAATCAATATGATCTGCTGTCACAATAAATACATTAAATAAAGAATGTGTAGCACGTGGGTGTGTTGCAGTGCAATTATCTTGTAGAATTTCAGCAAAACCCATTGATTTCAAACTTAATTATGCACATATTTAAAAGATTGCCTTTTCTCTTCTTTAAATCCTGCCTTCAGAAAATAAAGATTTGACAACGTTGTAAATGTCTGCAGGAGAACACATTAATGGATATGCCTTCTAATCTGTAAGTTTTTAATTTCACTCACATAGTTCTATTCATAACTTGACATATACTCTTATTATAATGCACAAACCCCAGAGTAAAATTATTAATTTTAAGTTCTTTATTTATTAGCACTTTGAATGTTATGAGTGTACAAATATAAAAGCTCTCTATAAATAAAATAAATATGTCAATGCCTGCAATAAGACATAAATATCTGATAATACACATATAAAACATTCACGTCGATGTTGTGCTGTCTCTCCGTGGTGCTCTGAGGCAGCTTTGCAGTTAGAACTGGCTCTAGTGTTGGGCAGAGGATGTCTCTGACTCGCAGGGCTTCTAGCACATCTCATGTAGCTTCTGGAAGAACGTCCTGTAGCGCCCTGGAGCTCTCTGCAGGGACACCTCTGCTATCAGACAGGAATCGTCCTCCAGGTTCTAGAATTACAGTAACCGATAATGAGGGGGAGAATAGAAAGAGCACATCACTGCGGAGCTGTTGGTGGTTGTTCACGGAGGTATTTAATCAGGAGAGAGAGATCTTCAGGAATGAACAGAAAGACTCTTGAGAATCTGGAATACTTCCCCCTGGCTGACTTTGCTCACTGAGGTATGGCCTAGGACCTGTTCTTCTTGATCTCCTGGCCACTGCCAAGGATTTGTCTAAGGGATATCTATCTTTTGGAAAACTGTAACTTCCATCCAGACTCTATGCATCTCAGGTAAGCACTTTGTATAAAGCCACTGCAGAGCAGCTTAACTGGGCAAAACCAAGAGTGTACAGAGATGGTATCAATGGTATTTGCTATTGCCTTTAGTTGACTGGGATGTTGGGTTGCTTAATTCCCTATTTTTTGAAAACATATGAGCAGTCCATTCACAGTAATTTCACATTTTTATCCATTTAATAGCTATAAATAACTGATGAGAGACTTACTGTACGTCCTTTATTTAAAGTTGATATTATGTTGTCCATACTATTTTCCATCAGAGAAACGTATGTTCTCATTTCGCTATTCTTAAAGTAATACTTCAGCTTGTTTACAGTTCTTTTAAGGTGGCAGGGAACGTGGTTGCACTAAAAAAATATACATTAAACAACAGCAAAATTATATTCTGCCAAATGAGTTAAATTTCTTTGTTCATTAAATTCAATAACTAATTTCCTACACAGCAGAAACAGAAATTACCAATTGTCTACTCTATTTCTGTACAATTGGGGAAAAGAGGTACTTTCCTAGGTTTTCAGGGATTTGATAAAAACCTGCAGCAGGAGAAAAAACCCTACATAATATTAAAAAAAGAAAATTATTATAAAGGAAAAAACAGGAAGAGAGTTGCAAAAGAGGATTGAAATCCATTGGAGTTTAGTTTTATCAAAATCACCCTGAGCAGCCCGAGGAGATGAGATTTGCTAATTGCTTTTCGCAGCTACCGTCCCCGTGCAGAGGGACAGAAGCACCGTAGACTCCTGTCTGTAAAGAAGTGCTCTTCACCTTCTTTAAGGCTGCAAACTAAACGGTTTTGTCTCTGAAGATAAGGCCTCCCAACAACAGGCTGTTGCTTTGTTATTTTTCTTGAACCTTTTTTCGGTTCACAGAGCCTGAGAAATCTGCAGACCACAGGCTGAAAACCACCGATCAACACGGCTCTGTGTGACAACTTGGCACGCCTGCAGACTGCTTCCTTCGTTGACAAACCCTGCTGTGCTTTGTAACACTCAACCCGTCTGTTTGCTGAGAGGTAAGAACTTTTCCAGTGCTGACAGTATCCACTGCCTTCTGCTCTAAATGACAGCAGGTCCCAGTCAGGGTCTGCACCTCATACAGCAACGTTAAGAACAGCCTCAGTACTAAGGTCTCTGCGAGAGCTCCTGAAGCTCAGGAGCAGAACCAAATCTCAGAGACCCCGGTCTCAGAACTGGTTATTTATTTCCATAATTTTGTGCATGCAAGGTGCTCCGCTGAATTTGATAGAGCTGCTCATAAATACAGTATTCACACATGTATTCCCTTTTTGTAAGATGTAGGGTTTTTTAGTAGTCTAACTTTCCCTGTATTTCAAGAGCTGCTACAAAGCATCATCATTTTCCAAATGATTAACAGTAGTAATAAAGAAGCTTTGAAATTCTTACCTCAAAGTTCCCGTCAGGTACTGGAAGAAAGACCTAAAATTTAAAAAAAGAAGATGGTGTTAGAAGGCATTTATCTTCTAAGTGCCTGCCACATTTTTAAGTATCTTTACCTACATATCATCTTTATCAGCTTTTCTATTTCTGAACTTCCTTTGGGGAAACAATTGCAGTGCCAGCTTCTGAGGAGAGGTTGACATGCAAGCGCCTTCAGCATCTCAAGTTTACCAAACAAAACACAGGGAACGCAAACAAGTGCTGAAACTGGCCCAGACTCAATGATATCCTTCCATCAGAAGATCTGTAGAAAGTGAAGAAGAAAAGATAACGACCCACCTTGTTCTTTGCTAAAGCCACCAGAGCCTTAAAGCATGCTTGAAATTCTTCGGTTGCTCTTCCCATGGAGCCAGATAAGCAGCAACTCAATAAGAATACATAGAGCAACAGCATTTTTGCTTCCAGGAAAGCTATGTTTGATTTATGCCTTTTTAACACCACAGGCTGCCTATATATACTCATGTACAGCTTGAATATTAAATCGAAGGGAAAGTTTTCTCATGTAGGAAAGCGCAGAAGAACATAGTGTGAATTTTTATAGGCATTGTGGGATGCCTCAGTGGGGACAGGTTGGGGGTTTCCTTCCCTCTGACATCAAATAAGGGGAAAATACTTTTGTAGATAAGAGATGTCATTTTCTTACACGATATCAAAATCTCATCACAGGAAATAGGAGTATTCCTTGTATAACACACATCTTTATCTGGTTCTATTCTTACTTTTGCATCACGTAATAGATAGGTTGAGATCTGGAACCCTAAATAGTTCTTATATTCCACTTAGTAATATGACATCCTTTGTTCACTGGATAGTCTCATGTAAAATGCAGTTCTAGGTGTAGTAAAAATTAATAGCAAATTCTTAGACATACACAGACCCTGACACCACTTAACCAATTTTACTTCTTTAGCCTCTCTCCTTCACCCTCGCTGCTCTGTGAAATTCAGCATATAATACGTAGCTGGGAAAAAGCATGGTTTTAATTAGACACAGCCCAATGTTCAAAGCACCTTAGTTATTAATGGTAGAAATTAGCACTCCTGGCATCAACTAAAAACCTTCTCAGAATTTAGCGGAGTCCTTCAGTGGAAAAACTCTATGTACTGAAAAATACTGAAGTGCATTTAATCATAGAATCATAAATGGCTAAAAATTACTTTCAGATGCCTGGCAAGTGCTGGTGAGAGGGTAACAGTCACCCATTAAAAGGTTACAATTTTCCAGCAAAATCAGACAAGTCACTCAGCAATGTGCGAAGAGTCATCTGGTTTTCCATCGCCATCTTCTCGAGAGTCACTGAAACAAAGGTGCACAGCAAGTAATTAATTTCTCAATACATTATTTTATGAACAGATCTATTTAACTCTTGTCAAACACATTGCTAAACTGAACTTTTAAATATTTTTTAATATTAAAATACCTATTCTTGTCCTAAAATTCAGCAAAAGAACTATAACTAGAGGTTAAAAAAAAAAACTCTTAAAAGAATCTTTTGATCTTAACTTAAAAAGCTCCTGAAAAAAGGCTTTATCACTAGGCTCATTGAGCACCCTCTTGCTAGAGTGCACCCAAAGGACGCACAAGGGAAATAACACACCATGTACTTTTATTCCTCCATAACAATCAGCATTCAACTACTCTTAGAGACAGGACGCTGAGCAAGATGAACTTTTGCCTGAAGTGCTATGGCCACGCTTTCCAAGTGGGAGAGGGCTAAAAAGCATCTGTGGTAAACTAGGCAGAAGAAAAGCAGATCTGAAAGATTTCTCTTTCTGACAGTGTGGATATAAAGCAGGCACTTTGTTGTATTTCGTGAACAGTGATAGTTTCATTAAAAATATTAGTATAGAAATCAGTGTGTCTAGCATATACTAATAGAGCATATATTTTATTATATTTAACAAGAATTAAATGAGTAAGTGTTTATTTTTGCTATACTGGCCAATAATTGAATCTTTTTGGGCGGGCACCTGAACCACCAACAATGTCGTAGCCATTTCTGAAATGGTGAACAATTTTGCCCTGAACTGGTCCTAGCCATGGTAACAAAGGGGAACAAGATGCACATGTTTTTTTAATAATGGAAGGCTTTTGTCCATCATCCCTAGATAAAACCATAGCAGTGCTTTGTATCGCAGTATCAATGAGTCTTCCCAAATTTGAATAAAGAATGAGTAGTGACATTACAGGAGGTATGTGGGAGTAGAATGGAAAAAGTGTACGAAGGCAATGTAGGATAATTTTCCCCATGTAACCTGCCATTCACCCAGTTACAGCAGAAACAAATGAGACCAATGTGTAAGGTTCCATTTCCCAGCTGAGTGCAAAAATCTTGGCTATCAGGTTGCATCCGAACTTATCCTGTCGGGTAGAGTGAAATCAGATCTGACAGTACATAGGAATTTAAAAATAAATCAGGTAAATAAAAATATCATAGTGGCTAAAAAACTGTGAAGGAAAGATGAGCAGTTGAAGGAAGAATACCGACAAGATATTGTGAGATAGGCAGTGCAGTGAGTGAAGAGCAGCATCTGAATTGATGAGGTGGACTGCAAAGAAATGAAGAGGAAGACAAAATTATTTGGCTGGGCCAGCATCTCTTGGGGAGACAGTCAGGTGCCTGTGACTTTCCTCCAGCCTGACTTGGAGCTGAACAGGGTTTTCAAATCAGGGGGTAATAAAATCTGCATTCCCCCAGATGTCTATAAAGTGCTGTGTTAAGTTACATACAAAAAGCAAGCACCTCAACCCAGTGAAGGCTGGCTCTGCCAATGTGTTCGCCTTTGAACAAGTGTGAAAAGAAACATATTAAAAGACACAGAAGTAAATGGTAGATTAAGACAAAATGTAGCATTGATTGCTGAAGGTGAATTGTGCCAGAATGACCAGGTGTCCTTGTTTGATACGAGAGTTCATCCCGTAAGACAAGGATCCTGTGTGTCTGGGCTTTACTAAAGCACTGTGTCAAATGACAACATATTGGTTAATTTGGAGAAGATGCGAAGGTGTTAAGGCAGATGAAAATTTTACTGGGGTATGGTAAGAGTCGTGTTGAAAAGGAAAGTTATTAGGCAGAAGGATGAATGGTCTCAAGATGTACTCCCTGTCCTACAGTCCTTAACGTTGCTGACCAGCTGAACAAAGAACTTGGGCAGTGGGCTTGATTATCTGTGAAAATGAAGCCTGAGAATGCACAGTCTATAAGAAGACTGGGAGATAAGAGCAGGAAAAAGATACCTCAGATACAGGACAATGTTCAGACAAATTCAAACAGGGACCACTCTGTCCACCAGACATTTAGGCTGGGAATATAAAAGTTTGTAACTGATAGTTAATGTTCTACCTAATGTTCCAACCAGTTTTATAAAGGAGCATCCACAGATTTCTAGAAGGGATGAGATGATAATACGCATTGCAGGGGACTGGAAACAGTGACTCAGGCAGCCCCTTCTGCCCCTCAGCCTTTCGCCTGCATACTTTCACATTCACAGATCTATATGTGCTGAAAGGCTGACAACTATGTTGTGTGCCAGTGGGACCACGAGTGAAGAAATCATTCCCACTAAACTACCCCATAGTCATAATAACAGTGATGTAGAGAACAGGTTTCATACTGGTAGGAAAGTAGTTGCATGAAAGAGAAAACTGTTAACCTGAAACCACACCAATAACTAAGTCTCCTAATTAATGACTTTTGGGGAATATTCCAAAGGTCAGACTGGTTGCAGAGTCAGGATGTGGTCTGTGCATCATCCAAGAGCAACGTGGAGAAGAGTTGCCATGAAGAACACAGCAACAACAGAGACTGATGGCATTGTGCTCCTGAACAACTGAGTCACGAGGAGACAGCTGCAGGGCAGGTGACAACATACAAATGGACTATAATCTCCTGTCATCCATCTAGAGGAGTTGTATTGCTTCTGAAAGATGGGTATGAATTTTGTCTTTGACTTTGGCAATTACAGCCTGCTGTGCCAGTAGCATCTCAGTGAAGTGAATGCTGCCCTCTTCTTGTCTCAAGACCTGGAGTGGCCATAGCTCACGTTTTGTGAACATTTTTCATGCTCGTAAAAAGCAGGATTATCACCAGACTACAACCATAGACAAAGCCTGAATTGTTAGCCACAAAACCATCCACTTGCTGCAGCTTATGATACGGCCCAGGCCTACTTCATCTATCATTTATGTGTTACTCATTTTAATTACAGATGATGCTGAGATTGAGTACAAAGGGCTACTGTCCAAATATTGCCTCTGTTACCTAACCGTGAGCTCGACCTCATACACGACTTGTCACTTTATTTCCCTTTAGAGGAAGCACAGTATGCACTAAATTATGCTATTAAAGTTATTAATCAATTTTTGAGCTTGCTAAAAGCATAAGCCAATTGGATGTACAAGACTGGCAGCTTGCCCAGTTTACCTATAGTTGAGATGGCTCCTGCCTGGATGGGGGCTGCTGGGAAGAGATCAGGGCATTCATGGCATCCACAGTCTGTGTCTGTAGTTGGTCCTGGAGGGACTCCTGATTCTCAGGAGTAGGATAAGAAAGCCCCAGAGAAGGGAGGAAGGGGCAGTCCTCTGGCTTTTCTTTTTTGAACATTTTTCTAACTAGAAGATGGATAGGGGCTAAGGAGCAAAGAGGAAGAGTTGCTTCCTGCAATGGATGTTGGAGAAGACTGGTACAAGGAGGCAGAGGAGGTCTGTGGGCCCTAGAAAGAAATGAAGTTGAGCAGCTAAAGGGGAGGGGCGGGTGAGGATAATTTTTCCTACCCCCAATCACCTGTAACCTTTCAACAGTCCCCCAAACCACCTTAAAACACCGGTACTCCTTTCCAACCTCTTTGTAGACTCCAAAGTGTCTACAAAGTGTTGAGTAACTTCTGATTAAACAGCGCCCCATGGCACCAGCTGTGCAATAGCTGGAGTCCACAGACTGTGTCTTCCACATCTGATGATATATAGCCCTGGACACGTTGTGATGCTCTCGTAGGTGACTTCTTAATATGCCCTGTGCCCGTCATCTTCATTAACAATGTTATTTGGTGACCTAAAATTGTGAGTGATTTGACTTTCTTATTACAAAAATAAAGCTAGGTTGCAAAGCTCTGGATTTGGCTTAGAAAATCAGACTTTCCTGATGTCCAGGATTTTTCCTTGGATTCTTTTCCAGGACTGCCCAGTCCCTCGAGGTGTTCAAGGCCAGGTTGGGTGAGGCTTTGAGCAACTTGACCCAGTGAACGGTGTCCCTGCCTATGGCCGGGGGGTTGGAAACAGGTGATCTTTAAGGACACTTTCAACCGAAACCATTCTATGATTCTATAACAGACTTGAATGTTGAAAGTATTTAACAAACTATGCTAAGATTATAAATGTCAGAAAATCAGCAAGGTTAAGAGTTTACATCTTCACGGGTACACAGAAAAGGGTAGATAATGGTTGAGGACTTAACCAGAAGCTGATAAAGCTTTTTGTATTGCAGGGAAAGTGGTTATTTCCCCTTTCCCTATTTTCTGCAGAGTAAGAAGTAAATTATGAATTTTAAAGTGATTTGAACTTCCTCATCCTGGTGAACCTCGATGGAAATAAAAGCTCTTGCAGCACAGTTTCTGTCATTACATCCAATAATGGATATGCATATTATCCTCTGATTTGCTGCTTAACTGTTTCAGATGCTTTATTTCGTGCCAGTTTTGTAACTGTTTTTTTGGCTGTTCAGAGCAGGATCTGTATTATACTGCCTACCAAGTGGTATAAAACATGCACCCTGACTAAAGGTATTATGTCTGTTTTCATTTTTTATCATTCCCTCTTATTTTTCTTTAAAAAAAAAAACAGACTTAGCACTGTGGCTAAGAAAGTGTGTAAACTAGGTGGACACAGTGGCAAAAAACTGCACAGAACTTTGACTACTTTATTTAGCATCTCCCTTCAGATATATATAGGAGTTATTTCTGAATGCTTTCTAATTTTGCTCTAGTTTCATTAGGTTTTCTTTGGGTTTCTTTCCAGATATTAGGAATTGCTGGAGTCACTCACCTAGCACTGTGAAGTTGCTTTTGCTCAGCTGCCATTAAGCTTTCTGTAGAACAAGGAGAGTTGTCTGTATTTAATGTGAAAAGCTACTGCGACTTATTGTCACATTTTGCTATGCCCAACAAAATTCACTTTTGTACAAGACAACTGTCAACCCACAAGAGATATTTTCTGGAAAATGACGAGCAAATACAAAGTAGGTTTAGTCATGAAGGTAATATTGTTTCTTTGCAAACAATGTTCTGTTCCCAACAATTTTTGTAGACAGGTGTAAAATGTGGAGAAGAAACTGTATGGCATCAAATAAAACATTTCTACTTAATGAGAGGCCACCTCTCTGGTTTCACACATTAGAGTGGCATTTGAACAATCACAACGACCAGTATTAAGTTTCTAAAATAGGAAGCTGAAGCACAAGGGCTGTTGTCCTGTGCAGAAGAAAGTTCTCTCTTTGGGATGATGTTGCAGATGATCCTCACACATTTCACCTACTCCAACAGCACTTGGCTGTATGCTCAAAACGTTTTTCAGCCCTGCTAAGATGTTAACTTCAAAAACATCTTACACCACTTAGTTTAGTCATTCTTTCCCTATTTTCGTATGGATTCGAAAGAAATTTCCCCTGAAATTGAACTTAAAAGGAGCAATCCTACTCAGATATATGACTACACTTTATCCTCTTCCTGCACTGAGCACAAATAGATTGATGTGGAATTTCTGCAGTTTGTATTCTAGATTTCCTACTCGGGCAGGTGAATAACCAGATCACAGAACACCTCAGACCTTTAAACCATTTCCTGATTCTCATCGAGAGAGGGATGCATCACACTTACACTACCAACAGCGTCACGGTGAACCACCGCTCACCCACAGCCCCAAGGACCTGTGTGATGGCTGGAACTACTTGAGCACACCCAGTTGTTAACAGGCTGGCCTTGCTGCAGCCAGACCATGCCATGCCAGCTTTTAGCTCGCTGCCCATTGACCCCATGCTGGCTCTGATTCAACAGTGCAGAATGAGCGGGCATCAAATGGAAATTTGATGGAAATGTGGTTTCTGAGCCAGAAGCACCAGGACAGATTGCTCCACACTTGCCTTAAAGGCAGGGCTCAGCAGTGCTTCCCACAACTCAGTGACCCCACCAGGTCTGTTCATCACTTAATCAGACTGTCGGAAAAAGGAGGCCTGTCTGTGGGATGATCCACTGTCACTCTGCGCGGTCTGATGAGGGGGCTGCAAGATTTGTCTAACAGCAGGCAACCCCAGCTAGACTTTTCCACCACCACAGCTGCGGGGGCACCAACCCATGGCAGCGGGCTGGAAACACTATTTTAAAACCTTCTGAAATTATTATTTAACAACAGCTTTGAGTTTTTATTAAAAGTGCTTCTCAGAGACGGGGCTGGGTGCCACTGGGGGTCCCCAGGATTGGGCAGGTGGGAGAGAGTGAGGCAGAGGAGAGGGGCTGGGGGATAGAGAAAGGTGCCATGGGGATGAGGAGAGGGGCAGGGGATGAGGAGAGAGGTTGGAGAGTGAGGAAAGGGGCCGTGGTGAAGTGAGGAGGGGCTGCGGGGGGGTGTGATGAGACAAACTGGGAGGTGATCAGAGGTGCCACGGGGATGAGGAGAGGGATTGGAGAGCGAGGAAACGGGCCATGGGGAAGAGGAGAGGGATTGGAGAGCAAGGAAACGGGCCATGGGGAAGAGGAAAGCGGCTGAGGGATGATCAGAGGGGAGGGGGGGGGCGAGCAGAGAAGCTGGAGGTGACCAGAGCACCACGAGGACCACAACCCCGACCGCCCCTCGCCTCCCCCTATCACCCGTGGCAGCCGCGGGCAAGAGCGAGGGGGCGGGACGGGGCGGGACGGGGCTCAGCCATTGGCCACAGCTGGGCTGGGCGGGACGGAGCGAGGCTTCGCCATTGGTGGAGTGGGGTAGGCGGGACTTCGCCGGTACTGGGGAGAGGCGGAGCTCCGCCATTGGCCGAGCCGGGGCGTGGGGCGGGGCTGTGCGCCGCCATTGGCCGAGCCGGGGCGTGGGGCGGGGCTGTGCGCCGCCATTGGCCGAGCCGGGGCGTGGGGCGGGGCTGTGCGCCGCCATTGGCCGAGCCGGGGCGGGGGGGCGGGGCTGTGCGCCGCCATTGGCCGAGCCGGGGAGGGGGGGCGGGGCTGTGCGCCGCCATTGGCCGAGCCGGGGCGGTGGTGAGCGCGGTGGCTGCCGGGGCGCGCGGGACGGTAGCGGCGAGCGGAGGTGACCGGGCTGGGAGAGGGAAGGTGGTGGCAGGTTCAGGCGGTGCCTTCGCTTCTCTTTGGAAAATACTCCCCACCCCGCGGAAATCCCCCGTCGCCCGCCCCCGCAACGCGGTTTCTCCAGGAAATGCCCTTTCCCTCCCGGCCCCCCCCCAAGCCCTTTCCCCCCGCCGCCTCCAGTCGCTCCATCACCTCCATCCTCACCTCCATCCTCACCTCCATCCTCACCTCCATCCTCACCTCCATCCTCACCTCCATCCTCACCTCCATCCTCACCTCCATCCTCACCTCCATCCTCACCTCCATCCTCACCTCCATCCTCACCTCCATCCTCACCTCCATCCTCACCTCCATCCTCACCTCCATCCTCACCTCCATCACCACCTCCATCACCACCTCCATCCTCACCTCCATCACCACCTCCATCACCACCTCCATCACCACCTCCATCACCACCTCCATCACCACCTCCATCACCACCTCCATCACCACCTCCATCACCACCTCCATCACCACCTCCATCACCACCTCCATCACCACCTCCATCACCACCTCCATCACCACCTCCATCACCACCTCCATCACCACCTCCATCACCACCTCCATCACCACCTCCATCACCACCTCCATCACCACCTCCATCACCACCTCCATCACCACCTCCATCACCACCTCCATCACCACCTCCATCACCACCTCCATCACCACCTCCATCACCACCTCCATCACCACCTCCATCACCTCCCCTCTGCCATGAGGACAGGCTGGGAGGGTTGGGGTCGTTCAGCCTGAAGGAGAGAAGGCCCTGGGGAGACCTTAGAGCAGCCTCCCAGGACTGGAAGGGGCTCCAGGAAAGCTGGAGAGGGGCTCTTTACAAGGGCCTGGAGTGGCAGGACGAGGGGGAGTGGCTTTAAACTGGAAGTTGTACGATTTAGATGAGAAATCAGGAAGAAATTCTTCACGATGAGGGTGGGGAGACCCTGGCACAGGTTTCCCAGAGAAGTGGTGGCTGCCCCATCCCTGGAGGTGTTCAAGGCCAGGCTGGATGGGGCTTGGAGTCCCCTGATCCAGTGGGAGGTGTTCTTGCCCATGGCAGGGGGGTGGGACTGGATGGGTTTTGAAGTCCCTTCAGTCCCAAACCATTCTGTTGAAAGAAATCATAAAAGTCATGAAATTGTAAAACTGCAAAAAGTTGAAGGGCTTTTACAAGGAGCTAAAGGTCGGATTGCAGATGGTTTTGTTATCACTAAACTTGTTATGAAGTTGGCCAGCTTTCCCCAATTTGTTTTGAAAAAAGGATACACTTGATTAAATGTATGATCATTTTAACAAAGATAACCTTGAATGCGCCGTGGGGCACCTTTAAGATCGGTAATAGGCTGGTAAACAGGGTGAGTCAAACAAGGGTGTGAGAACTGCGAAATGCAAGGACTCATGATTTAACTTTAATATGGGCAAGAAACTGGCAGAAGTTCATCATTGAAGGACCATGAAACAGCCACTAGAGGTTGCATAAAGATTGTAGAATGATGCAGTTAAGATTTTGAGGTACACGTGGTAAAGATCAAGATGATATGATTAGTTATGAATATGCATGTGTGACTTTTCCAGAAATTTTATGAATGTTTATCTGTAGTGTATAAATTGTGGGGTCTTTGTTGGGTGCTTTACACTCAGGTTTGGAGAGTCTGTCCCGCTGAGTGTCTAGAATTTGTGTAAACTCTGAATAACAGTGTCTTTCTCTGTGTTGTAGAGATTGGCTATTGTGCCCAGGGCAGCAAAGCTGCATTTCGGACAATTCTGTGATTGTATGATTTTTCCCTTCTAGATTTTTCACAAAGCTTCATTTTACAGGATCCATAACATTTATGCTTCTGACTTTGGAAGAGAAGTTGCTCTGCAGAAATGTCGAAGATTGAGAAAATGAGTATCCTCGGAGTGAGGAGTTTCGGGGTAGAGGATAAAGACAAACAAATTATCACTTTCTTTAATCCATTAACTATTTTGGTGGGACCAAACGGTGCAGGAAAAACGGTAAGGCTTGCTATATGTTTGGGTTTGCAATATAAATACTCTGAATGGTGTCAAAATCCAGAAAAGTATTAATATTATAGAAATCTTGCTGTTTAGTTTAAATATTGTGTTGTTTAGCACTGTTAGAGACCTGCTTTCATGCCTGGATTTTGCAGAGAGCTGGTTGGTATTTTTCATAGGGAATTAGTCCATTTTCTGTTTAAAACTGATTTTGCAAAGTGCCATATTCTCATGATACTCAAAAAATGAAAAAGTTATTCTTCTCTCCTTGAATATTTAACTCGGTTGTAAATATTAGGCTGTAAGTGTGGGTTTGCCTGTAGTCCATCTTGTTTGCTCTAAATTATTCTTATATACTTATTTCTGGTTTTTTTAGACTATTATTGAATGCCTTAAATATATATCCACTGGAGATTTCCCTCCTGGCACCAAAGGAAACTCATTTGTTCACGATCCAAAGGTAAATGCCATAGTGAATACATTTAATGAGTGTTTACTCCTAATTCAAATACTGAATTGCGCTCAGGGATGCTCACGTTCTAGGGAGACATGAGCTGACTGTGTTATTTCAGGAAAAACAAAGAGCTGTGGTAGATCAGAACATTGCCCATGGCTGGGAAGACAGATGCTCATTTGGATTATAAGACTTCCCCTTATTCTTTTTTTTTTGTTTTACTAAAGGTTGCCAATGAAACAGATGTTAGAGCTCAGATTCGATTACAGTTTCGAGATGTAAATGGAGAGCTTGTAGCTGTCCAGCGATCTATGGTCTGTACCCAGAAAGGCAAGAAAACAGAATTTAAAACACTTGAAGGTGTCATTACCAGAATGAAGTAAGTTGTCAGGTTTTTTCCTTTCTTTTCTAATTGTATGTATTGACGTGAATTTATTTGAAAATTGTATCAATAATGATATGGTTTGGAAGTAGCATCGTGTGGAGGTTGTAGGCTTTACTTCCTTTAGCACCATTTTCAGTTTCAGATCATTGTTGGCCTGTGTTTCACTCTGGTCTCCGCTGTTTAAGAAGTGCTTTGACTTCATTCAAGGTCGGGTTTGCTCCCTCTGGTGGTTCTGCATAGTTTTAAAATGTGTGATAGTCGACTATAGCTATTGACAATGTCAAATGCATGTGTCCAACACGGAATTATGTGCTTAAAACCTGTTACTGCATAAGTTTTTTAATCAATGTGCTATAATCAGTGTGCTAGACTGTTAAAAATACAACTTACTTTTAGAAGAATTTGCTGGTAACTTTTGGGTGGATTTCCTTTATCTGTGCTACCTAGGCATGGCGAGAAGGTCAGCCTGAGCTCCAAGTGTGCAGAAATCGATCGAGAGATGATCAGCGCCCTCGGTGTTTCCAAATCGGTGATTAACAATGTCATTTTCTGCCACCAAGAAGAGTCCAACTGGCCATTAAGTGAAGGGAAGGCCCTCAAGCAAAAGTTTGATGAGATCTTTTCAGCAACAAGGTTTTTCTCTTTACTGTAATTAAATAAAAACTAAGTAAAAAAATGTCTTCTCTACTAATGTAGGTGTTAATGAACATGTCTAAGGCATTATTTCATACATCAGTACTGCTGTAATGCCAACAGGACCTTAAATTTTGTCTTTTTTAAAGGTATATTAAAGCACTCGAAACTATCCGTCAGGTACGACTGAAACAAAGCTTGAAAGTGAAAGAGTATCAGACAGAGCTGAAATACCTCAAGCAGAATAAAGAGAAAGCACGGGAAATCCAGGATCATCTTAGCAATAGGGAGGCTCAGCTGGCTGCTTCTAAGGAAAATGTAAAATCTATTGAGAGTCAGCTTGATCCTCTGAAGGTAATTCATTTTGCATGACAATTCCATTAAGACTTTGATACAAAGCAATGCGTAAGCACTGAAGAATGTAGAAAAATGTGAAACCTGGACAAGTTTCTTGGTTTAAATCTTATACTTTTGTGTTGTGTTGTCTACTTCTCTGCTGTGAAGCAGAATCAAGGCTACCTCACCAAACCTGGCAGATGCTGGTCTGTAAGCAGCCATTGGAGGTTTAAGAACATTGCTTATGGAATTCTTGTAGTGGCATTATTTTTTTTGTATTTTAATTTAAAATCTCTCTTTCTCAAATTTATGTGGCAACTAAAACTATTATGAACTGTAAATAAAACAAACTAAGCTAAATCTTAAACCTATTGTTTTTAAAAAGTGCTTTAGAAAGCTGAATGTTTTCTACTTAGACTAATTCTATTGTACAGAACAATTGGTTATGGGATCTATAAGCTGGCAAGATATTTTACTTAGAGTGTTCTTTCCTCTGCAGAGTTCTCTGGCAGCAGTTGAACAGAATCTCACAAAAGTGATGAGGCTAGACAATGAAGTGAAAGCCCTGGAGAGCAGGAGGAGACAGATGGAGAAAGATAATCAAGATTTACAACAGAAGATGGAAAAGGTTGCCTTTTAAATTGCATGCTGCCATTCTTTCTGCTGAAGAATCAGTCTTTCTTTTGCTACCCAGTGAATTAGGTGTATGTTTGATTATGCATCAGACGTTGTGGAGATCATTTTCACAGCTCACGTAGCTCACTTGATATTATCAGATGTTGCAAATATGGCTTGATAAAGTTATGTTAGTTTCTGTATTTTGGGTTAACTTGCTTTTTGTGACTTTTCCCTCTGCCATAGAAGGCAAACCTGACAAAAGCTTTCATAGAATTGGTAATTACTGGTAACACCGGTGGTGTGTAACTTGAAAATTCATCTGCCTCTCACAATATGTTGATGATGACCAGCACTTGTTTTGACCAGTATAGGTTGTCTTCTGACATTAATATTGTTCATTTCCCTGAAGACTTTATTTTTTTCTCATAAAATAAGAAATAGTTGTCAGTGTGATTGTGCCAAAGCATTAAAACTATTTTGACAGATGGAAACAAATTCTTTAGTGGTAAAAATTGAGATTAACTTATTTATCAGCCTAAGAAAAACAGATTTTCTTTTTCCAGTCTTGCTTGTAGCATATTTGATTTTTATTGGTATATGCCTTAGTATAGAAATGCTACGTGGGAGGTATTTATCTCTTATTTCTTGAATTCTGCTAGGGTAATAGCTATATTTTAAAAAACATCATTAATTGGCTTATAAATTTAGTTGAAAAGCTGGCTTTATTCTGCATTATATTTGGTGTACAGGTCTTTCAAGGAACAGATGAGCAACTCAGGGATAGGTACCAGAACCACCAGAGGACAGTGAAGGAGAAGGAGAAGAGGTTGTTGGACTGTAAGCGTGAATTGGATAGAGCCACTAAAGAATGCCAGAGATTCAATAGTGAGAAGTCAGAACTACTTGTTGAACGAGGTATTTAGACTTCATCTATAACCTTTTGTTTATTTTTTAATGTAATTAAGATGTGAAACAGAACTACTGATAAGAACTGAAGGGACTTCAGCTGGACAAACCCCCTAAAATACATATTAGTTTGGGTTCAGCTGCACAGTAATGGTGTGAGAGTCTCCGGAGTGGACAGGTCAGTGTTCTTCTGGAGTTTCTAGTGCGCACTTGTTGTAATTACAGCTCCAAACATGTACGTTTGTTCTTAAATGTGCTCTTCTTTATAAAAATATTCCAAATAAAAGGTTTATGGTGGCCCAGAATGATATCAGTCTAGTGGTTTGCAGCATAATCCCATTTGCTGTCTGAGTTTGTACTTTCTTTAGGTGTTAAAAAATGTCTGCTAAGCAGGTGGGATTGTGTAAGTGTATTTTAACTGAGAAAAATGAGAAAACTGCTTGACATTGAGCATCTTGCAGGGGGCTGGGGGATAGTCAGAGGCTGTCAGGATAGTATTCTTTTATATATTGTGAATTCTTTTTTAGATGGGCTGTGGGAATTTCGGTAAAGTTGTAGTATTTCAGACACAGAACATATCGTGACATAAAATATGTTTGGACTTTGTATTTATCAGAATAATATTTTTAGTGTTTTAAGAGGCTTTCTTTTAAATTTTTGATTTATTTAATTAATAACAATTTAGTTACCTGAAATAGCAATCTCTCAAGCTACATCTTGTTTTTATTCTGGAGTGGTTTGTGTTGTTTAAAAATAATTCAATTTCAAAGACTCTAAGAATTGCAGCTGACCTTGGATCCTGAAAAGATCTTCTGCCTCAGTTTTTGAGCATTTATGTCAACGTTTTCTTTTTGTGAAGGTCGTCTTCAGCTGCAAGCAGATCGTCACCAAGAACACATCACAACGAGGGACTCATTAATACAGTCTTTGGCAGCACAGCTAGAATTAGATGGTTTTGAGAGAGCACCTTTTAATGAAAGACACATCACCAGTTTTCACAGGTTGTTGAAAGAGAGAATGGAAAGAGATGCAGAAGCTGCAAATCATTTGATGGTAAGAACTTTGGTTTAGTGGTGTGGTTAATATTCATTGTTAGTGTGTTCTGGGTCCATGTGCATCTTCGTGGTGTTGGTAGGAAGAAGTTAGGGGAGAAAAAATGAAGTCTTTTTCTTCTAGAATTTGTAATTTTGGGTGGCCTGAATCTTTTCCATGGAAATTAGTTACAATGTGAGTATTCACAAGCTATTGTGAAGAAGTGTTTCTAAATGTTGTTTTCCTATGAAAAAAATGACTATATTGATTTCTTTCAGAGAGAATTTGCACGCAAAGAAGCAATGAAACAGAAACAGATAGATGAAATAAGAGACAAGAAAACTGGATTAGAGAGAACCATTGACCTGAAATCCGACATTCAAAATAAGAAGCAAGTTGAGCTGAAGAGTGTAAAATGTGAGTTGCAGCAGTTGGAGGGGTTCTCAGATAGAATTCTGGAATTGGATCAGGAGATTGTCAGGACGGTAAGTTAGTGTAATTGAAAAACCTGCAGAGGTTTGAAGTAAAATCCATTTGCTTTAGGATTAGAAAAACAAGAAGATCTCCTGGAGCACCTTTTCCCTCTCCTCCTTCGCTGACCTGGTGTCTGCAGAGTTTTCTTTCCCCTATTCTCACTCCTGTATCTATCTGTAGTTGTGCTGAAGGGTTTTTTCCCTTTCTGAGATCTGTTATCCCAGAGGTGTTCCCACTGTTGTTGATGGGCTTGGATCTTGCCCAGCAGTGGGTCTGGCTTGGTGCCAACTGGCCTGGGCTCTGTTGGACATGGGGAAAGCTTCTAGCAGCTTCAACAGAAGCCACCAGTGCTGACCTTCAGTACCAAAACCTTGCACTTGAGCCCAGTACAGTATGAGTGAGCTTCCTGAAGCTGAATTGTGTGGTTATGGCTTCTGGCAAAAGCATGAGCAACTTGGGTCAGTGCTGCATTTCAGAACAGAGCACCCAGTATCTGCTTGACTTTCCCCTTGCCAACGTCACAGCCTTTGTCCTTTTTCTTTACAAATCTTGTGTTATTCCTTGAACAGCTGATGCTGCTACCAGGCAGCTTAAGAGCTTTCTTCTGTTTGCTTCAGTTAGAATTTTATTGGGTAGCATGATTATTGATGTTTTCTGGGCTTTTATTTTCTTTAGGAACGTGAGCTGGAGAAGGCTGAGAGGAACAGCAGTGTAGAAACCCTTGAATTGGAAATACAAACTCTGCAAAATGAGAAAATAAACCTAGACAAAGCTCTTAGGAAGTTGGATCAAGAGATGGAACAGTTGAATCTACATACCACAACCATTACCCAAATGGAGATGCTGAAGAAAGACAAAGTAATTTTTCTATGTTATCTCATAAGAGCGGGACGTGAAATTAATACAGTTCCTTCAGGATTTGGGGGTTTTCGTGTCTTTACCAGCAATCTCATGTAAAGCTTCTGTCTGACTTGGTTGAAGCTATTAATTCCATAAATAAATTGAGTGACATAAACTTGAAGTTAAGAAATACTTAATCTAAAATGCTTCGTGTCCCTAGGCAGACAAAGAAGAGCAGATTAGAAAAGTAAAATCGAGGCATTCTGATGAACTGACAGCACTGTTGGGATACTTTCCGAATAAAAAACAGCTTGAAGATTGGCTTCATGCTAAAAATAAGAAGATTAATCAGACAAGGAGTAATCTTGCTGGCCTTAAGTAAGTATTAATTTAATTTATTAAATCTCCAAATTTAATTTTCAAAAAGTTTAATATGCTTAACGTACTTGTTACTTTAATTCATTATTGTTTATTTAGGTGTCTGCAAAATCCAGGACAGCATCCTGCAGTATTTCTGTAGTGTACAGCTGCTGGGTGTGCAAGTTAATAAAATCACATTCGTGGTGTGTCAAGGGCAGCACTAAAAGCAGGCAGCAAAATGTCATTTTGGAACATCCTTAAGTGTTTATGTTAATCCCAGCTGAATGAATGTACTTGCCAGGGGGAAATTGCTAGTCTTCTGACTTTCTTCTAAGTGACAGAGCACTTAGTGACTGTGTCACCAGTCCATGTGTGATTACCTGTCTCGATTTCATTTGTTTATATAAAGCAATTCATCAGAAAGCATAGGTAACATCAGCACACTATGCAGTGATACGCAAAAAACTTCCCCAAAAGAAGAAATCTAAGGTTTTCAGTGTAAGAATGTTGCATAATTTAAAAGTATGGAACAAGCAGAAGAGTGCTGATGATTTTTGCTTAAGAGATTCAATAATATCTCATAAGCAGTTATTGCAGTAGGGGTTAAGTTGATATTGTATTATTTTAGAAAGTTTTTTATGACTTTGCTGCTAGAAATGAGTTTATCATCATTAAGCATGTCAAAGAAAAAGAGAAATGAAAATGAAACACTTTATACTATACTTAAATTAGTAAGAAGTTGATGCTGTAGATTTCCTGAAAAATTATTAAAGAGCTACTGGTGAACAGCCCTGCAATATCAACTTCAGATTAAACTCCCGTGGTTTTGCTTTTGCTTAAATAATTTGAAACCTTTGTTTCTTTGTAATAAAAGAGTTTATGCATTGCCATTTCAGCAAAAGACTGGCATCAGCAGAATATCATAAAACTTACGTCAGTAATGAGTTAAAAAAAAAAGAAGATCAATTGTCCCTTCACGAAGAGAAGCTTTTTGAAGTTTGTGGAAGCCAAGATTTTGACAGTGATCTGAACAAACTGCAAGATGAGATAGAAAAAAGTTCAAAACAGCGAGGTAATGTATATATAGCTCTACTTCTTTTTCCCATAAAGCTTCTTTTCAGTGTAAGCCACAGTTATTGAGGCAGTCTGGGTGCGTGCAGGACTGGCAGCACGGGAACTGCTTTAAGAGGAATTATTATTAAATCTTACTAGTTTTTAACAAATTTTCCTTTACTGCTAATTCTGTTTTACACATAAGCAGGATCAGTTGTCATAATACTTTGGGTTAGTTCTCTTACTGTGTGTGAATGAAGTATCTGCTTTGGATCACTTTGTGTGTCGATCGTGACCTCCTCAAAGCTAAGGAGATGCTGGAGTGCTTGGATCTGACAGGTGTAAGACAAGTACAGAACCAGCCGTTTGGGGCAGGTTTGGCCCATAGGGCCAGAGAAAGAAGTGATGTCTGAAGAAGGTTTTCACTTCCACTGTTGATTACAGAGGGAGCAGGTTATAATTTTGTTTCATTTATGATGCCCCATCCCTGGAGGTGTTCAAGGATGGGGCTTTGACCACCCTAATCCTATGGAACGTTGTCCCCATGACAGGGAGGTTGGAACTCGATCTTTAAGGTCCCTTCAGACCCAAACCATTCCATAATTCTTTGGTGTGTATGTATCTAGTTTAGACCCAATTATGCACTATTTACGTTTTTACATAAAGTCTTTTGTTTCTTTTTAAACCAGCTGTGCTTGCTGGAGCCACTGCTGTTTATTCCCAGTTTGTTACACAGCTGACGGAGGAGAACCAGTCATGTTGTCCAGTTTGTCAGAGAGTTTTTCAAACAGAGGCCGAACTGCAAGATGTGATTAGCGATCTGCAGTCGAAGCTGCGTCTTGCTCCAGACAAACTGAAGTCAACTGAGGCTGAGCTTAAAAGAAAAGAGAAAAAACGTGATGAAATGATGAGTCTTAAACCACTTCGGTAAAGTACTTGGCAAACTGTGTTGCTGCCGGGGGTTTTCTTTCCAATGCTTGGGTTTTGATTAATAAAAATTGTGTAGACATCAAGGAAGCTTTATTTTAGGGGCAGCTGAGTAATTGAAAAAAAACCTCATTGTTAAAATATTTTGCTGGCTTATTTGGACTTTATTAAACTGTTTTTATATTTTTTGTATTTCTGGCCCTTTGGGGCTTCTTGAGAGTGAGGCAGAAGTAGTGGTTGAATACTTTGCCTGGATAGTGTAAATCAGTAGAACAGTTTCCCTTCTTGTTTTTCTCGTTATTGTAATTTAAAATAGACTGGTTTTGGTTTTGCTGATGTTTTCACGCCACATCACCTTAATTAAGTTTCTTAAACATGCTGAAACAGAAGTTGTACAGACAGAATGGGAACTGAGGAGTTTTGTCAGAATCCTGCTTTTCTTTTCCTTAGTATATGAACAGCATTTAAAGTCAGAGTTGGCAGGGCTCCTGCCAGCAGACGGACGCGCTCTAGTCTCTAGAAATTTGAAGACTGTTGTTCTGAGATGTGGAGTGTGTTAGAGGGTAGACCTTCACTTCACAAGAGGGCACTCTTGTACAGTGGATTTACCACCCTCTCCTGAGCACTTGCTGTGATTGACTTAAAAGCCAAAGAGAACTTGTTTGCTTTTTTGTTTCATCTCACCTGTGTAAAACGAGGGATATATTACTCTAACTGGGTGTATAATATAAGCTTAATTGAACGAGATCAAGGTTAAGGGGGTACTATTTTGGTTAAATGTAGTCTTCCACTAATAAATCGTATCACAGGTTTAGTGAGAGTCTTGAATTTATGCTGCTGTTTTTAACAAAGGATATTTTACCATTTTCTATTTTATTTAAGGCAAACTGTAGTTGAACTCCAAGAGAGGGACATACCGGACTTGAGGAACAAGATACAGAATGCAAACAGGGATTTAACAGGCCTGAAGAGTGAGATAGAAGAACAGGAATCACTTTTGCAGACAGCTCTGTCTGAGGAGGAAGGCGCCAAGGCATGTTTACAGGATATTACACTAATGGAAAGGTACCAGGTACGTTTTGGTGATGTGTTGTAATATATAAAATGATCCTCATTTCATCGCGTACAAATATGCAGTTATTCAACAAAATGACAAAACTCTGAGGTCTTAAGACTTTTTAAGCAAAGCAAAAATACTTTAAAAGGTGGCATAATAGAGGTGATCTTGGCACTAATGAAACTTCTGAGTCCTTTGACTTCTACTTCACTTCTGTGCTGTAGTAACTGGGGTAAGAGGCGTAGTCTGGAGCTGGAGCATGAGCACAGTGTGCCAAAGTGTTTTTCAGTCCTTGTAGCCATTAAAGTTCAGCATCTGCTCTGTGTACTTTCTGCAGTTGTCACATATGCTTGTTTGTTCTGTGCCATCTGAACGCAGAGTAGAAGAGAATGGATGTCCTACACTTTGTGTTATTCTGATGCAGGAGACTGTTTTGAACAGTCTTCGTGCCTGTATTACCAACACAAAATCTTTGCTGGACTGAGAACTGTGAGAGGGACAATTATGTAGAGAACCTGGAGCCAGGCAATGGACTGAGAGAATTTCACAGGTGGGAAGTGGCAGCAGCTCCTGAGGCTCCCAACAGTTCTGTTGTTGCAGACAGGCAGCACTTGTAACTGCTTGGAGGTGGCCTGGGATGTCAAAAGCCTGTCCATCCCTACTGACTGATTTCCTCCCACCATGAGGAATTCCAGTTTCCAGCAGCCTGACATGATCTTAATGCTAATGGTGTGATGGTGCTCCAGATAAATTTGAAGGTCTTGAGTCATGTGTGCCTCAAGCCTTAAGCTTGTTCTTGTATGCCAAAGCTGAAAAATACCTTCTTAAACACTAATATAACAATAACAGTACTTTTCCTAATAATTTCAGACTGATATTAGGGATGTTGAACGAAAAATTGCTCAGCAGGAGGCTAAGCTGCTAGGGTTTGATTTGAGTAGAACTGTTCTACAAGTGAGCAAAGAAAAACAAGAGAAAAAACACTTGTGGGATACAGGTAGGTCATACAAAACTTCTATTTCACTTTTATTTTGAAAATAATGTTCCAGATCTTCTGCCTTTTAATTTTTGGTTACTTATTTTACACTCTGAAATAACTGTATTCTAATCATTTGTTGTTCTCGTTTTTTGGGGGTCAGGCTAGTTTAATTTAGAGTTAAATTTTCATAAGGAAGACAAATGTTTTTAATGCATTGACTCTTTCAATGTGTTTGTTTTCAACTGCAGTTACTGGTAAAATTGAGTTAAATCAAAAACTCAAGCAAGATCAGCAAAATCAGATTCAGCAGCTAAAGAGCACAGTTAATGAGCTTAAAGCAGAGAAACTTCAGATTTCCAGCAACATGCAGCGTCGTCGACAACTGGAGGAACAAACAGTGGAATTAACTACTGAGGTTCAGTCCTTATTCAGAGAGATCAAGGTAGGAAATTTAATTATTAACCCTTAGCTTTGTCCTGGAGTGAAAATAATAAATCTTGTTGTATTTAATGTTGTCTGTAATCCGAACAAATAAGATGTATTTTTAAATGTTTGTCCTGTGCTGCTTTTGAATATCTTTGGGAATTTCCAGAATTTTATTAATAAGCATTTTTACATTTTTTTTAACACACACACAAAGAAGTAACCATTTGACTTTTTATCACATGAAAAATTGTTGATCTTTAACAAACTGAGAAAATTGAAAGGACTTTCTCCAACTGCTTTTCAGGAGGCAAAAGAGCAGGTATTTCCTTTGGATGCAACTTTAGAAAAACTGCAGCAGGAGAAGGAGGATCTAATCAATAAAAGGACTGCAAGTAATAAAGAAACACAAGAGAAGGTTTGTTTGCTTTTGACTTAGCTGGGAGATAGGATTATATATTGTTTTTCAGGCATGGGTGCAAGCCATGGTAATGAGTTCACCTTTGGGAAACAACAGTGAATGCTTTAGATTGATGCAACTTCTGGGGAAGAAAAGGAACTTAACCAAGTCAGGAGATAAACTCCACTGTGATTCACTTTTGGTAGTCTTGTCAAAAGGCTTTTAGGGACATTTGGCAATATTTAGTGACTGATGGTGTTAAAAGCCCTTTCTAATAGATCTAAGAGGAACATGAAGGATGACTGTAACCTATCCTTGCCAGGAGATGAACCTGCTTTTCTTGGGTGAAGTGGCCTTCTTGTGTAAACACAAATGAGTGGTTTACCATTTGATGTAGAAAACAGTTTCATGGTAATAAGGAGCATCTAGATTTCAAAGGTGAAGGCTTTATTAGTGAGTTAAAGGGAGTTGTAAACAATGTATTATCTAATTTTTGATAGACTGCATTTCATTTGAAATCTTTTCTCTGCAGATAAATGGCATAAAAGAGAAAGTTAAAGATATAAACAAGTACGTGAAAGAAATTGAAAACTATATTCAACAAGGAAAAGATGACTATAAAAAGGTAACCTAAAAACGAGTCAATAAAAAGTTGACATTAAAAGCATTTTGTGTTTAAATCATGTACTATCTTGTTTCTTTAGCAAAAGGAGTCTGAGCTAGATGAAGTAAATTCTCAGTTAGCTGCCTGTGAGAAGCAGAAGGACAAGATAAGTAAAGAGATGGAAATGATTCGACAAGATATCGACACCCAAAAGGTAGGTGATTGTTTGACAGTAAAGTATATTTTGCACAGCGGAAATAACTTGTGGATTTGGCTTAAGTCTGCCTGGGTCCATAGTGGTGCAAAGTTTGTTTCCTCCTGGTTTTCTTAAATGGTTGTTAGTCAGAATAGCTGCTACACATGCATTAATCTGAAAAAAAGTCTTAACATTTGCATATGCACCAGTGAATACATTTTATAAAGGTTTCCTCTCTATTGCTTTGTGGTGTTTCCAAAAAAGATACGTCTGTTGGGATAACAGCAAGAATTTTCAAAAGTATTTCAAAAGCCTTCTGCAGTAAGGTACTGAAAATTACCAGTTACTCCAGATTTTGTCATGTACTTCAAATTCTTGGGTATATATTTCAAATACTGGTCAAGTTCTTCATAGGAAAGGCGTCTTTCCCGATTCAACCCCACCACTTTCTGTCTAACTTGTAAAACTGAGATTGGGGGTCTTGGTTAAACCTTACCCGGAATTGCTTGCCCTGTTTGAAGCATTTATTATAGAGGATCACTCTTGTGTTCACTGGTGACAATAAATACTTCTAAGTATTTTTTCACATTTCAAAAATACTTCTGATTTTTGTTATGACCTATTTCTAGCACAAGATAAGTTCTCACTGTGATAATTCTTGTTGCTGTCAGTTATTTTGTCCTTGAAGCATGTTTTAGAGTTGTGCAGAACTTGTACTTTACAATTGAGAATCGATGTACTGAAACATTGTGCAACTTCTTGCTTTCTGTGGAGGTAGATACAGGAGAGGTGGCTGGAGGATAATCTTACTTTGAGGAAACGGAATGAGGAGCTGAAAGAAGTTGAAGACAATATAAAACAACTCATGAAAGAGATGGGAGAAATGAAAGTGCCGCAAATGAAGAAGTGAGCATCTTCAAAGCAGAACAGCATGTATTTGCACAAGAATTCACTGAATGTCTGAATGTCTCAGTGTGTTTCCTGGTGTGCTTTTCTCCCCATTCACATTGACTGCTTTGTCCTTCAAACTCATGTTTGCTTAATATCCCCATAATGACAACATCAGTGACTCGGTGCAGTTACGTAGTGCTTCTAGCTAGCAATACATGGGTTTGCACACGTGTCCACATCTGTTCTTATTTAATCCATTTTTTTAAATTACTTCCACTGTTAAATCTACATTTAAAAAATAATTCTTGTCTATGGATAATGATATTTAGTTTTCATTTTCAGATGGCTCATGACTTAGCAGCAGTTTTGTATTTATTTCAGTAGTTCAATGTCAATAGCTTAGATATTTAACACTTTTTAAAAGGAATTAGCCCTGTGCTGGTTCTTACTTGTGAACTATTTTTGCTGTTTGCTAAAGGTTACCCCATTAATTATCTTATTTGCCCAGTATCCTAATTTAATTCCAACTATGAAATTAACTATTTTATATGTTTTTACATATAGCACTTTGGCATTTGCACTTGATAACTTGCTTCTGCTCAGAGCAGTTATTTGAATATTTTCTTAACATACTTAATGTTTTTATTTCAATAGTATTTAATATCAGTGACATTAGTACCATAATTGTAACTGTTATGGACTTTATAGATACAATATAATGAGCTACTCTCTAATATTAACTAAAAATTAGAACCCTAATTAAAAAATTGTGAAACACTAAATGCAAATACTTATATATCAATTATGGCTTCACAGTGAACAAAAACATTTAGAAGAGAAAATAGAATCCCTGAAAAGAAACCATCATGTTGCACTCGGCCGACAACGTGGATTTGAGGAAGAGATTGTTCGGTTTAAAAAGGAACTTCGAGAGTCACAATACAAAGATGCAGAGGAAAAATACAGGGATATGATGATTGATATGAGAACAACAGAGCTGGTGATGAAAGATCTGGACCTTTATTACAAGGCTCTTGATAAGTAAGTGCTGTCACAAGAGCCAAATTCTTAAGTGTTCTCATCTTTATTACTATTGATGCAAAAGCAGCTTTCCGTTTCAGACTTCCATGGCTAACTTAGAAATAGGAAATTGATAGAATTCTTTGAGATATATAATATTTTATAAAGTCTGTCGTTTAAATATTAAGGTAATATAACAGGGTACAACTTTTTATGTAAATTAAGGAAACTGTGCTACAAACTGAACAGGCTTGGTAGGATGTAGGAAACTTGTAAAGTAATGTATATAATGTACATACAGGATTGATGGTAGCAATTGGATTTTAATATAGTCATAGGTCAGTCCAGCAGTCATAACTTTATTCCCAGTTCTCTGTAGGACCCTTTCTGAGTTGTGGTTGTACATGTTAGGATTCATATTTGCAATGCAACAATTCAAGCTAAGAGAGATAATAGGGCACAAACTCCACACATCATCCGTCTGTGCCTTCTGTGCTGAGCTCTTGGTCTGAAATAATATTCTGCTGCATTGCCTGTAGTGGTTAGAGAACATTGAGACAATAAACACATTCAACTTTGGGGTTTGTGTGGAAACACGTGGACGAGCCTGTGGAGCCACAGGATTTTCCTTTGACCCTATCCCTCTCTAGTTTGTTTTTTTTTTTTCCCAATTTGAAGGCGTTTTTAGGAAGATTTTCTAAGTCTTGGACTAACTGACCAAAAATAGCATCTTGAAGTCCGTAAACACATTCAAAGTAATACATACAGCTTCCTCAGAAACCCTGTATGTTATAATGATGTTATGTTATAGTGATGCAATTGCAACATGAAGGACAATGGGGAAGGGTCTTGGAATCAGTGGGTACAAAACTGGTGCTCAGTGGCAGAAAGACAAACTGAATATTAGGAGCAAAAAAAAAAGAAAGATAAACATTTTGGCCACTGTATGAATTCCCAGTGCACCCATGCCTTGAATATAGTATGGAGTTTTGGTCTCCTGTATTAAAAAGGGTCTGGTAGTGCTGGGAAAAGGAGCACAGAAGAGCAGTAATGTGTCTGAAGGTACAGTCTAATGGTCAAGAGGAGAAACTAAATAGATGAGAACTTTCCAAGTTGAGGACAGCTTTCCAAGGTTATTAAACACAGTGGTTAAGAGAATCCTGTTTAAAGCAGTTTTAATGATAAAATGTGTGTTCAATATTAAAATGTAAGCTAATCCAAAATACGTTTTGTGAAGATTTAAATTATTCAGAACGTGTATAGTTCTTCCCTTTTGGCTTAAATGAAAATGCACTCCAAGAATTACCCTTTAAGAATTCAGAATCTTCTTGTATGATATCAAGTCATCTATTGTTTCTATTTAAGGCAAAACAGGAAATCAGTCTTGTAATTTCAAGAAAAATAGATAAGCATCACTTATTGGTAATCATCTGAAAAATCGGTGAGACGAAATGTTAACTCTAATGGCCAGAGATTGAGAGGTGTATCTCTAGCTGGGGAAACCAGCATTTTGGGTGTTAGGTGCTATCAGTTCATCTCTATTGACTTAATATTAAGAGGTTTATGATAAATATTGATGAGGAGTGCATTCTTAGGTTTGATTAAGCAAATAGGTGAAAAGGCTTTCTTCAGACTTAACAAATCCTGTTAAGAGTTGATGTTTCAATATTCCCCAGAACAGATGGAAAAAATTCCTGTAAGAGAGGAGACAGAAGTACATCTGAAAGTCCATTTTAGAAGTATATTTCACTGCCACCATATTGTTTTGAAAGAAGACGTTGGCCTGAGTGGGGCAAGCGTTTATTTCATTACTGAGCACTTTTTCTTTACAAAGCCAAGTTAGAAACATAGCGTTCTGTACTTAATTGAATGCTTTCCTAAGGAATCTTCTATTGTTGAACTGAAATCACGTTGGTATATTAATCATGGAAATTAAATTGAAAATTATTTGTGACACCCTATGTTACTCTTGAGAAAGGTAGCTCTAGTCATGATGTCTGTTTGAGTAATTATGAATTATGTTCTCGACGCAAAGTTCTCTGCTCTGAGGAATCCACAGGTGCTCCTTTCCGCCCGAGACCCAGTTACTTGCACTGCTGGGGGACTGTGCCAGTGACTAACACAGCACTGCTGTTTGGGGAGACTTAACATCACGTTTGTCGTGTTGGTGGCAGTCTGAAAATACACCTCACATATAAGTTATAGATCTATTAATGTCAAGTAAATTTGAGCTCTGCTGAGTGACTGCAAATCTCTGTCTTCATTGCTGTCCTCCTTCTTGAGACTGAGCTGTTTGTAGGTAGAATTATTCACGCAATAGGGTGTGATTAGTCTTTAGATATGTCTGCATTCAAAATGAACTGCTATTTATTATGTTGTTAGTAAAAATATTTGGGGAGCTGCTGCCTTCTCTAAAAACTCCTGTAGTCCATAACAGTCCATGGTTGCACCTGTGGCAATTTGAATCTTCTGTTTTTTCTTCTTTAGAGCAATAATGACATTTCATAGCATGAAGATGGAAGAAATAAACAAAATAATCCGTGACCTTTGGCGCAGCACCTACAGAGGACAAGGTATGTAGTTTCTTTATATTTTTGCCCATATGTATCCATTTGATACCAAGCACAACTTACTGAAAAGTGATAGTTCAAAATATTGAAAATCCAGGATCTGGAAGAGTTGATTCTATTCTAAAAGCTGCATCTGTTGGTCACCACTGTAACCTCCCTTTTATTACAGATTCTGTACTTAGTTACCAGAGAAATAAAAGCAAATTTCCCTTTTCTGTGTTTTCCAAAGGTTTCCTTGAGACAGGGGAAATGCACAAGTTCATTCCTTCAAATTTTGAAAAATTAGTTTCAAAGATGTATCATTAGTGGGAGTTCCAAATAGAGTTTTTGTGGTTGCTGCATCTTATACCCCTCAACTCTATTTAATCCTATGATAATTTTAAAGACTTTTGGTAATGTAAAAACTGTCTCCTTCCCACTTTCAGATATTGAATATATAGAAATTCGTTCTGATGCAGATGAGAATGTCTCAGCCTCCGATAAAAGAAGAAGTTACAATTATAGGGTAGTAATGATAAAGGGAGATACAGCACTGGACATGCGAGGAAGATGCAGTGCTGGGCAAAAGGTAATAGTGTTTTATTTTTAGTACACAGTAAACAGGATTCTGAAAACTGACTCAGTTAACTGAGTGCAAGAGTAACGCGTTCTGAAGCAACCTTGGAGAGCAGGTGGCTCTGACTTCCTTCACTGTACCTGGATTTTGCTGACAGTATCTGATTCTGAACAGCTGAACTGTGTTCTGGGATGCCAAAATCCCTTCAGTTTCAGTTGGAGACTGGTTGAGTCCCTGCCAGAGTAAATAGTTCAGTTTCCCTCTCTCCTCAAGTTCAGATCCTCCCAGTCCCTTGCTAATTATCTCTTAAGATTCCCATAGCTTTAGGTCTATTGACTTGCTCCCGTATTTTTTCCTTCCTGAGGGCTGGTCCTTGGTATCTTTTTCATAACGCTGTCTTCCTCTAGGTATGATAAGACCTCTTTTTCTCCAAGTTATGCTGCTCTCCCCTCTCCCATGTCAGCTGTTGGCTCTGCAGTGTAGCCATTCAGCTGTCCCAGTACTTGAGTAACACACAGTGGTTGAGGGGCCTGATCTCACACCTGCCTTGACAGTACCAGCAATCATAGGTTCATCATAGTTAACCACAGCTCTTTCACACGTTGGAGTTGAGTACTGTTGTTTCCACCTGTTTATTATGTTATGACAGAAAATCTAAAGTATTCCTTAGTAAGAGAAAATAACCATCTTTGTTTATCTGCCTCCAAAATCACCATCTGTACTGATTTTTTTTTTTAAAGAGCTGAGGTATGAGATAAAACTTGTAGCCATCTGACACTTGGCATATTGGTTATGTGGCTTTGGCAACCAAAGCTTCCTGCAGTGTTACAGCAGGAAACTCTGCTTCTTCCTTAGATAAACCATTTCCACCAGAACAAGCAGGAATAGTAGAAAGGGCTGCTCTTCTTTTAGTCTTCCCTAGTGGAACTCTTTCTGTCCATCCTGTGTCCTTGCTGCACTGTAAATACCAGACCTGAAGAGCTCTCTCCAGCACTTAAGGCTGTTTATGCAAGGTGTCAGTGACGACCTAGCCCGAGGGGACTGCAGTTATATGAGGGAGATATGTTTTCCTTCCTTTTTTTGCAGTGGGAGCTGGCGTTTTCTGGCTCCCTTTTCCTCTGCAGTAGCTGAAAGAGCTACAATGGCACCAGGTTTAAATCTCCCTGATGTTGAGGAAGAATTGCCATTATCTGAAGTAACAAACTGCCTACTTCCTTACCTCCAGAGTAGTAATAACCACCATATTGCATACTCCAGCAGAGTTTCATTGGTAGCCAGGCCTTTTCCACAACTAGATGGGGCAGATAGTATAGAAACTGAAGCCAAGGAACAGAACGAAATGATACACAATATTCTAAGTATATACAGCTATAGAATGTGAAAGGGTATTTCATGAGAAGATGAATACTGTATTGTTGCTTAAAAGTGAAAAATGCTGTCAAATTAATTCCCAACTGAGTGTAGATGTGTATTTGGTTTTGAAAATTCCACATTAATTTTGGGGGAAATCCAGATCTTCTTACAAAACAGCAGTATAGGCAAAAAATGTGTCCTCTCCTAAGTCTAGGATGTTACGTTAGAGTCGTATGTAAATGAGAGTGAAACTTATTCACAGTTTCTTACCTTATATTCTGAGAGTTCTTTGATCATGAATGGTGATGCCAGCAGTTATGATAATTGGAAAGTATTTTTGACAGCACAGTTTCCATCGAGTGCTCTGCCATTTTCACTAGTTTAGGAGATCTAATAGTAATATGGCTGGGCATGTTAGTACAAAACATGTAAGGTGGTAAACACTACTGTCTGCAATTTTAGTAAGCAGTCAGGAGTTCAGTAGCTCAAACTTAATGAAAGGCATACAGATTTCCATGGTCCCTGCTGCACAAGGGTGGGGTTGAACAGAGCGTTAGGGGTAATGCAAATAGCAATGTTGAAGCATCTTTATCTCAGATTGGAATCCTTACTTCCAATACCTCCACAATTTTGAGTATTCAATTTCCCTGATATTTTTCCAACAGTCCTTTGTAGAATGGATCTTGCAATTCAAACTTGGAGTTTCAGTGTAGTAACCGATTACTGTCATTTGTTACCTGTCAGCACATTGTTATATAAAATTCAGTCAGGGTTTTTGGCATGACATTAAAAACAGCATGTTACACGTAATACCCCTATAAACACTTCCAAGAGTGAGATTTTGATGTGGGGTTTTTTTTGTTTCCGTAGGTGCTTGCTTCTCTTATTATTCGCCTTGCTCTAGCAGAAACATTCTGTCTCAACTGTGGCATATTGGCACTAGATGAGCCTACTACCAATCTCGATCGAGAAAACATAGAGTCTCTTGCACACGCCCTGGTGGAGTAAGTGATCTCTTCTTGTGGAGTTTAAAGATGGGTATTTTTCAACTGTTAAGAGTCTTTGTTGGCATCTGCAAATGCACATACAGAGCAATAGTTTTAGCTTCCCTGGCCTTTATCTGGAAGAAAAAAAGTATTTCTTAAATAATTTGGGTTTTTTAATGTGAGTTAAATGAGCTGCTAATCAGCATTAGATTGCTTGGTAGTTTGTGTCATTCATTATCAGTAGTTAATATTTTTGTGCTGTGTGTTTACAAATTCTATAAAACTGGAATGTGGTTTAGATAAACGTACACTGAATAATCTCTCTTTGTAGGATAATAAAGAGCCGCTCGCAACAGCGTAATTTTCAGCTTCTGGTGATAACTCACGATGAAGATTTTGTTGAACTTCTGGGTCGTTCTGAATATGTGGAAACATTCTATAGGATAAAGAAGAACATTGACCAGTGCTCTGAGATCATGAAATGCAGCGTTAGCTCCTTAGGCTCCTATGTTCATTAGAATATCAAGTAATTGGATATTATAGATTGGCTTAACTGTGAGGACCTGACAGAGATCAAGTGAAGGCACCTGAAAATATTGTTTCTTCATATCATAAACTATTGGAGACGTAACAGTTTTCACTGGAGTCTGAGACCATCAGCATTTTCAGCTTCCTCTTTCTACATCTTGCTGTGCCTAGGTTTAAGAATCACCATGATTTGGAATAATGTTAATGAATACGGCACAGTTAACTTTTCAATGTATTTTACTCTTTAAAAGTGAAAATAAATTTGTGATGTTCTTTGTGTATGTCCTGGCAGGGAGATGCAGTTATGAATTCCTTGGAAAAGCTGTGGCTTGGTTGATAGAACAGGGCTCGCTCTCCATCACTGCATTATGGCAAGTTCAGGATTCGTGTCCCTCGAGTCAAGGCGTGTTCATAGCTATCCACCCAGTCTACCCAGAATTCAGATGATTCATAGAAAACTTGTATTGCTTTCTCTACAGGGTAGCATCACTCCGGCTATTAATCTTCACAAAGTATAACAGCTTTCTTAGAGACAGGACTTCCTTTTCTCTTCCCCATCTTTCCCATCCCTTTGCATGGATGACAGAAGCATAATTTAACTGTATTCTCTTTGCTTAGTGCCATTTCCCTCTCTGCTGCTGTAAGATGATGACTTCTATGAGAGTTATGTTCTATTCTGAGTCTCCATGAGATACAATCAAGTTCTGTGAAAATGATATGGCTTAGTTTAATTTATATGGATGCTGAGCTTCACCTGCACCACTTGGAGTTCTTCCTGAAGCTGTTTTCCTTGGTACAGCACTACCCCATGGACCTGCAGAATGCAGGCCACAGGGAGCCTACCACTCAGAGTGACAACTGAAAGCAGATAGGGATGGCATGCTTCAACATGGAAATCATCACAAGTCCTGAGATTTCAGACAAAGGTTCCTCATCAATGTGCCTCACTGCCTCTGAAGCTATGCAGGCTCTTGGAACGTGTGATTTCTGGGTCTCTTTCTTCATAATCAAGTAAGGGGGCACCTCTTGTACCTTGATCTCTGGGTATTGGGTATAAGTCCAGAAGGAGAAGCTGGATTTGTAATGGTTTAAATCCTTGCAGAGAGGATCAGTTGAAAGTCTTTAGCAGACAACATATGACCAAAGCTCAGTTTCAGAGAAAGAATCTTTAAATCACCATGAAAAAGGAGTTAATCTCAGCGACATCAGGACATTTGTCTCTGGCAAATATGACTATGAGCTTAAGAACATTGCACGCTGCCTTTCTCCTACTTCAGGATGTGGAAATCCTTGCAGGGATGAAGAGTGGTTCCACAAGTGAGTGAGGGTTTGGGTGGGAGCATGGGCAACCGTGGTGGGGCAGGCGTTAAGCACCATGGACAGAGGCAGCCCCAGGGCCATCCATGACTGTGGACTTTGCTGTAGTTCCTTCCCGCCTCTCTCAACCCCTCACATTACGTCAAACCACTGTTGGCACCACCCACTAAAGGGTCTGGACAACATCTGCACTGAAAAAGACAAAACCCAACAGTACCCTGATTCTGGTTCGTCATCCCAACATTCTTCAGCCTTCTGTGTGGGCAGAGATAAGTGGACTTGGCAGCAGATGCCTTAAAAGGTAATGCCAGAAACTGAGCACTTGAACTAAGGATTGTTCCCACCTGAATTTTCTGAAACTGCAAGTCACTAGAGGCAGGGTGGTCCCAGTCATCAGGAAACTGCTCAAAGCTAAGCAAATGAATGGGACTTCCTAGCAATTACACTCTTTCACCAATTCCCTGAAAAAGCGATTACACCACACTGGGGAGAGGGAGGAAAAGGCAAAAGGAAAATGCTGCTAATGTGCATTACGTTTGCAGTTTTAAATAAGAAGCTTCACAGACTCTAGTACTACTTCCTGAAGGGGAATTTTCTTAAAGATATAATCAACAGGAAAAAAAAAAACTATGTTGGGTTTTCAAATTTTCCTGTAATACCTCTTTATTTTAGCATGACACATAAATCCCAGCTCATGAAGAATTGCATTATCTTCAGAAGCAGATCCCCAGCCTTTGTGCTTTTTCTCCCTCTCAGGTTGAAGCTGTCTTTTGCTGTTCCTCAGTAAAGTGGCTTCGGCCCATTTTTGCCAAAGCTCTACTCTGTTCCCCAGCTACAAAGTTTATTTTTGTGCACATTCTGGGGATTAAGCTTTTTGCCAGAACCTGAAAAAATACAGAAAGTGTCATGGGAAACTAACTTTTATGAAGTGCCTGTATTAAAGTGGCAAAAATTAATCCATAGAGTGATTCTTCTCCACGCCTTTCATTTAAATAATCCATAGGCTTCTCTGTAGCTAAAAGCATGGAAAAGAGATTCCAAGGGGCCCATTGTTTTGATACAGACCAGGAAACAAAAAAATGTGCACATGAATCAAGCATAGGAGAAGCTTTGATCACTTTTCATGGTCTTCTGCTGCTCGTGGCACCTCGGCCCCCGCTGCGACTGGCCATGGAGCTGCCTTTGCTGCCGCTGCACCCACAGGAAGCCGGGACTGCTGCTGCTGGGCACAGTCAGCCACCCCCAGCACCATGTCAAGGGGTTCCCTGCTCCGCCACGGCTTCCTGCCTCACCACACGGGTGACGACTGCTGCCATGGAGCTGCTGCCTGTGGTCTCAGCCAGAATGGCTCGGTCAGGCTCAGCATCCCCTCCAGCCCCATCCTGCAGGTGAGGAAGGCAAGAGGAACGCAATGTTGAGGGGAAGGGGTTGTCCCGTTTACTGACATCTGTAATGCTATGCAAAGTTCAATACTGTCCATAGTACAGAACCAAACAGAGAGGTTTTAAGGTAAGTTGGGCACAGATTTATTGGGCAGGTGACAAAGTAGTGCAGAAGCTGTTTGGATTGGCACTGAGGCTGATTTCCAGCGCAGAAGAGCAGCTCCATGGCTCCATATTCCATGCAGTGATGCACACATGCAGCTTGGCAAGGAGGGCAGAGCCACACGCAGACACTCACATATGTCATGAGTTAAGAACCAAAAATGACAACTGAAAATAATTTTAAACAATAATTTTCAATGCTTTTGCTGAACTATCAGTAAGTGTAGCTGCAGCAGGCTCCAGAGCCAAGGCTTGGGCTGTTGCTTGGAGTGGTAATCCCATAGTCACCTGTACAGGCACATGTTAACAGGTCAGCCTGGGAAAGGGTCAGCTGGGAATAAATGTCTTTCCAGTGCAGTGGAGCATGTGGTGATGTTGGATGCATCAGTGCAGTGGAGATGTTGGAACTCAAAGCCTGCACCTGCCAGGCTTCCGGTGCCTGCTGCTCAGGCAAGCGCCTTTCCTCCCACCTCTGTGCCACATCATTTATTTCTTCAGTAGCATGAACTATTTTCAGTTTATCTGCACTTAGTGAGCAAGGTGTCAACTATTTTCACCAGAAGGAAAAAAGGCATTACAGGCAACTCTGCTTGAACAGTTTCTAAGTGGGATTTACAGTAGCAGTGGAAAACCAGTACTTCGAAGTGCTGCTGCTTCTGTCGCTGTTATTTACACAGTACAATACTGTGCAGTCTGCTTAGAGACTGCTACAAAGACAGATGCTTGGCCCAAAGTACTTTGGGTGTTTGAAACTTCAGAGAAAATGATTTTTTTTTAAAAAAAGATATTTCATTTCTAATTTGCCCCCCAAACTGCTTTCTGACCTGCCTGAAGTACTAAAGTGGCTTAGAAAGCACATCACTTGCTATTTCCATGAAGTTTCTAAATGGGGAGGTCCAGTTTTCCTCCTGCATACTGTGTTTTAAGCAAAAAACTTTTGCATGCCCTAAATATTAAAAATAAAAAAAACCCAGATGTTATTATCTACAAATAAATACCACAAACCAAACCAATAAATAGAGATTATGCTTTCAAAAGCTTAGTCATTTAATATCTCCTTGCAACTTTGTTAGCATTTAAATGTCACACCAAATATCATTTCTAATCTCTTTCAGGATGACAATTTGTTTACAACCCCACCAGGGCGAGCTGCCAGGCGCCAGCGCTTATTCTCTGCTTGCTGCAAGAATCCGCCTTTGGGAAATATGATGCAATTTGCAAATTCTCCTTCATCCGGCTTCATCCTACTCCATGTAATTTGATTTATGCAGAAAAAAAAGAAATTGCTGCTGCTGCCATGCCTCTGCCTCCAGCTGCACCGGCCAAAGGCTCCAGGCCAAGCTGCGGAACCGTCCCAGCATAAGCTCTGAACTGCTCACAGTTTGTAAACTCAGCCACTGATTCAAGAGATATTACATGTGCTGATGCTAGACTTTACATGGTGACCCAGATTTGGGTTGGTTTTTTTCATGTTATAGACTGTTTTATTGAACTTCTCCACCATCTTCTGTAAGGAAGGAACAGCAAACGCAAGCAAACGGCTTGGGAAAAAATGTGGTGAGTCTTGATGAGGATTTCATAAAAGGCAAAGCTGTAATAGTGTTGGACACAAGAAATGGTTGGTAGGGTTGTCTGAAATCAGGCCCTTGAAAATGATGAAAGAGACCTGAAATTGTTTATATCCCCTCAATTAAAACATCTGCTGGAGTTTTAGGCCCCTCACTACAAGAAAGACATTGAAGGGCTGGAGCGCGACCAGAGAAGGGGAATGAAACTGGTGAAGGGGCTGGAGAACAAGTCCCTGCGTGGGGCTGAGGGAACTGGGGCTTGTTTAACCTTAGAGGAGGCTGAGGGGAGACCTCATCACTGTCTACAACTGCCTGAAGAGAGGTTGTAGTGAGAGGAGAGTTGATCTCTTCTCTCAAGTGACAGGTGACCGGACAAGAGGAAATGGCCACAAGTTGTGCCAGGGGAGGTTCAGATTAGACATCAGGAAAAATTTCTTCACTGAAAGGGTGGTCAGGCACTGGCAGAGGCTGCCCAGGGAGATGGTTGAGTTCTCATCCCTGGAGGGGTTTAAAAGACAGGTAGATGAGTTTCTCAGGAATCTGGTTTAGTAGTGGACAGGTATGGGTTGGACTCGATGATCTCAAAGGTCTTTCCAGCCAAGTGATTCTATGATCCTACCTTACCAGTGTCTTAATTGCATGGTCCCGTCCTGTCCCTCCACAAAAGCTGTGGCTCGGTGCAGCTGGGCCAAGGAATCACTCAGCCAAAGGGATGAAGGTACAAATTCAGCCACAAATTCAGCTAAAATTATGGGCCATAGCTCCCTCATTTCCCACAGAGCCAGGAAAGTGGAGAGGGCACTGCCACAAGGAGCTACAGCCCCTGTAAATTTGACTTTCCCATTTGTCATACCTGTTCCTTTCCATGGATTTCCATTGATTCCATCCCTGTCCACTGTGGCCATCCCATGCCAGTGGTAGCTGTGGCTCCAGCCTATCAGCTGCTCTTGTGTGTGATGGCTGTGAGCAGCGAACCTTGTCTTTGAGGATGAAACAAGATAGAATAACTATGGCTTTGGACACAGAACAAAGCAAAGTTTCTGGTTTTGATCGCACTGAGGGTCTCTTCAGTTGGTTCCTCTGATTTCTAGTGTCACCATCCAGAGATGCGATAATAGAAAGATCCAGCCAGCTCCAGCCCAGTGGGTGCCTTTGCCCCCTGAGGGCAAAGGTGAGCCCAATGGAGAAAAGAGCAACACCCAAATTAATGACTTGGATCATTTTCCTGAACCGGTTGGGGGCCAACCTGGGGGTGGCTTAACTTAGGCCATGAAGAACATGGGGTGCAAGTGCAGGTCAGCTGTGCCCTGTCCTCCCCCCAGCTGCTGTATCTCAAGGACCCGCCTTTGTTTGCTGGAGGCAAAACCAACTCTCTCATGATGAGAAGACCCAGTTCAGCCTAGGTTCACATGCTTGGGGTCCTGTGTCACCCCCATCTGGCAATAGTGTGCTGGGAGATGTGGTGTCCCAGCCCCACATGTCCCCTCCCTTAGGGAAGAGCAGCTTGCGCAGCAGCGCCCGTCTCAGAGCCAGCACTGGGGGTGATGAACAGGCAGACATTTCTCTTCTGGTTTCACAGCCACTGCTGGGTTTAATGCTCAGAGCAGCTGAAGACAGTGTCAAAAAGCTCCCACCAGGCCAATGACGCTCCCAAAGGGCTGCAATCCCTTCTCCCACACCACTTCTTGCCCAAACCCCTATTGATGCTGTTTCTCAGAATTGTGCTCTGCTTTCTAGCTATCATTTTCCACCCACATGAGCCAAATCGATACATGTCAGCTTTTCCCATCATCAGGTTTACATTACCTTATCAATAGCTTGGGCGACTGATGTTATCTGCCTTTGGGGGTGGTGACACGCCCTCTGCACGGGGTTTGCGGATGCAGGGTGTTCCGAGCCAAGAGGCTCCCACCCCCCTCAGCCTTGCCATGGCCCCGGCACCACCGCCCCGCTGCCGGACACCGGGACATGGAGTGGGACTACAGATGTCTTCCCTGTGGCCACGGTGCATCCCGCTCCAGCAGCTTGGCTCAGGGGGCCCTGGGACACTGGCTTTGGGACAGACAGACAGACACGCACTGTACTGCGCTGCCCTGGCTGCACACCAGCTCCTGCACCTTCCTCCCAATGCCTGTGATGGGAAACCTCTCAGCTCCCATCTGGCTCTGACACAGATTTTTGATTTTGTAAGAAATTCGATGATTGGAAATTATCACTAAAGTTTTTATAGGAAAATCAGTTTTTTAGACTGATGCAGCCCAGCCCTGCCATTGAAACATTAGAGCTCCCATAAGGAGAAAAAAAAAACAGTGAAATGGGAAGAGGTGGGTTTGAAATGTGAAGTTCAGGGCTTCCTCAGGCTGTGCAATACCTTGACTTGACTGAAAAAAAAAAAAAGAAATGGTTAAAGTTTAAATGTTTCTACTTTTTTTTTAAAAAAAATGAATTTAACAATTTACAAATATTTGCAAGCCTTCTACCAGGTACCAGGTGAATGCCGGGGCTCCCCTGGATGTTGGGTTACATTTTGGGGTTGTCCTACGCAGGTTTAGGAGTTGGACTTGATGATCCTTGTGGGCCCTTCCCAACTCAGGTCATTCTGTGACTCAATGTGATTCTGGGTTTGCTTGGGGCAGTGGCACCGCGGGGCTGCCCGACGGCATGAGGTGTTGCCATGAGCAGAGCCACAAGGCACTGCTGGCACCAGCCCTTGGAGAAAGGCATTTAAGAACTTGGGTAGAAATGAGCCACTTTGGCAAGTGAGATATTTTCCCTACAGATTTCCTACTAAGAGCACAGCTCAGCCATGGTGAGGAACGATTGTGCATTTGTCTGCTCTTCTGCTCAAGGATGCAGTGGTTTGAGGTCCTCAATTACTGTTGGTTTTCTGATGTCATGTGGGACAACACAGGATGGTGGGATGGCATGCGATGATGGATGGCAAGGGATTGGTGTATGATGGCAGGGGATGATGTGGGATGGCATGGGATGATGTGGGATGGCAGGGGATGGTGTGGGATGGCAGGGGATGGTGTGGGATGGCGTGGGACACTGTGGGATGTCATGGGATAGCACGGGATGACGCGGGATTGTGTGGGATAGCAGGGGATGGTATGGGATGGTGTGAGACACTGTGGCTCACAGGCACAGCACTGCGTGGGGCTGAAAGGCACGGTGCCAAACCAGGCACTGTGGGAGCCATCCCTGCAGGATGGGATACGTGCTACAGAGCTGAGCAAGTCCTAGTTAACACCCACACACCAGAAACCCCCCTCAGCCACTTCTTCCTTTACATGCAAGAGCATTTTTTTTGTTTCTTTGCAGATGTTAAGCATCTTGATAAAAGATTTGAGGTTTTCATTTCTTTCAAATCTGACTTTGGTGACTGGAGCTTGCCAGAGTTCTTGCCATTATGGCCAAATGACGTGAATTTATTTCTGACACCCAGTTCAGCTGTTCCTCTCCAGCACAGCCACACGTCAACTCCTTCTCCAAACCACTGTCATCACTCATAATGCCCTTTTCCACCAGCAATGGCTGAGCTACAGGGCACTGTGGTCCCAGCATGTCCCCAGGGCCACCACTGGAAAGAAGGGGCCATATGGGAGGAGAGGTCCTCCACGTCAATGGCAAAAATAATAAGGGTTTGGGATGCCCTGGAAAGCAGCACCAGGCACCGGGGTATTCCCACCTGCATCCCATGAGGGTGACATCCCTGGGAAAGTGGGTGCTGAGCTGGCTGCGCTGGGTTTGCACATTCAAATACAAAAGCAATTACCTGCTCTTGTGTTGGTTCTACTCCTGGATTTCTGACCTGAGCATGACACCGATCAGCGCCCTGTGGCCACAGCACCCCAGCACAAACCCACCTGGATGGCAGGGCCGGTCTGGCTCCTGGCACACCACCAGGAGACACCTCCAAATTCAACCAGACACTCGCTGGGGTTGCATTGTCTCCCGTAAGACAGGGATGTCCGGAGCAGGAGCCAGCAGTCGTCCAGTCATGTGCATCCCAGAACCACTCCTGCTGTGTAACTCTTCATCTTTTCCATTGTGGAGACAAGGAAATCTCCAGGAGACACTTCCCTGCACATAAGATCATGGCTTGACTTTACTCAAGTCTTGTGATGAGCTTGGTTAGGCCGTGCACACGTTCATGGTTTTCCACACACAGCACGCTGCAAACACGCTCGATAGTAAATAGATCCTCAAACATCAAAGAGAAATTCTCAGCTTTGCATCCCAGTATCTCCTCATCTATCAATTAGGTGATTAAAATCTGCACAGTAGCTGAATAGCAGATAACACTGGTTAAGGGCAAAAAGTCTTTGCTGTCATTACGTAATGCCCTTCTTTGGGGCAAGTGGCACTTCCCACCGCCTCGCCTGATCAGCACAGGAAGACACCTATATTTGGTAGTCAATGGAGCCGCCGGTCCTTCTTTGCACTATAAAAATGGTGCCCTGGCAAGCAGTGAGGCACAGAGGCCCTGGCCAGACAGCCCAAACAGCACAGGACGCGCTCGGACGGCAGCAACAAGATGCTCCACTCACTGAAGGCTGCGTTTGCTCTCCTCTCCCTGCTGGAGCTCGTTTCTTCCAGACCACCAGCGACTGCCTCTCCCAAAGTAAAGCTGTCAGAGATCACCAACCACATCCAACAGCTCAACTCTGGAGTGCAGGTAAATGCCACGACACCACTGGGATATTTTATTATTTTTTTTTGCTTACAGACCAGAGGGACATTATTGATGATGATGATGATGTTCCTCGGTGTTTCGGGTACCCCAGTTGTTTCAGCATAGTCTTTGGGTGCTCAGCACTTGACTTGGTGGTACAAGATGCTCCCTGGGTGAAATTTCCACATGACATTGGTCTGAGGAACAAGGCAACCTCCTTACAAAGCAGGCAGAGCTATGTCAGGGTCACCAGGGCAGCTTGGTGATGAGGACACAGTGGCCCAGCACTGTGTGAGCTGTGGGGAGTCCCTGCTCTGTGTTGATCCATAGGACCTACTGAGCACCCAGCATCCTGTCCTAACCAAACAATTGCTTGTGAGTGCTGTGCAAACCTGTGTCTTGTCTTCCCATGAGCCTGTTTTGAAGCAGTTTGCTGGAACACAGATCTTGGTGGTGCCTGAGAGGGACAGGGAAACAGTGCCCAGTTGCGGAGGAGAGCACAGCTGGTGGCTCCTTTGGGACAGAATGACAATCTTGTAATGATGGTCTCATAATGACAGCTCTCCCTTGTGTCTCCTCTCCAGGTCCCTTGCAATGACACCCGAGTGGCACAGGTCTCCTTCACGGATCGAAAGGTAAGAGATGGTGGAGGGACAGGCAGAAGAGGAGGCATTTATAATAAACAGAGGCACAGCCAGTGCCCTCCTCGCCGTGGTGCACAGCCCACATAGCAGAGGTGCATTATTAGTCACCGAGCAAGAGCTGCTCAGTGCCAGTCACTGGGGACGAGTGTGCCGCTCGATGCCGGCTGCGCCCAAGGAGCTGCCTCCAGCCGCCACCTCTGCCTCCACTTACACCAGGAATGTGGCTCTACTATTGTTTTCTCCCTGTGTTCACCAGCTGTTGGAGCAGGAGCTGCTGTGCCAGGCTGCCACAGCGCTCACCAAAGTCACCAGGTGCAAGAAAGACTACGAGCCGCTCATCATCAACCTGCGCAGCCTGCAGGGCGAGAAGGTAAGCAGGAGCTGCAGCCACCCAGCCCCTGAGCACGGGCCCCACTCGTGCCCACAGGACTGATCAAACCTGCATTTGTTACCCTGCGCGGGGCCGGAGCTGGGCATGGCAGACCTGGGCACTGCCCAGGATAGTTTGTGTCTGTGGGAAGAGGCTGAGCACCTCGGTCACCCTGGGCCAGGGAAGACTGGGGCCACATCACTGGGCATGGGGTCAGGTGCTTGTTCTGAGCAGAGGGCAAATTCCCAGCCTCCTGGGGCAGCATCCTCACAGCTCTGCCTTTTTTGCTATTATTTCATATCCGTATATATGGAAAGGAGATACATTTATATATGGAGACAGAGGCGATGTAAACAAGCCATCTGCTTGGACTGGCAGCTAAATCCAGCTGTCAGCTCTAACATATTTACACTTTTCCTTCCCCAGAACTGCTCCCTGAGCAATGAAAATGAGATCTACCTGCGCAACTTCTTGCCAGAGCTGGGGAACTTCACCCAGGGGATGTACAGGCGCCTGGGCAGGTTGGCTGCATAGTGAGAGGTTGGCCGGCGAGAGCGGCCGCTGCCCGCCCCGAGCCCAGGGATGCTCCTGCTGGTAGCTCTTAATATAGGTTTTACAGGGGGTTTTCCTCCTCTCTGCATGCACTTCCTCAGCTCTGCCCCCGCCCTCCTAAACCCAAAGCAACCCTAACAGCAAGTCCGAGCAGTGTGCCGGGCACCTGGGATAGCTCAGCCACGATGGGAAATGTCCCCTTCCCAGAAGGATCCTGGCATCTCCCAAGCTTTCTGTCCAAGTGCCGTGCATTAGACATTACTCAGCCTCTGCAAGAGAGGTCTTGTCTGCATGAGGTTGCTCTCAGTGCTCCTTCGCAGCCCTGCGGCTCTCCCAGCCAGCACGAGGTGGGATGTGATGCCCTCCCTGGGCTGGACGCGGTCCCTTAGGAGGGATGTGTCCTCCTGGGTTGGATGCATTCCCACAGGAGGTCTGTGACCTCCCGGGAAGCTGCAGGAAGGTTTGCCCAGCCAGGAGAAGCAGGACATCATGCCGGGACAGGGCAGCCAAGGATACTGAGCTTTTAATGCATTCACCTCCTCTTGCAGCGCCTACCAAAACCAAAACCAAATTATCTGCTTCCTGTTCCTCTTAATGAAGGGAGGCTTCTTCATAATCGACTTCTCTTCCTAAAGAGATCAAAATCTAGGCTGAAATGATGCATTTTTCACTAACGTGTTACTCCAGCAGCTCAGGGGATGCTACTGGTGGATGGGAGCAGAGCTGGGGAAGTGCAGCATCCGAGAGAGAGAGGGGGAAGGGGCTGCCTTGCTGCCAGTCAGAACTGTTAATGTAACCTTGAACGTGTCTTTTGGATTGCCAATGGGCTGTTAAGTTATTAATAGGGAAGACCAGGAGTCTGTAGGATAACCTTGGATCTAATGGGTGCTCCTGGGCATCACACTTCCAGCGTTTATTTATTATTATATATTATTTAAATAACTTATTTTTATACTGCATAATCTAAACATTCCAGACCAAAAAGTCCTGGCTGCTGAAAGCTTTTCTTCACTTGGGACCTAAAAATGAAAAGAGATTATTCAGGTGTTTTATTTTTAACTTATAGAAGAGTAGTTCTGTGGAATACAGTTGTATTTAAAATACTGCTACCTCATTCTTAAAGAACTATTCTTGCCTTTCCATGATAACAAATGAACGTGTGCTGATTTGTAATTTATTTTTCTTCCCTCTATTTAAAGTATTTGTATTACAACAGAGTTAATATATTTGAATTGCTGTGTATTTGGGTATCTTCATTTTAATTTTTGTTTCATTTCAACTGTGCACTGATGTTTTTGAAGTGTCTCAGGGCTTAAGCAATAAACTACTGAACAATGAGTTCTTGGTGCCAATGGTTTGTGCTGTCATTTCCCCTCTTCTCACCTTCAGCAGTGAATGAAGAGCAGTGGGGGTGCTGCCCCCTTGGTCAGCCAGCACGGGCAGTGGGGTGGGGAGGGCTGGTGTTTTTGGGGCAATACACAGCAAATCCACCCAGTGGGTTTTCAAGGAAGCAAAAGGCACAGATGAACCCACCTGGCTTGCAGTGCAGGAAAAAGATGGGCTGAAGGGAAGGGCTGGAGGAGCTGGGACAAAGGTCCTGTTTGGGAAGAGGGGTTTGTGTGAGAGGCTGTGATGAACTGGAGGGGTGTTGGGGAGCAGCCCATGGTCTGGGGGGGTCACAGGGCTGAAATGGGAACCAATGGGCAGCAAAGTGGTGCTCCATGCTGGGGAATAGAGGTTTGGCTAACAGGAAAGGGAAGGGATGGGATCATGGGATGAACACCTGTGTGGGAGTCAACAGTGGCAGGTACAGGAAATCGGTGGGCAAATGGGCTCTTGGATATTGCTATAAACGCAGGGAATTGCATTAAGTGCAGGGAATTGCCATAAATACATGTGATGGGGCATTACCTGCAGCCTTTGGGTTTGCTCTGGATAAACACAGCATTATCAGCATCAGCACAGCCATGGCAGGCAAGAGAAATGCCTGAAAACTGCAGAACATCCCTGTCACCGCCAGCTGAAATTCCCCCCCCAGGCAGCGCGTTCGGCCCAGACAAACCTTCGTGGTGCTTCCTCTGCGTCTGTCCTGGGGAGAATGGCAGTGGAGAAAAAAACAAAGACCCATTTCTGAACCAAGAACCTTCCTTTGGTAGGGAAAAGGGCAGCAGGTTCATTCCTCCCCCACACCCCTTCCCCGATGGCTGCAACAAAGGCACAGTGGGGCTCTAGAAACGACCCTCCTGACCCGCACGGGCAAGGATGGGGACTGTGGCTGGGACCAGAGCCATCCCTCCAGTGAGTGATGGGTCCATCACTGCCATCAGCCACATCCCACCTTCACAAAAGAACATGGGAATATTCTCTTCACTGGTGACTTTCCCATTGCACAGTGATGTGGTTTTCCACCATGATTCAGCACAAGTAGCTCAAAGGTTACATTTTTCTGTTAATTTAGCGTTTTTCTGTTCATTTACTTCAGCTTCAGAGCTTTCTACCACAATCACTGGGCAAACCACTGTGTCTGCAGGATGGGACCACCACCTCCATCTCCTGCTCCAGCATCACTTTTAGGCAGGGAGCCTCCCACCAGCACCACCCATCCCATCCCATCAGGGTGGCTCTGGCCATCCCAGAGAGGAGCCCGGCCCCACGGCCCCCACCTGCAGAGGCCACCAGTGCCACCACACAGCCCCCCGTGCCCCCTTATCTGCTCTGCATCGAGGAAACGGCGCAGCGCTCCGCTGGCAAATCCCTCGCAAAGGTTTCTCTGAGTCAGTCGCACCAACTTCATCCGGGGCATTTTGTAATCAGACAAACAAAATTACTCTCAGTCTGGCTGCTCCTGGATTAATTGAGCGCTCGCAAACTCTTATCAAGCATCTGATGGCAAGTTGCTGTTTGAGTGAGAAAAATACCTATTAGTTATTACAAAACTCCAAACTTTCCCAGCTCAGCGAGTTTCTCAGCGCGATTTCCTGCGGCAGCGCTGGTCGGTGCTGCCAGCAGAGCCCATGGCCTGAACTTTGCTCAAGTTTTCCCTATGGCCTGAACCCCTCTCTGGCTTTTCCCCACATGGGGTGGACAGGCCAGGGCAGCCTCCAGCTTGCTGAGATGCCGGGAGCTGGAGCAGAGGCACAAAACTGCACTCTCCCACGGGAGGGCCAGCGCTCGACATCGCAGAAGCACTCGGCGCGGGCTCCTTGTCCCTCACCCACATCCTCACAGGGTGTCAGGGCAGGGCCACAATGTTTTGGGGTCCCATTTGGCCAAGACAGCCCCAAGGCCTCCATAACTCCCCCAGTCCCAAGATGCAGTGATCCCACTCTTACCCGGGAGGTTTTTGGCCCCATGCAGGGCTCTGCCGTGCTTTCTGTTTCTCCCTGGTGCAGGATAAGATAACCATAGGCAGACCACAGTGTGCAGATGGAGGGTGCTTTGCATGATTTGGAGATATTCAAATGAAATGCCAGCCGGGTGATGGAAGAGCTCAGGGCATGTAGAGGAAAAAAAAGCACAGCTCTGTTATCTGAGTGCGGCCAGAGCCGGGCTCCCCAGTTCAGCCCCTTTCACCTGGCGGCGCAGAGAAAGTCACGGGATACGGAGAAACGAAGAATCCCCAAGCTGGGCAGTTTAGAAACTTCTCTTTGTACATGACCTGACTCCACCACCGTTATCTTTCGGTGGAAATTTCCTAAGTTCAAACGTAATGCAAGATCAGAAGAAAATCTTGACTTTTACAAAAGACCTGTTGTCCTAATTGGATGGGAGCAACTTTGGAAAGTGCAGATAAGGGAAAAATAAGTTTTTCCTACAGGTTCAGCAATTTCACAGCCATAAATTGAGATGTTTCTTCCAGAAAAGCACACATACACATATAGATCACCAAAATATCCCCAAACTGCGAGCTGAGGGGGTTCAGTGCCAGCAGGCCATGAGCATGCTGGTCCCGGTGCTGCTCACCTTCCTGGCACTGTCAGCCTGCCAGGGCCACACGGCTGCTGTGCTGCCAACCTCCACCCTTCTGAAGGAGAGCATCATGCGGCTGAACAAGCTCCTGGAGACCGAGGTAGGGCTCGTGCGCGTGGCTCAGCCTTCACCCGCTGATGGGAGGGACCGGTTGTTTCGTTGGGCTCGGCGAGAGCAATGCTGAGTCAAAGAAAGGTGCTGAGGGTGCAGCACGGCTCACAGTGGTCCAAGGGAACGAGAGCGGGTGGGAGGACGGACAGACAGACGTGTGTCTGTGTGCACGTGTCCCAATGGATCCACGTTAGCAGTCTCTCGAGCCTGATCGCTCCTCTCCTTTCTGTCTTGCTACAGGTTTCCTGTGATAATATGAATGTGGCAAATATCTTTGCAGGTGATAAGGTAAGAGAGAAAGAATTAACTCATGCTTGTTTGAAAACAATCCTACGGCCACAATGAGTGTTGGGAGAGGACTGGAGGGGAGCATGGGACAGCTGGGAGAGAGATGGGAAGCCCTGGGAGTTCTGCCCATCCTGGTGTGGCACTGTGCAGGAGCCAGGAGCCCATCCTGAGCCCCAAGCAGTGATGCTGGGCTGCCAGGCTGGTACCCAGCATGGGTGCCCTCACCTTCCCACATCTGGCTCCATCTCCAGCCAAAGCAGCACCGGCTGCTCCTCCCACCCTGGAGGTGAGGGGACAGCAGGAATGGGCTGCACAGGGCTGAGCAGTGTATGGGGTTTACAAGCTTTTCAGAAAGGAAGAGAGGAACCTCTTCCCTTGCCCTGGAGCTGTGTGTCACCTTTTCACGGACACCCACACGCCCCTATCGCACAGCATCTCGAGCTCTGGTTAGACATGCTATCCCTCTTTAGTCCCTCATCTGGGGGAAGGCTCTTGTTAGCAGAAGATTTAATAGCAGATAATAAAGCCTATTTCTGCTCTGAAAATTGCTGCCTAAGCCAAGCTCCCCGGCACCAGAGTTCCTGTTTTCACAGAAAGCCGATGCCCTCACCTTGCGCTGCAGGGGTTGGGGGGAGCCAAGGGGCACAGCACCCTCCCAGCAGGTCCCCTGCCACAGGGACCAGTCCTGGGGACATAAGAGGTGCCTGGGACACTGTACCCCCAAATGCCCACAGACCCAGCCGTGCCCACGGGGATGGGCCAGTGACTTGTTTGGTGGTGCCATTTGGGTGAGAGCTGAGGAGTTCTGAGCCTGCAGAGCTCTCGGCGCCCGTCCCGCGCTGCTGCAGCGAGGTGAGGTGGGAACATCCTGCAGGGAAGAGAGCTGAAGTTTCCTTATTGCTGCCAGCACGTGGCTTATCAGCTCCTCATCCTCACATGTTACTGCTACAAGGCTTGAGCTACTGAACACACCTGATGAAGGCAACCAGGGCTTTGGTTATTCCCATAGAAAAGAGGTTATCCCCTCTGCTTACCCAAACCACTCCATTCCCACAGAACCCACAGGGAGAAGGACACAGGGTCTCATACACATTGGTGCTCACTGCCAGGGATGGGAACAGAACAGATGTGTGTGTGCACGTGCCTGGGAAGCTTCAGGGGAGGCTTTGGCATCTCAAGCTGCACTAAGCACTTGCCTTTTAGACCAGAAGCATTTTATTGCATAGAATCATGGAATGGTTTGGGTTGGAAGGGATCTTAAAACTCCACCACCCTGCCATGGGCAGTGACACCTCCCACTGGATCAGAGGACTCCAAGCCCCATCTAACCTGGCCTTGAACACCTCCAGGGATGGGGCAGCCACCACTGCTCTGGGCAGCCTCCCAGTACTGCTTTAATGCTGTTAACAAAGTTGGGACTGCACAAAAAGGTTTCTAAAACAGGCACCTGCATCTTTTTCCAGAACAATGATGATATGGAGATCTTATGCCAAGCCACCACAGTTGCTCAGGAGCACCAGAGCTGCCACGTGCACCTGAAGGCCCTTCATCTCAACCTGCTCAGGCTGGTCCAAAGGAAGAGCACAGCCCACAAGGTAAAGCAAGGCTCCCCCCTCACTGCCCGCAAGCTGCACCGCAGCCGCCAGCCCTCAAGGCACAATTTCTGATTTCACCCAGTTCCCTCCCACCCCACCAGCAGCAGAACCAGATCCCTCCCCCAGCACACATCCTAACGGTCTCTTTTCCTGTTTCAGGGCCCCTGTCCCGTGGCAGCTGGCAACACTACCTCCCTGAATAACTTCCTAGCAGACCTACACAGGCTGCTCCAGCGATTAGTAAAGGACTCGCAGAGTTCAAAGTGAGAAAACAGAGCCTGTTTTTTTTTTTTTTGTTTTTAAGCTATAATGATACTGTATTTTTTCAAAGATTATTTATAATAATTCTTTAAATAAAGGTATTTTTGGACTAAACTTGGTGTCACAGCAGATGTTTCTTGGCCAAAAACTGGAGAGTGCAGGGGACCACGGCTGGGACACAGACCCAAGGGGGTCTGTGCAACAGGGACCAAGCTGATGGCAACAGAGGGGAACTGCAGGGCTGGGAAGAAAGGATGGGTATTTTCTATCCATGTTGTTGGAAAGGGGCAAGTTTGTGCCTGGGTTGGAAACCAGAGGGCACAGAGAGGTTGTGCTGACTCCAGAGAGCTGAGCAGTGGCAGGTTCCAAGATAGGACTCATGGTTTTAAACTATGGCATCAGAACGAAGTTTTGGTACTTTGCCATATAATTAGCAAGAAAGATGTAGGGCTGACATTCAGCATCAAGGCTGGATGAGGCTCCAAGCAACCTGATCAAGTTGAAGATGTCACTGTTCCTGCAGGGGGGTTGGACTGGGTGACCTTCATGTTCCCTTCCAACCCAAACCATTACATGATTCTACAATGAAAAGCCCATTGGCAAAGGGTGGAGCTGGCAAGAGTTGCCAGAACACAGAATTTGTCCTGCTATGGGATTAAAGCTTGTACTAAACAAAAGGTAAGCAGGTCCAAGCAGAGGAAAAAGCCCAAGAGAAGCCAGAGGGGGGAAGCGAGGCCACAAACAGGGCCTGCTTCTGAAAGGCAAGAACATGGAAGTGTGTGCAGGAGCCAGAGAGGGAAGTGGCAGTGCCATGGTTCTACCCCTCACTCTATAGCCTGGCACAGCCAGGAGTAAAGAGGTCCAGCAGCACCAGCCCTGAAAGCAGCCACAGGGAGCAGAACTTCACCCTGAAGGGATGGTTCCAGCCTCTGGCAGAGCTGGGTGGTGGTTCAAGTCTTTCTCTAGCAGCAGGAGACTGGAGTCTTGCAGGTACTTAGGTGCTTTGCAGCTGACTTTGGCATCACGTGGGAGAAAGTTCTGCAAAGTCCCAGGACTGCGCAGGGTTTGGTTCGTGCATCAGCTGAGTCAGTACTCAGGAGAGCTGCAAAGTTAGCAGACCACAAAAAAACCTGTCACCTGCTGCATGAACAGGCTGAGATGCCTTCCAGAGGAAGAAATGTACTGCAGACAAATACAGGTTATGCAAAGGAAACAGAGTTAAACATTTCCAGTTACTGCAGGTAAATTCACACCAAACGCACACACATAGGATGCAACAGGCTCACCATGTAGCACAGGGACACTAATCCCAGAACAGTGTGGAAAGCCCTCTCCACCATCTGCACCACACCTCCTCAAGAGGCAGAGTACACCTCAGCAGGCAAGCAGCTCCTCTTGCAGTGCTTTGGCTCAGCTGGGCTCTCCTCGCCAAGGGCAGCTCAGGAAACCCCAGCAGAGGATGGGCTTGAACAAAGGGCTCCTTGAGGCACAGCAGGATTGAGGTAGGAGCTTGCTGGCCTCATCCACTCATCTTCTCCAGAGACAGAGTGTACTCTTCTTCTGCCCTCTCTACCTCCACAGGAGGTTGCTGCCCACTACCCTGAGCTTGGCAGTGGGGCTCCCCAAGCACCCCAAACTCACTTCTCCAGTGGGCACTGCATATCACAGAGCTACACAGACAATTTCAGCTGCCCCTCCTGGCTCAGCTGAGTTTGGAAGATGCTGTATGTGTAAAGTCACTTGAAAAACATGCAGAGGTGGAACTAGGAATCAAGGTTTTTATTTCATGGTATGAACATGCTCCCGGGACACAATACTGATATATACAGTGTAATGAATAACATTTAATCCATAAAACAAAGAATAACCAGAAATAAAAAGAGTTAGAAAACCAATAAATAGGAAGACAAGTTATACAGGCAGACAAGCAGTTTCTCCCACGTACAGGACTGGCGAAGCAGAACTGCTGAGAAAGGTGAAAGCTGGACATGTGCAGACAGTGTAGTCAGTGAAAGGCACTAAGGACCATTTTCCCCTCCTCTTCAAGAAAGGATCAGGAACAAGTTAAATATGAAATAATTTACACAACATTAAACAACAAAGCGCCAAAAACCTCGCTGTTCTGGCCAATGGTCTGGAATGAGGGGAATCTCCTGGGCACAAGCTGAGCACACGCTATGCACTGTGGTAACATGGCTTTTGGTAAATACTGTAATGCACATACTGGGATGAGAGTGGCTGTATTAAGCTCTTAGAAAGAACACAAAACCAAACCTCACCCTCATTAAAACATGTTTTGGACCCATCAGACATTCAGAGATTGTCCACGGCTACAAGAGGGGGCCCATATGGTAAAACCTGCAAGCCAGGCTCCCTCGTTCTAAAGGAAAGCTCCCAGAACTTCAGCACCTCACACCAGTTAAAAGCTAAGCCAAGCTGATGGAACATCATGGCCACAAGAGTGTTACACTTAAAGTCCTCTTTGTCAGAGCAGATCATTTGTTCACCAAGCCCCTGTAACAGGAGATTACAACCAGTTTATCCAATCTGCCAGTTAAAGGTGTGCAAGCAGTTATTTATTATGTATATCCTCTGCCCAAAGGCTCACTTAAATACATAGAGTACTATTTCTCTTCAGCAGCAGGACTGTAACATCAGCTAAATCAAAGCATGTGCCTTTATAGCTACGTTTTCAATGTTTTAAATGCAGTGTCATGGTTCACAGTGGGATCTTTGTGCCACTGATGTCTGTCAGGTAAAAGACACTTCCATAGCGTTTTTGAAAGCACAGTACAGGAGAAATTCCTTAAAAACAGACAGTTCAACAAACCTTAGCACAAGGAGACATAACATGAAGGGAAATACAACAGTCATCCCTGGTTCTCAGAACGAGCACAGGCCAGAACTGCTCTCCTGTCTGCCTGGACAGGGGCCTAAGACACAACAGCACTGATGCCATTTCCACTCAGTCTTGTTTGGTGAGACGTATGTAACGTGAGATAACCCAACTCTATCCAAACACATTCAAAGCAAGGTCAGCTCTTCAAGAGCAAAACCAACTACAGCTTAGATCAGACAAGAATTCCACATATTTACCTCTGTAAAGGCTAGGCTAGAGAAAAGAAACACCAGTGTTTGTATCTTGTATGAACTTAGGTGACACTCCCTCCTCCCCCAGAAACAGAGGGCAGTGTGCTCCTCTGCTAGGGCATGAGACTGAAAACACATTTAGAAAACCAGGGAAAACCTCAGAACTCATTTAGAATAGCACTCAATATATCTCCAGAGGAAAACATGCCCTTACAAGACCAGTTTTAACTATCACAGATCCTGTAACAGCCCTGTTAGAGCCACAAGGTACATCCAGTTAAGCATCACAACAGTAAGAAAGGGAAATCAGCTTCCAGCTACTCTGAGTACTTCTAAAGAACCTGGTCATAGCAAACATGGCTACTAGCAAGAACACAGGACACCTAAGGAGCTCTCTTCTGTCCAGACTATTTCTCCAATCAGTACTCACAGTTTTTTAAACCTCTAGGTAACACCAAGATCTCACAGAAGTTACAGCCCATTACCACATGCCCTGGCACAGAAGCTGTTCAGATGCCCTCAGCTGATGGGCTCCAGCAGAGACATAAAGCACACACAGTCCAAAGGAGATACATCTTCTGTGACACAAAAGCAATGTATTAAAGTGATATGTGTCTATTAGCAGCATAAACATCAAAGAAAAAGAGCAGCCACCACAAATCAATGGTTCATATCAGAGACCAGAATTCTCTTCCCCTTGGAGCACAGTCAAACCCAAGATGATACAGCCTGCACAGGAACACGAACAGCATCAGCTATTTCAGGGGATGTCACCATTCTGGGAAAGCTGGGCAATTTGTGCTTGTTTTAGTATGGGAGAGTCAGTTCCCCTCAGCTTAGAGCACTGGTCCAGTGCCCTCATGGCCAGGGATGGGGAAATAGAGCCATAAAACCCACAGTCCCAAGGCTGGAGCAGAGTCCTAGGACTACAACATTCCCCTCAAATAATCTCTGCTCTTCAGATTACAAAACAATTCACATATTTAAAAAAATTTCAGCTCAGAAGCATAAAAAGCAGCCAAAGCAATGCTGCAGCACAGCCTTAAAAGGAGGAAAAGCGCTTTCTTTTGCCTTTGCATCAAAGGCCTCGCTCTCCAGCACCACCTGATCACAGGCAAACAGACAAAAATAAAAGCACCACTAAGACATGCTTGTTTTCTGTTGCACTTAAGCAGAGCATGGTCCCTTCCCAGAAGTCTCAGACTTTTGCAGTTCAGGTGTACCCTACCTAACTACTTTCTTTGTACAGCAAGACAGCAGGTGAAGGGAAAAAGGGCTGTGTATTTGATACACAATAGGATCAGGTCAATAGCCACAGAGAGGAACAGTTAAATAAAAGGGGATGATGCTCTTAATTCAAAGGTTTGCAGCAACCACATTCAAACACAGATCAGTGCAACAGAGGACAATAGTGAAAGCTGCCAGTTATGTGCAAAGCAGGGCATAAATCAGATTTACCAGCCTTAAATTTTAGGATTTCATCAACCGTTTTGAGCTAACATATCTAGCACTTAAACACACAGCTAGAACCCTTATTTTCTATACATTTCAACAAGGATTGCCAACAATACTTTCCCTGCACAACACGTTTAACACATGGAATTTCACAACTGTCATACATACCAGTTTAATATTATGTTAATATAACATACAGTATATGGGCAACTAAGGAAAAATACATTTTTTTTTTTTAAATAAAGCTCCATACCAGCAAGGCATGGATTTTACAGCCATGTCAAACCGTGCCATCTCTTGAATTCCATGTTCTGGCCAAGTCTTTTACACTCACTGACTTTTAGGGCCATTCTGAACAGGTCACGCCTACTGCAGCAGAGAGTCAATGACAGCTCCTGGCTTTGCCGAACGTTTTCTGTTTGGAGAGCAGAAAGGAGAGGGAAAAATAACACCACATGCACATCATTATGCTGCCTAGGAATGAGAGGGACCAGCCACATCAAGTCAAAACTACACAATGTTACTTTTTCACAAGGATTTGCCAAAACCAAACAAAAATAAACAAAAAACCCATGCTGAAATCTCCCCCAGCAGCTCGACTTTCCAGTAAGAACAGCACATGCACTGTCAACGTGTCAGACATCAAACTGAACCACAGCTCAATAAAGCAGGAAGCCAGAAGAGGAGAATGCAGCCAAAGAGCATCAGGAAAATCCCCAGCCAAGTCTTCCTAGACAAGATTTTACTGCAGTAAAGAGATTTTAGCTTGGTGCTGTCACACTTGGCACCAGTAAACTTTATACCTGGCAAAATCTGAGCATTCTTTCTTCTCATTAAGCAAACACTTGAAGCCATGGTAAGGTTGCATGCACAAACTCAAGCACTGCCCTGGGTAAATCCCCGCTACATACAGATACTCCAAAGTTCTTCACCTTCTACCCATCTTGGGCCTGGCTCTTCCTTTTGAAGTCCTCGGCCTCTCCAGCTTCATCAGAGATTGCCTCAGGCTTTCCTCAGTGTAAGCTAAGTAAACGTGGGAAAGGTCCACTTCAAAGGGCTGAAAAAAAACAAAGACACCCCGCAAAAACATCAGAATAATTTTATACACTGATCAACGGTGCTTTTGTCCCACTGGGACTCATCTTTTTAAAAGAAAAAACACTGAAGTTGGACAGTTTCCCTGTAAATACTCAGGGGCAGGCACAGAACTCAGACCTGCACAGTTAACACATGCAAAGAGGCACTCACATCTTTCTCCTTTTTATCCAGGACAGGTGTCTGTTTCCTCATGTTGTTTCCTGTATATGCCACACATTTCTTAAAGAAAGAAAGGTCTGTTAGTAAAATCCACTGTGCACAGTAAGACCGACTACAGCTTTATCAAATCACTTCTGGCTCAGCTAAACTCCTCAGAAGCTCGTGCTAACATTAGGCTGGATGTGAGCCATTTGGAGAGCTTACCAGCTGCCACTCTCCAATGTCCTCGTTCCAGTGAACGTAGTTTTCAATCATTTCCTAGAAAGAAACCAGAACAGTGATTGTGACAGACTCACACAACCCATGTTCCAGGCGCATCTTCCAGAACACACATCCCTAAAGGTCTGGACAAGCTGCCTAAGAATGGTCTTGAGCATTTCAAGTTGTTTTTATCAGCACAGCCACACCATGTTCAAACACACCTGAAGTCTAAAGAAGAGAAAAATACCACCCCCAAACTGTCTGCACAGAGTTCCCACTACAGCACAGGTTTCCCATTATGCCAATGCCATCAGGATAGCAATAAACATGGAACAAAATAAAAGGTATTTCCCTTAATCTTCCATGCTTTCTACTAAACTGCTTGAATCATTTGTAAGCTAATCATGAATTTTCTGAACATTAGGGGTCACAAGGAAATGGAGAGTTCCAAGTTCAGTCTTACTGCTTTGTATTAGCAAGCACAGCTTCAAGTACAGTAGAGAAAAGAGGTTTTGGACAAACCCAGAGCATGGGCACAGAGAGAATATACCAGTTAAATACATGGTAAATGTGATTTTATTTTAAAACGTTAGGAAAACATGGTGCAAGAGAACTGAGATCAGCACATCCCTCTGCTTACAGCCCCCGACACCTTGCACACTGCTTGCCTACTGACTCCATAGCCCTGGAATTGTAGCCAAAGTTAAATCCCCTGAGAAATACAACAAAGCCATTCTGCATTCATTCATACTGAGACTGGAGCCAAATACACCCACTAACTCTGATCTTCCAACTGAACTTCAAGCCAAAGCCTGCCAAGTTACAAGAGGTACTCAACAAGAGCATCTCTTCCTACATTAGCTGTAAGAAGCCAGCTAACAGCGCAAACGCACGAGCACAGCCAAGCTGCTCCTGCTCAGCCGAGCGCAGCAACCCGAGGCTCACAGCAACACACACCAACTTAGCAGACAAGGGTCAAACAGTTCACTGTTTGAAAAGCAGCCAACTCATTCCATTTGCTGGACAGAATAAAAGCTAGAGAGCTCAGTGCACATGGCACAACCCTACGGCACAGGCTTTGGCTCTTCAGCTTTACCTGGTAGTCCTGAGGAATGAAGTTGTCTATGATAAGCATCTGGAGACGAAGCTCCCTGCTCAGCTGTCGAATATTCTCTAGCAGTCCTTCAATCTCCCTCTGATGCTCTTGTTGCAGATCTGCCATCTAGAGACAAACCAGGCATTTGAGAGGTGTCAGACCTACCTCAAGACATGATAGTCTAGAAGAGAGCAGCCTTTGGCCTATATGAGGTGTGTGGAAAACAAAAGCAAACTGTGATTACAAGTACTAGAATACTTATTCTCTGAACAATAAACCCTCTGAAATGTTACAGCTCAGATATGGCTGAAAATAGCATTAAGTTCTCAGTTTCATCAAAATGAAACCAGCCTTCTGCCAATCCAAGCTCTGCACCAGCTAAAGGCAGATGAGGAATGTGCAGACAAGTTATAGCCTTGGCAATGGTTCAAGGAAAATCTCTGATTGCAAAGATAAAATGCACTTTTTATGAAACAGGAACTCAATACCAGCCAAAAGGACACATTGATCCAGCATGACTGGGGAAGACAGGGCAACGGGCAGAAGGGACAGACAGCCAAGAGCAGAGGAGCACTTGTGCTGCTGCAGAGCAGGGGACTGGGCTGCCAGCAAACTCCTGGTTTGTTTCAGAAATAACCAGTGTTTTTCCTTGAAGTTCTGACTATCTCAGGGTCTCGCAAGCATCTCCCCAGCCTGGCTTTTGGAAAAGCTCTACAACATGCCCCTGGGAAGCTCTGTCAGACTTCATTAGTTCTTTTTTAAGTTACATGAGCCAAATGGTCAGCACAGAAAAAACATTTCTAAACACATGGCACTGTTTCCAGCGTAGAGCTGGTGGCCTACCCTTCCCAGCTTTAGTCCCTCACATCACCACAGGCTGAAAATTTCAGACACTAACCTCTGATTTCGCAGCCATAAGCATGGTCCAAACTTTCTTCAGCTTTTTGGTTTTCCCCTGTGCTTCTTCCTGGAGGCTGGTGTACTTCTCCTCAATGTCCAAGCGTTCTTGCTGTGTGCAACATTTAGCACAGACACCCACACATTAACACAATCAAAGAAACTCTCTGCAATAGTACGAACAAGAGGAGAAACTACTCAGACCAAAGAAGGCATTTGCCAAGGGCACAGAGCCCTGGCTCAACCAGGCTGGCTCAGCCCCAGTGCCCGCACTGCGCCAACGCGAGGCCTCCAAAGTGCTGAGCTCCTGCTACACTTCAGAGCAGGACCACAGCTCATCCCCCTGGGCAATGCCAAGGCACACAACATGGTATGTCCTGCCAGTGCTGTTTCCAGACAGCTACAGCTTACAGCCCCACCTCCTTCTCCTCAAGCTCCTTGCGAAGTTGTTCTGCTCTCTTCCTTCTTTCTTCCAGTTCCATATTTGATTCTTCTAGAAGCTTCTCTTGCTCCTCTGCTTTTGCCAGCAAGTCCACTCCTCCCACAATCACCTTCTTCTCCAATGCAGACAGTTTCTCCAGCAGCGACTGGTGTTCTTGTCTAGAGACAGGCAAGTGAAAAACTTTCTATCCTACAGAGCTCACAAGGCAGCAGGTCCAGCTCAGTTTTACAGTCCAGACAGGATTCACAGGGCTGGAAAAACTCGTCTTGCTGCCAAGGGTTTCAGTGTGGGTGAGGCAGTGCAAGTGAGAGCAGGGAGCTCCCTGAACTCCAGCTCCCATCGCTTTCTCACAAACGTAACCTGGTCAGCAGAGAAGTTCCTCTGCTCCACATCCCTGCTGTGAGGGCCTGCAAGGCACCCACAATATTACCAGGCTGCCCACGGCACCATCCCTCCAAGGGCCCTGCCAGCACAGTGATGCCCAGAGGCAGCTGCACAAATGAAGCAAGCAAATGAAGATCAAGGCAGGGCAGCTGAGATGCAAACCAGGAACACTGTGTGCTGTTGGAGCCACCTCTGACAGCAGGACTGCCCTACCTGCATGGGCCAGGGTGATCTCAGCTGAAAAGCTGCTTTATGCATCTCCAGATGTCCATAACTGAGTTCCAGATTGAGGAAGGGAAAACCCACACCACCACCCAAACTGCTCAGAGCAGGGTACTCACTGAGCTTTAAGCAGGTCTTTTTCTCTTTTCTCCAGTTCAGCTCTGGCTTTATTTCTTTCTTCTTCTTCCATATCAAGCTTAGTTTCAAGAGCTTTTCTCTCCTCTTCAATCTTTGCTTGCATCTCTACCATCTTATCAGGGGAAACTTTCTTTTTGCCTTTGTAAGAGATGGGGAAAACAACTTATTTTTCTGTGAACTAAGACAGACTCTGTATCACAGCATTTTTTCCAAATTTAGATTCAGTACTTGCATTTAAGAAAAATTAATTTAATTAGATGTCAGCTCCAAGCTGGCCACAACTCAGTCTTCCAGATCCCTTTTTAACATTGACCAGTTGTCACTAGTTCCTAAAGAGAAGGAATACTATATAACGAACAGTGTAACATAATACCCCCAACATAGAGAACTGGAGAAGGAACACTGCCTAAAGAGAGATGTTCTGACTCTGGAGATTAGGCCAAATTAAGGAAAACAGATGACCAGCTACAAGAGCTACACTACCAAGAGTTGCACACTCAGATTTCAGATGAACAACCCCATCACAGCCCTTGTTCATTGTCCTCCTTCGAGGTTACTTACTGCTAAGTCAGCACATAGGTATTTAAAAAACATGCTACTAAGAAAGTAGAGACCAGGGAAATTCAGAACAGCCCTACAAGCAACAACCAGGCAATTCAAACATTGTGATGGTATTTGAGCTATGTAACAGTGACTACCCACAGATTTGAAAGTACTGAGGTTTGCTGTGACTTAACAACTGTGTCTTTATAACATAATTACAGCAAACCAGGTACATTTCATAGAGGGCTACAAAGGAAGTGGCCAGAGCAACTCAGTGAACCCATTCACCTGATGGGCTGGTACCAAATGCCTGTGATTTTGAAACAAAGCACGAGGCTGCTGCTCTTGGAAGTCACTCTGTGACTCTTGAGTCAACTTGCACTGTAGCCCCAAGAACACCCAAGGCAGGTGAACAGAGGGACCCTTGGGGGTTATTTGGAATGAGAGAACCCAGCCTGCGCACATTTCCTCAAAGCCACAGGCCTCCCACAAGTCCTAAATTCCCTTTATTTTCCAAGCAAATCCTGAAGTTTCTTGTTTTGCTCTTCTCCAGACGTGAAAAATCCCATACAATCAGACAGAATTGTTTAGATTAGGAAAGACCTTTAAGATCGAGTCCAACTCTACCACCAAACCATGTCCTTAAGTGCCACATTTACAGTTTTTAAATCCCTCCAAGGATGGCAACTCAACCCCATAGAATCCAGATTCCCAGAAGCTATCAGAAGCCATGACTGCCAAGGGACTTGTTTTCTGACATAATGCATATGGCCAGATCATGCTCAAGGAAGCTGTTCAGTAAAAGGCTTCCCTTCCCATAAGCTTTTTAGCATTCACCTTTATTTATATATATATATAATTTTTGTATATCTATTTGTGTATATATCTGACCTCTAGCAGACAGAGCACACACTGTATTTATCAACACGCACACACACATATGAACTGTGTATGTACACGTTTGTTCACGCACACAAGAGTTCTGTGGCAAGGTAAGGACTCCAGCTCTACAGCAAACAATGTCTTTGTTTCCACCTGCTAAACTTCAGAATCAGATAACATTTCTGGATTCGCGGTGGAAAAGTCTAAGGCTGAGTAAGAAGCTTCTGAAAGTACCATACAATGCTTATCACAAGGAGATAGGTGAGATAAAGGCTACTTACTGTTAGTACACAGCCCTGCATATTTTCAGTTTAAGAGAAAAAGGTGAACTACCAAGTTGCAGGACCCTTTCACAAGCTCTGCAACTGTACAATAAGGAGGTGGAAGTCAATTACACCAACCTGCTTGATCTTGCATTAAGAGGAAGCAGAAAGCAAATCGTAGAGAGGCAGCATATACATAAAAAGAGGAGGAAAGAAAATATATTATTGCTTTGATCATTTTGGACAAATATCATCAGCATTAGAACAAACATTTTTATATGCATGTTTCTAGAGTAGAAAACACAGGATAATCATCACTAAAAACTCCATTAGAGCAAACACTAACGCATTGTGATTTTATGCTAAAGCAGAGAAAGTTTCTGTACTTCAGGGTGCTTTGCATACCCAGGATCATCTTCAGCTCACTTTGCATTCTCCTGCCCATTCAATGCAATGCAGAATCTAAATGTAAGACTGAACCTGCCGCAAAGATCATGCCCTAAGAAACCATTAAAGAGGTAGAGGTCTTCTTAATGCTTCCCCACCCCCAAGGTAGCCAATTCTGTTACATTGCCTGTAAAATATTAGCACACAGAAGACTCATTCTAAGTTTGAACCAAGTTTCCAAGCCAATTCTTTGCAAGATACACAACAGTTGCACACAGGGAGTCTCAGCACAAGACCTCTCTGGTTCATATGACGCAGGGCATTAGTTAATCTGCAGTAACTGGTGCTTCCATAGAGGTACAAAGCCAGTGCCGGTCATTCAAGCAAGCACAGCCAAAAAGGCAGGGCAGGAAAGGGATCATGAAAGACACCACATGCAAAAGGGTCACACACGAGGACAGTTAATATCACAAACCACACAGAGCTACAATTAACACAAAAGCACAGCGCAGCTTCCACAGAGCTGTCTCCAAGCTTGCAGGAGATGTTTGCTATTAACTGTCCTCATCTAAATGAGATACTTGGGTTTCAAGCAAGCTTTGAAAGAGCAAGTTTGAAGCAAGCAGATTCCAAGCCTACAATCATATGACTCACCAAAGCTCTCCCTTAGTTTGTGATCCTTCTTAACAGTTTGTGATCCTTCTTAACCTGCTACCACACTTAGCGGAACGCATGAGCTTGGACAAACAGAACTAGCACAAATGTGATGGAACTATATTTAACAACACTACTTTCCACAGTCCCTCCACACAGGGAGGAGGGTGAACTGCATCCATGCAGGATAACCACAACAGTGGGAGAAGACCCTACAAGCCAAGTCTTGAGACATGATTTATATCTTCAGCCATCACTGACTGCAGGGCTTTCAAAGACAGAGCCTTCCCTCTCACCAGGAGCAGACCAGACTTCCCTCACTGCTAGACCAAAACCTATATCCTTTATTCCTTTCAACTAAGTCCCAGTGATCAAGAACTCAATGTCATGGGGTAGTTAAAAAACAGTTCTTGATGATTACTGGTGTTTAAGCATATGCCAAAATAAAGCCCATCAACCAAGCAAGTATCAGCCTCGTGTTGTTTGATTGTTCACTGCTCCCTTCATTTTCTCCAAAACTAATTCTGAGAACATAGATTCCAATGCCCCATCACATGACCCATTCTTCTTCTGGATTCACACGGTAGCAACTCCCACAAAAAAAGTTAGCTCAGACTTTTCCCTGGTATTTCAGAGGGGCCATTTAACACAGAAGTCGCAAAGTGAGGGTTTTTTTAACCCGCTTTCTCAATTGTCATTAAATCTTGTTCAAGCAGCATAAATTGCTTCCTGTTCTTTCACATATCTGGTGAACAATGTGCACATTGAACGACTGTTTGAAGCATGGGAGCAGCAAAGGGAAGGCATGCTTTAGCAGTGTTAAGAGTTCAGGGTTTTCTTTCCAACAGACATAGCGGGGAAGAGTGCGGCATTGCAAAATGGAGTGTGCAGATTATGGGAAGGCCAAAGCTTAAAGGACTTAAGAGCTCCCACTCACTAGTGAAGGACTTATCCAGAGGTTTCTCTATGACAGAGCATGTGGAGTCTGAACTACTGCTGCTGCTACTGCCTGGAAAACAGAAATGCGTCCCACAGAAAAACCCAGAGAGGAAGAAACATGCAGACGGGAAGTTAGTTCTAAAGGAAAAAAAACCCAGAAGGGTCAGCAACCCAGTTCACAAGTTCCCATCAGGAAGGATTTGCCAGGACCCCTCCCAGACTCAGCTTGCAAAGCCACCATTTCCCAGCACAAAATAGCATGCTCAGAAAGACACTTCAGTTGAAACCCACCTTTACCAGCCTACAGCTTGAAAAAACATGCCAAGGCAGCTTCCACTTCAAGCAACAACAGCACAGAAAACCAGATCATAGTGGAGAAGGCTGTGGATTTCTGCAGTAGCAGAGGATTCAGTGACCAGGAGGCCTTTCCAGTCTTATGTATGGGCAAGGTGCACTTTTCCCTCCAGAAGCTCACAGAGGGACACTTACTGTGCATCCTCCTGCTGAGCAGCACCCTTACTTGGGGAACTTAACCACATTGGCTTGTTTACAAGTTAAGTAAGTCACAATTATTTGCCCTCTGCTCCTTTTAAGTGGCATTTTGAAGGTCAGTCTCCTCTTGGGAGGGGATTTGGGCAGGACTTGGTTCTTGATGGAAATAGTCATCAACCTTTTGGCTTCTAGAAATTACCAAAAGGTGAAAAATGAAATAAAAGTTGTTACAACTATCAAAATCATTTACAACTCTGCTCGGACAGATACCAAAATAAAGAGCGAGCATCTAAAGCAAGAATGCTTTAATAGGGATTTTTAAACAAATGTGGGCCCTTCAGGAGAGGAAGGCAGTTTCAATGTCAAGATTGGTTTATTATACAGCTGGAAGTTGGGGTTTGGCATTGGGCTAAACTCCTCTACTCCTCATGAAGAAACATCAGAGGTTCTAGGGGCACAGCAAGCTCCCTGGAAGCCACAGCATCCCCTGGTACACAGTGACCTGCAGGTATAGGTTCAGCAACATCCCCTAGGGTTTAGGTGTTATGCAGTAGCTTCACACTGGTGTAGGACAAACCAAACTTCACCATGGGATTTCCAGATTGCTCCCAAACAAGAGATGTGTGGCTCCCATTCAGCTTTTCAGCTAGCATAAAGATACCCAAAGGTCAAGGTTTTCAACATGAAAGAGGACACCAGAAGAGCCCGTTACTGAACATCCATAAGACAGATGAATCCTTTGTCTACACCACAGTCAAAATCCCCCTCCAACCATTCCCATGGTTATAAAAACCACATCTGCCTACCACTGATCTTTGGTGCCTTCTTCCTCCCACCTCTGTGAGCAGGGGAAGTTCTGCAACACCCATCACAAGCCATACACAGCCACCTTGCGGCAACCCAGGAGCCACCACAACAGAGGATGTTACCACAAGCACAACTACCCAAGTGGAAGCAGATACTACACAGGTTCAGAGCTGCCCATCTACAGAGATGGCACCAAATAGCTTTGTTTCTAGGAGAGGCATGATAATTGCAGCGGCAGTTGGGCAGCTCTACAACTTCTCTTTTCCCTGCCTGGCTGGCTCTGGCTACAGTTTGTGACACCAGCTGCTGGATACGAGCAGACTGGTGGTGCTGACAGGAGTCCACTGCCTTACCCCGCCGTTTCTTCCGCTTCTCTCCATCCTCTCTGATCTCCCCATCGTCGTCTTCATCCTCCTCTTCAGAATCACTGGTCTCAGAACCAGATATCTCTTCCCCTAGAACAGAAAAGAGTGGGTTTTGATGCACTTTACCTCACATCAGCTTCTTACTGTGATAGCAGCATTTGCCCAAATCCAGTAGTGTCCGCCATCAGTTTACGAGCACCTGCAGAAGTTATGAACTGCTGAGCACACAGACAGCTTGCCACGGCTCAGGAAACTTGAAAGGAAATTGGGATAAGCAATTTAATGTTGTAAAGTCAGTGTGTGCAGGTGCTAAAGCTCAAGCAGGTGCTTTTCTGGAACGGAGGAGGGCAAATGGGACTGGGATACCAATCACACCAGCTCCGAAATCCCTGACGCACCTCTGAAAAGCAAAGAACACCCATGCTCTCACAAAACAAGAGAGAAACATGAAGAGGAAGGGAATCTCACCTTCTTCCAGTTTTTTCTTAAGCTCTTCAATCTCTTTTTGAAACTGGCGGAGCAAAGCATCCTTGGGATCTTCATTAATCCTGGCCTTGTTCTTTATGTTCTTGGCTCGGTTTGCGTACCTGAGAGTGCTGATGGTCTCATCGTAGTTATAGTCTGCTGGTCCAATGTTTGCACACTGTGACACACAAGAGACTGAGTTACTGGAGGACAGGGAGCCCAGAACAGTTTCACAGGGATCCATTCCCAGTCCTGAGAGTCTCACACTGCTACCCTTGGCCAAGCCTTCCTGCTGCTTCTGGCTGCCCAAGCACAGCTTCTGTTTGGTCTTATACACATGGGCACACTTGCACTACATTTAGAATATCATCTGTACAGAGGCAAAGGGAAAAGATAGGAAAAAAACCAACCCCACACTACGAGTTCTCTGGGCTGCAAACAGCTCTGAAATGAAGAGGTAACTGCCAGGCTGTTCTCATGACAAAATCACTAGGCTCTGCCTGTAAAAAAAACACAGCTCAATAGCTGGCACGGCCAAGGGCATCTCAGCATACCATCATGGTTTTGGAGTTGCCCCCCAGAGAATCCTGAAGGAGCCGTGTCAGTTTGGAGTTACGGTAGGGCACATGGGTGCTCTTGCCATCCACCAGTGCAGAGATGACATTCCCCAGTGTGGAGAGAGAGAGGTTGATCTTAGTCGCTTCTTTCAGTCGCTGCCCCGTGGCGCCAGTTTTTGCCTGTCTTTCAGAGCCCTGGAAAGTGAACAGAAAGCAGAAGCAGGAGCTACAAAAGATTCTCTAATGCATCTCCCTCTTCCAAAAAGAATCAACTACTCCTGCTAGCAGCCATGTCACTAACCATCTCATCTGTTTATTAGAGAGACGGGTTAAGTATCTCAGACACTGTTAAAGAGAAGTCAAACAGCTCTCAACTGAGGCTTTCAGTGCTAGCAGATTCCAGATTGCTCAAAGTAATGCAGCTGGGAAAATGGACATTTTGTCCCCATGAACAAAAACATTATGAGAACCAAGTCAGCAGATATCAGGCACCTCGCCTGGAGCTGCTAAGCACCATCTCCAACCTTTCCTACCGGCACGTCAAGGGAGAAGAGCAACGCTGCAATTATTTTAAAGAGTTTCACAGAGCAACCTAAATGTACCTCATGCACATAAAGTTATCATGCAGACGCTGAATGCCTTTGGTTTCCTCTTTCCCACCACGTGTTACAGCAGACCAGGCTGGTCCTACTTACAGCAAGATCGACCAGGTGCAGCTTGCCCATGCGCACGTGCATGTTGCCATCCACCCCCTTCTCGCTGCACTCAATAGTGATAGTGAAGATGGCGTGTGACCGGGAGCTGTGCTCGTTCATGTTTGTGGCACCAACAGAACCTTTCAGAGAGAAAAGCAATGTTGTCTTCAGAATGAATCACATGCTCCAGTAATGCTCTTCCTGCTCCCAAAGGAGACCTATCCCTGCCTCTTTACCCAAGTCTGTTTTTCAGAAGACAGAGGGATGCTCAGACTCTGCGAACTGTATTCTTGGGCACAGAAGTTGCAGCACAATCTTCAATCTGGGCCAGCACAGGTGTTACAGCCTGCTGTAGTTCCAGGCCAACCAGACTCCTGTCTCAACAGCAGCAGTAGTTGTTCTCATCTATTTCTTAAGGCTGCAAAGATCAGTAGCCTAAGGCATTCACAGCTCATCCCTGAAAGCAGCTGTATTTCAAGAAGTAAGAACACAGCAATCCACGCTGAGAGCAATAGTAGTCAGAACCTTAGGTCATGAAAAGATCTGAGCTTAACCAAGCAGTCTTCCAGAAAGCACAAACCCCCTCCCACTCATAGCAGAGCACAGGGCTAGTTGTTCATCCTCATCAGAGCTGAAGAGGAAAAAGAACAGAGACACACTAGTGGTTCTGATAACCCTGACTGCCCTCACTGCCTCCTCCCCTTTGCTGTTTCCCTCACTGCCACTGGGGGAAGACTGGACCTTCTTCACCTGCCCCTGAACAAGAAGTGGTTGGGAGGAGGCACCCTTTTTGCTCTGCTCAGCTAAACAACCTTTCCAGCATTAGGACTGGGATCTCTTACCGTGGTCTCATCACCAGACCTTTGTTCTGTCTGAGCTATAACCCTGCCCACAGCATGGCTACGTACGGTTCTTGTGGCCCAGAGTCATGATTCTGTCCATGTCATCTGCATTGTTTACGACATACGCCGAAAGGTCTTTGATATAGACTCCCACATCAGGTCTCTCTTTAACCTAAGAGAGAAACAGATCCCCAATACTGATTTCCAGCAGTACTGCAATAGTGCAGTGATTTACTTCTCCAGGTTCTGGCTTGCACATAAAACACTCAACACTATTCCTCAGCTGCTCAGATTCTCTAAAGACTCATGCATGACAATATTCCACTGGTTTGCCTGGTGGCAAACAGTGACTCCAAATCTCAGTCTCCAGTTCCTAGGGAGACTGCGAGGGGCCTATGGGGTAGAACTGCAGGCACAAAACTGACTCAGATGGAATAACTAGTTTCTCACTACACAGCTGAGCAAGCGGAAAAGCCTCGGAGACATCAGTAGTGACATCCAGCTACTGCACCTTAAAGGAAATAGTATACATGCCGAGGAGCCCAGCCTCCCACTTCCCTTCAAGGGCTTCTCTGGTCTTTAGAATACACTACTGCTCATCAATTCAAAACAAACACCACATTGAGAATGGCAGGCTCACCTCCAATCTCTGTGTCTGATCTTTTCCCAGCAGGTCCCGTACCTCTTCATTGTAAATCTCCAGGTAGGACACACGAACCAAGAACCTGAAGACAAACAGTTGGGTGGATGCTGAACTCTAATAAACACAGTGCAAAGGAAACGCAGTGATACGGCAACACAACCCTGCTACCCCTTCAAGAACTGCCCAAGTAGGAGTCTGTCAGCTGGGGCCAGAAGCAGCATTTCAGTTCCCACTGCCAAGGCTAGGCATCTACTACAGATGGACAAACAAAAGACAGAAGCAGTAAAGAGGAGCTGTTTACCTTGTGTCCCCCTCTGCCTTGGCAATGTGACCAAATATATGGGCAAAGGAATTGGGAATGATGCCTCTAAGCTCAGGAACTGCTCGTACCCCTTCCATGGTGAAAGTTTTTCCTGTTCCAGTCTGCCCATATGCAAAAATAGTACCTGAAGGATAAGAAAAGATATGAACAAACTCTATGAAATTGCTAACTGCAGTTTTACTTAATCCCTTCTTAGGCTGATAACACTAAATACCTCTACTTCTACACAGCTGAAACCTTCCACACACTCCAGCAGACACTGTACAAAGTCTGGAGCAAAAGAAATGCTGGACAACCACAGCAAGCAGGGCTGAGCCACTTGTTTTTATCCAGCCCGGAGGATATCTATGAAAAAGTCAGCTTGTTTTAATTGTGCAGAGTGATTAAAGTATGGAGCACTCGTATACTTAGGTCTCACACACAAGTAATTAAGACAAGCCCAATTAATAAACTGCCAGTTAGAGGAAGATTATTATATACCAACTGCAAACCTAACTACTGCTAGAGCTCTACACCACAGCAGAAACAGTGTGAGGCTGCTGTAACACAGGCTGCAGCACAAGCCCAGTTCTGAACCTGCAGATGCAGCTACAATTCGGACCAGGTAATCAGCCCGCACGGGATAGATCCAGGATCTTTACTGAGATCCCAGACTCTGACACTCCACAAATACACTGGTTCTTAAGCTTAGCCTAGTGCTGCTGGAAACTTGAGCTTGGGTTGTCAAGCCACTGACGTTACAGTTGGGAAAACCTGAATTTTAATCAGCTGAAACCAGGGTGTGTTAGCACAAGAGCTTATTAGGCATTTTACAAACCTTCAAAACCTTTGTAATCAGCTGGTGCTCGTGGCATACCGTTAAGGAAAGCAGCAATTTGCTTCCTTACTAGCATCTGCTTTCCTTTACACAATACATTTACATGCATAAGACACACACAAATCACAGTCCTACTCTTCCCAGCTGTAGGAAGCAATGAATTATCTGTGGGGTAGGGCAGATGTGCTTAAGTAGTCATCTTAGTTCAAAACAGCGAAGTTTAGAGGAGAGAATGCAGCTGTTATATGCACAAGTCTGGCACGCGTACCTAGTTACCGCAGGACCACGGCAGCTGCCTGGCTACTGCAATTGTATAGTGAAGAGCCACGGAGAACTCTGATGACGAGATAAAGGGCATATCTTTTGCAAAGAGAAGATACAGAATAAAAACATTCTAACGACTTCAGCTGACTCTTGCTCATCACCAACCTCCCACTGTGATCAATCACAGCAGGTACAACCACTGAGCACTCAGAAGAGCAAGGACCTTCAGGCTGTTTGAAGTTAAAGGCCACAACAGAAACAACACAGGGCTACTGCCCTCAGCAGGTAAAACACCCTTAAAATGATCAGGAGGAACTTTAACAATGAAAAGAATAGGAGATGGATCCTTGACTGAAAACAAGAGACTCACCATTGTATCCTTCTAGGACAGAGTCAATAATCGGTCTCGCAGTTAAATTATAGACATCCAGCTGCTTACTCTCTGGCCCAAACACTGTGTCAAATGTAAATGTCTTGGGAGGTTCATTGGATGAGTCTGTTTTATGAACAGTTATAGTTCCTCTCATTTCATCCACAGTGACTGCCATTTTGTAGCCTGTAGCTTTCTCTCTTTCATTAAGAGGCCGGCATCGGACAACAACCTTGACATTATCACAGCTCTCTGGCCTGTCCAGCTTCTCAGGCTTGTTGATCTGTAATTATTAAAAGAGCAGAAAAAACACACAGGCTGTAACACTACTGTTAACATCCTGTGTGCTTAAGCATAAACGCTGTTGACTCAACTCAAGCAGACGCAGACACCTCAGAGGATGATGACCTTGGGGACTTAAAACCAGAACTGGTTTATAATAGAAGCTGAGACAATAATGTACACTTATTCAGTCAGTGCAGTCTTCCTCTGTTTGCTAATATGGAAGTTGACTGAGTAAAACTTGAGAATTTCACATTCAATATCATCTATGAATTCCTCCAAGGAACAATTTCATGCTTGCAGTTTGCTGGAAGCAGGTGCAGCCATTCTTTTATGTGAACACTGATCACAATCTCTCACAACCTTACAGGTGACCAACAGATCTCAGCAGGCACTGGCTGAGGGGAGTCCATTTCAGTTACAAACTCCAGTGCACTTGCTGATTTTTAATCATTCAGAAAACTCAAATCATGGATTATTTGGGTTGAAGGGGCCTCAAAGTCCATCCAGACCATGGGCAGGGAACCTCCCACTGGTCAGGGGCTCAAAGCCCCGTCTGACCTGGCCTCAAACGCCTCCAGGGATGTGGCAGTCACGACTTCCCTGGGCAACCTGTGCCAGTGTCTCATCACTGTGTTTTTTCCTGATATCCCATCTAAGCTGCCTCTCTTTCAGCTGAAAACCATTCCCCCTCATCCTATCCCTGCACTCCCTGATCAAGAGCCCCTCCCCAGCTTTCCTGCAGCCCCTTTCAGTACTGGAAGGCTGCTCTACGGTCTCCCCACAGCCTTCTCTGTGCTGTATCATCATAAAACCTCACAAACCTTTTCTTCCACAGAGCGGTCACAAACGCAGATTTTGAAGCACCACCGATTAATCTGACATCACGTGCTGCTCCCGGTTAAAGAAACCTCAAACCCCGCTTGCTGGAGCGGAGCCTGAGCCACTGCCCCCGCTCAGAGCTGCTGTAGCTGCGCGTTCCACCACCCCTGCAGCCGCTGTCTTAGATGTCAACAAGAAGCAAACCCCATTTCCAAGAGCCTCTCCCTCTGGCTTCCCCTCAGGCCTCGGGAACAGCTCCCGCTGCTCCGGTGCGAGCACAGCTGACCGGTCCCGGCTCGGTGTGGCGGGGACCCTGCGGCCTGGCGGAGCCCGAAGGGGCCGCAGCTCCCGAAACAGAACCCAGCGGGTTCCGCGCCGTCACCCAGGGGGAATCGCTGCCCCAGCCTCCCCCCGCCCAACCGGGGCCACTCGCCAGGCCCCACCGGGAGGGAAGGCTTCGCCCTCGCTGCCGGGACCCGCCCCGCTCGGGCAGGGCGGGCCCCGCCACACGCGATTCCCCGACAGGACGGAGAGCGGAGACCGCGGGGCCTCCGAACAGGCCCGGTGCCCCCGGTCCCGGCCCGCCAGGTGTGCGCGGGTGCTCCCCGTGGGCACGGCGGCCCCGGTTCCCCCGCTCCGCACTCACCGGCATGGCGGCCCCGGGCGCAGCAGCCGCCGGGCGGCACCGCGGAACAATAACAGCACCGCGCCTGCGCCCGCCCTGCCCCGCGCCGCCGCACAGCCAATCGCCGCGCGCTGCGGCGCCCGTGTAGCCAATGGCTGTCGAGAAGAGGCGGGGATAGGCCTGCGCCGCTCTGCCATAGGTGGCAGGCCCGAGCCAATGAGGGATGGAGGGCGGGGCGTCGCCATGGGAACGGCGGGGGTCAGCGCGGGTCCCCATGGCGCCGCCCGGGGCGGAGGCCTCGCCGGGGGGGCTGTGGGGCTCGGGGCGGCGAGACCGGGACCGGGGGGGGATGCAGGTGCAGACAGCTCCGTGGGGCTGACAGGACAACGACAGGGCTCGGGGGGGACCGACTGTCCTTTGCTATGAGGACAGGCTGAGAAAGTTGGAGGTATTCAGCCTAGAGAAGGCTCCAGGGAGACCTTAGAGCAGCCTCCCAGTGCTGAAAGGGGCTCCAGATCAAGGAGTGCAAGGATAGGATGAGGGGAATGGCTTTAAATTGGAAGGGGGAAGATTTAGATTGGACATCAGGAAGAAATTCTTAACGATGAGAGTGGGGAGGCCCTGGCCCAGGTTGCCCAGAGAAGCCGTGGCTGCCCCATCCCTGGAGGTGTTCAAGGCCAGGCTGGATGGAGCTTTAGGCCCCCTGATCCAGTGGGAGGTGTCCCTGTCCCTGACAGGGGGGTTGGAACTGGATGAGCTTTGAGGTCCCTTGCAACCCAAACCATTCTGTGATTCTATGATTGGGCTCCAAGGGGTTGACAGGGCTCTGGTTCTCTGACAGGGATCCAGAGCTCCAGCCCCAGCCTGTTCTCCCCACAGACAGAAAATCCATCTCCTTATTTTCCCAATCCCTGATCTGTTTCTCACTGCACACACACACCCCCCCCCCCCCCCCCCCCAGGTATTCCTGCACACCCAAATCCTCCTGCTGTTGGCAGGTTGCTGGGTGTTGTTCCTGTCCCACTCTGCCTTTGCTCTGGACATTGAAGCCTGGGATCCCAGAGCAAGACTAGGAATCAACAGCAGGAAACACCAAGCACACAAACCAGCCAAGGGCTACAGCAGGGAGCTGCTCTGTATTTTTGCCAGAGGGCTGTAGGTGGGCGCAGGAATGTGAACGGGATTGATCTGGGGCTTCTAGAAGTGTTTCTGATCTCATCCACCAAACTCACCTGTGTCTTGCAGGGTCAGGAACACGCCAGTAATGACAGGACAGGGCCATTCCCTCATCCCCATTTGAGCGTCACCAGGTGAGTCGGGAAGCTGGAGGAGAAGGTGTTTGGCAAACAGAGCTGCTTTGCTGCTTACACATTGCCACAGTCTTGCTCGGAGCTGTGCTGTATGCAAAAGTTTGTAGCCTAAGAGTAATTTAGCACAAAAATGTATAACCCAAGGGGCTGTTGAGAGAACAGGGAGCTGTGTGTGGGCAGACAAAGCTGAGGAACAAGGAAAGGTGCAACATGAAGTATTGGAACCAGCTCCCCACAGGAAATGCTGGGTTAGAAAAGCAAAGGGAACTCAGAGTCAAGGGAAGAGCGGTGGCGAGAGGTAGAGGCAAACATGGGGTGAAACACAGATGCTGCCAGAGCACCCAGTCCTTGAGGGACAAGGGTGTATCTGCTCTGTGAAACACGAGAGGACTTCTTCCAGTGTCTGGAAGGAAAACAGCTCCTGGCAGATGCTGGGAATTACATCGATGCTGCAGAAGGTTATTTTGGACAGCGCCATGCTAAAGAGAAGAGTCAGCATCTTTGTTGATGCAAGAACCAATGCCAGGAACAGGGATAGAGGTGGGATTGGGGGCTGTGCTGCAGATTACCATGTTTTTCACCATGGCAGGACTTCATCCTTATCCCAGGAATACGCAGCTTTGCCTGATGCAGCCAGAGATCCTTGTGGAAGTGGGACAGACCCACCTGGGAAGCACCAAGCAGCTTGGACCAGGAAAGCAGTGATTGAGGAGAGCCATTTCTTATGGGATCAAGCTGCAAGCAGGACAGAGCTGCACCAGAGGGGAGCCAACACCCCACGGATCTATGGTGGGTTCCCAGGGGCATCACCACCACCTACTGTCCCGCTACACCAAGCCCTACACAGCCTGCCCGAGCCACTCTCCGGTGCCAGGGCCAACCAGCCAGCCCCAGCCCAGCTCCTCCAGGTAAGGATGGTGTCACCACTCCTTCTCCTGGGCTGGGTGTCAGCAAATACAAGGGCTATTAAAAAAAAATGCTGCAGAGTAAATCAGCACCCACTTCCAGTTTCTCTCTCCCTGTCAGGGCTGTCTGAATAAAACACGTGCTGCAGCAGAGGCTCAGCCCTCTCTGGAGGGGAAATAATGAGCTCGCTCAGCACCTCCTTTGAAAGAGCTCAGTTTGGTGGCTCAGCTGTGCAAGGGGAGGGCTGGGTGCTACCCCACCCACAGCTCCAGTGAATCCCAGTACCAGGCCCCTGTAAGCACAGCCAGAGCCTGACTGGGCAAGCAACACCAATGAGTGCTTTAAACTCCTCCACAATTTACCCCTGTCCTCACTCTGTAGACACAGGTTTCTTCATTTCAAGCCTCCAAACATCTGAAATGCTAATTAGAACACTTGGAATGATTTGAGTCTTCCTTTGGAGATATGTTAACAAAATCATCAAAGCACTAACTGTACTTTTCTTCCAGCTTCCCTCAGGGCACAGATATCTTGCTGTCGTGTTCCAAGAAAGTGGTTCACTGGATTGCAGAAATAAGCTCTGTGTTCCAGTTTTACCCTGAAACATTTGCCTTGGCTCCCAGCATCCTTAACAGGTTCTTGGCATCAGTAAAGGTAGAGACTCACTGTCAGCTTTTTCCTGGCTAGATCACTGATTGGGGATGTAATCAGTTTATACACAAAGCAGGTGCTATGTTTGGCAGCAGATTTAGGGAGCAGTCAGGGTCTTTGCTGGGGAAGGCTTTTAAGCATATATAAACTGGAACATCTGTGAAGTTCCACTGATTTACAGTCCTCAGTAGAAGAGTTAGTGTGAACTTTAGTCCAAATGCCATAGTAAGTGCAAAGAACTCATTATCATCTGGTTGTCTCTGCTAACCAGAAGACATTTGCGTTGTCACTTTTAATATTTTAGGTTTGAAACTACTATTTTTAATGAAACTGTGGGGCAACTCTTTCTGCTATTGAAGCAACGAGTTGAACTGAACCTTGCAGCTCTCAATCCAGATCAATACTGGCATTAGGCAAAAGCACCTCAGCTGAGAAGAGGAATAAATTTGCATTATAATTACTGTGGCATTGCCTAGCCTAAAAACTGGGGGATATCTGAATAAAAATGGTACCAAGAGGAGGATTTATTTTGTTTCAAAGTGGATTTCATTGCTCTATTTTCAGCTTCAAATGAATATTTCTGCAGCTAAACTAATTCAGAAGCAACTCTAACTGAAATAGAAGTCTGAAACTTGTGCCTCTGCTGTAGAATAAAAGTTATTTCCCCCAAGACTGTTATCTTCTTTACTCAGTGTTTTCTTCTTCTTCTTCTTCTCCCTTCAGGCCCAATTAAAGTACCTTCAGTGCATAGCAATTTCCTGCCTTGTCCTTGCAGTAAAAAACACTGATGAGGTCTGTATGTTTGATTTTAAACATGCTAAACTCATCTCTTGTGTTCAAGTTGTTCGTGTTTCCAGGTCTTTCAGTGACTTGGCCATCATAAGGATGTGTTAAATTATTTCTAAGTAGTCCCTAAGGCATGACAAGTAACAGTTTTAGTCCTGTTTCATTGTGGTTTGGAAGAATTGACATCTTTGTGGAGGAAGGACTTGTATTTGCTTGTGTAAAGGATGTGTTTCCTTCCTTACACCTCTCTCCTCTCTTAAGGGTGGACAGTAAAGATGCACGTGAACCGTTTTATGTACACACATCAGAGTGTTGTAATGCTGTTCTTATAGGTCCTGGGAGGGTAAGGTAGGCAAAACAGAGCAGCAGTTCTTAAAAGAGATGAGTTTGTCTTGTGTGTCATCTCCCACTTACATGGGTAGTTGCTGATTTTACATGCTCACCTTGAGGTGCAGACCTCAGTCACTTCCTCACCAGGTTCAGAAACCAGTTCTGACACCAAGCATTCTGTCCTGGCAGAAGTGCACTGATAGATTCCTTCAGACATTGACCAACATCAGCCAAAGGCATTTCAGATCGTGTTTCTCCCCTTCACTCTCCTTTGGAAAAGAACAGGCAGCCTAGGAGCTGGAGCCAGTCATTCATGTCTCTTCAAACAGCTTCTGCTGCAGTGAAATGCTCCTCACAGCCTTTCTTAGGATGTGTCGCGCTGAGGTTATTCTTCTTTTCCCCTCAGCTAAAAAGGAGAAGCTGAGTCAGTGACCGCAGGAAACACGACAACCACAGAAGGCTCTGTATCAGGCCAAGAGGAAGCCCTCTGCTTGTCAGAGGAGCAAAACTAACAAGATTGGTGCATTGCTGATGCAGGGCTGAGGAGGCACGCAGGGGCCCAGGAGGTGAACGGCCTCGTGGGCTGCGTTGGGCTGAGGTCGTAGCCAACTGCTCTCTGGCGAGCACAGGCCAGACTTTGTTTAGGCTTGGGAGTTGGCTAGGAAAGTGGTCTCCTCAGAACTCTGGGATGTGTCTGAACTTGTCAGATCCCTTCGCAATAGAGAAACACACACAGCACTGAGAAGGGTGGTGGCTTCTTTATTTTTGGGTTTGTTTTTTTTTACAGGTAACACCATCGGTGAAGATGCTCGCAGGGGCTGTGAACGCTCTCCAGCCGAGATCTTGAGAATGGAAAGAGTCATACTAGATAAGCATCACTGGGATCTTTACACAGGAACACCAATGGATTTCTTAAATATCATAAGCACTAAGTTTTGCAATTATTTTTTCTTTAAAGAAACAGCTCCTTATCAAATAAGACTGGAAAACAGAGAAGCACACACACACGCACACCCACACATCCTTCCCGAGGTGCTTTGCAAACTACCTGCTCTTCACTATCTGCAAGTCTTTTGAAGAATGTTACAGTTTTTTTCTTTTAAATTATTTTTAAAATTTTCTACTATTTAAAACCTTTCATTTTGCTAAAAAAAATTACTCCCATCCTTAAAGGACAACTGAAAGGGACATAAAAAGATTCTCATAATGCACAACTATACGCTATTTTTATTTTTTTAAATACAGACTGCAAAAATATTTCTAACTATTTCCATTCTATTAATACTGTACATAGAAAGCTGTCAGAGTTTTGCTACATTTCACACACAGCTTTTTTCTTAAACCATTTCCCTTTTTAGCCCACTAATGATTCACCCTTGTTGTAGGTATTGAGACTACCCTAATCTGGCACTTAGTTCACATTGCAGTTACTAAACATTTGATAGAAACAATTAAACTTTGTCTTCAAGAAACGATCATGTACTAGTAAGGCAAAAAATCATGTGATACAAACATCCTGGATCCCTTTTTAAGGTTATGTGCAAATATTAAGCCATCTTAGGCTGCTGATTGTAAAAACTGCCTTTCTTAGGTGCTTGTTTCCTCAGTAAACTCAGAGTGCAGTCATTGGTGGTGGTTTTACCCTATTGTATCTGCTGGCCTGAACTGAATCCCCTGGATTGCAATCTGGGTAACATAGAACTTCAGAAACTGTTAGGAAACACAGACCTTGTACATTCATTATAAGCTCAAAAAAACAGTTCAATGGTTGGCAAATACAAACACAAACCACAAAAAAAAGGTGGGTGGGTAGGTTTCCTGATATGGGATGAAATTAGGCTGTACTTCTGGTAGTTAACATATGAAAACATACAAAGTTCACTGACCTCTGCTTTTTTATATATATATATGTATATATATACTTTATCTTCTCTCCAGTTCCAGTCCATGGTGATGTCCAACTGGCCCCATCTACTACCTGGGCTGTCTCAGAGGAATCCTTCCCGCCAGGTTGCATTCTTGACCAAACAGCTACAGCACTGTATGGCTTGCCACCAACTACTGCAGTTTAAGGGCTCCACATTGGCTTTGGTGATCATCACCTTAGAGCTGGAGAGGCTGACTCCTGATTGGTTTCCTGTTATTACTGATCTGCTAAAAAAAGCACACAGGTAGGAATCAAAAAGGCCTTTGGTCACAAATCTTGAGGCCAGGACACCAATAAATTAATAAAGAGCATGTTTATTTACAACCAACATTGCACTTCAGCAGCCTGAGAAGCCTGTGTTCACGTTCTGCCTTCGCTGCAGACCCTGCTAGTGCAAACGAGAGGGAACAGGACTGCAGTTAAGGGTTGGGACTGGGGAGAGGGCCTTCCCTTTGGCACAAAGGGACGTTTCCAAATTACTTGGCCACAGACAGCCCCAACCTCCTGCACGGAGAGAGTCTCCTACAATGAGTGTCTGGCAGCACCTAAAAACCTGCCCGCTGTGTCCCCAGCCTCCAACACTGCAAAAATTCTGAAGGACAGTTACATTGCTTTTAAAACAGAATCCAGTTGGTACCTAATGATACACGTTAAAGGCAAGCTATTTTTTTCTTAAAGCTTTTCTCCAGTTTCAGGAACAGAAGGCTAAACACCCAGGCTGCCCACTTACCATCAACCCATTGTGTGCTCTATTCTGTCTGAAATAACCCAGCCTCCTGCTGTCCCTCCCAATGGTTGTCACTTCCTAAATGAGGGAGCACTTGCCCACGGTTTTGTGTGGCAGTTCAGGAGCTCCTGGTTAGGTGTTTTGCATCAGGGCCAACATGCAGATTGCTGATACACATCTACTGGGGCATCCAATGCAGCCTGTCCCTGCCCTCCCCCTAGTTACAACCCTACAACTCAGGGATCAAGTTGGCAGAAGGCTATGAAGTGCACCAGAAAGAACCAAATGTCTCAGAGTTTGTGTTTAAAATAGCTGTGATGAAGTGTGACAGAGCATTTCATCCAGCTCACTCCATTGTTCTTGTATTAGAGCTAATGGGACTTGTCCCATGGGAGAACAACCAGGAGCTGCTTTCCAGGAAGGGGCAGCTCCCACTGCTGGCTCTGTAAGAGCACTTGTCAGGTGTAACCAAGGGATTGATTGCAAGTTGAGAAGAGTGAAAACCAAACCCTGCAGTTCTTCTTAAACCAGGGAGAAAGCCATGCTTTCCTTTTAATTATAAAGAAAGGGGTGCCCAAGTGTTTCAGAAACGCTATCGGAGACTCATGTGAGCAGATGTGACTTGAACCAGCGGTGAAGCCGAAGGAGCTCCCATGAGGAAAACCAAAGCCACGGCACACTGAATGCTGGGCTGCAGCGGGGAGCCCCGCCCCGGCCAGGGATGCTCAGGGGCAGGACTCGCCTCAGGGTTTAGAGCAGGTGAGGGGTAGGAGATGCCTGCGCAGCCAAGGGCAGGCAGCAGCAGGCTGGGCTGTGTCCCTCATCCATCCTGCCTACGCACGTTTGCATTTCATGGCAGGGCTCTTCCCTCCCCACAGTGCAGCACCTTCCTTTTCTACCACAAGCTGTGATTTTTAGAGGAGAAAGATTGTCTGGTGTAGTTCTCATTAAATACAATACATTCCCCAGGGACTGGGGGTCTGCTAGTCCTGCTCCCCAGCCCCGTGGGGGGACACAGAGCTTGGAGAAGGGCATGGGAGCCAGCTGGCAGCAGCCCTGGCTGTATGGGGACAGGCAGGGGACATCACTAAAGACAGTTCCACAGTGTAAGAGGGTAAAGAGAGGGAAAATGGAATAACAGCGAGGGCTGTTCCAGTGGATACAACCAGTGTACAAAAATGTGGTTTTAACGGATGTTTGTTAAACAAGTCAGTTTTGTTTTTATTGAACCCAACTTTGGTACAAGCAGGTCATTCCTGAGATTCATTTACAAGATAAACTGGGGCCTCTCCATGTTCCTGGGTAAAGTTCAGCTGGGGGACAGACATCACACTTTTCCCTCTTTTTTTTTTTGTGTAATGGGAAATCAGTCTGTCATGAACAGAACTCCTCACCAGGAACACCGAGCCTCCAGCTTTAAACCCCTTCCCCTCCATTAACACATAACATCTCTCCTGTAAAATGGTTCCATTCTCATTCCCCACCTCCCAGGTGGAAGTGCCAGAGTCTGGACTGAGCAGGCAGGGTTCCCATCCATCCCTGCAGCAAGGAGTGGGGAGGTGGGCAGGGAGCTCCAGGATGGGGTTAGGGTGGGAGGCACGCACGAGCAGCCCTAGGAAAGCTAAACGAAGGAAAGGGGAAATCTGGGTTATGAGACACATTAAGTCTACGGAAAAAAAGTTCCACAGAGGAGTTATTGCTCAGAAATGTGAGAATCCAGCTGAAAGGCCAGGGCCATTAGGAGGTTCTGCAGTTACGCCCAAAACCAGACTGAGGAGAGGGCGCAGAAACCCTGTGACAGCAGCAGCTCAAGCAGCAAGCAGAGACCTCGCCTCGCGCTAACTCAGCTCTGCCCCGCGTCTCTCCAGCCGCTGGGTCAGTGTTAATGGCTCCGCACGGGCTCCCACCCAGGGATTAGTGCTTTGGTTTTAGTGCGAGCCAGGCAGCAGCTTGAATTAGTGATTTATCTGGTGGTAAGAATCTTAGATTTAAACTTTATCAGGAAACCTGATCAAGCGAGCTTTTCCCAACCGAGACACGGTGCATCTCAGTCCTTGCTACAGAATCTCTTCTGCACAATGCACTGCAAGCTTAAAGGTGAGAGCACCCATTAATTTCTTCTGCATGAGATGTTTTGGCCTTAATAAATCTTCTAATTAACATATCTTCCTGATGTTACGGAGCACGCACTGGGAAGACTAAAAAAGCTACAGAAAGAACAAAAGAGAATCAGTATTTAAGTTTCAGGTATTTACATCAAGTAAAGACAGCATGAAAGGTCAAATACAAGCCTACAGTGTGCTGCTGGCTGGGGCACGCGAGTTCACACCATCGCACCGTGAAGGGCTTCCAGATCTTGTCTGGAACAGGTAATCAAAGGATTGATTTAGAATTTTAATGAGGAAGACTGCTGACTGGGAACATCTGAGAAGACACATGCTACAGAGATGTAGGATGGGGAGCTGTGTGAAGTCATCTCCAGCTGGGCCAGGACCACAGGCTCCACCGCCCGGCACAGGCAGAGCCCACAGCCTCCCTCTGTCCCACAGCCTCACTGGTTTGTCCCTCACAGCTGTGCACTTCTCCCTATCAAGCAGCCTCAGCAAGGAGGCAAGGCTGGGTTTGGGTTGTCTCCTGAAAGGAAAGCATCAACCTTGGTCACCGGTATCAGCTCTGGAGCTGCCAAATACAGACAGCACCTCCTGCACTGCTGAACAGCTTTTGTAACAACACTCTGCATTTCTCATTCTCTTGCAAGAGTCTCCATGAACATCACTAAATGATTTTACCACTGATGGAAAAATCCTGGCCAATGTACATCACCTTGAGCCACCAGGTGTCCACCTTTAAAGTGACTGGCTACTCTGCCACCTTGGTTTCCCCATTAGTTCTCAGGTACCTGAATGCACTTTCTCTCCTCTGGCCTCCCAGAAGATTTGGCTTTAAAAAGCATTGGGATGGAAAAGGCTGTAAAACATTTAGCATTGATACCAAGTGCTGTGTGTGAAGTCCTGACTAAGGTTTATGCTTCAAAATTTTAGCAGGCTCAGGTGACAGCTCTGCCCCAGTGTGGGCTCTGGCAGTGATGGCTTCAGGTGGTATCACAGCAACTCCAACCCTGCTGCTGTCAGCTCTCCACAGGTGGATGGTCTGTGTCCACACACAGCCCCAAAGGGGGGGCCCTCCCCACCCTGCAGGAAGGTGGGGTGCAAACAAGAGCACACGGGATGACCAGAACAGCCCCCTGCCTTTTAAGCTGCACACAAAGTGCAAAACGTGGAGGTCTCCTACAGAAGCCAACTCCTGCAGCCACAGCACAGTCCCCCTGCACGTTCCCAAATGGTTTCAGAAGCAGCCAGTATCCCCAGTTTTGCTCTGGGGCTGCAGAGAGAGCTCCAACCCAAAGCCCCACTGCAGCAAACACCGTGCATCAGCCAAACCCTGCCTGTGGGTTCCGTCTGAGGGGCAGCACCGAGCTCAGCCCAGTACCAAACAAAACCCAGAGAGACCCCAGTTTACTGACTGTACCCTCACGTGCAGCAGTGCCCCACAGAGCAGACACCAGGAACAGCCCCTCAGGTGAGGCTCCAGCAGCAGCATCCCAAACTAAAGCTGTGCTCTTTTTCCTGGCCGTGATCCAAGCGTACGATGTGCTTCTCCAGAAAAAGCACACAGCTTTGGGAGTACCACTGGGAAACCCTCCATCCCTGCTCCCTTTTCATCCTACCCCCAAAGTCACCTCTTTGGACACCATTACACCAGTGGAACTGCTGGTAAATCAGTCACCAGATCCCACAAAGGAACTGCACCAGCAGGCCTGCCCAAATAGGGATGGAATTTGAATTAATCTCAGTATTCCTCCCAGATTACAGATGAGGTGCTTTTCTGCACACTGTTTGATCAGCTAATTGTTAATTAATTAGCTAATTTTATTTTTGAAGGTTCCCAATAGTCCTAAGACATCCTGCAGCTGGTAACCGTTCAGTCTCTGCATATTGTTAATTCCACAGAGATCCACTGGAAAACACAGGAAATCTGCTACTAAATAAACACCACCACAAGAACTCAAAATACACATGAGATTTAATAAAAGAAAAAGAGTACAAAGTGAGTGGAAAGAACTGAAAGTAAAAAAAAGAAACAAACAACAAACCCCAACACATTTGGAATGACAAAGTGAAGGGATGCAGTATGGCCAAAGGTCCCCAGGCACCTCCATGTGCCCCGAGCCAACCACCCCACCTCCACCCTGGGGCACCCACACAGCCTGGCATGAAGCCTGCAGAGCTTAGAGCCCTGCAAAACACATTTTAAATTAGAAAGAAGACAACATACATGATGGCAAAAGTTTAAATGACAAAACCAATGGATCGTTTTTCCCATTAACACCAACCTTTTACAGATAAATGTATAAAACAGCTGCAGAAGTGTAACTGAACAGCTTCAGTTGTTCCTGAAGGGTTTTTCTTTCACTTTTAGCTTACCAGATGTAAATCTTCGGACTGGAGTGAGATTAGCATCACAATGTAATATAACTTGTTAAATAAACATAAAATACAGAACCACCCTGTACACCACCCACTTAAATCTTGTCTCAGCCAAAAGGAAAAGTCAAGTACTAGAGGAAAAAGATACCAAGTGCCATGGGGAGATGGTGATGTCAACTGCTCTAAAGAACAACTAATTGTGAGGAAAGCATATGTCTGTCACAACAGAAACTCAATGTGTACATAATCAGCATCATCATTAAAATATTGTTACATACATTCTGAATGTCTTCATCAGAAAGAGCTGGGAATGTCTCCACAATGCCCATGGATTTGAAGGTTTTCACTTTGTTATTGTCATCATTATTTTTAACTACCTGTTATTCTAGGAAAAAAGACTCTACCTCTGCTGAGCCAGGGCAGACAAATCATTTGCACAGATCCTGCTGCCTGCAGCACGAGACCAGGAGAAACCCAGCGCCTGGAAAAGCGATGGCGAGGCTTCGCGCCAGCCCCACGGCTGCTGCTGATCCCAGCCCTTGCAGCTTCTGCCTCGAGGGGCACAGCAACCAACCATGCAATTAGTGCAGAGCTTCTCTCATTAGCAAAAATCAAGGTCCTGCCCTAACTTCCTACAGGACTGGGCTGTGGTCAGCACTCAGCTGGAAAGGTCTTCTTGTCTGTACCAACAGATTGGGTTCCTGGTGCGTTTCTCAGAGAAAAATCGCATCAACCCTCCTAACATTTGACAGTTACGCTTTAAAATACAACTAACAGGGAGACAAAGCCTTGAAAATTAAAGGTTCAGCTTTCAGCAGACTCCCCCTCAAGTGCACATAATTTTTCCTTTCTGGAAAAGGGCCTGTTCTAAGGGGCACCCACAAGATCTTCATGAGGTCCTTTCCTACACCCATCAGTTAATACTGACATGATTTTCAATATTGCTATAAAAGGCCTATGCCCACATGAAAACAGTTTAACACCTGAGCATGTTTTTAGTAAAAACAACAAAAAAAAGCTCCTTGAGTGGGATGTGCAAGTTAAAGAACCTCATTTCACTGCCCTCAGACAGACCCGTGATGGCTCAGATGCAAGGCTGGGCACCTGCAAGTCTGTAAGGAATTTGCTGAGCTTAAAGACTTGTCTTTAAGTAAAAAAATCAACCAGAGAAATCCTGTAACATTAATAACTCAACAAAACATCCACAACAACTAACACTTAGTCAGCCAGTGTTCTTACAAACTCTAAAGACACTGTGTGGGGTTAATACAAAATATTTGCTTTCATTTTGCCTATTATCTGGTAGAGGGATGTAATTGGGTCCATCTATTTTTCCATGACAACACAGCTGGTAAGTCTCTATTCAGTTATTGTCCTGCCTTATCACAAAGTGGTTTGAGTGGAAAAAAATAATATTGATTCTAATTGTTCCTCTCAGCTCAGTTGCCCAGGAAAACAAGGCTGTGATTTCCAGGCATGAGGAGAGTTAAAGAAAGCACCTTCAAAGAGGAATAGAGCCTGTCAGTATAAATACGGTGCAAGATCAGGGAATTCCTATTAGGCACATTGTAAGTTTAAGGTTAAAGAGTAAAATTAAAGATTAATGCTTAAATAGTTTTTCCACAACAGTAAATACATTGGTAAATGACAACTACAAAGTTACACAAATGCTGTAGTTCCACATCATACAAACTCTTATGAAAAATCTTCCTATATAAATGTTCTATTTTAGCAGTAAAGAAAGTTCAAAACATTGTCCCATGAATTTTATTTACCTCTCTCTCTATATATATATATATTATAAATGATGTAGAAAGTGTTTAGAGTAATTCAGGATTAAAATATATAATTACTGGAATGAGGGTTACTCCGATTCCCAGGGCAGAAGGTCTGCGCGTTGTGGTTTTCTACCCACCCTAAAAACTTACTCAAAGCAAGAACATTGTTAGAAGAATGAATGTTTCAGCATTCCTCACACCTGGCCTCACCTTTGTGCAGGTACAGGGAAGGCAGAGGAGCCTCCAGCAGGCACCTGAGCCCGTTCAAATCAAAGACCTCTAGAAAGCAAGTGTTTAGCTGGTGGGACAGATGAGTTCAGACAAACAGTTATGGTCACTTCATCCACAGCTGCTCAGTCGCTGGGTTTAGAACGAAACATCTTACTTGAGGGATTAGTTGACTTTGTTTAACAAAATGTACATGGTCAGGTTACTTCCTTACAACCTCCTGATAAATTCTGTACAGAGAACAGCGAGGCGTTACAGCGCAGCCACTGGAGAGGCTCATTTTCTCTTTCACTTTGGTCCACTCACACAATGTTATGAGAAGGGTCACAGGGTGGGAAACTCAAGCAACTTAACACATGAAAGCACCAAGTCCACTCTTGGCCTGAAAGTCTGTGTGTGATTAACTGAAAAAAACAAAACATAAAAAAAAGCATGAATTAAAGTTATGAAAATTAAACATAAGCAAAGATGTAGTGAAACATGTTAAAAACAAAAAAGGAGAGACAGGCAAACGCTGCTCGGGCACCTGGAGGCTGATGGATGAGAGCAAACCCCGCGCACAGACCTGGAGCACAACCTGCTGGGCAGCTGCAGGCACAGGGCAGAGCTCAGACCTAACATGGGTGCTTCCCCCACCACCTGCAGTTCCTCCACCTCCATTTTTTACTTATTAAAGCAACTAAAATCCCTGTGTTGAAACAGGAGATAAGGTTCAATTAGCTCTCCTACAAACTGAAACAAGAAAACCCACCTCCTCCCTGCACCGAGATTCCCAGTTCTTGCAGGATCCCAGCATCCCACCCCCAAACTCTGGGTGTGTCACTTGCATCCCCATTCCCTGGGTTGCTGCAAGGGCTCTCCCAGCAGCCAAGAGCCCCTGGCACCCTCTGGCTCCTGTTTCCCTCGCACGGCCCTGCTGGGCACCTGCCCTGGGCAAGCAGAGTGTGAACCCCAAGGTAACGCTGCACTTGGCTCTCTAAAGCACCAGCTCCTCACTTCCCAAAGCCCCAGCACAGCCCGAGCCCCAGGCTCTGCCAGGAGAAGCTCTGTTGCCGATCCTGCTGGAGGACACTGCCTGCCACCAGCTCCCAAATCCCAGCTGCCTTCCAGTCTGGTTCAGTTGAAAGACCTCGGTAAGGAAGTCAGGGACATTCCTGCTGCTTGTTTGGGAACAAAGATCTTCTTAAAGCCCAAGTGGTCTGCGGGGTCAACCTCCGGCCACCCGCCTGGGATGCAGCAGTGGGATGGGCTGGGGCTGTGCTCCCCATCACACAGGTTTCACAAGAGCCCTGGCTCTTTTTGAGGCCTCCCAGATGAAGGGTGGGTCTGGGAACACACAGCACTGGCCAGGCCAAGGAGAGTCACCTTCCTTTGAAAGTTTTAATTACAAATGCTATTATCCTGCCCAAGCAGAAACCCCCAAACAGCACATTTTGAACTAGCTCACAGGTTTGTGAAAAACCCCAGCTCAACAAACCCCAAATGCCAATCCCAAACCACTTCCCCTCTTTAATTTATCACTCGCATTCTTGGTGACAGGGCACCTCCCCTCACTGTGCTCCAGAGCTGAAGAGAGCCCCCACCCTGGCGCAGCACAGGGGTCCCCACACACCCAGCACACAGTGTGGGTGCCCCTCAGGCCTTCGAACACTGCCTTCCGACTGCAGAGGCTTTCTAATCACCATCCAGAGGAAGAAGTGTGTCCAGACTCAGCTGTGCAGGTGAGCTAAAACCAGCAAAGCACAGGGAACCTCTGTCACAGACAGACGGAGCAGAAGGGATGCTGCAGGGCTCCCACCTGGCCAGCACGCACTGCATCACCGCCAGAGCATCCCAGCAACCGGCATCGTTAACAGCGCGCGGCTCAGCATCCTCACCTTCTGCAAAGCTGAGCTGGGCCTCAGGCTGCCCTGTATTCGACCCTAATTCACACACCAGTTTAGGTGGATTAAACCCTATTTTAAGTAAAGTATTTTACAAACCAGTTTGGACTCTGTGCGTGAGGTGGGACTTGGCCAGAGCACGCCGAGAGGTCTGCAGAAGAGAGCCTGGGTTCCATTTTAACACCAAGAGATTTAAACTCCAAGGAAATATATTAAAGAGTACATTAAATAATAGGTACTATCATCTTCCACAGTGAGAAACAAATCACCAGCATGTCAGAGTGCAGGATGAGCCTCTCTAGTGCTGCAGTTCACAGCAGAGACGGGACAGAGCTCAGGATCTCATCAGCACTGTGAAGCTGAACATTGTGCTGTTCAGAGGAAACTCGGGTGTTGCTGCTCTTCATGGTCTTTTTCAACACTAAAAGGCTCAGAAAGCATCACCCACCAGCCTGCTCTGGATCTGACAGAATGCAGTTCTGACACACTTAAACTCCTTCATGCCAGGGAGAGTAACAAAAAAAATGGTGGAATAACAGAACTACCAGTTTGTGTGACAGCACATTTCTTACTTTGCTCCCTCACCCATGTTTCTTGGACACTGGTTGGAAGGGAAGCAGGATCCCCCCTCCACACCATTCCTTTTTAAATCCGTTTGCCCCACTCCTGCTCTGCCATTACACAGCCAGGCAGCTGAAAGAGCATTATTTCCACGCGCTCCACACTGTTGCTGGCTTCAGCAACGTCAATTAACTTGCAGCAAGTTAGATAAGAATCCTGCCTTTAGGGGAAAGAACTTCCTTCTAAGCAGAACCTGTGCCTTGGAGCCCTACTTCACACCAAGCCCTAATGAATTTCTAGTGCATCTTCACTCTAAGCTGCTGTTTCCTTCTTTATAGCTCTGCCTCTAAAAATAAAGCAAGCACACTCTCCAAAAAGGTCCCAAGTCTGTAGATCACAGTTAGCAGTAAGCAGCAGGAAGCCACATCTGGGAGACTTTATGACTGTGTCAAGATCGTCCCTGCTCCTCTCTGCTGGTGAGGAGATGCAGTTTATTTCTGGTCACCTTCCCATCTGCCTCCAGAATGGCCCCAAACTGTGAATCCCCTGCACCTGCAGCCCCCAGGGCTCTACTAGGGCTCCACCAGGGCAGTGCCCAGGCACAGGTGGACCCCCCTCTTCTCCACTTTAAGCAAAGAGTCAAAAAGGTAGGAATAAGGAGTCCGAAATCCACTTCTCCATTTGCTAATTCCATTTGTTCTAAGCAACTGAACTAAAGCACCCAAGCAGACACCTAGCTTCTCAGCAGAGGACAAGCATTCGAGTTCAGGTACTTACTTTTTCTTGTCTTTGTCCTTCTTCAGTGGCTGCTGTGAGGTAGCCTGCAAGGATTGGGACTGCAAGGTTTCCACCGCTACTTTCCGCCTGTTGAAGGCATTCATCTCTTCCTCCAGCTCCCTCCTCTTCTCCTCCACCTTCCTCTTCTCTTCCTGGTGTATCCTTTTTAAGTGCTCAAATTTCTCATGCAGCTGGTAGGAAACAGACCCTCTGAGCATCACATCCAGCAGGACCAGGAGAGCCGCAGTCACGCCTCCCACGCGAACCCCCAGCACCCGACAGAGACCTCCTGGCTGGTGGGGGTGCAGCAGCCAGTGCCCCTGCACCCTGCCAGCCCTGGGCAGAGCTGACCTCTGGGCAGCCACAGCCTCTTCACCAAGAGCAGTGAGGACACAATAAAACAGCTCTGCCCGGCACCGCGTATCGAATGGGAGAAAGCGCGAGCCCGGGGGAAGGGCACTGAGGATCTCGGCTCCGCCTGCCCTGCAGCCCTGCCAGGGGTTGGGGGCACCACGGGCTCCCATGTTCCTCAGCAGTTTTGAGGATGGTCCATTCATTGCCTCTCCAGTCACAGTATCTGCCCGTGGCCCCACACCAGGGACCTGGAGGACTCCAGCCCAGCTGCCCCCTTTACTTTGCTGTCCAGTGACCCTCCAGGGGTGAAGTGTACCTGACACAGATGCTCCCCAGAACATCTGCATTGCCCTTCACTCACCAAGCAGCATCCAAGTCTCCTACACACTGGATGGGACTGGGAAACCTTGTTTCTGAGACATCTAAACTAGTGATGCTGTTTGGGAAGCATTACCCTGTGTCCCCTGCTCTGAGCTGGGAAGGGCTGTGTCTATATGTATGTTTGTGTTTGTGCTTTGGCTGCTGAGATCTGCTCAAGAGCTGCGTGTGCTTTCCAGGATCCATATGTTGCCCAGACCCTATGCTGGCTGCATTTTAGGCTCCTCTCACAGGTTTTTGGCACACCCACCTCTCTCTCCTTCTCCTTCAGCTCTGCCTCTGTCTCCTTGACTTTGTTAACAAACATTTGTCTCATTTCTTCCTCTTTCTTCTGGAGCTCACCCAAGAACTCTTTCCTTTTTGTCTCATATGTTTCTTGGAGGCTGGGGAAGAAAGGAAACGAAATCCAGACTTTCTGGACGCAAACGAGTTAGGGATGGGGAAATGCACTCCCATCTGTGTTGCTTAAAGACCAACAGATAGGGAAGGGAACACAACCAAAGTCAGCTGCAAAGTTCAAAGCCAGTGCTCAGGACCTTCCAGCCCAGCGTTGTGGATACCACCTGAAAATCTCCCAATTTTCTCCCAGCTATTGCTCTGAATCGATTCTAGACATGAAGGCTGCTCACCTGAAGGGCTGGCTGTCTGGATCCGTGTCCTTGAAGCCCATCTCTTCCAGTTTGCACCTCCTGTACAGCTCGTAGTGGCGCGTGTGAGTCTGCTCCCGAAGATCCTCCATGTTGACTCGAATCAGCATTTCCCGCAGTTTCACAAAGTCACAGTGACTTTCATTCTCAACTGATGGAAGCAAAGGCAGAAGTCAGCAATCTGCATGCATGGCAGGAAGCACAAATGCACAAAGAATCACAGAATCACTAAGGCTGGAGAAGACCTCTGAGCTCACCCACTCCAACCGTCAGCCCAACCCCACCGTGCCTACTACAACATTTCCTGAAGTGCCACATCCACATGGTTTTTGACACCTCCCCCCAGGGATGGAGACTCCACCACTGCCCTGGGCAGTCGGTTCCAATGCTTCACAACTTTTCCAGTGAAGAATTTTTTCCTAATATCTAATCTAGACCTCCCCTGGTGCAACTTGAGGCCATTTCCTCTCATCCTATCACTTGTTATTTGGGGGAAAAGGCCTCGCTACAGCCTCCTTTCTGGGAGCTGCAGAGGTCTCTCTTCAGCCTCCTCTTCTCCAGCCTGAACAGCCCCAGGTCCCCCTCATAAGACACACACAGATAACTCCAGAGACTCCCCCTTCCCAAGGGCCTCGACCCGTTTTCCCACACAGGGCACAGCCCCTTGGATGGGGGGATTCCTGCCAACAGGAATGGGAATTCAAAGGGAAGATTGGCCAACCCACAAAAGGCTACAGAAGACGCCTCTGCACCTTCACACACACGCGTTGGCCACAGGGCAGAGCTGGAGGGGTGCCAGGGAAACAAGAGAGGTTTGCAGAGGGCACCTGGCTCGCAGCACCTTACCTTGCACCACTCCCCACGGGTACTGCCGAGCTCTCACCAGCTTGTTCCCAACTTTCACCTCCTCCGTGCTGCCGACCACAGCGAAGGGCAGGTGAGCCTGAAACAGAGCCGGGGCAGCGACTCAGTGCACAGGGTAACCCCTCACAGACCAGCCCGACCATCAAATCACCCTCACCCAGACACAGGATCTGCTTCAGAAAGTCTTTGCTCTGAAGCCAACGCTCTCAGTAGCCTCTGCTGTGAATTGGGATGTGAGGAGAGCAACGCTGGGCTGAACAAGATGGGGAAATATTGTAGGAACACCATGATCATTACCGAGCTTTCCACTCGTCAGGGTGCTCTTGCACTGGCACTCTTTCCACACGCCAGGAGCAGGGCACTCCCTGCCTTGCAGAAAGCACAAAGACATCCGTAAACAGGCCTTGGCAGAGCCCACAGTGTGTGGGCACTGGAAGGGACATGTGCAGGATACAGCATGTGCTCACTGCTCTCAAGTCTGCAGAGCCTCAGGCGCAGCAAGGGAACAGGACACCATCCTCAGCACCGCGGGGAAGGAGCCACGGAGCAGGTGCTCCAGCAGGACAAGGCTGGCAAATAACAGAACCATGGAATGGCCAAGGTTGGAAGGGACCTCAAAGCCCATCTAGCTCCAACCCCCTGCCATGGGCAGGGACACCTCCCACCAGATCAGGGGGCTCCAAGCCCCATCCAACCTGGCCTGGAACACCTCCAGGGAAAATCCTACTCATTTAAGAGGAAATGAATCCAGAAGTGTGGAACTGGTAAAAAAGCAGCTAAAAATATTTTCACTGGGGCCAGGGGGAGAACAAACAAGCACAATTCCTGTTTTTCTCCCCAGTTCACACAGTTCACAGTTATTTTAAACAGTGCATCCTCCAATTTTTTCATTAATTCAGAAAAAACCCTATTACAGTAAAAATACACAGCTAGTTGACCCAGAAATTGTAAAATAAAAGAAATTTAATCAGAAACAGTTATGCAGGAAAATGTTTGTTTTGAAGAAAAAACTAATTTTTACTTAAAGAATTAACATGGAAACATTTCAGTTGGTTCTAATGCAATTGTCATGCTCTGATTTGGAAGACAGGAAACTTGAAAGTGTTTTACACTTGCTTCAGCCAGGTCTGAATTTGACCTTTGAACTTCAAAAAAAAAAGACCAAAGACTAACAATTTTTCTTTTTTATTTTAAATTGGGTTTTCACTCCTCCTCTCTCCCTTACGTCAGGAGGTTAACGAAAACCCTGTTAAAGTTTTATTCAAAGCCTCTCCCTCCTCCAATGAAAAGTAGCCTAAAAGCAGACAGAATGAATTTTGAAGAAAGTATTTTTCAAAAATCCAATAAAATACATTTTTGAGCTGAGTTTCTCCAGAGAGGCCACAGATTAAATAACAGCCCCATTTTAATTAGTTCTGTATGCAACAGCCTTAGGCGCCTGTCAGATCCACAGCTCAACTTTCAAACAGATTTAGTGTCTGGACAATCCCAATAAAACTTGCCCTTTAAATGTAGCTCTGTGCAGCGATTTCATTTGTCACAGCTTCCGGCGGCAGCGTTACTCACATTCATCACAGAGTTGATCTCGGCGACGGCTTCGTCATCTGTGGGGAACTGGTAGATCTGCACACCATTGCTGACCAGCTCGCTCATTATCTTTATCTTGAACTTGTGCAGCTCGCTCTTGGAGATGGTGTCTGCTTTGGCAATGATTGGGATGATGTTCACCTACAACAGAAGGAAGGAAGGGAAAATAACCCCATGAGCACTCGCTGGGCAAGCGGCTCTGCCAGGAGCGTGGGTGCCTGTGGGTCACAGAACCATCCGGTTGGAAAAGACCTCCGAGATCATCAAGCCCAACCATACCTGTCTCCTTACTAAACCCTGTCCCTAAGAAACTCATCCACCTGCCTTTTAAACCCTTCCAGGGATGGCCACTCAACCCCCTCCCTGGGCAGCCTCTGCCAGTGCCTGACCAACCTTTCAGTGAAGAAATTTCTCCCGATGTCTAGTCTGAACCTCCCCTGGCACAACTTACAGCCATATCCTCTCATTCTATCACCTGTCACTCAGGAGAAGAGACCAGCACTCACCTCACCACCACCTCCTTTCAGGCAGTTGTAGACAGTGATGAGGTCTCCCCTCAGCCTCCTCTTCTCCAGGCTACACAATCCCAGCTCCCTCAGCCGCTCCTCATAGGACTTGTTCTCCAGCCCCTTCCCCAGCCTCATTGCTCTTCTCTGGATGCACTCCAGCCCCTCAATGTCCTACCCCAGCAGCTGCTTTACATCCCATACAAACACAAAGGTGCTATGTCTTGCACACGAGCTGCAGCATGAGCCCCACTGAACACTAGAGGGAAGAGTTTTCCAGGACTCATTTGGTTGCAAGACTTCTTGATAAACCCAAGAGAGACATCTTGCAATAAATACACAGTGAGCAGATCAAAGCCACTGCTCTTGCCTCTGTATTTTGTTACACACTTCGAGGGAGGCAGAGACAGCAGAACTGTCACATCCTCGTTATCACCTCTCTGCCTCTGGCTGTGCTGACAAACCATTTGAAAAGACAAGCACAAGGAGAAAACACCGCAGCGAGTTGATGTGAAGCCTTTCCCATGCTCAAGCAGAAAGGGCAGGGACTCCTCAGGTGCTTTCATGGCAGCTGCAGATCCTTTCCAAGCACTCCCTGAGCCTCTGGATGAGAATCACAACTCGGGAGTGACATGGAGATTATACAGACCACCTGGGAAAGGTGCAGGGTGCCACAGAGCAGACAGGAGATTGGCTTTCATCCTCTCCATTGCTCAGCTCTGATTTTGCATCAGCAGCCCTGAGCAGGACACACGGTGCAACTTCACCAGGCCAGGCTTCACAAAGCCACTCGCACGCTGCAAGGTGGGGAGGTCCCTCCTGTGCCCAGGATCTACCAAGGTGAAGAGCAAATGAGGGCCACATCCTTCAGGAGGGATGTGGATCTCTAGGACCCTGTGCTAGGGAGAGCTGCAGCAAGGCAGGATCCATCACAGGGACCTCTACCAGATGCTGCCATGCCCAGAAAAGCCAAGTGCAATGCTGCAAACGGCTGCTTAGACAAACAACAACAAAACTCCTGCCTGAACAGCTGCCAAATTCAGAGCAGTAAACCAGAAGAATTCAGACAAATGAGGGGAAAGTCTGAGTTGCCATCTAACATTTCCCAAAACCCAACACTTTTTGTCCTCTAGAGCAGAAATTCATAGCAGCCATTTGGTCTCCAACAGGTACCCATTAAAATAAACAGATGCCCATTAAAATAAACGGCCTTGCCTTCCCCACTCAAATTCTTTGTAGCTCAGTGTTTTTTTCCATACTTCTTGTTTTTTTTCTCCCTCTGGTTTAGCACTTACTAAATAAAAGAGCATTTACTGGCTCCAAAAGAAAATCATCTTAACTTCTCATTGCAAATTTATCCAAGAGAGTAAATTCTTTCTTTTTCTCAGCCACCGATCTGGCCTCTTTTACCACAAAGCCACACAGGTCTTCTCACTCCGCTCCTCAGCAGGTCTGTGTCCTCATTAGAGAAGTAAAAAGGGCCATGACCACAGCTGAGTGCCTCGATGACCTGCTAAGAGCTGTGGAGGCTTGGATCCACCATCTCCCACAGAAAAAGGGTCAGCTCAGGGCTCACAAACTGCCTGCTCAGGAGGGGTATCTGCGAGGGGAAAGGCACTGCCAGGGAGCTGCTGCGTGCAGGGTTTCACACTCTCCATCCAGCCAGGCACACCAACAAACCAACCCCTGTGTCCTTCTTGTAGTGAGGAATGGAGCCCAGAGCTTGGCACACCTTTCCCAGCAGCAGGAGAAGGTCCCAGCTTGGTCCCAGCAGGACTCAAGCAAGGTGCACACGGAGGTTGGTTTAAGTTCTCTCCACCCGGGGTTCCTCATGCTTTGAAAAGGCAACTGAGTCAGCATCTGCAGTCTCAGAGTTCATAATCCAAATGCAGTTTGCACATATTGTATTTCCAGTCATCAACAACCAACATCAATACTGTGGAGGCCTGGAAATGGCATGTGGGTGTATCTCCCTCCTTCTCTTTTCTTCCCCTGTGAGTTGCTTTTCAAATTACTGGTTTTATTTTGGTTTCATGCAAGCCTTGGACACCCACAAGCTGGATTACCACGGTTAACAAGGGACACCCAGAGCATCACAGTTATCTTCCTGTTTTCCTTCCTCTGATTTTGAGCATCAGCACCCTAAAGCTAAGTCTAGAACCAGCTCATCCCTCAGGTGCTGACACCCCACTTCACTGCACACGGGCTGCCCCCAGCACATACGGTTCCTGCGGACTCGGGAAGGGGCACAGCGCTGTCACAAATCTTTAAGGGGTGCCTGGAAAGCACCTTGATGGCCTGGGATGACGTTGATGCAGAAATGCAACAGAAACCCCCAACACTCAGAAAATATCAATGGTCTCTACTTGCTCATTCACTTCCGTGTGTGTGCTTTGCAAAGCCACCACACGACGACATCCAAGATGTTCTCAGGCTGCAGAAAGATGGGACACAAGAGCAAAGGGATGAAATGATTTCAGAGACTATTTAAGTGGAAGTTCATAAGTAAAAAAAGCTTGTGTGCACACAAGGTTCCCATCTCTGCACAAGTACAAAGGATTTATTTTTGCACTACCCAAAGACCACATTAAAGGCAGCCACAGGGAGATGTGAAAAGGAGAGAATGCAGAAGGAAGGGAAAAGCTCTGTGCCACCACCAGCACCAAGGGGAATCATGCAAAAGCTTTCCTCCAAGCATATTTTTGGGAACATGTAATGCTGGCACAGCGCCAAGAGACAGAAGTTTATGAAGGGAAAGTTTTCGGATTCCCGCTGGAGTCGGAGAAACAGCCACGACGGTGACAGAGAGCCACTGCAATGGGAAACCAGCGCCTGCTCTGGAGCGGGGCCAGCGAAACGCAGGCCAACAGCCCCGGGGGGCGAGGGCAAAGAGCAGGGACTCTGCGAGGGGGAAACTCTACCCACCAGGAGAGTCCAATAGAGCTGCACACGGACAACAGGCAGGGAAGAGAGCATTCCCTAACTCTAATCCAGGGGATCCCTATTTCTGCACGGCCCCAAATGCCTTGCCTGCCTCCTCTGTAGACATCTGCCACCCGAAAGGAATCATCTTACTGATAAAATACTGCTCTGAAAGACAGGAGATTCTTGTGAAGAAAAGAAGCTGATGCCACTATTGACCTCTGAAAGCTTCTGCGGCTCCCTGGAAGCCAGCTGAACAACCAGAAACTTCCCCAAGATGCAGGAATATCGGCGGTAGCCAGTTAAGTAACCCACTGCCCCCAAGAAGAAGCTTCTGCACAAAGAAGGCCAGTTGGACTTTCTCATGACCCACTTCTGGGATTCCTATGACCCTGATAGCCTCTCACCACATTTACATTTTCAGAAGACATCGTGATCTCCTACCCAGACTGCCTGGCACTGCCAGCTCACACACTCCCTGTGTGCCAGCACACAGCGCCAACGCTTCCCTTCGCCCTTGTCTGCTCTGTACTGACCACACCTTAGCACATCCACAGTTTTGGTTGCTCTCAACACCTCCGTTCCTGCTGACAGGTCAGGATAGCAGAGGTTGCTCTGCAGGGCAGACCTACTAGAGTCCTAAAACCAGCTCAGTTAACACTCATGAAGGAGTCCAGCACCTACACGGAAGGAACAGAGCCTTCCACCAGGCAATCAATATTAACTGAAGCATCACCACTTCCAGAAATGGGAACCATGGTCTCCAGCCCTTACCTTGCTGTCCAGCTTCTTCATAGTGACCAGATCCAAGGACTTGAGCGAGTGCCCAGTTGGGGTGATGAAGTACAGGCAGACGTGAATCCTCGTGTCGTGATAGTTGAAGAGAGACCGCCGGATCTTCAGCTCTTCTTGCAAATAATTTTCAAACTGCGTATCAATGTACTCTATTATGGGCCTGTAACTAAAACCATACCATTAGCAACCCAGATACTGGGGCTCAAAATTAGAGTTTGAAGGCTTAGGGGGCTCTCTGAGACAAACCATAGGATCATTTAAAAAGTAGTTCTAAGACTCAAACAATTTAGGCTCACAAGAGGAAAAGTGTGGCATTTACACACAGACCTTACAATCCAAAGGTTGCTGGAGTCTCCTGAGGCTGCACTGCAAAGTCTAAGGACAGTGGAGCCTGGAAAGATGACTGCTTCCACACAGGAAACTTTGCCCCATTTCAGGGCAGAGCCATCTGGCTGCAACATGACAAGAAGAGACCTCGGAATGCCAGAAAAACCTTTACCTGAGGCTCAAGCAAGATGTCTGTGTAATTAAGTGAGACAGGTCCAGAGACACCAATCAGTGCCAGAATATATAACTCTGCTCTGAGGACAGCTCATTAGCTGCTCATGCTCCTGGAGGACACCATTCTCTGCTGGTAAAAACTCCCATGACCTCTCTTTTCAGCTCCTCACCCAACTCCCTCTACATTAAGTCTCCAGAACCAGAGCCACTTTTAACAGAAACACGGGCACCTCCTTGCAACGCCGCAGGCAGGACTGCGGGAAGCTCACGTCTAAGTACCAGAGGCAAGCCCAGAAATGCCAAGCAGATGGCACGAGACCTGCCTTTCATCTTTATTTATCTGGTCCCCAAATCCAACCGCATCCACAATCGTTAGCTTCAGGTGGACGTTGCTCTCCTGCAGGTCGTAGGTCCGTGGCCGCAGGCGAACCGCGCTCTCGTAGTGACTGGCTTCCTCTGTCTCAAACGTAGTATTGAAGAGAGTATTCATTAGCGTGGATTTCCCAATGCCAGTCTCGCCTAGGAAGGAGAAATTATCAGCATGAATCAGTCACAGGTCTTCAAAGAACATTAATTCCAGAGCAGAACTAAATTATATTGTGAAAGGTTACTACAAATTGCTTGTGGACAGACATAATTGTCACACAGGTAACTGCATTCTTTAAGGCCTCTCGTGCTCAATGCAAGGCTAACACAGAGCACTTTGGTCTCATCTTCCCGGAGAGGATCACACAGCACAGCAGAACACTCTGTGCTTGGGGTCCCACACTGGAGAAGCTGGGGAAGAGTACAATTTTAGCGGAGCCTTCTGAATCTTCAGATGAGAGAGTAAAACTCAGCTGCTTCTACTGACAAAGACTGTTTGCATCAGTTGGTGGCTGTCCCAAGCAGAGCGGTAGCTCCAGGTAACCCTGCAGATCCACACAAAGCGATGTGTATTGAGTGTGCTGTGGAGGGGACAGGACAACGAGGCTGCTTCACGCTCCTTTCTGTGAGATTTGACTTTACAGGCTTCTCTCTTTGCTTTATCTGGCCAGTAAAGACTCTGAGGAGCTGCCTTTTCTGAGGGTGAGGACCCCATGAGGAGGGAATCTGAGGGCCCGTTTCAGTGCAGAGAAACGGGCAGACAGCTCTGGACCTGCTAGGACAACTTCCATCGGAGTGAGTGTCCAACAATCATTTGCCAAAGTCACAACCCAGAAGCAGACTCTAGAAAGCCCAAGTTCATTGAAATTACCATGCATTTTTTAGGCATTTCTGAATCACTTAAAGTCACTGCTGAGGCCCAGCAAGACACGCAAGAAATCCCAGTCCCAGCCTCGCCACCAGCTCAGCCCACGTCTGTTTGCAGAGGACCATGCTCACCCACGCAGAGGATGTTGAAGCTGAAGCCTTGTGTGACAGACTTGCTGACCAGCTGATCGGGGAGACTGTCAAAGCCCACATGGCCCCCCAGGGAAAGGTTCCTCTTCTCTTCGTTCTGGTAAGGAGAGAAAACCAGATTAGCAGGACAGACTGCACTGAGAAAGCAAGTCAGAAACACGAGAGGAACCACCAAGCCCAAGAAACAACCACCCTCCCAGGCACTGCGGAGCCACCAACGCAAACCCCAATGCTGCCCACAAGATCTGTGTTTCACACACCACAGCTCAAACCCACTGACAGCCACCAACAACAGAAAAGAGAGGGTAAAAATACTGATCTTAGTGAGGAACTGGGAGAACTAAGCTACCAGGCGACAAAGAAAACACTAAGCATGAGCTCCAGCTACATGCAGCTGGGAGAGATTAGCAAAGGAAAACCCACCACCATGTGTTTTAGCACTCATTTCTCCTCATTCTTTTTTATTTCATTTTCTTAAGCCCTCCAGCACTGCATTCAGCTCGACAGATTGCATTCCCCCACTCCCCAAGTTCTTGATATCTTCTCCCTCTGCTATTGCCACGAGCAGCATGGTTCTGCTCGCTCACATGTCCAGGGGTGCTGGTCGCATAAGCAGGGCGAGGAACCCTCTTGCTTTACCATCTGTGATCACACAACCTTCCACCGTTTCTCTGCTGTTCCTGTTCCTGCCTCCCCTACACACACTTTGTTCTTCCTTCTGTCTCCTCCCTCCCCCAGAGGAAGACTCTGCTGATCACCTGTAGGAAGCTTTGCTTAGAAACTAGGACAATCCGAGGAGACAACAGGTCTGCCTTGTGCTCTGCAGAAAGGCAGCCCAGATCCACTATAATTCCAGAAGAGTGGATTCGACAGAATGGTCATTTCTGTTTCTAGTGGTTAAGAACAGCAGAGTTGGGATTTACACAAATATTTCAACAGATGTTGCCACCTCTCTACACAAAACGAGGCTGTGTGGATACAGGGAGTCAACCAACAGCTGCAGCAGCTTCTCCAGCACTCTGAGAATGGATAAGAGGAGTGAGGATATGTGATTGCAGAGCATGATTCATGCGCTGTCACAGCTCCTTTGGTAAATGAGTCTGTTTTTCTTAACCACCAGCACACACTGAAAGATGGGAGATGGAAGAAGTGCCTGCCCTTTGCCTGGCTCTGGTTCTTTTGTCTGTCCCTGACAATTCTGATTCAATGTCCCAGCACTAAGACTGTGAGACAAGAGCATACCCAGCCCAAGCTGGCTGTCAAGCTTTAAGTTAACTTGAGAGGAAAAAGAAGAAATGACATGCTAAGCCTTGTGAATTGCTCTGTGCCTGCAATATGATGGCTAAACAAAATACAAACCTTTGTTTAACTGCATCTCAGTCAAAGCTCCCTTTTGGTCTGCCTTTGGTAGAACAAATATTCTCAGCTTTGTCAAATAAACCATTTAAATCACAAGAACAACTTGTGAACTGCTGAAGCAGCTCCTCTGTCTCAGGTACAGACCTTCTGGCTGTCCTGGTTAGCATTTGTTAGTGACTTGCAGATGTTTTAGCCCAGTGCTCTCCCAGAGGACTCCCTGGACAAACACAACCGAATCGCAGAGGGGCTCCTGCGATCAATTCTGTTTCCTCCCATCAGGATCGATCGCGCTCACTAACCAAGCGGAAATAGCAATCATGTAAAGTTTCCCTGTGGGAGAGACAGCATCAATTAAGGTTTTAAAGTGGCCAAAAGTTGAGGTGAATTTAAAAGGGCCCCTAAGACGCCAGCAACCTCCAATCTATTCTTTCTTTCACTCATCTGTCACCACATGGAGATGGGAAAGCTCAGACTGCCACATCTGCAGGGACAGACCCCAACTGCAGGATGATTTCCCAGCACACAGGGAGAAAAAGAGTGAGCAAATCCCATGCTGACCGAGGCAGCCCAACACTGAGCCACGGATCTGGCATGGGATGGTGCAACCACACTGGGCAGGAGAACTTGGACACGTGTGCTGGGAGAGGGCTCAGAGTTCTTTAGGTTTGGTTTTCCTCCTAAGGAGGAGACCGGCACAAGAAGCCACTGCAGGCATCAGCAGAGCTCAGGGGGCTTCCTCAGTCCTGCAGCCCCATCCCCTCAGCCCCCACTTCTCCTCTACCCACTGTCCCTTAAGCCACCACCTTGCAGACCTACAAACACCAGTGCCCACCACTGCCACATGGTGACGGCTGAGCAAGCTGTTCCCACGGAAAGTCACCCAGGGTTGATGGTTACACTTTGTGTCTTTTCATATTAAATAATAAACAAAAAACAAGCAAACAAAAACACAAACCCAGAAGCCTGGGATGACATTTTGGAAGGGAAATAAATAAAGACTGCCGATGGCTATGATTAGGCAGAGAGTGCCCGAGGCAAGGAAGAGGTTTCCAGGCAACAGGCAGCACCACTGCTCAGGATTTTAAAATAGGTTCCAGCTCAGCAAGGCTGCATTGAGAACTCAGTCAGGCTTCGGCCAGAGGAAGCCCAAAAGCATTCGCACAGGGTTTTCTTTTTATCTGCCTTTTTTGGTGTTTGGTTGCCGCTCGTTACAGGACCAGAATACACTTACTCAAAACTGCTCAACGTCTCTTGAAGCTGCTAAACCAAACAGCCAAGCGCCAGTGGAATATTTTTGTCAGTGACCTTGAAATGCACAATTTCCTTTTATTTCTGTAAGCAGTGATAATAATCTGGTTCAAGTCCAAGACGCTGCTGATACCAAAGCAGAAACCCATTTGCTGTGCCCGCAGTGCCTTCAGCTGTCACTCAGCCTCTACATGGGATTTTGCTATTGTTGCCACGTTAGGAAAAACAACAGCAATGACTGCAGGAAAGCAGTAAGATTAAGACTAGAAAGAATGAAAAAAGAATACAAAACCAGAGTGTTCTATTTACTATTCTTCCCCTCCAATCCATCGAGCTTAGAAGCTCAACAGCCTTGTGAATACAATCAATTTTCCTGCTCACTTGCATTGTTTGATGTGCTGACCTGCCCTGGAGAGTAACCCCAACACCACCCCAATGATCACCACTGGCACCTCTTCCCACCAATTTGGGAGTCCCACCCTGAACGATCAACCCTTGTGGCCTCTACTGCTCACCCAGGCAGGCTCAAGGACAGATTAACATGGGTCACCTGCTAGTAAAGACAACGAGGTCACACTCAAAATTGACTTACTCCCAGCAGAAGCAGCCAGGCTGCTACACTCAGCATAAATAATCAATCCTGAATGTAAATGCTGCAACCAATGAGGGCAGCAGTAACGCAGACATGTGGAGGGGTTATTGTTTTTGTTTTAAACACAAGCTAAGAATTCCAGGAGGGCTTTTCCCATATTAGGTGCCAGATGCAACTGCCCTGCAGGCCAGGAGCAGCAGGTTACACAGCAGAGTTGGATGGGCTTGGCCACAGTGACAACCAGGTGAAAACCCAGCCCTGCCCTTTCCAGTTGCACTGGTCTCTGCAACACTCTCCACGAGAATTAAGTCCCTCATCTCACAGCCTAGAGAGATGACCCTCTTACCAGGCAAGACCCCATCCTGGGCTGCAAATAACCATAAGGCAGTCAACCCTTTCCTGAAGCCCATTTGATCATTTTGCAACACTATAATTGAGAGCCCAGGATGGTTCCAAGTGTCTCTTCTTGGATCACTAATAGCATCTTATGGTGGGCAGCTACTGGGGTTCTGCTTGGAGCCTTTAAATGTGCTCTTTGAAGATCTTCTGTGCCTTGAGCTCAAAGTAGAGAGACAAGGGGATAATTTGTATTGTGAATCTGGAATTTGATGGGAAAGAAAAGAGTCATCAGAAAGCAGAATTTTTAATCCAAAGTCCTTTAAATATTTTCATAGATACTCTGGCTGGACCAAAAAGCAGAGTCTATTAAGGCAACAGGCACACAAATGGCATCTACGGGCACAGCCATGGGAACAGCAGCCATCCTGGAGGGAAATTGATCTCTGGCTCTGGTTCGACAGCTATATCACAGGATCCTTCCCCCAGCATGGAGCAGACAGGCAGACAGACATGCCCTTGGCAGCACAGATGGCTACAAGAATTGAAAAGAAACCTCCAAACACAGTGCTTCAAACCTGCTGAAAGGCACCAGCCGTCCCAGGTCCTGGCCACGCTCTGCTGGAGGCTGGGGATGCCCTTGGGAAGCACCAGGGCACCCATTCCAGAGGCCACACCACCACAAAGCTGCCCAGAGAACCGAAATGAGCAGTTCAAACCCACACAGCTTCCTAAGCCCTTCCACAGCAGGGTCCCACAAACCCTACCACGCAGTGGGACCACAGGGATGGGAAGAGGCAGGGGCAGCAACGCTGCGGGCAGCTGGCCACAAACCACAGCTGCAAGAAGCTGATATATTATTTGGGCCTTTACTGCAAGTGAGACAAGAAAAGGCAGCAGAGAAACAGAGAGACCAAATTCAGATCCCTATAAGAGGATCAACACAGCATTCACGTATTAATTATGCTCTTCCTAGTAGACAGAAGGATTAAAGAAACCTGTGAGAAGTGGCACAGGCTACAGCACCAACCAGCGTGCCTACGATCCTTCAAAAAAAGAAAAACCTCATCACAGTTTCTCTTCTTCCAGTCTCTTCATGCTTCACCTCCAAATTAGCATCAGTTTCATTTTGCATCATTACATCTTTCAGCAACCTCTCCCAGGAAAAGTGGTTTTCTGTGCTGACAGGAGGGTGTCGGCAGCGAGGGATCAGCTCCCCATTCACCTGCCCATCACCTTCCCAGCCGGGACTCCGGGTGCACAGCAGAGCAGCACACTCTGCTTTTAGATCTGCTGTCCCTGTTCTCCTTGCTTTCACACCAGCAGAAGCATGAACAGACTGGAGCTTGGATGCAAGAGACTACTCTGACATCAGTTGGTTAAAAAAAGATACTGAGAAGTACTGTTTTTCAGTTAATCTCAACAAGAAATGCTCTTTAGTGACTTATGCTTCTATTTTCTGTTTCAGACAACCCTGAGTTTCGTTTTCCTGAATGAAGCAGGTGTAATTGAGTGCCACAATCACAAGTGGTGATGGTTAATTTTTAAAATGGTGATTTCAAAAAATTTTATGGTTTTAAGAATTTGGCATGATGAGAGTTACAACACAAATCTTGGGCCCTGCTGCAGCAGACTCCTCAGCATACAAGCAACTTGTGAACACGCCCTGTAAAACCAAAAGCAAAAACCAAAAATCACATGGTTCAGCTAAACCTTCACATGAGTGAAGGCTCCTGGTTCTGATCTGCACCCTGAGGGATGACAGAGCACTCTTCTGCATCTAAGGTGCCTTCTCCTATTTCTGTGGCCCAACAAAACACAAATGAGACAGCTGACATTTTCCACAGCAAAACAGCAGAGGCCTAAAGGGGAAAAAGGAGGAGAATCTCAATCCTTACTTCTTTCTCCTCAATGAAGAGGGCTTACAGTTGAGCGATGAGCTTCAACCCAAAGGGAGAAGCCCCACCAGCACAGGGTCACACTGAGCCATGGGCAAACACCAAACCCACATGCAGGGGAGAGGCATGGCCATTCACGTGAGAGCTTTCTTGTCCCAAGAGCCCACAAGCAGTGGTATTTCAGGTCCCTCACTTCCCAGGCTTATTCCACTTATGTTTTCCACACACATAGAATAGCAAGGGGCAACTACACAACATCTGCACAGCACTTTTCTATACTGCTTCTGTTCCCACTACTGAGGCACACTTTTGTTTATTAATTCCTCCATCCTGAACAACATCCTGACCTTACCCAATACCAAATCCACCAGCACTTTGCAGCCTGGGTCCCCCTCAGAGATCCATCACCCTCACACCCGTGCCCAGCAGCAGCTCTACAGCACTGGACACATCATTTCGCACTGCGGTATCACGGATCAGGGTCCTGGGCACCCTGCAAAGTGCAGAGCACAGACAGATCTCTCCCTTCCAATTTACAATCAAATCAAAACAGAAAGATAAAGCAGTGCCAGCAGACAGATTGCAGCTCCCTGATCAACGTGATTCAAACCAGCAAGAGGAAGGGTAAGGAGAGCTCCCATGGGCCCCGCTCTGCATGGCCACGGAGCCTTTGGCAGAGCTCCCGTGGTGGGATGGAGCAGTCAGTGCCACAGGGGCTGGCTCGGCACCCGGCACAGCTGGGGACTGCTCTTAGTCACAAAGCAATGACTTCACCTTCTTGACTCCCCGTCCACAATCCACAACAGTGCGTGCAACACAAAGATTAACACAGACACCAGTGGGGCTTGTAGGATGCTATTCCCTTGTCTCCTGAATGGAAATGCATGGAATCAGGAAATTATTTGGTCCTGATGCAGGGAGTCTCATTTGCAACCAAGCTGAGAAAGGACTGGATGAGATCTGGCTGTTCATTGAATCCAAGTGGAGCAAGCTGGTCCCACGTGCAGGCATCCTCTCGGAGTGGGCAGGGCAGGTGGCAGGGCAAGGTGGACTGCCCCAAACCATGGAACAGAGAGGGCTGCTTCAGGGTCCCATCCGACTCCACAACCCAGTGATGCTGAGGGGACCTCCCCCAACATCCATCCCTGCAAGATTCCTCACAGAGGCACTGGTAGTTTTCCCCTCAGGTTAAAAGTGAACTGAGTCATGGAGTAGCCGAGTACATGCCCAAACACCTTTGGGCAGTGTTGGAAGCCAATTCCAGTTGCTTTGTCCAAGGAGGCACTCCCCAGGGCTGGGCCCAGTTTCTGGATCAATGTAGAGAAGTCTGGCAAATCAGGAGATCCCTCTCCATCTCTGAACACTGGCTCAAAAAATGCCACTTGACATTTGCAAAGAAGCAGCAGCAAGTGTGGACTTGGGCTCCCATGAAGCAAACATTTCCTTTGCCAAGCTCAGCAGCTGAGGGGTAGGAACAGCTACACCACGCCTGACGTTTGAAAAGCTGCGCTAGTGCTACCAACATTCAGAACAGACACAATCACACACCAAAATGTTATCTGTCTGGTACTCATAGGCTCAGAACTACGAGATGCACTACAGCATCAATGGGTCAGCTTGCACTTTATGGTCTACTAAGCAGAAAGAGGCCTCCTGAGGTAACAAGACCAGATTTACGGAGGTCTAACAATAGTCAGAGGATGTTGAGCATGGTGAGTATTAATAGAGGGTTCACGTGCAGTAAGCATGACCTTGTGGGTGCCTTTGGTACAGGAGATGAAAGGAAGCACATTTCCAGCTGGGTTGGCCCATGGAGTTCATAGCACCTCTTAGGTTAAAGCTGCCACATCTCAACACCACCCAATCTCAAGCAGATTTGCAAAGTGCAAGCACATACTCAGCTCCAAAGGCTTTCAGCTATTCTTAAGCATGTGCTTAAAATTCCAGATCCCCATTGCAGAGCACTTAACAGGCTGGAAGAAGAAGAAAGAAAAAAATAAGCCCATGGAGAAAATTTTAGATGTGGGGTTTCTGCCAATTTGCCCCTTGTCTCACAATAGCAACCTGCTGGGCTTCACTCCAGCCCGCTCCGTGGTGGTACCTGGCCAGTCAAACAGGACACTTATGCTGGGGTGTGAACAACTCTGCCTTTGCAAGGAGGGGACAGTGTTCTCACCCTAAATAACTGTAATGGTAGCACTGTGATGCCCAACACTACTCTCTAGCAGTGGGAGGGCAAAGCCCCAGGGGCCTTTGCTTCCCTCCCTTTTCCAACACAGGGCACGCCAGAGCACAGCCACGGCTGAGCCATCCCTCCGTGTCAGCCAGTCATCTCCAGTTGCTGCAACCCCACAACCAGCTCCCAGCACACACTGCAGTTCCCCAGTAAAAACCTCTCGCTAAACCAACACAATTCCCAGCCTTGCTTTAAACTGCTCTCCTAAGAATGACAAGAATTTTCCCAGACACTTGAGCCTTTATTCCTATCCCTCCCAGCTCCCAGCTGCACTCCAGCAGGCAAAAACATCACTGAAGAAACCAGCTATGGAGTCACCACCAAGGCACAGCAAACAAAACCGAGAGCCACTTTACACAACAGAGGCAGGAAGACTTGGAAGTGGAGGTTCTCCCTTTAGGACTAACTACAGGCTACCTTGCCTGAAGTGACACCTTTCTTGAAAGCTTCTGGGCCCATTTAGAAGATATATTCATAAACCTTGAGACCAGCAAGACCACTGTGAAGAACAAAGCCTGGCATCTCAGGAAAACAAATGACTGTTCCAGTATCAATGTTTCACAACGTCCTGTACGCCGCAAGCTACCCTCGGGGAAGAGAACGCTTTCTGGCACACCTGTAAAAATGTGGTGTGCTGAACACACGCTGTAGACACCTCCCCATAAGGAGGTGGGCAGGGATTCAAGTGAGAAAGCAAAACTCCTTTTAAGGCAGGAACTCCTTAGGCAAACTCCTTAATTGCTTTCCTGTACCAAAGCTCCGGGTGCAAAAGCAGTGTTTTGATTAGGGAGTGCAGGGATAGAACTGCACTTGATCTGGGAGTGCAGGGATAGGAAAAGGGGGGGTGGTTTTAAGCTGAAAGAGAGGAGATTTAGATTAGTTATTAGGAAGAAATGTTTTGCTGTGAGGGTGGGGAGACCCTGGCCCAGGTTGCACAGAGAAGTGGTGGCTGCCCCATCCCTGGAGGTGTTCCAGGCCAGGCTGGATGGGGCTTGGAGCCCCCTGATCCAGTGGGAGTTGTCCCTGCCCATGGCAGGGGAGTGGGACTGGATGGGTTTTGAGGTCCCTTCCAACCCAGACTATTCCATGATTCTATGACTCCTGCAGCATACCCTGTACTGATATGCCAGCAGCACACTGCATGCCCAGCACTCCCAGCAGCCAGGAGCAGGGATCTGCTCCCTCCTCATGTTCTCCTTCTACGCCAGCCAGCTCACTTTAGCATTTGCAAGCAAACAGCTGAATGGCAGGCACTGCCTTCAGTTTTGCTTCAGTCACAGCAGCCTTTGCTCCTTTGAAAAAAAAATTAAATATTCCACAAAACATCAAATAAAAGTCCTACACACATCTACAGGATCCAGTTGGCGCAGGCTGAAAACCAAGTTTTGCTGACTTTCACAGCTAAGTTTTCAGGGAGAGTAAAAGCCTCTCATTTTCCCTTGTACCACAACCTGTGAATGCAACAACAGCCTTAATTCTCTGCAAACAAACTGACTGTTTCTGGCTTCAATTCCTCTCTGACTTACACCAAAAGCAAAATTCCCACATGCTCCCTTTTCATAAGCTGTTATTTAGTTACTTCCCTATAACATTTATGAGGCTTCATTAATTAAGCGAGGCCTTTCTTAACTAAGAAAGGATTAAACATGCATTTTGTCCCCATCACAAGGCCTGGATGAGAGTTTACAAAGGAGCAAAACAGGATTTGCCGGGCATTATGCACACAATGTTTTGCAAGTGCGAATGTTGCCTTTGAGAATAAGGAAAGTTGGTCAAAACAGAGAAAACTATGGAACCAAAAATGAAAGACATTTCCTCCAAAATGACCTTAAAGGATGAGAAAGTTCAGCTTTCCATCAGCCTGAGAATTCCATCCCCCCATGAGCTATTCAAAACCAAGAAAGCAAAGCCCAAACCACAAACATAACTTTTCCTTCAATATGTTTAAAAAGAACCCAAAATGCAGACAAACACAAACCCACGAGACTATCCCAGTTCATTCCTTTTCCAAATTACTTATTCAGAAGGTGCCAAGGCTTTTAATTTAATGAACTTCAGCATTAACACTGACAAGAGACTAATATTATCACCTTCTCCGGTAAGAGCCTTTCCCAAGTTCACCCAAGGCAGCAGACGCATTCCCAGCTTGCACTCAACTGACCCAACCAGCAGGATCCTTCCCTTCCCCACCATCCTACCCCAGGGAAGAGGAGATGACACTTGGCAAATATAAGTGGCCATGGGACAAAGCCAAGAGAGAAACTGAGTGCCTGCCCTGAAGGAGTGGCATGGAAAAGGATCAAGGCAGTTTAAAACAAATGCTGAAGGGGGTAAAGGATCCAGATCCCCATCAGACCAAACAAGCCATGCTGGATATCAGCCACCAAGATTATTTGTTTTAGTTACCACTTAAAATAAACATAGCTAATTCCCACATACGTTTCCAGAATTTATTGCCTGATTACAATAAGTACCACTATTCATTATATTTTTAGACAAGGGAACAGAGATATAATGGGAACCCAAGAGTTTGGCTCACCATTATATGCTTTTTCCCCCAGTTTGTGGAGACTCTGTGGGATGGTTGTGTAAGGCAAACAGCTCTTCAGCTACTGGAGTCCTTGCCATCCTGCCTGGTAGACACCAGAAAGAGAGGTTTTCCATACCACAGCCACTCAGCTCCAAGAGTTAAACCAGAGAAATCATGCTAATTAGCTGCCTGCTATACATCCTATTAACACATGCCTCCAGAAAGCCTCACAGTGTATTAGCACCAAATACCTTTAATCTGAAGAGTCAAGGCAATGGAAAAAAGAAAACCTCTATCTGAAAAATGAATATAGCAAAAAGATAAGCTGAAAGAATTATTTATTCTGTATAAAAATACAGAATAAATCTATATTTACAAATACAAGCTGGAAACACCCTTGCTGCAGAAGATGGGAAGAGAGATCCTGGGAGGCTGGCTCTGGCAGCCCTTTTACTGTGGCAGAGCCAAAAGCCAGATCAACATGGATTAGGATCCCAAGCCTGAAGCAGCCTCCTGTAAGAGGGTCTGGATGGAGACCCAGCGATGTCGCTCTGACCCGAGTTGCCCCTCGAGCACCAGGCACCTGCAGGAATACAGACCCGATTGAACATGGCACAGTTGCTCTCCTCTCCCAGCAATTGACCTCAGCAACCTTGGCTGGGGCAAGGGTCGGTTTTCCAGTGTGAACAATTGGAGCTGTGGGAAGGTGCTTCGGGTCAGCCTGGAGCTGAAGGCATTGCCTGTACAGCAAGAGCCACCCCCGAAACACTCGTTGCCTCGGAGGACTCTGGAGACATTCCCCGCATGCTTCCTGGCACACGTAACGCCGCGGTGGCACAGCCTCACCACAGCACCTCATGCAGCGCCAAGGAGAGGATGGGAACCCAGCTCAGGCACTATGGCTCTGCAGCTCCCTGCCACAGTCTGGCTCTCAGGCCGTGCGAGCCAGAGAGGGCAAGAGCCCTGCAGCAGGGTGCTCCATGGGAACCTCTCTCCAGCCGGCTGACATCTCTGGAATTTCATGTGTGTGGGAGACAGGCGCTTTCTGGCTTCGCAAAGAATCCGAACATCTAAACAAAGTGGTGCCTCTCCAACCCTGACCCCACGGGCCCTGGTCAGCCTGCAAGCCAAAGACTCCGTGGTTCTCATCACAGGACACTGATCTCCTCAGCCCTCTGAAAATCTCCACTGTCACCCCATTTTGGAGGGAGCCAGCTCCCAGTCTGGCTCCATGTTCTGCGTCCAAATATCACAAGTCAGAAGCAAGCACAGCCACTTCGACAGAGAAGAGGCTCTGGAAGGAAAGCACATGGCTGGAACTGAGAAGCAGCACCTTCAGGTTTCTTCTTCCTCTTGTACCCATCCCACACTTTTACAGGGCCAATCCAAAGTTTCAGGTATTAAGACAGGGCTTGCTGCAGCTGCACAGATTTCAGGATGAGGAGAAACAAGCAGGCTGGGCATGAACACAGAGGCCCCACTCCATCCAAACACGGGACAGGATGACATTATTTCTAAGGGCTACAGGTAATATGAAACAAGCAGGGCAGCTTCTCCCATCCACAGCCTGAAACGTGCCCAGGACACATTCTGAATAATCAAGTTAACCACACGGATGTGCCCCTGCCCTACACAGGTGGGGTAGAAGCTGCGTGCCCACGCCCTGTGTGTCTCCCCCAGTCCCTCAGCCTCCCAAATTCCTCCTCTTCATTGCACAACTCAGGAGAAGCCAATTCAGCATCATGCCACTTCTTCCCCTCCCAACCTCCGAGCCAAATGAGCACGAGAAGGAAAGGAGACACGCACGACAGCCACTCCTGCAGCCAGCCAAACAGCCCCATCCCCAGAGCACTTGGTTTGCACGGTGGTGCCTCGAGACGACAGGACTGGGGACAGCGGGGGCACGCGGAGACAGGGCTGCGCCTCTCCCGCAGCTGGCGACAGCGCTGCTCTTCTGCTACAGAAGATAATATTTAGGGAGCTTTTGGCCTTCCAGCAACTGGAGGCTGGCTGACAGCTGCCACCACAGCACTGACGCCGAGCCCTGACACCGCGCCGGCCTCCTGAAAGAGAGTTATTCTTTGGGCTTTCATCTGTTTTGCCGTTGCAGAGGGCACACGCGGCTCCAGCACTCGCCAGCTCACGTCCCTCCACCCACCGCCTCGGCGCTGCGATTACGAGCGCTTAAGAGCAGCTCTGGAGCTCCCACGCAGAACAACATGTTGCATCTCTGCTGCAAGGGGAAGAGACGCTCCGGATTCACTGACAGCAGCAGCATCGCAGCAGGGAAGGGGACAAAAATACAGAAAAGAAGTCTTTTTCTGGGCAACGTTTGTTCCCAGCACATACATTCAAAATAAGTGTTTAACGGCAATGGACTGTGGTCGAGTTAATTGCTCCTGTGGTTGAGACAGTCAGAGCTGGCTTCCGGTATGAGCAGAGGCGAGCCTCCCGGGGAGGGACTGCGGGGCTCCGAGAGGCAACCGCCAACTTGCCTCCTCCAGTAGAGGACGATTTTCCCCATCCCTCCTTCCCAAAAAAGCATAAACAGGCAGAAGAGCTGGCCCAGGCAGGGAGGAAAAGGGCTGCTCCCGCTGGGCCTGCTTCCTGGGGCACGTTACCAGCTTGGAGAAAAATCTGTCACTTCTGTTCCACACTGCATGGGGGATCGCTCCAGTTTTTCCAGGCTAAAGGTAAAAAATTGAATGACAAAAACAGACAAGGGAATTTAACCCTGGAACTTCCAAATGGCGCTGCTGGCTGGGCAAAACACAGGGAAAGGGTTATGTCTGAATCCAAACAAACCCCAGTTGCCACTGGAATTCAGCCGTGGAAACATCAGCCTCAAGAGTTTGATTAAAAGGAAATGTGAGCCTATGCTAGGACCTGCAGTGGTAAGTGTGCTCTACCCCAGCACACAGAGCTGCTCTCAGCCCTCAGAGATGGGCACGAGCCCATCTTTACAGACAGAATACGAGTAGGTTCAGACCACTCAGTCAAGAAGAGACAATGTGAGCTCACCAAAAACAGCAGCAACAGAAACATACGAAGCCTCTCAACTCAGCCACTTACAGCAAGAACCAGCCCTGCTCAAAGGTCACAAGAAGGCAGGGTATGTACAGAGGTAACGCCCAGGCAAAGCTGCCAGACTGGCCAGATCCCCTCAGCCCAACAGCTCACTGTGGCAAAAAAAAAAAAAATCCCACTGCCTCTTTCCAGCAAAGAAGATGTTATTCAGCATTACTCTACTGAAAGTGCTGTTTTTTCTACCAAGATCTATGGAGCATTAATTTCTAGGAAAGCTACCAGTAAAAGGCTAGTTATCCATCACCAACGTGAAGGGACACCTTCATAGAATCATGGGATGGTTTTGGTGGGAAGGGACCTCAAAGCCCATCCAGTCCTGCCCCCTGCCATGGACAGGGACACCTCCCACTGTATCAGAGGACTCCAAGCGCCTCCAGGAACGGGGCAGCCACCACTTCTCTGGGCAACCTGGGCCAGGGCCTCCCCACCCTCAAAGGAAAACATTTCTCCCTAAGATCTCATCTCAGTATCCCCTCTGTCAGCTGAAAACCACTCCCCGTTGTCCTGTCCCTGCAATCCTTGATCAAGAGCCCCTTCCCAGCTTTCCTGGAGTTCCTTTCAGTACCGGGAGGCTGCTCTAAGGTCTCCCCAGAGCCTTCTCTTCTCCAGACTGAACAATTCCATCTTTCTCAGCCTGTCCTCATACAGGAGACACTCCAGCCCTCGGATCATCTCTGTGGTCTCTTCTGGACTTGTTCTTACAGATCCACATCCTTCCTGTGCTGAGGACTCCAGACTCTTCTCAGGACTGCACACAGACAGCCACCTGCAACCACAGCAGACACACAGCTACAGGCCTGCATGCTGTGCTCTCTTCACTGGGCACCACCATCCCCATCTGTGCACACAAAGCCATCCACCAGGACAGTTTCAAAACCTGTGGCACGATGGCAGTTCCATCCCAGCAGTCCTGCTCCTCTGCACACATGTGCAGCAGAGAGCAAGCAGCTGCTTAGTTTAGAGGCCAAATAACTTCCTTTGCACCTCCACATCACACAGGTTAACACAGACCGTTCAGGGACAGCATTTCAGGAGGTCGATGGGTTTTATCTTAAAGAGAGAAATCGAAAGATTTGGGGGGTTGCAGAAGCTTTTCAAAAGCAAAACCATCTTAATGTCTCAGTCTCACATCTCATCCCATTTATTCTCCGACACATCTTCAGTAGTTTATCCATCACTTCTTCTCTTTCCAGCTTTTCTGGCTTCCTTCAGAGCTTCTGCTTTCACAATTTTTCTGGCTTCCACTTGCAGGTGGTGGCTGAGCTGTTCCCCACTCAACACATCAACATCCCTGGTAACACTGCCAGTATCTGCTCCAGCCCAGTCAACCCTATGTGCTAGCTCAGCATTGGCCAGAACAGGTGATGGAGAAGCTCTCAGCTTTGATGACAAATTAAAGTATTTCATAATTGAACTAAACTTTATTGGCCTTCTTTCTGCTCTGGTGGTAACTGCAATGAAGACATCTGACCTTGACCTATTGCGGAGAAGCAATACCTGCGGACCAAGCCCTGCAAGGCAGTGGTGAGCCACGTTCCGAGGGCAGAGCAGAGCAGCAGCAAACTCCAGTCTCCAGGGGCTGAAGCCAGTCTCTCTCACAAGCACCACATTCACAAAAACAAAGGCGGTCTTGAGCACCACTGCTGTGATTCTGCTGCCTTAGAGGCAGCTTTCTCCGGGTGAGCTTCCTTTCATTTGCTTTTGTTGGTGGCTTCCAACAGCAGCACTTCAAGGGAACTTTATTGTGCTGGAGACAGAGGCATTCTGGAGGACTGCACAAGGGAAGCACGTATCTGGAGTTTTGAAAAGACATTATCCAAACCTAAGGGTCACTACATTCCAGGATGTCAGCTGGACACTTATAAATAGCTTCACCAATCTGAATAGCATGACCTATGTATATCAAAAACCTCCTTCAAAAGCTCTTCCAACATCACTTCCCACTGCAGATACAAACAGCTGGGAAAAAATAAAGTATCACCACCTCTCCTTGGCAGCAATGAGCTATTCCCACCCAGACTCAGGAAACTGAGGCACAGCGATATAAAGAGGCACCAAGAAAGCTGTAAACCCTGCAGAAAAGCAACTCTGAACACCTAAACGATGAGGTTTCCATGATGCTGCTGGAGGAACAGCATCAGAGCTTAGACCTGTGCTGAGGACCAAGGAAAGAGCAGCTGGGCCAGCCCTCTGCCCTACACCAAATGCAAACGAGATGAAGCTCTCCCACCCGCTGCTGCCAGATCTGTGGTTGCAGGCGAAAGGCAAAGACCAGCAGATCCCTCTAACCTCACCCAAGCACCCTGCACAGAGTAAGCAGGTTTTTCTCCTAATGGAGTTGGACACTGAAGTCACATTGGAGCACAGCCATCTCATTTCGGTGCCCAAATGAGAGCCAAGCACCGTCAGGAACTTCTCCCCTCTTTCCTTTTTTTTAAATGAAAGGGACAGTATTGACACAAGTACACCAAGTAATCAAGTATCCATCCAAAGAACGCAAGATTAGGTTTAATTTTCTCCCAGGCTAGGCAATGTCTTCAGCTCCTGTATCACCTATGGGTTAATCACACCAGAAGCCGCAACAAATTAACATTAAAAGGGTTTATATATGATACAAATGCAGAAAGAACTGCAGCAAGACAGTTGTGATGTCTCCAGCCCTGCCACCAAGGCTTTACCTTAATCCCCTCTCGCCAGAGCCCACAAGCATTTGCTTTCTTTAAATAAGAGCCCACAATCAATTTTCCTCTATGGGATTTCTGAGTAAGTTACAGTCTTGCAAATTCATTCTTGAGCTGGAAACTTTTGGGCCAGGATTCAAAGAAACAAAGCAGAGTCTGAGATTCTTGGCAAAAAGTAGTTTACAGAGAAAACAGTAGCAAGGACTTGTTTGTGCTCCAACGGCACGCTATAATTTAGACAAACCACCACTGCTGCTCCCATTTATTTAGCAATATCACACAAGACCTTGCTGACTTTTGAGAGCTATGCTATTTCACGTGGTAAAAAGTGTTTTTAGCTCTGAAGGGCTGCAAGATGCATCGCCGAGCGGTTTAATTAGAACAGCCTTCCAACAACAACAAAACATTTGAGCTGTAGACAAAGAATAGGTTTTAAGCCAGCACAGATTTTAGCCAGATTGACTTCCGATAGCAGTTATACAACATGTGAGCTGCAGAGACAGTCGTGCACAGGTCATGCTCCATATTTGCTGTGCAGCATTCCTCCTACCTTGGCTCCAAGACCATCTAGCCTGGAGGGTTTGCTTTACCCATGTTTGAATCGGTGTCTCTCACAGCGTTATACACACGGTTAAGTTACTCACTGTTTGTATATCAGTGGTATGTAAACAATTCTCATTTAGGAAGGTCTGACCCTTTACTTTCCACCCCTTGTTGCAGGATATTTTATGCCTGCAGACACACAGGATGCTGGATACCCTTTGTGAGCATCCTAGACACCCAAGGAGGGGTTATGAATGGCTTTCGTTACTGGTCTCAGCACCAGACTGAGCACCGAGGCCCCAAAGCCACCCTGGACATCCAAGGAGCGATCACAAACGGCTTTCGTCACCAGTCTCAGCACTGGACCAAGACCTGGAACTGCATCCTGGACACCCAAGGAGGGGTCACGAACAGCTTTCATTACCAAGCGCAGCACCAGATCAAGAACCGAGGCCCCGAAGCCACATCCTTGACAGCCAAGCATGGGTCATGAGTGGCTTTTGTTACCAGTCTCAGCACCAGACTGAGCACCAATGCCCTGGACTCTCATCCTGGACAACCAAGGAGGAGTTAGGAATATTTTATGTACCCGTCCCAGCGCTGAAGCCACATCCTGAACATCCCAGGAGGGGTCACAAATGGCTTCGTACCCGTCTCAGCACCAGACAAGACCCCCAGTCACATCCTGAACGTTCAAGGAGAGGTCACGAATGGCTTTCGAAGCTGTCTCAGCACCAGAGCGTGCACCAAGGCTGCAGATCCGCATCCCGGGCAGCCAAGGAGGGGTCTCGAACAGCTTCCACTACCAGTCTCAGCACGGGAACGAGCACTGAGAACCCAGAGCCGCATCCTGGGCCAAGCTGGGGTCATGAACGGCTTCGTACCAGCCTCAGCATCAGACCGAACACCAGCGCCGCATCCTGAACATTCAGGGAGGGGTCTCAGCACTGGGCCGAGCAAAGGGACCCCAGACCCGCATCCTGGACACGCAAAGGAGGCTCACGAATGACTTTCATACTGGTCTCAGCACCCAGACCGAGCACCGCGGCTGCAGAGCCGCATCCTGCGCAGCCAGGGAGGGGTCGCGAACGGCTTTCGTACCGGTCTCAGCTCCAGAACCGAACCCGAAGCACCAGACCCGCATCCCGGGCGCCCAAGGCGGGGTCACGAGCGGCTTTCGCATCGGTCTCGGCACCCGATGGAGCACCGGAGCCGGGAGCCTCGGCACCCCCGGACCCTCCCCGCCACCCCCTCCCGCGGGGCTCACCGAGAAGCGCTCGAGGTCGGTGGCGGCCATGGCGGGGCTGTCCCCGCACGGGATGCGGCTCCGCAGCCAATATGGCCCCTGCCTGGCGCTGCCGCGGGGCGGGGAGCGGGGGCGGCACCGGGCACCGGCCCGCCCGCACGGGGAGGGGACGCGGCGGGGGGGCGGCCCCGGGCTGCGGCTGCCGCGGGGATGGGCGGGGGGACGGGGGCTGGGAGCGGCGCTCTGGGGGTGCCAGGGGCTGCGGGACAGCGTGCGGTGGGGATGCGGTTCCAGGGGGAGCAGGAGCTGGGCGTGGGGATGGAGTTCGGGGGGACAGGGGGCTGGGTTCCAGGGAAGATAGGGGCTGGGAGCGGGCATGGGATGGGGATGCGGTCCCGAAGGCATCTATAGGAATGGTGTTCCGGTTCATTCAGTTATTCCCGTGGTAACTTTCTGACGCCTCCTGCTTAAAACCCAAAAAGCCAGAAGGATCGTGGTCTGTAGTCATACTGAAAATAAAGATCAAGATCCCCTAGGCTGTGGGACAACATTGCCCTGGCACAGAACAGCTCTGTGAGTGTGACTGCACGGGTGGCAGGAGCATCTTCTGCAGGAACCAGGATGCACATGAGTACACGGATGCCTCCCCCCCACCTGGAGAAGCTCCCGAGTGTTCTGGAAGGCCCTCAGACACACCAGAACAAAACATCTCCATCATCCACGGGAGTTATCCCAAAGTCACAGCATATGTTTGGTCTGGGACGCCAGGAGCCCATGGCCTGTGGTTATGGCAAGCTAAAAGTCCAGAAGAGAGGACTCCTGGGTCTCCTCATCGGTCCTTCCCACGCCAAGCACAACACCATCCCATCTCCAGCACCCTCAGCCTCTGTAACCCACACAGCCATCAGTAGCGTACAGGCTGTTAGCACAGTTTCTCTTGCTTGCTGGTGCCCTCTGCTGCAGCACACCCATTGCAGCTCACCGAGCCACTCGTTCCCTCAGCCCTGCAGCTCAGAGTCTCCTCCAGACCTACAGCACATTTGCTGATGATACAAAACCAGGACTAGAGTCAGATAACACCAGGAGGCTGTGCTGCCGTTCAGCAAGACCTTTCCCAAATGATGCTAGATGTAGGATGCTTATCTCTCTGCACTAGGCAACCACCTCCCAGGGCACGGGCAAGAGAGAGCTTACCTGGAGCAGCTTTGTGCAGGAGCTTTGTTGTCTACTCAGGTGCCTCTAGCATCCTGCAGAAAGATGGGCCACAAATATAGTCATTACCCAATTATGATCCAGCTGAAGGTCCAAGTCCCACCCCAATTACTAGGAAATAGTGAGCAGCTGTGCTTAGGCTCTGTTTCCAATTATTTTTCAAAAGGTTTGTCAAATTCCAACTGTTTGGCAAGATAAGAAAAAGGAAAGGTACCCGATATCCCAGTTCCTTTTATTCATTGCCCACAACACCACAGTCCCTGGTGAGCCGAGGTATTCAAAGACAATTAAACCTCAGCAACCAAATTACAACAGAACTTCTACTTCATTACAATACTCTGTGGGCTGCACTTCATTTTAACTTCTGTCTTCTCCCTTACCTGCTATCTGTGATGGTAACAAAGGTCTCTTGATCCCACAGCAATATAAATAAACGAGACCACTCTGTGCCAGTGGACACTGAGCTGCTGTGTTAAAGCAGGTGTGCAAGATCGTACCTGACATCTCCACATCTTTGATTCTTCCCAGGACTCCTTGGGATCCACCTGCATTGCACTGCAGGAGCTCTGGGAAGCATTATTCATCCCAGAAGGGGGCTGTGCTTATGCTGGAGAAATAAAACAGGCTATGAAAATTAGATGTAGATAATTGAAAGGAGGGAGAAAGGGTTACCAAATACAAGTGCTTAGAGGTGTCAGACATTGAGAAGAAGGTTGTATTCTCCCTTGAAGCAATTTCAGGTCATTTTCTGAGGAAGTGTTATCCAAGTGATCAAAGCTTTTTGGAACACAATAAACCCAGTGCAGGTCAGAAGAGCTGTTTTTCTGCCCTTCCTGACTGGACTGCCTATGACCAAATTAATTCTGCTAGTCCCTATATCATTTCTGGCTAAAGACAGTTTGCAAAAATGTTGTATTTCTCAAAAAAGGCCATTGCTGAACACTATCTGTTAATTTATTTTCTTAGGTCACCAAAAATGACAAAAAACTCATCCTCCTCCCTGTCACAGCTCTTTGTGCTAGAGCTGCCAGGGATACAAACCTGTCTGCTGGTCTCTGGCATCCGGAGCACAGTCTCCCTCCACTGCAGCGGTGGTACCAGCTTGGTGAACCTGTCAGTCATTTATCTCTTACAAGTGGGGTGTTCGTGCAGACTAGACACTCACTTTGCCCTGTTGTTTCTTTGGCCAATTCCCAAAGGTTCTCTGATTGTCCCTGAATTCTTCAGAAAAAAAAAGGGGAAGTTAAAATCTGGTATTTCTGGTGTAGAGATGTGAGTAGAATAGTTCATAGCAAAGTTCACTTGCCAGGCTACCTTTATGTATCACAAAGAAGTAAAACTAAACAGATAAAAACCTTAAAAAGTTATTTTCTCACCCCCTCCACTTTAAGGCAAGCTTTGGAGTCCTTATTTATGATAACGTCAAACTCTTGCTTAACACAGGCTTAAATGCCATTACGCCGAGTACTTTGGGAGGAGTGACTGACTTGGATTCATTAAGAGCTCTTTTCCCTGCCAATGAAGTGCAGAATGGAAACACATGAGGCTCACAAAAGCTGATTTTCAGTCAGCCACTGGTTTCTGTGAGCTGCAGGTCAGATGTGAAGGCTCGTGGCATAAAGGGAATTCTGAGACATTGCAATGGATCAAGGGACAACATTGCTGTCGCTTGGCACCCTGAGCTGTGCTGCTGAGACCCTCTGCAGCTGGAGTCCTCTCTGCCTTTGTCTATCAGCGCTGCCACCAGCACGGGGCAGAGCTCTGGGCCAGGAGGGCACCGTGTAACAGCTCCCAGTTATTTTTAAATACCTTGTTATTTCACAAAGGACACTCTTTCTAATGCAAGTTCTAGAGAAACCCTGCTAATGTCAAAAGCTTCAGATGCATAAAAACTGCTTCAAGAGGAGAGGACTGGATTGGGTGGCTCCTTTAACTGCTCAGGCATCAGTTGTTATGGAAATTGCTCCTAGTGGTGTGGGAATTAAATGTACGTTACAGTGGAGCTGGATGCTGCTCCAAGGATTTTAAGCTCTGAAGAATATTTGTTACCTGCTAAATGCACTGTGAATTTAGGATGAGCTGTGAATTTTCTGCAGGTGCAGAGCTGGGGCAGAGAATACAAACGATTGCAGAGGCACAAACCTGTCCCTGGAACCTGTTTGTCCTGGGCAAAGGAAGGACACTGCTCCTCACTGCATGGATGGTGGCATTGCAGCAGCACAGTTCTGGTGGTGGGGAGATCAGCAGGAGTTGCTTCACATTTTCATGTGGCAACTTCAGGTACAGGCAACAAAAGTGGAGAGAAATAAATGCTATCACAGCCCATTTTACTTCACACACAGCCACAGTGAGCAAGTGATCATCCCACCTCCCACATGAACACAGCAGCAAGGCCGAGGCCTCTTGAAGGTGGCTGCATTGTTCAGGGCTGAGTAAAATCCTTGCTCTTCAAACCCAGGTGGTGCAGATAAACAGAATTCCTTTGTGGTTTTCAATACAGAGTGGAGGAAGCAGCTTATTGGTAACTATTTATTGCTTGCTACATGTCCTACTGGGAATTATTAGAAATCCAATGGTTTCATAACTACTCTTTTAGCAGCACTACCACTTATTGAACTTCCATTGGTTGTACCAACAATATACGAGGCTTCTAAGGTGTTTCTTCAGAAGGGTGGTCCTTCTAAGCTGAAAGTCAGTAGGAGCTGCAGGTTCATTTCCCCTGTGTGCACTGAGTGGTCCTGGTGAATGTAAGTGGGATGGCTGGAAACAGACCCCAAATTTCCCTTCCACCTCATGTTCAAGGGCAATGACACTACCACATCGTGCCTCATGCCAGGTTTGCGTTATCCTGCCAGACTTCCAGCAAATTCCAAGACACCGTCTGAAAACCAGAGGATGTTTGTGAGGGGTCACTGTATCATTCCCATGAAACAAGTAGTATTTAACAAACACAAACTGTGAGATACACGAAAAAATGCATTTGAATGGTTGTTGTTGAGAAACATTGTAGTACTGGTTACTGAAGTCCTTGAGTTACAGCTGAACCTTGCTTGTTCATGCAGAAATGCCTTTTATCTCCAAATGGTCTTCCCTCCCCCCCCTTCACAGACTTTTGCTCAATTGTTTATCTATGGAAGGCTACTGCATTTCTCCATGGAACAAAGGAAGAGCTATTTTCCTGCACAATGCAAGCTCTTTGTTTCAAATGAAAGTATCAACAAGGAAAGTGGAAAATCATAGGCTTTGTCATCCTATTTATTATGGGAACTCATTTCATTTCAGCAGAAAATAAGCTTTTCTTGAGGTACAAATCCCATCCTTAGTCAACAGCACCTTAGCTTCACCTTTCTGCATAGCAGCAGCGCCCTGTTCGACTGAGACTATGCCCACATTCCCATTTTCTTCCAGTGTTGCTTCCAGCCTGGCACCTCACCTTCCCAATGGCTCTGAGAACTTCAGGTGTGAAGGAGCAGGGCCTGGGATGCAATCTCCTTCAGTTTTGAAGCATCTCTAGAAACTTCTTTGCTCCAACTAAATGCTTTGCTTGCTGTCCCACTTTATTTCCTGGATTTGCATGGTAATTACAGTCACATAACCTTCCCTTTCCTTCTCTGAGGAGGTGGCAAAAGGCTTCAGGCTCTCTATGCCATTTATTACACTGTAATGGTTTGAAAGCCTGAGAAACTTCTTCCTGGGAAAAAGAACTCTCCTCAGTAACAATCAAAAACAGAGGGCAGCTCTACGGCTTATGATGTAGAACTAGCAAACTGCAATATTTGTGTTTAAAAAAAAAGTAGTAGTAAATTAATGTAATCATGGGTTTCTGTACATCGTTGTTGTCCCAGCCAGTAAATTAAAAATATCAAGACAGTTGGCTTGAAATCTCCTACGAAGCAGCCCACAGTATTCCGTAAATAGCCCCACAAAATATAGTTGCTTTGTAGGTTTTAGTGACACAGAAAAAGAGGCAAATCTTCTCATGCTTTTTAAGGCTGGAGATTTCAGGTGACTGAGAAGCCTAACACCCATAATGCTCCAGGCTTTTATTATCTATGCAAATAAAAGTCATTCAAACAGCTTAATTTCTGCTGCATGATCAGACCAGAGTATGACCAGTGCTCAGTAAACAAAGAGGAGCTCGCTGGGATCTGGTTCCCTGGTAGCTGGCACTCAGCCTGAAAGGTGGGCTAGGAAAAGGCATCAGCAGATAAACGGAATGGTTGGCAAACAGGGTCCACCCCATGCTGTGGTCTGGAAGTGATACAGAAGATTAGCCAGAAGTGTTGTCTCCTTGATTACAGAACTCATAAGACAAACTTATGAAGGAGCCTGTGAGGAGCACAACCTGCAAGGGGTGAAGTGAGCACACGTGGGACAGGAGGTTGGATGCATCACTGGAAAATTACCTGAGGAAAGAGCTTCTTGCATTGGGGCAGTTAAACAGGAGCAACCAGTTCCGCTTGGCATGGCACGAGGCGCTCTTGCAGACATCATCTCTCCTCTCCTATGACCTCCTGCAACTGTGAGGAATGCTGGGACCTGCAGTGGGGAGCAGTCTCGGTATCAGCCTTCTTTTGGGACCCTGAACCAAAGCAAGACTCTGGAGAGGTGAGCAGAGCACCCTTGGGTGCTGAGCAAAGAAGCTTCCTAGGGCCCTGGTGCGTGGATATCCCTCTGCAGGAGAGGTGCTGTGCTGGGGATAAACTGGGTGGGATCTGATGGCACCCTGGTGGGTCTCAAAGGACACACACAGGTGCAGGAGGCTGGGACAGAGCATGGCACCTCTCTGCGAGCACCCATGGAAACCCCCTCAGCGTAGCAATGAGCCCAGGGACATTCCTTGCACCTTTGAACCAAGCAATAGGAACAATTTCTCCCTTAACATTTGTAACATAAGGATATGTTTTTTAGAAGAGCCTGTTCTGAATTATTTTCCCTCCTCCTCTCGCTCATTTGCAGATATGAACTATAATCCTAGGGTGCACCTTAAAGTTTGCAATGCAAAAATGACAGAGTGCTGGAATTTTCTTACGCCTGCAATGGATTCTAGTAAGGAAAAGGAATCAACAGTGAAAGCAAGGCATAGCAATTAACGTTTGGATGCATGCTCATTATTAGCTCTCTGTAGTAGGCGAGGCAGAACTGTGGCGATGCCATAAGCTAGAAAGAATTGCTGGTACAGGAGAACACTTGACACAAGTGGTCGCCTCAGCAGAGGGCGAGGTGGCTGTGTTCACCATGTGAAAAGGCAGTAATGAGAGGTGTGCGATTCACGTAGAAATACTGAATTGCTATGAGCAGCATGAAGATCACACGCTATTAGGTGGAAGAACATTAGAGCAGCAAAATGATTTTGAGGAACTGGCTCCGCGCCAGCTTGTTAGCAAGAGATAAAATAGCTTTTCAGAGATTTTTGCACTAAGATGGAGAAGGGGAAAGATTGCCAAAGGAGACGCTGAGCGGGCTGTGGGAAGCGGCTCTTCCACCACCAGTAAAAGGTGAGAAGAGGCAGAAGGGAGGTCAGCGTCGAGAAGGGAGAGAGATGCACTGCGTGGGGATCGACACGCCTCAAACTGCCTTCAAAATGGAGACCTTGGCACAGGCTGATACTCCATTTTATTCAAGTTCTAATACAGTGTAAACAAAATGAATCTATTTCCCATTTTCCTACCCATCTTATGTACAGACAGTCACTTTTGCTCTCTCTTCATACCACACTGGCTCCTTCTGTGTTCAGTCTCTCTCGCTGTTTTCCTGGAGACACTGTTCAGTCATTCAGGAATCGATTTAGTGATCTCAATTGCAACACTCCGTGCAGAAGAAAACAAGTTTGCAGGCTGAGCGTCATCCCTCCAGGACTTCTTCAGTCCCACTCCTTCGCCTGGGGAAAGGCATTTGTCTGGGATTTTTTCTCTCCCTGTAGAAATGAGAACAATAAAAACTTTAAATGCTTAAGCAGAAGTAATTGATGTGGCAGCAGAGAAGCTTCTCTTTGTAAAGAGAGCTCTCTCCTCTCCAGGTGTGCATGAATAGATGCAGGCACATTGTAAAGACGGCATCATTTATACACATGTGTGCGTTGTAGATGTGATACAGATAAACATATGGAAAGGAGGTATAATACTTACAGTATCACGCAGAGCTGGATATATTTCAAAAGATGGACCCATCCACCGTTTTTTTGACTTATTTTGAGGCACGAGACTCTAACCCAGAGGAATCGCGGCTCCCTCACAACAACAGCAGCTTCTCAGGGAATGAAGACCTGACTTTGCAAGGTGATTCCTACCAAAGCTGCGCCACTGGTTTGCTATTGAAGCAAAAATTGAATCGTTTTAGGTGGTTGGAAGAGAGATAACTGGATGGAGTGTTTGCACTGCCAGAGGAGAGCCCGCAGAGCTGGGACACTCATCATCTCACGGGCACGAGTCCCCGCCGTCCCCGAGGGGACACCAGCGCGGCGAGGAAACGGGACCGGCTCTGGGACAGAGGAGCCGGGGGGGGGGGGGGGGGGGGGCGGGGGACTGAGGGGCCACGGAGCCGGGATGCTGAAAGACCGGGGGACCACGGGGACCGCGAGACCAGGGGATGGGAGGGTCCGAGAGGCTGGGGGATGGAGGTGTCGGGGGACCCGGGGAGCCCTGGGACGGGCAGGGAACCGAGAGAAGCGAGGAGCCGCAGGCACCGACGAGCCGTGCCCGTGCGGGCTCCCCGCAGCACCGCCCCGCGGGAGGAGACAGCGGCGGGACCGGGGCCGCTCCCGGAGGGCGGGGCGGGTCCCAGTCACCTCCGCGGGCGGCGCGATCGCTGCTGCTGCCGCCGCCGCCACAGGTGCCTCCTGGCTGCGGATGCCGGCGCCTTCCCTCCGTGCCTGCCTCCGAGCCCTCCTCCCTCCCTCCATCCCTCCCGCCGTGCATCACCTCCCTGCTTCACCCCCGCCTCCGAGCGCCCCCGCCGTGCCTCCCCGTGCCTGAGGAGGCTGCACCGAGCTCACCGGCTGCACCGGGCTCACCGTCTGCACGAGCTCACCGTCTGCACGAGCTCACCGGCTGCACCGGGCTCACCGGCTGCACCGAGCTCACCGGCTGCACCGGGCTCACTGGCTGCACCGGGCTCACCGGCTGCACTACCACCTGTGGCTGCGGGGATGTCGGAGCCGGACATCAGCCCCGCAGCCGTGCTGGGCTTCCTGCGGGCCCGCGGCGGGGAGGTGCGCAGCGCGGAGCTGGTGAGCGAGTTCCGAGCGCGGCTGGAGGGCGGCGGGGGGGCGGCGGCGCGGCGGGAGCTCTTCGAGGCGGCCGTGAACGCCGTGGCCGTGGTGAAGGAGCGCGGCGGCACCAGGGTCGTGGTGCTGCGGCGGGAGCTGCGCGCCGCCCCGCCGCCGGGGGGCGCCGTGGAGCCCACGGGCAATGACACCAGCACTGCCCCGCCGCCGGGGGGCGCCGTGGAGCCCATGGGCAATGACACCAGCACTGCCCCTCCGCACGGGGGCGCCGTGGAGCCGGTGGCCAATGCAGAGGGTACCAGCACCGCCCTGCCGCCGGGGAGCACCACGGAGACCGTGGGCAACAACACCAGTCCCATCCTGCTGTCGGGAGGTGCCGTGGAGACCGTGGGTGGGGGCCCCAGCACCGCTGTGTCCCCCTCTGTGGGGCGGCTGCCCTCTCCCGTGCCCTCCCAGGAGCCGCCGTCCCCCCGTGCTGTGTCCGAGCTGCGGGGGCTCTTCCAGGGCAGCGGTGCGGGGGGAGTCCCCATGCCTGGCAACAGCGCGGGGGCCCGGAGGGAGCCGCCCCCCAAGCCCTGCATGCTGCCCGTGCGCTGCGTGCCAGCCCCTGCTGCCCCCGCGCTGGGGGAGCCCACGGCCTCATTGTCACCCCCAGAGCAGGGAGCTGGCTCCTTCTTGCCACCTCCCGCGTCCCCGTTGTCACGCCCCAGGCAGGGGGCCAGCTCCCCGTTGTCAGCTCCCAAGGAGGAGTCTTGGTCCTCTCTGTCACCCCAGAAGGAGAAGACCGGGTCCCCACTGTCACTCCCCAAGGAAGGAACCAGGTCCCCATTGTCACCCCATAATGAGGGAACCAGATCCCCCCTGTCAACCCCCGAGATGGGGACCAGGTCCCTTCTGTCTCCGCCAGAGGAGGAAATCGGGTCCCGCTCGCCGGGCCCACGGCAGGCACTCAGGAGCCACCGTGCCAGCGAGGAGCCGTCGGCGGTGCCGCTGGAGGAGGCTGAGCACCGGTGGCTGGTGCTGGCGGCCGGCGGGCAGTGGACGCAGCAGCTCCACGGGTTGCTGCTGGGCGATTCCAGCTTGGCCGCCCGCAGGGACTTCATCTCCGGCTTCACCGCCCTGCACTGGGCTGCCAAGAGTGGCAACTGTGACATGTTGACCAACATCATCAGAGCGGCCGAGAAGGCAGGCACCCACGTCAACGTGGACGCCAGGTCACATGGCGGCTACACCGCGCTCCACTTGGCCGCCATACACGGCCAGGAGAAGATCATCACCATGCTGGTCTACAGCTACCGCGCCAACACCGACCTGAGGGACTACAGCGGGAAGAAGCCACACCAGTACTTGAAGGAAGGAGCCTCCTCTGCAGTCAGGCGCTTGCTGGGGGACCCCAGCCTTGCCCACAACACAGAGCCCTCAGCACCCATCAAGAAATCCACAAAGCTTGCAGCTTCCATCTTGAGCTCCACGAGCACTTTCCTGGGAGTCATATCCGATGACATGGCTTTCTACGATCTCACCAAAGGTTTAAGGAAGCCCTCGTCCTTAAATAAGCTCCTGGCTGCCACTACGGGCCCAAGGAGGAAGCCAAAGACCAGAAGGGGCTTCCCTTCATATTCTTCCCTCTCTGAGGTCATGGAGGAGGAGGAAGAGGAGATCATCATGAAACGCAGACCCGTTTCTGAGCTGTTCTTTGGCCACTAGCCTTGACTTTCTTGGGATCAAAATTGATTAATAATGTGTTTGGGGGTCTCCATTTTCTCTTGCAGAAGCAGCTTGGATTTCTTCTCTCCATGTCTGTCTCTGGATGTTTAAATCCACGATAGGGTCTGGCTCCAAAGGCCACTGGATGAATCCCAGCTCACAGGCGCCTGTGGAAAGGGAGCTGCCCAGGGGCGTTATAAATGCTGTTGTGCTGATGTATTGGTGGAGACCACAAACTTACATATAATGGTTGAAAACTGAAACAGCCTCTGTGTGTGTAGACAGGTTTAAATGCTTCAGGTATAGCCTTCTTGATCTGTGTTCTGGGCTGGAGAGCAAACTTAAGGTAAAGAAGTGCGTATTGTACACTGTGAACAGCAAGCTGGTAGCTGGCTACTTGGCCATGGCTTGTGATACAGCAGGCTTAAATTATTAGAGGAAAGTTGCATAGTTTTCTATGATGTCTCTGATTATTTTGGTAACAGAAGAGGAATATTTCTATTTAAAAACATTGTGTACTGTACTTTTTCAAAACAAAGTTTCTTGCTATCAGAAATACTAACATAACGATCTGAACTGTTGCCTAAAGCAATTGATTGGATGAACAGATTTTAAAAAATAAAACCCTAGCCCTTGGCACTCCGGTCACTGTGACCTGTCTACCTCAGTCTGGAAGCACTTTTAATTTCCTTGTTCTCTTCTTGTCAGACTTTTTGACCTGTTGGTATTAACCATGTCTTGATGATACTGTGAACATTTAAACTTGACTATAGTTCAATCCCTTAATCTGGATAAAAACCTTGTTGATATTTGATAGTTAAAAAGTGAACTGAAAAAATGGGAATCAGATCCTTCAGAGTTCCTGAATAGCCAAATAGAAACAAAGGCTTGTATGTCTTATTCTTTTTATTTAAAACTTGGCCTTTGATTCTGACCCATAAATATAAAAATTGGGCTTTGTGTTATGTTAGGTGTTTCATGATAGAATGTCTGCATGAGCTCCTAAAGCAATGATTATCTCAACAGCATGAATCACTGACTTAAAACTAACTCTTCTTTTTCTTTTGTATTATAAACATGATTGTTCTATGTGTAGAACTACACGTAGCTTCAAAAGTAAAACATTTGCAGCGAGATGGTTATTTTTTTTAATTGCTATTTTGTTAAAGTTAACACGAAGAGGCAGAGCTAAGGACAGAAGCTGCCTGACTCCTGGGGCCAGTCTGCTAAACCACTACGTTCTCTCTAAAAACGTAACTCGGACTCCTGTGTAACTTGGAGGTGATGAAGGTGACAGCAATGCTGCGCTTGCTCTGCTTCTCAGCCTCGCTGGGCGTTTCTGTTTTCATACTAAAACACTTGTTTGCATGCTTTGCCTTTCTTTCCAAGTCAGTGACTTCAGGAATGTTTTTTTTCAGCCTTGAATTAAATGTAGGACTTCTAACTGGTTGTCACTGGCTTCTCCCAATCACTCAGCAAGGAATGCTGCAGGACTGCACTGGAGGGGGAGGCATGGCCTGCTGTGACTTTAAAATGTTCTTCCTGGAGTTGGTGACAGTCGTTGGGAACGTAATCAGCGATGGCAGAGGGGTCTGATCCACCTGCTCTTGGAAGAGACTGGATTATTCTGCACTGGTCTGCTTCCGCATTGAACTAATTAAGTTGTTAAGCAAATGTTAATGATCAAGCACCTCATGACTTCTATATCTGGAGTAGGGTTTAAAAAGAAAATGAAATCCTATTTGCTGCATAGCTGTTGGTGTGACCATTCACCAGTGCAGTCACTTGAAACCTTGATTTGTGATGCACTGGTCAGCCTCCAGAGTTCCAGGGGAAAAAAAAAAGTCTGTTGCTCTGTTTTAAAAAGTCTTTCCAAGTTTACTGACATTAAAGGCTTTATTTTCTGTATTTCCTGAAACCAGAGAAGTATGTGTGTCCATTTGTTGTGTCCGAGGCACTGGCAGGACTGAATGGCTGCTGAAAATGTTCTGTGTGAATTAGAAACGCTCTCCAGTTTGACTGGGCTTTATGAGGAAGTTTGTTAATTGTGGATATATCCTTCATACCCATTCAAATGGCATAGCTGCATTTTTAGTGCTAATTCTGAGTAAAACCTCCTCAAGTCAGACACAAGGGTCCAGGACAGAGTGTTTTCTGTTTACAAGACCCAACTGGCCAACCTGTAAAACGTGGTTATGACTTCACCATAAAGAAAGTAGGGAGAAGGTTTCATTGCCCTGGCACTTTGTGTCAAAGGAAAAGCAAGAAGTCACAGCTGAGATAAGACTTGATTGGAGCATGTATCATCGAGGAGATTCTGTGCTGCTCCTTCCTCGGAGGCATCGAGGCGGTGACATAGTGTGATAGGAAATTACCACCAGCAGAGCCCCGGTGCCCTCAGCGTTCCCGGGGAGCTGCTCAGAGGCTGGGCGGGAAGGCTGCAACACCAAGGCTGGGTGGGGTGGGCCAGGCTCTGCCAACAAGGTTATGTGGTGACTCAGCTCATTCCTCGTGTGGAGCGGATCAAGGATGAGGTACTTTGGGCAGGCTGTGATTAGTATACGCCCAGTGCCATCCGGCTTCAGGTGCAAACCAGTACCAAGGGGTCTGGAGAGTGCGCTGCTGCAAAAATACACACTGCCTTTTGTTTGAAGTAAAACCTGTCTACCAGCTTTCTTGGGTTTTGGTTTCCCATGGTGCTGTTTACACTCTGGAAGGGATGTTGTAGGACGATCATGGGAGTGTTTTCCTGGCAGAGACTGAACCTGGGACTGTTTTATGAATCGCTCAACTTGATTCTGCTTAACATCCCTGTGTCAAGCCCGAAGCCAGCTGAACACTGTAGGGTTTTCATGGGAATGAATGAGAGCTGGGAAGTTCAGCCAGGATGCTCTCACAGGAAAGAGAGCAGAGAGGACTGCAGCTCCTGTCAGCACACTGGCCTGGGGCAGAGGTTGGGTAGCAACATGTGCCATGGGCTGGGCAAGCAGACTTTGGACCCTCTGGCCCAGCCCAGAACCATCAAAGCTGATTGCAGGAGAGGATAAAACCCTGGCACCCGCTCCTGCCAGACAGAGATGTCTTAGGTGATAGGGCAAGGCTGGCAGCTGCAGAAGGACAGAGGTGGAAGGTGCAGGTAAGGCACAGGATTGGGATTCAGGATCTCAAGGTTGTATTTTACCTTGCTTACCTTAACCTGCCTGCTCGCCACGTCTCAGTTTTCCTGCTATAAAATGGAGATAATCACCCTGGTCACTTCTCAGTCAGCACTGACATTCCAAACCGAAATAAAGATCATGTTTTCAGACCTGTGGGCAGCCCGAGCAGCATCAGCCACAGCCTGTGAATGCTGCATGTCCTGTGTAGTGTCTGTGCAAATAAATCTGGCTGGGATTTTAGTTTAGCAGCATCAGAGCTCAGCGATGCTAATGTTTATCTGACCCTGGCTCAGTCATCCTTTCTGAAGGTAACTTAGCTCATCCCTTCCTGTGCATGTTTTGTTCTGAGGCACATTGGCTAAAAAAAAACAGCACTGGAGAGGTTTGCAAACAAGGTCCAGGTTGTGTTTCCATACAAAGGGACAGATTCTGTCCCTGGCTGCTTGAGCAGCGTGAGGCCGTGCAGTTGTGGTCAGGCTCAAGTACAGTTTTGCCTGTCTCCCTTCCCTTGTAAATGCTGTTCCACAAAAACCTTGGGAACGGCTGCTGCAGTGGAGTCTTTAGGATAGATTCCAGCTCCTTCACAAAACCAGGTCCATCAGAAGAGTCACAGCATAATTCCACCAGAACAATAGGAGCTGCAGCCAGAGGAGGCCTTTCAAGACTGTCCCATAGTCCCCATTGCTTTGTCCTTCTGCTCAGCACACGTTTCCACCATGACCTACATTCCTTGGATGCATTGGTCTCTTGATTTGCATATTAATCTGAATAACATGGCAACGTGGCAGGTTTTGCTCTTTCCAGTGATTTGTGCTAATGTGGAACCCCTAAATTAAGAGGCTGTTAATGGAGATGTGGCCAGCCCGTTGCATGGGCATGAACAGTGTGGGGTTTGTTTGTTGCAGCAGGAGAACAGGGACAGAGCAGATCAAAGGCTCTGCATCGTAATGAGAAACATTCATTTTCTCTTCCAATTCCAAGGTTTATTTCACAAGACAAAGCACATCATTAAGCACATTTAGCCCTTAAACTGTGTGTGCAACCCCAAATTGAGCCATTGCCAACTGCTGGGCATTGAAGGATGGTGGCTGGTCACCTCCTGGCCCTCTGGGAGTGAACTGCCAGGAAGGTCTCATCAGGAGACACCTTCTAATGGGGATGTAGCTGCCAGCACTCAGAGTGTCCTTGCCAGATAACCCAGACAAGTTCAAAATCAGCATTTAGAGATAAACTGTTCTTACCAGACTCATTCCACCGATCAACACCATTACACCAGCAGAGATTTCTAAAGCAAACCTGCTGCAGGAGCACGCAGTGCAGCCCCCTTCAGAGGCCTGGTCCTATTCACTGCCCCTGGAAGGGACACTGGGGAAAAAAAAACAAAGAAAAGGAAAAAAAGCCAACTGCAGCACAAAGCACTTCTCAGTAAATCTGTATCAAGAAACACTTCTGGTAGAAATGTAGATTATACAAGAGAAAGACCGTTTCTCTGTGTAGAACTCACACCATTTCTCAAGTGGAATAAAACATAACAGCATCAGGTTTTCTGCCCCATCTGAGTGCACCCACCCAGCGCAGGGGCTGGGCAGGATCTCTCACAGCAGCTCTGCCAGTTGCACCCCTGAGCAACCTCCAGGGCTGCACACAGCAAAAGTTATGCTGTCAGGGTTCAGCTTTCCCTGCCCAGGCAGGGCTTTGTGCCATCTTGGCCCCAGGTAGGACATTACTCTCGTCACCTGAGAGCACAAGTTTCCAGCCAAAACCAAACTACCATTTCCCATGAGGATTTCCCTTCATCCTTTTTCCTTCCCTCACCTCCCTCCCCACCACCCTGCAACTCTCCAGACAAGGTAAGAGACCCCAGCAGAGCAGTGCAGCAGGTGCTGCGGGATCACTGCTGACACCAACCAAACAACCCTCATTTTCTCTGAATAAAAAAAATGCCCAAAGGCACAAGCCCTGGAGACAAGGTCACTGTATTGGAGTGCCAAGTTCTCACTCTCCAATTTCCCCCTTTGGAGCAAAGCACAACAGCTCTGCTCCAGGCTTGGGTCAGCTCAGGGCCTGACCAGCTCGCTCCTCTCCAAGCAGCCATCTGTCTGTGCACCCCTGCTCTCTTTTAGAGCTTTTTGCCCACCAGTGAGAATTGCTCAGGTCTTTTACTCCTGCCACCAGCTTGTGCTTCCTGCTGTGACACTGGGAGACCTCATGCTGAGGAGGGAGCAGCTGGACACCAGAATGCAGTGCTGGAGCCACCAGCCATCCCATCAGGAGTGCCATGGGGTAGGGGTTGCAGAAGAGATTGTTTCACACGTGCTTCCTTCTTGAGAGTTTGAGATGTTCCTGTTCAGCAGTCATGAGCTGAAGGCCATCAGGAAGATCCTTGTCTGCTTATACGCACTTTCAAAAGTGTCTCTGATTCTCTAAGTAACAACTGTCAGTTCAGCCCATGTTTGCTCTCCATGGATTTATCTATGAGATGACTCAGCTTCAAGGCTCATGTGACACATGAGAGTCTCTCCTATAACCTTTAATGCCTCCTTCAGTTTAGTAGTGAAATTCATGTGCGGCTTCTTGAGCGCATTTTGTGAGACCCAGTGGCTGCCTGATTCCTAGAGACTGATTATTCCTTAATGTACACGTGGGCTCCCTCCAGGCACAGATCAGCTTTGCAATACTGCTTGGAGTTTATTTTTAAATTTTTATTCAGATGGTTGTCATGAATTCCCAAAGCAGAAAGAACATCCTTCTACCTATGAAAGGCAGCTCTCACAAGCACCAAGTAGATTTTTCAGAGTACATTTACATTAACCCCTGCACCCCTCCATTCCCTAATTAGCCTCACATGCCAATATCCCACAGCAAAACACCCCAGGTAAGAAAAGGAGGCCTGGGTTTAAAAAACAAACAAACAGAAATCCTTCAATGTAGTGCCTGAGAGGCTGAAACAGCAGCTGCTGATCCAGCAGTGACTCCCACGCACTGCAGTGGGTGTTAAATCCAATTTCAAATGAGCTACTACTTCTCAGATCCCCACAATTGCTGCCAAGATGCTGTCAGACAGGCACGGTGCCTGGTCTGCCTCTGCTGACCCCTTGCTCTGCCCCACACCTTGCTCATCTCTCTGGGTCTAGGCAATAAAAGGGATCTTTTTACCCTGAAATCAGGCCCACCTGCTTTTGCTCAGCAGAACTGAAGCTACTGCAGTTTCTCCCCCCACACTGCTTGTGCGTGGATGGCCAAACGAGTTATAGACATCATTCCTGGAATCCCACCAGCTTCCCCGCAGCCGGCACCCCACGGGGGAGAGCTACACGCTCACATTTTGCCTATTTCTCCTCGGCACTGTTACTTTGCTTTCTCCTGGATGTAGCTGTAATTAATTGATACACACATCTCCAATACCAGCCCTCTCACAGCAGTGGGGTTTGGTTACCTCCATCCTGGGCTGCTCAGGCAGTATCAGGCTCACAGGCTGCAACAAGAGCCTCCCAAGCATCCCAATGCCCCGCAGCAGTGGGGATTTCCTGCCTGCTCACCCCGGAGGGTCAGGCCACGGAGAGCTCCTTCATTCCGCACATTCCCCCACCACACACCTGACTTTGTTGGCTGAAGAAGTAGCTCAGCAGGTCTCGGTGCTGGTGAACTGCCAAGGCCAACAGCTTTCCAGGGCTCTGGGCAGCAGCGAGGAAGAGGAGCCGAGCGTTAAGGCTTCCCTGCTCTCACAGAGGCAACTCGGTATCGCTATTGGGGAAGGCACAAATGGAAGGTGATGTTAATGGCAATAACATACAAACATTACACAGGGTTTCATTTCCAGAATCCTTACATTTGCAAGGTTTGCTTCCCCCTAAGGAGACCACCCGTTCCTGCCACTTACAGCTCAGGTGTCCAGGATCAGCCTTCTGCCTGTGCAGGGTCAGAAAAAGCTGCCTGGAGCAACGTGGGATCAGTGTGCTGTAGAGAGAAGGTGCTCTGCATTTCTGACCAACTTGGCCTCCGCACTCCAGGAGGGTGGAAAGGAAGAGAGAAGGAACAAGGGGAGCTGCATGAACACAACAGTAGTTCTAACAAAGTAACACAGTGCACAGATATGTGATTTTTTGGAACATTTAACAGTTATTTCTAACTGTTGCTCTTGGCAGCACACCTACCTGTGAGTGCCGGCGCGGTAGCAGCAGCAGCAGACTTCTTCCCATGACACAAAAGACCAAAAACATAAGAGAAAATAAATAGGGCAGACCGGTTCTTTCCCTTAAAGACAAGAATTAGCTTCAGTTATCAAACTTTTCTTTCCAACCACGTAGATTTTCCTCAACTAGGAATAATAGCAATAATAGCCAGGCTTCTCCAATAACACAAATGGCTCATTTAACATAGCTCATATTTTTTAAGTTCTCCATTGATTTTGTTAGGATCACTTCCATTATTTTAAAGACCATTTTCAAAAGACAGCCTTCAGATTTACATATTAAAAGCCTGTGTTTATGGCTTTTTGACAACCACTGGGCAGATCCACTCACAGGATCTACGGTGTCTGGCCATTTCCCCTGTGTATTAAGGCAGTAGCCACACTACACACAGCACCTTGGTCACTCCTGGAGCTACTCCTGTCCAGTGAAGCAGTGTTTTAAGCATTGATCACAATCTATTTTGTTCAAATCACTTCAAGATAATGTTGACATCAACATTATGTACCATCCCCTCGCACACTTTACAGTAAATATCTTTACGGATACTTGGTACGCACTGTAAAACTGACTTCTGACACCAAGTCTTGGCAGCCTCACTCAGAGTACAATGCTGTTTCTCTTGAAACATGACCAGGGCTACAGCTACCAGTACTTCTGCATAAATATGCAAACTTAGAAGAGAACAATGCTGCTTTGTTGGAGCCTTAACAGCACCTGATGATAAACTCCTTTATTCTGAAGACAAACACAGAGCAGCTGACAACCCTGGACTTTGGCAAGCTCTTTGTGCTTCATTGCACTGTCACATAACGCCAAGGCCACTTCTCAGTTTGCTCAGGGGAAGAGCAGCATCTGCCCCCTCTTTGGTGCCCTCTGTCAGCAGCAGGTGAGTTATCCTCAACAAACATCGCTCACGCGGAACGCGTACAGGGGTCTCCTTCCCACACGCTGTCATTTCTGGATCAGTTCCTTCATGTTGCCCAGTGAGTTAAACTCAGATGAAGAATGGGATCTGAGGTAAAACAAACCCACATCATCCATTTAAACCCACATCAACTCCCCATCCGGGGTGGTTGTGTGCTTATTGAAAGCTCGCGCAATCCCAAAGGGGAGGACTCCTCAGAACAAAACACCTTCTCTCAACAGTGATGATACAACAAGTCAGGACACACATCTCGAGTAAAACCTTCCTCAGTAAAGCCTAACATCATGGAAAAATGAGCATCTATTTGCCTGTGGAAGAAGCCCAAGTTTGATCAGTAACCACCTTATCCATAGTCTAGGTAAGGAGCTCAAACAGAGCATTCCTCTCACTGAAGGCTAAAAAAAACAAGCACACACACACTCAAATATTAAATACAGCAACATCACTAGTTTGACTCAACACAAAACATTATTCAGTTTCAATGAGGCTTTATATAAATCCCTTGGCGAAAATCCTTCAAACTAATCTCCTCCAGTCATTGCACCTCCCTCACTCCACAGCAGAGCTTTCCCCCCGTTCAGCACTTCTTGTGCACACTGACAATTGAAAACTACCTAAAAGCTGCTTGAAAAAATAAACATTGTGAAATCACAGCAAGGACTCGCAAATGACTCTGCAGGACTAAGCTTAGCATTCCCAAAAGTGTTCATTTAAGCTGCCTTCATTACCAATTGGCTCTTTTTGATGACAATGAGGACCACTCTTTTCTGACCTCCTGAGACCCACCACTGATCAGCCTACCAGGACTGCACAGAGACAAGAAAGACTCAGATGGCAACTGTCAAGAAAGGAAATAGTTATTTTCTTCCATTACAGACTATTTTTACCATGCCATATAAACAAACAGAAGAAACGAGGAGCTTCTCTGAAATGGTCCATAACATTTCCTACAGCGTCGTGCAATCTCCAACTCAAATTCAAACACACACACATTTTTCGTTTCAAGCATTCAGCCCACCCACAAGAGCAAAATATTTGTATCATTCTTTTATTGAGATTATGTCAATCTGGAAACAGATGGACAGACAACAAGAGGAGGAAATACATGCCAAGTTAACAGGAGCAACACATCCTATCAGTCATTTCCAGAACGCAGTCTGCTACACGCTGTAAGACGTTGTCAGTTGGCCTGTCCACTGGGGGAGTCCAACGTGTGCCTAGAGCATCCCCAGAGCATCTAAGCACTTGTCAATACCATGGCACAAATAGGATTGCAAGACTTCCCCAAAGCAAGCCCAGCACAGCGAGTGCGTGGGGAATCTCCAGGGAAACGTCACGATGCGCAAAGCAGACGCTCTCTTGGTGGGGGTTAGAGGGGGATGCTCTTCTCCAGGCTTTCTAATTGCTCTTCGAAAAATTTGATCTGCTCTTCAAGGTCCTTCTGTTCAATCAGCAAAGAGGTCTTGACTTGAACAAAGCTCCGGTAGTCCTGGAGCTGCTGCTCAGTCAGGTATTTGGTGAGGATACCGGAGACCACTCTTTCCCTACGATCCAGATTCTCTTTCAGGTCTTTCGCATCCTCCCGCTGTCTAGACAAGAGCTTGTGCCGTTCGTCCAGCGATTGCTAACAGAATGAAAAAACAAAGCAGCACACTATGAAAACTCATCATTCCTGGCAGACTCTAGATCTTCATTTGGAAGCCACAGTCGATTTAGTTTAATTACTTCCTCTGTGGGCTTTATGTTCCACACAAGTCTTTTCTCCATTGAATTACTCATTCTCGTGGCTTGTAAGGCAAAGACACCCAGTAAATCCCATCAAGGCTCACTTCTTCCCTGCTGCCCTCAGGGAAAAATTCAATATACTTAACATTCTAATTTTAGAGTATGCTGTATCCATCTTCATTCAACTAGAAGCTCTTTAAGGCACATAACTTTGTATTTTGAGAGTTGTGCATGGCCAGAGTGCCACATTAAAATGATTGTGTGACTTCTATTAAAAGGTACATGATATAAAGTAACTCTGAGGCAGACAACCAACTGTTCATCAAACACTTCTTTCTAACAAACCCATAAGAATCAAGCCTTGCCTGTTCTACAGGATGTTAATACTTTTCACATTTTAACTAATTCTCTTTCAGCTGTAATGATTATCACAGAGACAAGACTGCTGGAAAATGTCCAGTTTCAGGACAGCGTCCATAAATACAGCACAGAGCAACGGTCACCACTGACACCCTACAGAGTCAAAGATCGAGAAGGGTGGTTCTGTAAATATTGGGGCAACTGCAGGGCCTGTGATAGGGCTGTAAAAACACTGGCACACAACCAAGCCTTTATTATGTTATTCAAATTCTTGAATATATTATTTTAATGTATTTACTATGAAAAGTATAAACATAACACTAAAAGAGCATCCCCTGCCAGCCACAAAGCCAATGTCAGTGAGAAATACTGCTCAGAATTATTGCTGTTTTGCATCAGGTAGGTCCTGACTCTCCATACCACATTGAATGGCAGAACTCTCCTGGTGCTCTGCTCTTATGTCTGCAAACTTCTAGAGCTACCGGTCAGCAACTTCAGGAAATCCTGGCATTGCTAACTCTGTACTTTTCTCATTTCCAAATGAGATATAACAGCAGGTATCATATTGATAAAAACATGTCTAAAAGCAATAAGGACAGCAGGAAAGCATCATTCCTGGCATAAACCTGGCTTTTTTAGCAAAAAATAGTATATATATTTCAGTCTTGAAAAGATTTCCTGGAGACATGAGACAATTCCTAATTTTCCAGCAAAACAGGCTGGTTGAGGTAAACTACAGGAAATTTTATCTCAAGCTGCAACCACATCTCCTTCCTGCTTGTTATAATTAAGACAAGCCCATTAAGTGAAATATAATTTCAAAGCAGTAATTACCACTTTGAAAATACCAGTGGGAAAAAAACCCCAAAGTGCCCTCCGAAGCTGAAGGTTGGAGCTGCTGCACAGGGAGCAGCCCAAGGGCTCAAATGCTCTGGTTCCAACCTTCAGGGCTTTGCTGCCACCTCCCCAGCACCTCCTGGTCTCCAGCACTGAACCTGTGGTCCACACCAGAGATGTGCTTGGCTTTGGCTGTGGAGACACAGCCTGTCCCGTGGCGTGGAACCTGCCCGAGCAACAGCTGGGTGGGATTCATGTGATTTACAGCTTTTGGTTAGAGCTGTCACACAAATGAGGTGAGCACAGCCCCACCCAGAAAGAAGAGAACCAACCAAATCAAATACCCCGCTCGCTTGTCGCTCACCCTCTCCTCAGCATCGGTACTGCCATCGATCCTCCTCAGGGCGTTCTGGACTCGGGCAAGGCGGCTGGACAGGCAGAGCAAGAGGCTCACAACCTTCTCCAGGTCACCAATGAACATCATGTAGCGCTCAAACTCATTGGGCTTGCAGACGTCCCGCACCATCGCCTCCAGCTCCTCGCCTCGCTCCGCGCACTCCCTGGCTTCGGAGAGCACGAGCTCCCTTTCCTCCCACAGGATCCGCAGCTTTGCCTGGAGCCTGGACATCAGTTCCAGCTGCAAAGGGCAGAAACAGCATTGAAAGCTGGTTTTGCTGAAGAGAATCTATATGATTTCTAGAGAATGGATTCTCATCACATCTTTAGCAAATTTTGGACTTTAAAATAATTTTAAGCTCTTGGAAAGGAAAAAAAAAAAGATTTTCTAAGCTGTACTTGATTCTCAAACTCTGAGAAGCAAATTACTGGTAATCGCCTTAGCTGGTGATATAATCCCCAGCTCAGAGAGCTCCCAATCAGTCAGAGGTGAACTGCAATGAAGATCACAACGTGATTACACACACATGCTCTAAGACACAAGCACAGAGTCACAGCTCTGTTACTGAGCTCCACCAGAGCTGACTGGCATTTCATTTAGCACAGGCACAGAAGAAGTCGGTTCCATGATCGATTCCAGTGAGCCTGGGCAGGGAAAGCAAGCAGAGGAGGCTGTGAGATACAGACACGTTGATATGGAAAAAGGCCCCGAGGCCGGAGCAGGAGAGGAAACCCATCAGCTTTTTGGGAAATCAGCCAATGCCACCGTGAACAGGAGCAGCAGCAGGTACCGAAAACACCACCACCAGTGCAGCAGGAGGAATTTCAGGCAGGCAGACTGCCATCACCTGGGATGGAGCACGGCCAGGTTTCCACAGGGGAAAAAAAAAATCATCTAATTCCTCAGTGCTACATTCTGCCCTTCTAAGCTGCTGTATTTCTGGTGTAGCCCAGCCACGTGCAAGCTACCACTATTCCCTGCACCTATGGAAAGCAACAGGACGCTGCCCTGTGCAGAAACTGCCACCAGCTCTCACAGAGTAAATAATATTCCATATTTAGGCTACCAGCTGTAATGAATTTTACAGATTTTGAGACCAGATTTGAGAGTTAAATTGTCAGTCAGCTGCTGCACAGGAGCTGGCCTTGCAGGGAAATGCATAACCAGCCCAGGTTACAACCAGGTACAACCCATCCCTGATAACATCCAGAAGAGAAATATGGGGGAGGAGAGCTCTGAATCAAACCAGGCAGGAACTAAATACCACTATTTACGATCAATATGCCTGCTTGCCAGGACTTTACTTACTAGCAAAAATGGAATAAAAATTATCTTTAAAACATTATTATTGGGGTAAAAGTAACAAATAAAAATATCCACAGTAATACGTGATGTGAATAAACCCCTCATTGTGGTGAAGAAACCACGGTTCCTCTGATGGCCATCTCCCTACTTTCTTGGATGTGATGTCATCTGGGTCATTTGTGCTGTCTCTGCTCCTGCTCAGGACTTGGTTCCCCTTAGGGGTGGGATCTTCGCTCCTTTGCTTGGCATCGTGTTCAGGTACAAGACATTCTTCTGTTGCATCTTTGCTACTCTTCCTGCTATTGGAACAGAAAATAAATACCTGTGGCAAACAGAGTTTTGTTCACAAGCATTGTGGTCATGTTTTTATACACCTTGACTTCAGAGTCCCTCTCTGTTCACAGCAGCCATTTTTCTAATTTTTTAAGATACAGAGCAAAAGATTCACAGCTTAGATTTGTTCCAGTCCCTCCTCATAAGATATCATTGAACAACTTCTTTCATAGACTCATAGCCTCAGATATTTCTTGATATATATATATATCAGAAAGCTAAAATATTTTGGTAACGAAGCAAAAACAAAGAATACCTGCTCAAACCACTTTCCTACTGGTAGATACATGATATTCATGCTAGAATAGCTTAAAATACTAGATAGTTGGTTTTGTCTACTTACAGACTCTCCTGTGTGTGCTGCATGTCTCCCTTTTTTCTGTGTGATTTCTCCAGCATGGAAATGTTAACAGGAAACAGGCTCTCCATCAGGTCTAGAGCAGTTCTCCTAACAGGATGAGGCATGAGAATATCAACCAGGGAACTGTCTTTGGCAATGACCTCCATCGCAAGCTCTTCGTATCGCTGGTCTTCAGGAGACTGCAGCCTCCGTTTGGGCAGCTGTGTCTCTCTCTCAGGGAGAGCATCCTCGTGGCTGTTGTGCACGGATGTGTCCTTTGCAACTGCACCTTTGCCTGTACCTTTGTCTCCTTGCTGAGGCTGAGCTAAGGCTGTCAGGGAGGGCGTTACTTGCTCTGGACACCTCATTAAAGCATTGCCATTCAGAGGTTTAGTCCTGCATTCCTCCTCCACTTGAGCATCTTCCTTGCCTCCGCTTCTCGGGACGGGAACAGACGTTTCGGGAAGCAGCTCCTTAGTATCCTGACAACACGCACGTCCAATTATGTCATTGTCTTTACATTCACCATTCTCGCATCCATCTTTCTCAGGATCATGGGAACTGTAAGAAAACACTTCCTTTTATTTCAGACACTTCCTCTACAACAGGTATTTTTACAGACTGTTTAAGCAGCTACAGGTAACTGTCATTACCTTTCCAGCTTCCTCTTTTCATTAAAGTTTTTAAAATTCAGATTCCATAATACCTATTAATTTTGCTTGGGGAAAAAAAGGCAGTATGTAAAATGTCTGGCTGCACCAGCCCACATTGTTTGACACCCCATTAAGTTTCTAATTTTCTAATTATGACCAACACACATTTTCTGAAATGAACCCATGTTAAAAGTGCCCTGAAAAGTCACAAAGCATGCAGCCATCCCACCAGCCTCACTGAGCATCAACTTGCTGAGACCTTTATGTTCTCCAGCCATGTCTGGGCACCACCTGGCAGGAACAGAGGAGGACAATTTGCACTTTATGTTCTACTCCACCAGCTTTCTTGTAACACAGGGGCTGTACTGCAAGAGGGCAAACCTTTACTGCCCTGTTTCTTACACCTTCTGATCCCCACAGGAGAATGCTTCAGCCCAGATGTTTACACCATCACTGCCTCCTGGGCATCACCTCTCAGTCCTTAAGAGAAGCCATCAGCACTTCCTCCTCTTCAGGCGAACTGAACACCAACAGATAACACTTCCTCTAAAGCTTCTGTTTGGAAACGGCCATTAGGCTTAAGCAAAGGTTCTATTAAATCCTTTCAGTTAACCATTCTGAGCTCAGACTTCTCCTTTTGAGCTGGCCAATGCCTGTCTGACCCAGTGCTTTGAGTTTTCTGATCTGACACTTCAGAATAAACTTTGATGGAAAAGCTGCTCTCTGCAGAGCATAAATAACCACATTTGTGATGACAGAATGAGTAGATAAAAGTATTTTAAAATTATAATTTGGACTGAAATTTGCAAGAATATAGGGGCACTGTTGAACACAAGGTGATAGAGCACGCATAGACCATCTTCTGCAATCGTGTTCATGTGTACATCCATGTAGCTACTTGTAAACACAACCCAGGGCATCAACAGGTATAAATACTACTGCATCAATTATGACTGAAAGAATAACTCTATTTTTTCCTCTAGCAGGTTTTTTTTCATAACCTAACAGCATTAAGTTAGGTTATGAAAATAATAGGCATTAAGAAGGGACAGTAGAGAAGAAAGCTAGAGGGATTAAATGGAAAGAAGATTTGTAAGCCCCAATTTGACTATGTTAACCTGACACAATGATATGAGCTTCAGAGTTCTAGGCACAAAGCAAAAATTTTCTCCCTGAAAGCAGGCATAGAGTCCCCACTATGGGTTTTGTCCACCCTTGTTCAGCTCTTTCTCCCAGGTCATATATAAAAAACAATGCAGCCAGGAGAGATTACCCATATATATCCCCTAAAGGCCCTAATTAACCCTGTCTCTTCCCATGGGTGTGAGTCTTTCCTAAGCTACAGGTGGAGGTAGGCGTTTCCTTCTCCTGAAGGAGACCAGGACAGAGGAGAGGGATGAAGAGACTCAATGCCTGACAGCAGGGACTGCAGAACCCTCAGTGCAGAAATGCAGAGTAGTTTCTAGATTTAAGAAAATACCAGCAGATTTTGTTGTGCTAGGAAAGCTTCCACATGCTTGGACTATTGTATTTAATCCCACAAGCCTCACACTGTCTCCAGACATTGCTTGTCTGGGCAGGTTTCCTGACAGAGGCTCAGCAATTAAAGTCTTACTATTCCTGAAATTCCATCTTCTCCCACAGCTTCCCTTCTTCCAGGCCTGCAGACATTCTACGCTAACACAGCCTTTTTAGCTTCTCATCAAAAAAGGTGAGGTCAGCTGGGCAAAGGGAAACTTAATCATAGTTCATACAGACAGTGACTAACAATGCCACTTGGAGGTACCTTATCTACTATGTGCACCTTTTCCCTGCAACTAAAAATAAAAACCTAATTTGACCTTGACTTGAACCAGCTGGTGCTGGTGATGCAGTGACATCCTGGATGCTGGAAAAGCCTTTGCCTCAAAAAGGAGCTAAAAATACCCTCTGCAGAACACCACAGCATTGCAATGTGATGCTGTGCTGCGATACCTCAATTAAGGTGATGCAATATTGTGATCACAGACTGACAGATGTTTATGGAGTGATGGATGAGGAAGAGACACCTGAGAAAATCACTGGAAACAGTGGTGAACCTTATTCTGACTCATTCTCAGGCCTCACTGCAGTGGCAGGGGTGGGACCAGCTTGCAGGCTGAACAAATCCTCTGTGGCAGCTCTCAGGCAAAATGGGTAATACCAGTGAAAACCACCTCAGAAGTACATTGTGTAATTAAACGGATGCAAAATATGCATAAGAGTATCCACAAGCTTTTTTTCACTAACCCACAGATACAATCAGTGTGGGCAATGATCACAGCTTGCTCTTCCTGCTGGTCCCAGTTGGAATGTTTGTGTAATGAATACTGCAAACATGCCCAGTCCTGTCTGGGTTTTCCACCCCAGCTCAGCAGCACTTTCTTGTGGAGGAAAACAAAGGAAAAGTGAGACACAGCTGTAACAGAAGGAAACTGGCACTTACAGCTATTTCCCAAAGATAATCACCTAAGCTAATCATGAATGAAACCAGTTCTGGATTTCTCTCCTTTTCATCACTTAATGCACAAGCTACGATCACGTGTGTTCCCAATGTTCCTGTTCTGTCCAGAACTTCCAGTTACATTCATGCTGCCCTGCTAAGCCTCTTCATTAAACTAGGAAATGTAAGAAAAAACTCAAAATCTTATAAAAAATACAATTTTTTTCCAAAGAAAATCAAGTGTCCAGACACTTTTTGGATCTTTTTGAATGACTGGAACAGTGGAAATGCTGTTACTACACAAGTGTCAGCATCACTGCCTTGCTGAGACACAGCTCAGCCGTTTTTCTCCCCGATGCTCCTCAAACAAGCAAAACAAAGAGAGTTACCGTAAACTTTCTAGTTAGCTATGTGTAAATGGCACACGATTCCTTTCTTTTAAAAAGCGACACCAAAAGCCCCTGTTACAGTGCTCTGTGATCACACATCTGATCCAAGAGCGGGCACTCCAAGCAGTCTCAGATGCCGTTTTCACCAGAGCTCAGATGAGGGAGCTGTGATCCCAGAGATCTGAAGGACAGCAGAGCAGCTCAGATGCACTCTGTATTTACCACTTTTGCTCCACACTGACGACTTTAAAGATTGTCCCAAATAAATCACTTAACAGAAGAATATTCCCACACAGACAACAAAGGATCCCAAGACACAAGGACAGGCACAAAGAAGTTCACAAATCTCTGACATAGTCTCTGCCCATGGACAGCCCTACCTGGGGGTGCCAATACAGTTCTCACAACGCCGAGACGGAGCTGCCGCACCACTGGCACATCCATAAGTGTCCTGGAAATGAAAACAGCACAGGGGACAGGTATATAAATACCTGCAGACCAGGCAGGTATTTAATTTTACTCCTGTGTTTGGCATCCCCAGAAACAAAAGCCAACAGTAGATCTGAGGAGGTTCACCAAGCTTTGTGCTTTTGGAGTTGTTTTTTGGTAGGGTTTTGATTGTTTGGCTCTCTCTCTTTTTATCAATGGCATTGCTATTAAGCTCTTCCTATGTAGCATCCATCTTTTCCCTAGAAACCAAAGCACAGCTGGCAACAAAACAGATCCTCTGCTCTCAATTCAGAAAGCAGGCAGCATTGGCACAAGGCTGTTGGCCTCTTCAGTTGGGTAATTTTCATAGTATATAATTTTATTTGTTTTCTGACCCTGTTATTGTCTTTATTCACCTTGACAAGAATATTGACAGCTACCGTCCTTCAAATTCAGAAGCCAAAAAGGTGGGTTGTTCATAAAAATTTCTCTACTAACCTTTCCTGGGATAGTGCTCTAATGGAGTAGTTAACAACAGAGGCTGCTGAAATGCAAACAGTATCATCCTGCATACAGGACATTCCCTGCAAATGCATCTTCTGAGTTCCAGATCCCACACACACCCAGCTGTAGCTCTGGAAGGGACCCTCACCATGCCAAACACCATCTATCCCTCAGGCAGAGCCTAAAGCACCTGCACAGCATGTGCCCTAAAGCAGACACTCCTCTTCCCTGCCTTTCCTCTGCACTTGCTGAATTGTGGCAAATGGCTCTTCCCAGCCTCAGGGTGCATTTCCATCCTTATGCAATTCCCTTGCAGCTTTTCACACTAAAGAACATCTTGTTTGCCTGCAATATTTTCTTACAAAATACTTTCAAGATTAATGAATTGTTAAACTAAAAATAAATTCATGCCATGTTAAAGTTGGTAGCACTTCTCTGACTTCTTTCACTTTCAAACAGCTACACAGCATTTCCTATTGATTAAGCAAATGCGGCTTTCTCCTCCATATCCATCATTTCTCTACTGCATGCTAAAAAATAAATCAAGTCTTAATTACTTACCCAGTTCCTCAGCAGCTTTTTGTGTGAATAGTCAGTTCTCCAAAAGAGGCAAACAGTCGTAAGTTGTACTCAAAACAGATATCTTAACCTCTTTCTTACCTGTGTGGAAGGAGGAGTCGATTTTGATCTCTCGCGAGCTCTCGCAGACACAGGAGCATCTGCCCATGGGAGACTTTCAGCTGATGCACACCTGCTGGAGCAGCTCCCGTCCACTTCCCTGGGAGATGGGTCCTGCTTCAGGGGCTCTGTCCTGGCAGCAGAGCAGGGATCACACCCACTGGTCACGCTCCGCGAGGGAACAAAAGCCAAAGGAGGAAAAACATCTGGCAAGTTTTCTTCAGACAAAGTCTGGCAACAAACCTCATTGTTTTGCACTTTCCTATTCCCGTTTGGATCGGATACCTTGCCAGGAGTCCATTTGGGATGTGAAAACCTCTTCTGTAGGGGCGGCTTCTGCAGCAGGAGGTGTTGTGAACTACCTGGTCTTTGATTAATCTTTCGTTCCATGTATTCGATAAGTGCAGTGTGTTGGATTTGTTTCAGCTCCGTCCTGGAGATACTTGAACTGGAAAGTGCCCTCCCTCTGTTTTCCAGAGTCTTTCTCCCAGCTGCCACCATATCTTGCTCAGTGATTTCACCACTGACTTGACCCCATGGTACCTCCTTATCTGCCAGCTGATCAAGTTTCTCCGGCTCAGAATAACACAGTTTCTTTTGCTCCTTTGTTACCCTTTTCCTTCCCCCTATTCGACCTGTTTGTGGCCTTTTAATTTCTTCATGTCTATTGAAAATTCCCAAGGATTCTAGATGAGAAGGAGAACAAGGCACAGGTTTGGCATCCTCGCTTGTGCTGGATAATGAAAAAGACCTAAGGTGTTCAATTGAAGGCCTTTTAGAGGGTTTCTGTCTGAGTCTAATGGGCAAACTCATCTGTAAGTCTTTTCTTTTAAAGGAGGTTTCTCTCAGAACCTTTTTTTGAGCCACTTTGAGTTTCTCTCTGTAGTCATTCTTGAAACTCTCATCCACGGATGAAGTGGGACTCCCGAGAACGAGATCTTCAGTCTCGAGCAGATGATCAGCACCGCTCTGACGGTGTCGGTTGGTTCTTGGAAGCTGATGGCTTTCCCTTTGTATCTCCAGACACCGTGCTGAGGCAGAGTAGCAGCTTGCTGGAAATTCCTTTAGTGAGCTCCTTGAGTCCTCTTGACACTGGCTGAGCTTGCTGTGGTGCAGGATGTTGGTGGGTTTTCCCCCAGACAGATAATAAAGCATGGGAGTCGTCTGCCTGGTTATTTGCTCACCAGCGAGATCACCCTGAAGCTGCCTTAAGAGTTGTTTTTGAAATTCAGGTTGATATTTCTGAACAGGAGGGTCTTCCTCTTCTAGGTGTGTGCTAGGGTCAGGACTGCTGTTATGAGCTTGTTTGTCTTTCTTGTCTTCATGTGAAAACTGCGCTATAGAATCTTCCTTTGGTCTGAAAAGAGACATTTGGTTAGTGTTGTCACAGCATTTCCTATTTCCCTGACCTGACTCCTCACAGCGAGGCTGCTCCACATCTACAGCACTGGAGCTGCAGGGCACTGAGGATCTCTGCATTTTGGCTTGCTGACTCAGCAGTTCCCTAACGTCACTCCCAATTCTTCCTTCAGAGTCACAGTACTGATTCTCATCTGTACAACTGTTCAGCTTCCTAGAAGTGGTTTTAATTAGAATAGCATTCTCCATACATTTTAAGTCACAACTGTCCTCAAACACATCCTGATCCAAGTCTGAATGCAACCTAGCACGGAGCGGGCACCGTTGGCTGGGTTCTGGCATTGCACCTTCCAGATCTGCTCCCCTGGAAGCTGCCTTACGTTCCCTGTGGGGCTGCTCTTTGTCCTTCTGTGTATCATTAAGAGAGCCAGGGTTGGCATGCACTGGGTGGTAGCACCTGGAGTCCATCTCTTTGGGAATTTTATAAGCATGAACTGAATTATAAGCAGAAAGTTTTTTAGGGACATTAGCCACACAGTCAGTCTTTAAATATTCTTGAAAAATGAATGAAGAAGGTCTGCTGAAAATGTGCGGATTGCTTCTCTTTCTAGGTTGTTGGGATGGACTCCACTCCGCATTTTCCTTCATCTTTAACCCCTGAATTTTTGATATAGACACCTCATTTGTAGAATCAGAAGAAGAAAGGCCATCATTTTCCAGAGTCTTTCTCCCAGCAGCCGCTATATCTTGCTCAAGGATTTCTCCCCTGTGTTGGCTCCACGACACATTCCTGTCTGCCAGGGGATTGTCCTGCACACAAGGAGCTGGCTGCCTACTACACTCACTGTGACTTCCAGAGCTGCATCTCCCTCTTGAGTTTTCAAGGTGTTTGGTGACTGTGTAGCTATCAAGCCGTGTGGGAGGAGAGGGTGGAGGGGCAGCCAGAGGCAGTGGTCCCTGATTTAGAGTCCCTGGGGCAGGAGTGCTTCCACAGTGTTCAGCGAGGCTGGTGCTACGAGAGTTGTTATGGATGCTCGGGTCTGGTGCCTTGTGTGGATGCAGGTATCTGAGCTCAGAGTTCGATGCACTGACATTATAAATGCCTCTTACATATTCTGAGTCCATGTATGGCACCTGCTCTGGAGGCAAACAGCAGTTTTCACCATAGCATGATGGGGTAGGATACTCTGGAACATTTGATCCCCCTGAGAAAGAGCTGTAAGCAGAGTCTGCTCTTCCCGGGAGGTGCAGGAGATGATCCACGCTGCCAATCGACTTCACCAGGGAGAGACGATCACCATTGGCAGGAGAGGTCACAGCCTCTACCAGCTCTCCAATTCTACCACCCTGCCTGTGAGTCCACCTTTCTATCTCGTTCCCAGATGAAGCCATGTTGTAGCATTTCCAGAAATCACAGCCTGATTAAACGTCCACAATCAGGTCGTTAGAAAAGCATTCTTCTCTGTAGCCACATTCCAATAATATCTAGAGGATCCTGAAAGAAAAGAGAAACATAGGAAAAAGACGCAGTGGGAGGATTCTGATGGCAGCTGGGGAGATCAGTTCTTGCAGAAAACAGCCTGTGATTATCAGCTGCACTTGACATTCACTCTCCAACTGTTACAGACGATGCCTGCAGGTTTAGTTTACCAAGCAAGATCTCCACAAGCAGCCCACTCGAGACCAAGAGAAAACACGCAGGAGGTGGTCACTCGACCAACGTGACCCCCTCAATCCTCTCTGCCAGCTTCAAACCCCTCTAAACATCCTCTCAGACAGATGAGCCCCTAAGAAAAGAGTGAACCCTGCAAGGCAGACAGGTGCCAGTGACCCCATTTAGTAATACTCATCTGAGCTCTAAAGAGAAAAGTTATTAACACAAGGTAAAAACAGCCTTGAGAACTGCAGCTGGCAAAATGCTCCCTCCAACCCCTTCTGAGGAAATGCAAACCATTCCCATATCCCACCAGCACATTACATGCCTGCTTTCTTCAAAAAGGGTGAACTCTCCAGGCCTTTCATCTGCCATTCCCAACACAGCACATCTGCACCGGGGCCTCAGAGCTGGCAGAGAAAGAGGTTCCAGAGGCGATATCACTGCTTAATCAAAAAACTTCATGTCCCTGCCTTGTTTCAGAGACAGTCCTGGTATCATTCACTTTGAGCCAGAGGAAGAGGTGGACAGGAGCCAAGATACACAAGTTAATCTATAAAGGGAACCTGGGCTGGGGGGGAGCACAATAAATAAATTAACTAATTTCTGGGAAATGAAAACAGCCTAACACTGCACAGTGGGAATTTGTGCTGGGCTTTTCTTGAATTTGAGTCAGTAAGAAGCTGACTCAAGGAGGCAAGAGGTTCCCTCTCTCTTTGGAGACCATCTAAAATGCAGCCATGAAACTTAGTTGTTTACCCCTGACTACCAGGGGCACATGGGAACCACGAAGCACCAACAGCTGATGACGACATTCTCCATCCTGTTCACCACAGCGTATTGAAGAATTTAAAGAAATAAAAACCTTAGATCTGGTGAAAGGTGGAAGTAAAACCTTGGACTTCCTGAAGCTACACAGAAAGAAAAGTAGCTGAGAGAATGACTGTGCTGACACTGAAGGCAGAACCTGACTGTACCACAGCTGCTACTGCACTGCTGTTTCCATATCCAAACAAAGGCTGCACCTGAAAAACTTCGTCACTGCAGTGACTGCTGCGTTGTGCTGGGCTCTGCAAGCTCAGTGGTACCTGGAGGTGTTGGGTGGTGCACAGGATCAAAACCCAGGGGAGCCACATTCCACGAGCGAACCAGAAGGCCGATTCCTCTGCCATTCTTATCTCTGGCTTTTTAATCAAAATTTCGTTCCAGTGGAACTTCTCCAAGCAGCTCCATTGACTCGAGCTCGACGGTTGCTATTAATAGACTGAGCCAAGGCTTTGTCTGGGATGTGCTGGCACTGTTCCACTGGAGTTAATAGAGCTACCCTGATTTACAACCCAAGTTTGGCTCTAACTTTTCACAGCTGTGTGTAGAATTTAAATAACAGTTGTGCTTTGGTTTATGTATATCAATGAAAGTACTCTCTTGGTTTCCTGTATCAGTGATCCCCGTTATTTCAAGCTACCTGCTTGTGATTCACAGTGAGGTTGGCAACAGAGTGAAGAATTCTTGTCTTGGGCTTTTACAATGATATCATAAACAATAGGAAACATAATTTCAATATCTTAGAAGACCAAGGTAAGAACATCTGACTTGGAATCAGCAGTGGTAAGCACTGAGTCCCTGTTGGCACCAAGTGCAGGAGAACATTGCAGCTCACAGGACACTCCCTCCTCCTTCTGTTCCTCCTGTGCAATCTCTCCCATCACCTCTCTGAAGCTACCTGCAGCCTTTCCTTCTGCTCCATGGAGAAGCTGAAAGAAGCCAGAGGATTCCCCCTGTGCTGGGTGCCCTCTGGCCCTGCCATGGCTTGCACTTTGCACAACTGTTTGCTTAAGACCACGCTGGCAATTTCACATTCTTGAAGTCCCTGAAAAATTATAAGAACTGAAGTACTATACTGTTCTCCAGAAGCCTCTGCTAAAATTTAAATAACACAATACTGAGGGAAAACTTGTCATTTCTTTTGGGAAAGATGTTTCCTAAACCCTGGGAGCAGAAAGGCTGATCTCAATGCAGAACTATGTGAAATTTGCCTTCTCTTTCACACGGAAAAAAAAATATTACTGTACTTAACACTCAGCTGACATTAACAATGATGTTATTGTTCTCTCAGCTGGTAGGTGGTAGAGCACCCTCATGCACTGCACTGTCTCTGGGTCTTAGAAATGCCCTGGCAAGGCTGTAATACAACGTGCACATTCCAGGCAAGCTCACAATATTTTCATTGTAAACCTCAGCAAGCAAAAAAGAAAAACATTAGATTAAAAGTATATCAGAACCAAAAGCACCATAAGATGAAGGGGAGCGTATTAACAATGTCTCACTCCATGCCTAAAGAGGAAATAAAGCCACTAACAACCTATTAAGAGCCAAAGTTTTGTTTATTTTTTTGGTTGTTTTTTAGAAAAAGGTTAACTTGGCTTCCATTCACTTATTTATTGTATTTACACCAGTACTGCCCAGCAAACCCCACACCAAAGCAGTTTGCAAATATAAAACACACACTCTTTGCTCTATAGACCTGACAAATGGGACAGATGAGATGAACAAAAGAGTGGAAGAGAAACAGGGTCTCCATAGGGAACAGGACTTGCCTAATGCTTCACAGCAGGCTGATGGCAGAGGAAGAACAAAACCCAGATGACACAGGACTTTGTGTGCACAAGGCTGGGCGGTCTCTGGGCTAAGATAATGATGTCTTTACGGCTCAAAGCAAGATTTGTTCCAAGTTTCCACCATAATAATAACAACAGGAAAAAAAATACAGTAGCAAGGCAGTGCCAGAAAATTCACCCTGTTACAGCCCATGCTGTGTATTTTCTCAGCTCAGGTATCAGTGCTGTGCATAAAATCCCTTGTTAACCCAAACACCCAGCAAATGCAGCCCCCGAGCGTTCTGTGCAGGTTCAAGTCCTGCTGAAGGCTGTAGCCCCTCAAGACCACTGTTAAAATACCAGTCACCACCTCAGCCTCTTAATTCTAGGCAAAAGTGGTTGGTGTTGCACAATCTTGAATTCCTTGCAGCCAGCTTAGTAGGTCAAAGCCTCACATCCCTGCCAAATCAGCTCTGCACCGAAAGAAATTGGGGACTCTAGACTGCAGTCAATTAATGAGTTTCTTCCACTGCAGTTTGTTCTTGTCTTACCTCACTTAAGATTGTATTGCGTGCTGCTAACTAATCCATAACTACCTGCAGTTTAGATACCATGCTTGCCCAAAGTGTCACCCATCTGGAAGACAGGTATTTTCTTTATGAAGCCTCTGATTTATGCTCAACAACCCAGGAAAAGCAGCCCCTGGCACTGAACACAGCCACACAGTGCATTTGCATTCCTGTGTAGGGCCCTTAATGATCACCAACACAACCTTCCACCAAAGAAGCAACAGCAAGCACTTTCCTAAAAAACACAAGCAGAGTTCAAACCTTCTTTTGAGATTGGGCTATTGGAGTTTATGGGTGAGGAACTGTAACTTTGGGAAACCAAACAGTATTTCTCCTCCAGAACACTCTGGAGGTGAAGGCAACACCCTGCTGACACGTGGAAACACTCATCAGTCCACTTCTGTAAAACTGCCCTTTTTAAACAAATGCCTCCATGGAAATAAGGGGGGAAACACAGCTATTGTAGTTTAATATGGATTAATATGCAACTGTTCTCCAAGCAACAAGAATAAGTGTGTGAAATGCAAAGCAAACACCGGGACCAGGCTCCCAGTGTTATGTCATGTACATGTTAGTGAATGACCTGTTTCTTATCAAAGGGTAAACACCTGATGTAAATATGAGCTGAAATTCTTCAGATTCCAATCAGTTGCAGAGTCTGCAGCACCTGACCCATCTGCTCCACCAACCGTGGGATCTAATTGCTACCAAAATATCATCTGCAAGGCTCTTGCTTCATCAGGCAATCTCGGGAAGCCAAAGGGCCTGAAACCCTGAGGAAGGGCAAGTTCTGAGTCTCTGGTCCCACCGACGCCTTTGGCTGGTCATTGGTGGTGACATAGCACAGGTTCACAGATCTCCATCCAGGTCTCCCTGGACAGAAACCTATGCACATGCACAACAAGGATGCAGTGATTGTATCTCTGAGACAGGAGATGCCTGGAAATGTTCCTTTGACCAGACTGTGAAATACCCAGAAACTCTAGACAAATGTCTGAAGTCTTCAAATTCCATCACTTCCACATGACTGCTCAAAGGGTGAGAGACATGGAAGGATATCCCAAATCCAAGAAACTGTGGCTGTCTGACCATCTTTGTGCCTCGCATCTCTGAAAGTCACTGTTTCTCTCTTAGCTGCTTCTTTTGGGGGTTATTTTAATAGATACATTCCTATTATATTTTTTCCAAGCCTATAATCAACAATTTTATCTCCAAGGGCTTTCAGCTTTAGGTTTCAAATAGGAAGCAGAGGACATCCCCTTAAGGAGACCAGAAAACACACATTCTGCTAATCTGTATTCCTCCTGCAAAGATTTCTGAAGACTAAAAACCAGATTTCTCCTTTAGTGCAGTTTCCAGAGCTCTCATGCAGGTAGCAAACAGCTGCCAAGGATATCACACATCAAAACGCAAGGACAGCCTTTCAAGTCTGGCTTACACAGACCCAGTGGGAAACTCACCCTGCTACTGAGAGCTGGGGAAAGTCAAAGTGTCAGACGTTCTCAAAACAGAATCTACCTGGGATTTAGATGAGGTTTGTGCCTTGTGTGCAGAGAAATAAATGTCACCATAGTTTGAGGAATGTAACTATGTCCAGCAAGAACCACAGATACAGACTTAAGGCTTTCTGGAGCTATGAAAATGTCTTGAGGAATTTAGAAAAGGATGAAAATAATAATGCATCTCAATATCCCTTTTTTGGGGAGGGAGGAGGATAAATCTCCCAAACTGCCTTACCCAGCTATGCCTGCTGCTCTAGTGAAGAGGAGATTCCTGTGGGGGCTCTGCTTGAGCCACAGTGCCAGAACTGGTCCATCCTGCACTTTCCCTGGAGTCATTTCCCATGCAGGGATGGCATTGCACTTCTGGACACAAACACTTGGCATTTCAATAACTTGCATACGTGGGTGGCAAAAAACTGTGGCCCAAATAAAATGCTTTTGGGCCCAAAACCCATGGCCCAGTCTCTGGCCAGGGATTTAATGAGGAAGATCAGGTTTGGCAATTCTCCACAGCCCTGTGAGAGACCTTTTCCAAGCACCCAACAGGCCCTGACCTTTCAATTAGGGCACTCAACCGCCACATACTTCTCCATTGTCCTTGAATTCCCTGACTTGCCTTATTCAGCCTCAAAAATTTCTCTTTGCTTCTGTCATCATTACTGCCTAATCTACTAAACACCAAATACTGATTTTTATTTCTAAATTTTCACAAAAAAACCCACTTATGCCAGAAATCAGCTTCATCCCAAACACATGCATTTCTTTCCAATTATTTCGATTTCATCTCTTTGTACTTCATCACTTTCTTATTTTGTACATATTTTTTTACTGCAATCAAGATCATTCAATGCCATAAATTTAACATTGGCACTCCTTTTACAGGCTACAAGAACTGACTCAACAATATTAATGAGCATTAAAGAATTATAGATATTAAAGAACTCAAAAACTTCAGAAAAAAAACCCTAACAATACTGTTTGTTTTCAGATGTGTTCTTTTAGAGTCAGGATATGTTATCCAGGAGCTCAGAAAACAGAGAAGAGGTTGACAGGACAGAGGTCCTTGGCTGCTCTTGGCCAGTGCAATACAACCCCAGGCTATGGACAGCGAAGGACAAGGTGTGGCAGGGTGAAGGATGCTCTTCTGGTGATGCCATCCTGGTGGGGTGCACAGAAGGGCACAACTATTTGCCTCACCATAAAACCATTCTAGAGTCCTACAACAGGAGCAGAACTCAGTGCTTTGCCTCCTAAGCACTTCTTCTAACTACAAATTTGTTTTTTTAATAACTTACTGCCCTCAATAAAACACATCCATTCTTTCATAACACACTGCCAGTCTAAAACATAACTGGCAAACAATATCAGCACTTCCATTTTCTTACTTACACATCAAGGATTATGAGCTAATTAATTTAATATTTAAAAAAAAATTATATCTTCAAGTTCCTTATTTTGACATAAGAAATAGAATCTTTTCCAGAGGATGTCTGCTTTCAACCTAATGCATCCAGACGTTAAACACAATAGTGCCTGCGTTTGGGCTGAGGGAGACAGTAACGTCATATCCAGCTCCTATAGAACTGGAATAAGAGAAAAACACCACTCAAGACATCACATATTAGCCTGGCCTGTTCCTTTGGCATGTATGGTATTCAATTATATTTCCATATCTTTCATTTGGGCAGAATTTGTAAACATTTATTCTTAATCTCACTAAATGTTACTGCTCGTTTCCATAACAAACAATGAGAAACTGCATTTGTAGTTAAAATAATCTGGAAATATCTACCAGTTATGTTAGCACAGGATTAACAATGGGGTGCAAGTTCCTTGAAATCACGGGCAGAAATTAAACACTTGGTCTGCAAACAGCATTCAGACACGCTGCAAACTGACAGATGCCAGAGGAAAATGACCAGGGAAAGGAGGAATTTATTCCATTCCAGGAGATTGCAGGGGCTCAAGCAATAACCAGGGAGACTTCAGCAACTCAACTAAAGGCAGTTCCTGCACCTCTGGAAGCAGGCAATAAGTGAGAGATCATTTAGGGGACCACTGGGGTAGAGGGACTGAGAGGCTCCTGTCTGTGCCACCCCGTGCCCATCAGTCCCTGTGCAAACACAAAGGTGTGAATTTTTTCAGACATGGCTTTCTACATTCAATCCATTCTATGGGAACTCCAAATTCCCAAACTGCTCATCCATAACCTGCATTTCATCATCAGCCTCACCACTTCAGCACTGCCTGTGCAGGAGGACCGTTACCTGCCTTTGTACCAAGGTAACTGTTTTCTGTGTAAAAACATCTCACTGCCAGATCTCCTTCCTCTTCTAGTTAACACAGACCTAATTTTATCTTTTCTGCCAAAAAAAAAATTCAAATAATCTGTGCACCCAGGGGTAGAACAGAGCTGCTGTGCTTGTATTAGACCAATGATCACACCAGCAGTGACACATCTGACTGCCCACATCCCCAACTGGTGGAAGAGTGGTCCCTTACGCACTGTAACACACCAATTATTACAGCTTATGCCAGAAAAATGTATCTTTAAAATGCTAAGTCCTGCCCTCATTCACTTATTTGGCTATATTCATGCATTTCCCTATGAAAAATATCACTTTGCACATGCAGAGATACTGAGGATAAGTCCTGAAGTTCAGGCTGCCTTGTGTAACCCCATGTGCCTGAACTGTTTGCAACCCTTGGTTAAACATTTCAAAATGTGGTTTTAATATTTTCCAAGATATATCCTGCTCCTTCATCTGTTTTCCTGCTGTTACAGAAGGGTTCCTCTGGATGGGAGCAGATGGACTTTGGCAGCAGATGCTCTGCAAGAAACCCAAGAGCCTAGTCAGTCCTTGGTAGGGAGAAAAGATCCATAGAAAACACAACCCTTGGTTTTCCAACATTGCTCTTTCTTCTCTTGGCACCTCCAGTCACTCGTGCCCAGGTCTGTTCCTACCAGATTTACAGCAAACAAGATATGAGCAACACAGGGCAACCAGAACATTATTTCCCTTCTTTGTTTGCATAAAGCAAATATACAGATGGGCAACATCCCAGCAACTGCTGAATTGCAGAGACAATATATACCAGATACAGCCATCTAAAATGCATACAGCCCCCCCAAAGTGATGTTTGGCTCAGTTACCTCGAGAGCTGAACGCACATTCACAGCAAGCATAGCCAGCTTGAATTTTCTCCCTCCAGTTTTCTCCTTAGAAAACAAAAGCTAATGCTTTGGGTCCACGTTCCAGCTGCTCCCACAGAAAAGAGCTAAAAGGGAGCAGAAAAGAAATTGCAAACAGCAGAATCTGAAGTGTTTCCAATGCAACTTGTCCCATGTCGGAGGCAATTTCCCAGTCTCACCTGGCCCCACCACACAGCCAGGACGGCTCCGAGGCAGCAGCGGCTCCACGCGCAGCACGGGCAGAGCTGCACAAGTGACTTCCACAAACTAACCCTGCCTCGCTGGGGGAAAGTGCCCTTTGGTTTGTTACATCCCACCGTGCACAGCGTTACAGCAGCAGTGGAAAAGGAAGAAAGGCAAACAGCGGGCTCGGCTATTTCATTATCTCATCGGTCAATTATTAACAATGGTGCTGGTTCTGCCCGGCCGTTGGGCAGCGGCCTCGACTCCCGTGTGGGCACAACTGAAAAATTCCACAAAGATGTTGCCAAGGCCACAGCAGATTGAGCCAACGAGGTCCTGGGTTCCTCAGGACCCAACGCATTCCCCTCCTGTGCACCCCACCAGGATGGCATCACCAGAAGGGCATCCTTCACTCTGCCACACCTTGTCCTTTGCTGTCCCCAGCCTGGGGTTGCATCGCACTGGCCAAAAGCAGCCAAGATGCACTGTGAGACAAAAGGTAATTAAATACAACTGGAAATAGCTAGATTTAACCCAACAGCATAGTTAGATTTCTTAAAATATTATGTACTACTATCAGAGGGGGAGAGAAAAAGGGTTGCACAATAAAACTAATACATTTCAAGGAAACACTAAAGCTATGTTTAATGTGCTGCAGGTATTTTGGTGAGATTTTTTTACTGTTTTTCTGTTGCATTTCTTTAAGTGTTTTGTTCACAAAACAGCACAGAAGGCACACAGATTGAGGCTTTTGTCTGTTTTGCATGACTTTGAATCAACTCAAGCCTCTGCAATAAATTCTTTCCTACCTCCAAATAAATGTGATGGAGTCTGATACTGCATTTTATAACATCCTTACCCGGTGAGATGAATTCCTCCTGGTTTCCAGCTGGGCTTAAAAAATAAGCCGATTTTATGCCACTATTTTTTCCCTCCAACTAAGCTGCCAACTGGATAACACAATGCAGGCAATGGCCCTCTGATTTGCTCTTATGTATTGTCTCTTAAGGGAAAACTGGGGATACTTTCCGTATTTCCTACAGAAATAAGCTGCTTGCTTGTGGCTATTTCAGTTTTCACGTGGTGACAAGCCAGTGGAACACAGACCCAGCCTTTGGATTCTGCCTGGCTTCACCACACTCTCCAGCCAGGTGATGCTGAAGGCACCACAGAGAGTTCAGAATCCACCCCTGGTTTCCTGCACAGTAGGAGAGGAAAGGGATCACTTTGTTGGGAAAATCCCAACTCCACATCTGCTGTGCACAAGAAGAACACAGGAGCCTCTGGAATACAGTTCACTGATGATGCATTTAACCCATATCTGAGGTTTTCCTGCAAGCAACCTTTAGGCTCCTCTTCAAAATCCTGTACAAATAGATCAACCCTGAGTCTCATTTTTTTTCAGCAGCACACGATGTGATCAGTAACTCCCTGAGGACAGGGAAGGGCTCCTGGGAAGTTACTCAGTAACTAACTCAGTGTTTAGTCATTGCATTTAAAGCTGTTTTCAGTGCCTGGGTATCTGATTGAGCCAAGTGTTCTGTGACAGGAGGCAAGGAGACCACTTCAAATGGTCCGAGAAATGAGAAGGAAAAACTCTCACCCTGCATGATGCCAGCATGGAAGGAAAAAGACAACTCCTGCCAGGGTAGGAGCAAAGCTCTCATCTGGGGACAGAACTGCATGGTCTGCAGCTCTAATAATCTGCATCTCGATGGCAAATTGTGTCCAGACTGGATCCAGCTGCGCTACGCTCGGAGAGGATCGTGCAGCCCCACGCACCTGCTGAAACCATGAGCACATGAAACAGTGGGCAGAGCTCCCAGGGAGCAGGACTAGAGCTCCAACTGTCACAGAAACCCCTGGTTTACAAGCATTACCAATTAAATCTTCCAACTGCCTTTGCACAAAGCGCTGTGCATTTGGGCTGGGTATTGGCCCTTTGCTCTATCCTCAGATTCAACCACAGCCCAGCACGAAGAATGCACCCCTGAGAGATGGGGGTCAACCACAGCCCTGCTCCAACCCCAATGCAATAATATCCTAATGACTAATAACTATTGAATGAGATGTGATGGAGAGACCCCAGAACAGAGAGTTTACATCTGCTCTTGGCAATTAAATACACCACAATGTATTAGAATAGGAGAATACGATAGAAACAAGGCAGAAAACTCACACTCATGTCAGGCACAAGCACATCAGCCACCCACTCATCATCACTAGGGAGCAACTGAGGTATTCTCCAGAGATCGACAAGTCGTGGAAAAAGCACACTTAGCTTTTCTATTTACTGACCTACATGGCAACAATAATAAAGAGGACCAAGAGAAAAACAATCAAAGGATTCCGTAAAAACAACAGAGCTGTTGTTAATTTACCTGTTGTTGGGTACCCAAATGTTTAGAGTGCATTTACATTTTGCTTTCACACTCTTCTTCACAACAAGAAATATTGATATAGACAGAGGATTTTCTAACTGAGAACTAAGACTTTCAGGGAATCCCTGCATTTTTGCAGTGAGTGCTTCCAGAGATGCATAAAAATCTCATTATATCCACAATAGAGATATCACTGGTTGCCATCAACATGCCTTTCATTTCTGACCACTGCCACAGTCACTGCACAAAATCCCTTGGAAGCAGAGAAGCAATAACCAGGATCACAGACCAAACCTTACCTCCTAATGCTACTTAACAAATCTTCTGCTTAATCTGCACATTGCTAGATGAGTTCTGCACTTGTGCAGAGCTCCTGAAGGCAAGAAACTGCCACTCTGTGTAAAACAGAGAAGACACCAGCGACCAATAACAACCAAGGGAGATGTCAGCTTGCTGTTCACTGGCATCTGATATTCTGCCACTGCCCTTTCAGTACCACCTGTACAGCACCGACATCACAGAAACATTCATAGACTGCAGGGACATCAGATAAACCTAACGTGGAAATAATTTCTCATGGCTGTGACAGTCGTCTTTCAAACAGCCCTAAAGACACCACATTGGTCACTGGTTGCTAAGCTGGGTTCTTGAGGCAGGAAGACAAAGTACAGCTGCTTGGTGCTGTCTTGGCTGTCTCTCACATGTAAAGATGTGAGAGACATCTGCCTTGCTAGCCTTTCGTACCAGCTGTTAGAAAGTGAAATCCAAAGGGGGACACAAACAGCAAGTGCTACCCATAAAAACCTCCAGCTGCCTGGGGACTGTTACCTTTCAATGCTATTTTCATTATGTGGTATCAGCTGGGATACAGATGGCTGCTCCGAGTTACTGGCTTCAAAAACTAGGTCACTGGTGGCACAGATGTAAAGTAAAGATAAAAATCCTGGGGTTTACCCACCACCACCAAGCAAGCAACAGCAGCCTAACAGACCAAATAATACTCCTGAGATCTCATCAATCCCAAGCTTCACAGATGTGGCTGCCCTACCTAGTAACTGAACCACCTAGCACAGCATAGGACACAGGGATATTTTAGATACATACTCATTTTTCACTAAAATCCATCAATTCCTACAGAAGTTACAGCAAACATAATCCATATTTTTAGCAACTCCTATTGTTTATTTAACTGTTTGGTCATAGTTTATAGAAGAAAGGTAGCACAAAGCCACTCTTATTGTTCTAAGTCATACTGACGTACCGTGGATCAAAGACAGGTCCCTGTGTTACTTCAGCCCCTGATCTGATACAAAATGTTCTGCAGACACTTACAGCAGTGTCCTTTGCTCACGCTCCTTTTAAATCTGGTTTCCCAATTCACAGTTGCAAGGAGCAGGGCTCCTGCTGCAGCCTGGAGCAGAACTGAGGAGCTGTGAGCAGGGGAAAGCACAGCTGCCAAGAATTACCTTGGACTGGTATTGCTGCCAAACAGCACAGCCCCACTTTTAGCCACCTAAATCTTCACTGGGAGTTTTGACTGAGTTATAGGTTACAGGATTTGTTCCTAAAGGGTAGATCGTTAGGTCAGAACAATCAAATCATGTTTGAAAGCCTCATTAGAGAAGTAAAACATTATTTAGCCAAATGTTTCCAGCTGAAACCATGTTGTCAGCACACATAATGCTGCATCACCAGTGTTTGAGCTCTTTGAACCCAGAGGAAAGTCATCAGGGAACACCACATCACGCAACACCAGGATTTTTCCATTTCAGAACCAAGGGGCTGTACCAGCCTGGAGAAGTGGTTTGAATTTGACCCTTAAGTATTGTTTCTCAAACCAGCTGAACTCCATTCTGTATGGCTCACAGCTCACCAGTGATCCCTGGGCCTCCAAGAGGAATCTGCTCAAAGCATTTAAATGGAAATGCAGCTGGGTTGATGCTGCTGAAGGGGGGGAGGTTGCCTTCAGCTCTCCTCATTCCTTTCTGTCCTGTCCCCAACACTGGCCCTGCTGCAGCTCCAGCACTTGTCGGGCTCAGCCAAGTTGATTGACTTTGCTAAACTGGCAGAAGCTGTTTGGAATTTTTAGTTTTTTGCTGGTTTATTGAGCTGAAAGAGTTCACAGAGGAACTGGGCGAGCACTGAGGCAATGGGAGGCTGAAAAGCAGAGCTGCGGAGTGGGACAGCTGTTCAACAGCACTGAGCCATCCCAGCAGCACAGAAACTCATCCCAAGCCATCTCCCACCCTCCCAGTGTTGGTGCTGTGCTGAGCCTCACTGAATACAGAAAAAAGTCTGGGTGTGAAACAGAGAGCATCTGGGCTTCTCCATCCAAGCTGACAGCAGAGGCTGTGCCCTCGGCACTGCAGTACCCGAGACGTGTGCCCAGCACTGGGTCAGCAAACACCAGAAACCTGCCCGAGTCTGACATCGATTCCACTCACATCTATGGCAAAACTCTTTCTTTATATTGGCTAAATGAAAGGACATTCAAAGAAGAAGCAGGGCATTTCATTTCAGGGATGTGTCCTTATCCGAAGTTGAATGCTTTCTTTTGTCACAGGTAACTACAAAACTAGAATTTAAATGCGACTTGTCACTACATTTAAAAGATTTGCTCAGGAAGTCAAGCATTAAAGAGCCTTGTAGGATGCTAATAAACAGCTCCCAAAGAAATGATGTTCTATTTGTTTAGCTTTTAAAACATTGTAAAATGTGAGAGAAGTAAGGAGAGGGGGATCTGATGGTTCCCCTGGGACAAGGGTCTGGCTGAAGAGCAGAACTGCCAGCTGCTGCCTGCTTTTCTCATCAGGTGTGTGCTCCAGAAAATAAATAAATAAGGAGGGCTCTGGTGGCACCTCGATCCAGTTACACGGCAGGGGCAGGCGCGCTGCGTTCCCTCACCACGCTCGAGTACAACAGTGGCTTTGTTACCAAGAGGCTGAATAAATAAGGTGGCCATCAGGTGTCATCAAGAACAGGAGCTTTACACGATCCAGTTCCAGATACAGAGCGGGGCAGCTCTGCTGTGCCCCCAGATAACCAAGGCACAGCAAGGGAAGGCACAGGCTCTGCCAGCACTGTGTGTTCTTAGCAGGCAGAAACTCACAGGTGAGGGATACAGAACAGTCAGGTCTGGGCATGAAGTACAGCTCTGTTCAGAATAACGACTGATAACAAGTATTTTTTTCTCATATGCTTTTTTTCCTGCAGCCAAGCCAATTAATGTATAAATCCAATAGGGTCTGAACTCATGTCTCTTGAACGTAGCTTTAAAAAAATCAGCCTGTCTCAGCACGCAATTTGAAGTATTTTCACAAGTAAAAGCAATATTATTCTAATAATCAAACACTAAAAAGAGTCTCAGAGGTCTCCATGCAAACCTGGCTCATTAATCACACAACCACACATTTGGTAAGCAAGCATTTGGCTGGCAGGCTGGAAATGCCAGTTAATCATTTAAATTCTGGAGTCTCCCTGAACTTCAGAAGGCATTGGGACAACAGAATAACATACAAAGCCATTTTACACTTAAGACTAATATTTTAGGTACCACACATTTTGTTTTCTATGAGCCTCTTCTGCTAACAAGGACCTTATTCTGCAAGTTATGTGCAATGGAAATTTCCCAACAGCTTTTGAGAGAGTTTTCACTATGGAAAAAACTCAGGAACAAGTTTCAAGATGTTTTTCATGTGGTGAAGTTGTGACAAGTTATTAACAGAAAATAGGAAGCATAGAAGGTATCTATTCTAGAAATTCCTAGAAGTGGATATACAAGATGTTCCAATTGATGTCTGCTTTTTAAACCTGATTTTATGTATCAACAGCAGCAATTTTCCTCTATACACAGTGTGAAACTCTATTAGTCTCACCTAATGACTTACAATTCACTAACAAACCCCACAAACCTGGAAAAGGTTTCTTTACCAGCAAATCCTTCTTGTTTTACCAGTCTGTTTTATATAATTTAGGCAAAATAATTTACAATACATACATAAGTATACATAAAGGTGCTTTGGAACTCAACACTTCTCAGATGTGGGGCTGACAAAAGCTATTCTACAGACAGAGTTGGGGCTACACAGCGATTCAGCCACATCCATGCAGTAAGTTAATGGCAAAAGTGGAAAAAGAATGAGTCTCCTACTGTCCCATTCCCTGCTCTACGGGCTGGACCAGCTCTCCTGGGTTAGGTAATCGCACAACAGCCCAGCTCTGCGGGTGCATTTGCAGAGGTCAGTTCAGGTCCTGGTCTCTGACCCTTAAGCCCAAGAGCACACGTGCACGCTCACATTCCATTAGTACACGAGCAGAGGATCTACTGACCCTTCCAAAACACCTCCCAGGGCGCCTCTGAAACACCACAGGAGCAATTCCAAAAACCACACCACTCACCGTGGGCTTTAATGTGGATTTCGGTGTCTCCTCTACATCAGCCCATGAGATGTGCCACGGGGAAAAGGAGAGCAGTTGGTGTGTAAGGAAGGGCAGGGAGGGACCGACATGTCCCTGTGTCATTGTAGGCTTGGTCACGGCTCTGCATCCATCTGATTTGTGGGGCTCCTCTGCCCTCACTGGAAAATGCCACATGAAAAAACAGCTGAGCTTCCTGAGGAACAGATGCTGCTTGCAGAGAAAGCCATATTCTCAACTTATTTCAGTCAAAGGTTTGCAGGGAATTCTCAGGAGACTGGAAACTCAAAATTTCATGCTGGTAAAAGCATCAGAGACATGAACCTGCCAGCGAGAGCTGCCAGGAGCAGCTTTCTGCCATCATCCCTTCATAGATATTTTCAGTTTGACAGCTGAATTGGTTAAGTAAGAATTGCTTCAGCTCATATCAAAATCACTTTTTCAGCTTAAAAGTACAAGGCGCTGTTTTGCACCAAATAAATTGTTCCAATCCCACCTCAAATGAAGCGTTTCAAGGTATTCAGGACACACAAAGCCACCAAAGAACACCAAACTGTAGATACTGAACAGCACAGAACCTGGCAAGGGCTGCAAAATGCACCCAAAGCTTTTGGGTGCATTTTGCAGCCCTTGCCAGGAAAACACTACTAGAGAAAACCACAAATTGTATGAGCTCAGCCATCTGAAGCTGGAAGGAGCCCTCGATGTATAAATCCCTCTGCAATGTGGAATATGTGCATCCGGCCACCGTGGGGAATCGGCACAGATGACCTCCCTTCAGCCTCGATGGAACAAACATTCCTGACACAAGCCAAGCTGTTACTGCCCGAGATTTGCAGTCAGTATTCAGGGGATTCCAGCTCTCTGAGACCCCAGGGTGTCACATCCCTGCTGGTTTCAGTGCGCTGAAGCAGAATGGACACTGCATCATAGGACTTATTTTTTTTATATATTATACCTAAGACTTATATAGATTTCCTAAATCAGACCTCATGGTATGGGAATATTGTTGCCTTAAAAGGTCTGACTGGGTGAAGAGCTCAATGGGACAAAGCGGAGAAGTGGGACACTGGCCACTCTCTGGGCAATTTGGACAGAGTCAGTAACACACAAAGAGTGCTACATTAGGATTTCTGCAGTTGATAAGAACTCAAGTCATGTTTGAATCTTCTACAAACAGCCCTGTAGAAATGACTTGTGATACTTTAGATACCACAAAATTCAATTTTAGCAATACACATGCAACACGATGTGACCATTTCAACGACAGAACATTAAGTACTCATAGATGAGCTTTACAGTCATGGAAGTACAACAAACCCTTGGGTCAAGCCTTCAGATTTCACAAGCTCCAAGATTATCACAAAACCCAGCTCAAGAAGTAGGCTTACAATATAATCCATCTGTTTCACATCTCATGGAAAGTTTGTTGACAACTTTAAAATAAATATTTATAATTTTATATTACTAACTTTTTTCAGAAAAACAAAAAACCCTCACCAGCTTATCTGATTTGTATTTATGATCATAAAAAAAATAATCAACAAGGAATTTTTGCTTCAAACCAGGACTGAAATGTTATTTACAGGCTCAGTGAACAGCCCAGTGCATAATCCTGGACAGCTGAATAGTAAAAATATATTCTTTTAAAATTCTGATCCTCTTTCCCCATTCTTGAAACCAGAAGCCTTTACAGTAACAGGGACAGGTGCAGAAAAGTTCGTGATCCAAGAAATAATCTTGTATAGCTCCATGCACGGAATGCTGCACCAAGAATAACCTCCCAAAGAGAAGAGACGTCATTTCATATTCAGGATGAAAATAGACAGGTTTGTGTATTCTAGAAAGTTCCTGTGCATATTGGCACTGCTTCACGCTCCCTGCTATGGGTTCTTCTTATGACAAGTGTTTATCCATTTGACTGGAATATTCCAGCTGGAGATACGATTGTGGGGTCGGGGTGTTCTCCTTTTAAACTGCCAGACAAAGCGTTCCAGCTGTTTAAGAACAAGATTGAGGATAACACACTGCCTTCTCAAGGTTAAAAAAGATCCTGACAGTCCTTTAGGAAACAGTAACTCCTGTCCCTTAGAGTTCAGCCTGAAAATCTGGGAAGGGACAGCTATTGCACCAAGTACTCAGGTGGGATTTATCTGTGAAACCTAAGCAATCTGAATTTGTGATTGAATTTAAATCCCTGAGCAATCACTTTGCATAAATTCAGTAGAGACTTTACGTATTAAAGTTCCAATGCAGTCAATCCACAGCTTAAGGCTATTCCTGGAATTCCTTTTGGAAGCACAGCATGCCCCACAGCCAGGGAAACCAAAGCCCCTCTCAGCTGTGCTCTCATGTCTGTGCAGCTTGGACCACAAGCCAGCGGAGCAAAGGAATGGCCAAATGCAGAGAAGAGTCAGAATTGGGGGGAATACAGTAGAGTAGAAGTGTGTTTATGCTGCACTGAGATGCAGAGGGAAAACAATGGGTAGGGCTGTCCTAGCGAGGAGCCTTGAAATAGGAGCCAGTAAAGGAAATGAATTTGGGGGGCACCAAAATAACCAGTACTGCTGATTTGGAGGAGGATGAAAATGAGAAAGATCAGATGGGAAACTAGGACTTGTTTTGACAAAGAGATTGGAGCTTGGAAGCAAGAGAGTGCCAAGGAAGAGCTGCAGCCCAGGCAGGCAGAGACAGCAAGAGCTGGCAGGAGAGTAGGGGCTGCTGAGGCAAAGAGAGAAATGGGCAGAGTTGGAAAGGCCAAGATGGATAATAAAATTAAACTAATAAAAGCAAGGGGAATGTTAAGTATTCCTGACTTATGGAGGAGAAAGAGCATCTTCCCAGGTAGGCTGGAGTCTGTTCAGAAGACTAAAGCTGAGCTGGCCATTCTGGTCATCACTAAAAATGACCACCCAGGATCTCACCCCAGAACAGGGTAAGCATGGCTCAGAAAGATGGACAAATGTCAGCTCCTCAGATTGTCCAAATGTGACAGACTTCACTCCAGGATGCTTACCAGCCTGGTTAAAGCAGCCCCGGGAATGTTTCTGTTTGTCTCCAAGGGCTGATGGAATCTGGTCACATCACACAAGACAGGAAAAAGGCAAATGAAATGTCTGTCAAAAGAGGGTGAGCTGGAAAGGATAGAGGGGAAGGGGAGAGAAAGCATCTGGTCAGCTTAACTTTGATTTGACCTTGTCTATTGTTAACAAGTCCATGCTTCGAAGCAGCCTGTTAACTGAGTCACTTGTGATCAGTTCCTTTCATTATTTACATTTTCTGTGCTTTGTTCACTGTACAAAGTCTTTCCCAGTTCAAACACTTTACAGATTCCTACACAGTAGTTTAAAGGAATCCACTCTTGGACCACCTTCTATCAGTCCTCACTCTGTGAGTGCTTTTGGTGTCGGATGTGGGAAGCCTTTGGGGACAGCAGAAGGCTGGTGGCAGTGTGTGCTTCACCCCATACCCAGCACCTCCCTGAACTGCCCCCTGTTCTGTCAGCAAGACAGGCCATGCTTGGAGTCATGGAATGATGCATAGCTATGAGAGCAAGTACAGGCACCCTGTTAATCTGCATATGAAACAATTACAAACCTCACCGAGACACAGAGCACACACATGCACACAGAGCATGAAATGTAAATTCTGTGTCACCGTGAGGATGCACAGGACCTGCATTCAGGCACAACTTCCAAGTATCTGGTTCCCACTCAGGCTTGATGTGCCTTGTACAACCATCATCCTCAGCACTGGTATGACTTATTTCATTTCCAGGTCATACTGCAGGATGTTGTGTCTCACACCCCAGCATTATTTCATCCCAAAAACTAAAAACACTGAGCCACAAAATCATCTTCATCATAAAATCATCATCCTCCCAATAGTGAAAGACCTCACAGGTGACGAGAAAAGACACTTGATAGATTACTTGTGGAATATTTAAATAAATGTATTTACTTTTAAAGATATGCATAATCTGACACAACAATGTTAAACTTTTTAAAGGATAGCGACAGAACTTAAGGCTGACTGAAGTAAATGGCACCTTTATATTGATTTTACTGTTTTGAATCAGACCTGAATCAGACCCAAAGAAATAGGCAGGAAATACCCAAAGCAATTAGCCTTTTCCATACACTTGAGATAAATTCATCCCTTGCTTAAAGAAACCTTATGCTTGCCCTCTCTTGTCTGAGTGTGCAAAGCTGGTACCCGGGCAGGCAGCCCTGGAGCTGGGGAGGCACTGCGACTGAACCTGCTCCAGGCACCGAGCCCTGTACTGCCTTGCCCTTGGCCAGCACTTCCACAATGAGCTGTGGAAATCTGGCTCTTCAGGATGTTCTGCAAGATACTTGCAGAAACAGTGAGCTGATGTCAGTACCAAAAAGATGAAAGTCCAGGTAACTGAAATTAAAGGGAATTTTTCAAAGAATAAAGTCTACAAGTTATATTCAAATTCAACATCAATGGTATTTCTAATAGTTTTTCCTTTGCAAATAAATTGAAACTTCATCTTAATAACTAAAGAATTATAAACATATATTATAAGGAAAACATTATAAACAAAGAGGAATAAACCACAATTAGTTCTTTTTCGCTTCTCCCCTTTACATTTTGTTCACTCTGAATTAAATCCCACCCATATAAGGCTGTGTTCAAACAACACTGACAGAACTCCTGTCCCACTTCTGTGTCTACCCCACCCCTGCATTATTTCACAAATTGCCCTGTTCTAATAAAGGAAGTCTCCTGCCAAGTCACTACAGCCTCTCAGCCAGCACCAGTGCTCAGCTCCAAACTGGCTGTGGCCAAGTGGAGCCAGACACGATGGGGACAACCTGGTTTATCACCCCAGACACGGGTCAAAGGCAGCACATTCATTAGTGCTTTGGCACCAGCTCAGGCAGCCCAGCCACAACTGGAAGCTCTGGGAGACTCCAGTATGCTGAGTACAGAATCTTCAGACATTTCAGTTACTTAAAAACCCCTAAAATCAAAGCATGAGCAGTTTTCAGAGACTTATTAATTGGCCAGACTGAGGAAGATATTACAGGCAACAACAAAAAACACATCCCTGATGCAAATTCATGCAAACCAAAATCTGGTTCCCTTCTCCCAAGTGTGGGAAACAGTGACAGATCAGAAGCACTGAAAACAGGCAAGACACCATTTTTTCCCTAAGCTGCTTCTTAGAAATACAGGATTAATTTTGCCCATGTTTTCCTAATAATCTGGACAAAACAAACAACCAGAATGCCAGTTTTCAGATGAAAACCTCCAGCAAAGCCAGGAAGAGGAGACGAGCACATTACACCTGTAAGCACCAAACACCTGGTAGCACAAACAGCTGTGGTCACGCATCCCTCAGCTCTGAGCCAGGCCTGGGGTCTGTGTCGGGGCTGACGTTCACCTCCATGGCTTGGGATGTCTGGGCAGGGTTGCTCAGCAGCCCTTGCCCAGCCCTTCTCCAGCCAGTGATGCCTGGATGCAGTGCTGAGCTTCCATCCCTGCCCCAGCAGCAGCCCCGAGTGGCCCTGTCAGTGTGAACCTGGCCCTCTGCATGCTGGGACTTGCACCTCATAGCTAAATAAAGCCAAACAAGAGGCAGCATTGGAGCACACAAAACCCCTCTGGGGCAAATTCATAAATAAATACTTTTGCATATTCACTCACCCTTTGTAAATGGCTGGAAAGTCTTATGTGGTTCCCTCCTCCACATCTTTTCTTCCTGTCACCTCCCCTACTTATTCCACCTGGATTTCTGTTTTCTAAATGCACACAGAATTTGTTTTTCAAGTTTTAACTTTAACATCTTCTCATTAATTTTCACACTCAAGCGCATACCATTTGGAGATGCTTCTACTAATAAAACACACCGGAGTATTTTTCAAAACACTGAACACTCCAAAGATAAGTTTGGAATTCTTTAGGATATGCTACTTCATCACAATACATTCACTTTCTACCCAACACTGCTTCATTCTTGACATTAAATGCTGCTAAGGAGACCTTTCTTTCCCAGCGAAGAATCCTATTAACAGGTCTCTGCACAACAGGAACAGAGGGGTCCAGCAATTACTGACCCTGCGATTCTTGCAGGAAATAATTATGTAGCTCAGGTCCTTAATAGAAAGATTAAAAACCCTCCTGCTGAAGACAGCATAAATAAGCCACATTGTTGCACATCAAAACTGCCTTGGTACCCCAGTTCCACACATTCTAAGCCATGGGAGAATGCCTTTCCACTGAAATAAGATCAGGCCAGACAAATCCATTTTAACAACTCCTCTGTTCTTAGCGGGTACCAGCACATTCCCTGGCAGCGCCTCGAACCCTGCACATGGGACGAGGTAACACAGTGGGGAACACAGGCAGCCCCCCTTTCCCTGTGCCCATGTCACTGGGAGCGGGGATGCACAGACTCTGGGGGTCACCCACACACACGGTGGGTGACAAGACCCTCTGCAGGGTCCGGTGTCCCCATGGCTGGGGTTCATGGAGCCACAGCTGCACCCCCATCCCGTGTCACTGGGAGCAGGGATGTCCCGGTGCAGCGCCCCCCGAGCCCCTCACACTCGGGGGAATACAAGGACCCACCGCCTGATCGGGGGTTCACAGAGCCACAGCCCCCCCCGCCCCTCTTTCCCTGCGCCTGTGTCACCGGGAGCGGCGATACGCAGCCCCCCGGGGGTACCCACACATGAGGGGATACAGGACCTGCCGCCCCGCACGGTGTTCCCACATCCCGGGGCTCACGGAGCCACAGACATCTCCCAGCCCTCATGGAATCGTACAGTGTTTTCGGTTCGCCCAGTTCCAAACCCCATCTCGGGGCTCACAGAATCACAGCCGCGCCCCCACTCCCCGTTTCCCTGTGCCAGTGTCACTGGGAGCAGGGATGCCTCAGCACAGTCCCCCTCGAGTCACTCACACACGACGGGGTCGGGACCCGGTGTCCGCACATCCTCCTGCTCACGGAGCTCCACAGGCTTCACTGCTCGCCCACTCCTCCTCCTCCCAACATTCCCAATCCCCCGCCACCCACCCCCCAAAGCCGTTCCCAGACGGGCGCACGCGGTCACATCAGAACCGGTCAGAGGGAATCACACACGGGGGCCCCCGCCCCGCACCCCTTGTGCCCCCCGGGACTGGGTTACCTGCCCCATCCTCTCCCCCAACTTGCCCCTCCCTTTTCCCCGGGATGCGGTCACCCGCCGCCCCCCCCCCAGTCCCCTCGCCCCGGTGTTACCTTCTCCCCGCTCTCCCGGCGGGACGCTCGGACCCAGAGCAGCCCATTCTGCCCGCCCGGCGATGGGGAGGGCTGTGCCGGGGGCGGGCACGGGGGTGGGACCCGGGAAACGAGCCCCAAACCTGGCGGGGGGGCAGCGCTGCCCGGAGCCACCGCGGGTCCGGTCTGGGGCTGCAGCGCAGCGCTGGGGAAATCGTGGGATGGTTGGGGTGGGCAGAGACCTCAAAGCCCATCCAGTCCCACCCCCTGCCACGGGCAGGACAACTCCCACCGGGTCAGGGTGCTCCAAGCCCCATCCAACCTGGCCTTGAACACCTTCAGGGATGGGGCAGCCACAGCTTCCCTGGGAAACCTGTGCCAGGGGCTCCCCACCCTCACAGCAAAACATTTCTCCCTCAGATCTCATCTCAATCTCCCCTCTTTCAGCTCAAAACCATTCCCCCTCATCCTATCCTTGCACTCCTTGATCAAGAGCCCCTCCCCAGCTTTGCTGGAGCACCTTTCAGTCCTGGGAGGCTGCTCTAAGGTCTCTCTGGAGCCTTCTCTTCTCCAGGCTGAACAACCCCAACTCACAGCCTGTCCTCACAGCAGAAGTGCTCCAAAAGCTCCACATGAGCCGCCAATGCGCACTTGCAGCCCAGAAAAGCAACGACATCCTGGGCTGCATCCAAAGCAGTGTGGCCAGGGAGGGGATTCTTCCCACCTGGAGTCCTGTGTCCAGTTCTAGAGTCCCCAACATAAGAAGGATATGGAACTATTGGAACAGGTCCAGAGGAGGCCACAGATATTATCCAAGGGCTGGAGCAGTAGTGGACAGGTATGATTAGACTCGATGATCTCAAAGGTCTTTTCCAACCAAACAATTCTGTTATTTTATTTGGAAGCAATAAAAACATTTCTGAGAGAAAAAAACAAATGCACATCTGGTGCACAGCAGCTTGCCTGCCCTGCGCGCTGTCTCAGGGGACGCTGGAGGCAACAGCCGCAGGCTCTCCACTTGTCACAATTTTTATTCTTCAGGGCTTTCTTTGCTCTCCAGGTTGTAAACAAGAGCTTGCCAGGCAGGAAAACACTCCAGGAAGGCTGGGAGTGATAATAAGCTTAGCAAACTTCCCTCACCAGCACACCAAGGCAAAAGGAAGAACATCCAACATAAGACCCCAGCTGCCCAGGTTTAATACAGTTTGTTCCCAGTATTTTCTTTCTTCCTTCTGAAAAAAAAAGAAAGGGAAGGGAGAGAACTCCTACAATCCTGCCTCCTGCAAGGAAAAAAAACTCAAACAAATCAGCTAAGTTCTACCTACTCCTTTACATTTTCTCCCTGGATCTGTCTTGATACCAGCACTGGCCAAAACGTACCTAACTGCAGTATCACTTACCTTTGCAGTGCACCTGAATTAAGGTGACTACACAGCACTCCCCAAAGCAGCAGATCATCATCTCCAGTCTTCCTCCTTACTGAAAAGCACGTGCTGGGCTGCCCCACAACTTTATATTGAGTGCACAGGTGGGAACGGTCTTTCTTCTTGCAGACCAGGTGAAAACTATTCCAGCACCACAAGGGAAAATGGAAAAAGGTGAGGAGGAAAAGGCAACACCTACCTCACAGAGCAGAAGCCCTGACACTTGACATTAAAGCCCTGTTTTACGATGCATGGATAGCACTTCCCCGTCACAGAAATAGCACACGCAAACAAATGACAGTTCATTCATTAACTTCAGAAGTTTTATTTCAATAAAAGTTTAACTGTATTAAAAGACTATCTCATGACACGGGCAGTCATATTTGTGTGAGTGCACAAAACTCTCCCTACCACAGGTTTTCAAACACCTGTGTGAAACAAGTCAACGTCCCAGACTTCACTGCTTGCAGACAGTGCACACCACAACCTCAACTCGTCCCCTCCCACTGGGCCCCTCTCAGATGCTCTGCAGGCTGAAATAATGGAACAGGAGGCTGCAGGGCCCTCCAGGAGCCTTGCTCTGCTGCTGACAGAAGCTGCTTTCTGCAGATCTTGTTTCTTTTCAGAGAATGAGCTCTCTTTATTTTTTTAAAGAATATCTGATTACAAGGACAAACCTATGAGTTCTCCACGTGGTAAGTGCTCAGCAGGTAGAGCTGTGAGTGCTGTGCTCCAGCACTGTCTATGTCCTTCCCCACCCATCACATGGATGACGACAAGCAACATGTGAGTGAGTTGTAACCGAAACTCTGGGCGCAGCAGAGCGCTAAGGAAGCGCTCAGGAGCACGTGCCCTGCCCCACAAGAGAGCTTGGACAAGGGCACCAGCCCAATACCCACATGGCCACAGCACTCTGCCACCAAAGGCAATACTGGGCTCGCTCTCCACGGCTGAGTGAGGCTCTCGGGTGGCTCTTTGCTGACCGTTTGTTTTCACAACGGGACGAAGTAAAACTTTTCTCACGCTGCTGCCTATTAAGCCACTAAACTCATGTACTAAATGGTCCAACTCACTGATTACCCTGTCAGGAACATTTATTAATTCTAGTGGTACAAAGTGTCTCCAAGGTCACTTCTCCTCAGTGCTATTACACGGTCAGTTTACAGCAGTGCCAAGAAAGACGACAGGAAGGCAACGCGCCCGAAGGACCAGCAGCAGCTCTGACATGCGTTACGATTCCAGCTTGGCACCACCTTCCTCTGCACCCTCTCAGAAGCTTTTATCTTTATCACAGTTGCTTTGTACAGCAGACTCCATACTCACTGAGCTGTTTTATCTACCTGCTAATATTTTCTAATACTCGAAAGACTACTTATATTAACTGCTTATCTAACAGTACTTATTTTTATTGACGTATAAACAGTACAATAAAGCAGAGATGAGGTTACACTTTTGGTCAGAATAGCCCAATCCAATATGCATTGCAGGACATACTAAAATGTTTAGTGAAATGATACTTCCATAAATCTAGAATCTATTTTCATACAGCTAGAAACTCTATATAGAACTACATTGTATTGTGGACTATCTATAGCTAAGTCTTATAGCAACAAAGAATGGATACCTGTTGTGAACAAGGTAAGTGTTTCTATGCCATACATTAACTTAGGCATCAGTATAACACAATTCCTGTAAAGTGGGAACCCAGTACTCAGAGAGAGCCCACAGATGGCAATTGTGAAGACAAATGGGTGGGTGACGTGCCCTGCCCCAGCCCCTGAGCCAGCCCATCACTGCCTCTGCAGCCTCCAACACCACTATGTGGGTGCAGGTCAGAGTCCAGTTGTCTTCAGGCACAGAGAAAGAGGGAGACACCCCTGGAGGAGGGGAATTTTTCACGTTCCTTGCTGCCACGTACACCACAAAACTCACCTCCTTCCTCTCTCACCTTCCTCACTGGAGGCAACAGCCAGGGAATGATCTCTCCTCATCCTGATGCCCTGGGGACCTTGGCAGACACGTAAGCAAAGAAAGAGGCCCTCTTGGGCATAGGGTCCTCATGCAGGTTTTTTCGTTGCCCAAGGGACAGACAATTATAACCTGCAAGTTTTGCATTATTTTAGGTTCTAAAACCCGATTACCATGGAAAAACCACAGCATTTCATCTCTCTGACAATCATGATCCCTGCTGCTGGCTTCTTACCTGTCTATTGCATCGATGTCCTGCAGACACCAAACAGTATTTGAGATGCAGTCAGGATCATGGCTCTGTGCCCAGCTGTGTGTGTATATTTCAGGTCCTTACAAAACTACCGTTACCCCAGTGCCTGAATGGTTCATAATGTTTAATAGAGTCATCCTCAGAGCATCCCTATCAGATAAGGGTAATACTCTGCTGATTCCCACTCATGGGGCTTCCACTGCTCACCTGTTAACATTTTCAAACAAATCCTCATGCTGCCCCCAATGCAAACAGCAGCAATGCTCTCTCACAATCATCTTTAAATCCCTAGAACTCTGCTATCCTATGATTCTGACAAATACACAATGACTGTTTGTACACAAAGTCCTGTCTCCTGTCCTATGTTTAGATCACAAACTCTCTGGGAAGTTTAGTCCCTTTTTGTGCAGCACACAGGCAGAGGGGCTCACCGTCCACTAGGAAAATGTCTAGGTTCTAGAAATAATGATGATAAAGTGATGGTAAATTAAAACATAAAATGCCCAAACGATACAGGCAAAACCACATAGGCTGTAGGAGAAGTAGTCTGCAAGAAAAAAGGAATCCACAAACTCTCCATGAGTGCCACAGCTCATGTCTGTGTCTAGGATTTTCAGTTCTTTTCCGAGCTCTTCAAGCTAGGAAAATAAGCCTCCCACAGGAAAACTACAAATATGACAAAGAACGGGAAAAATCTCATCCACTGTCTGCAAAACCCAGCCTGAACAGCAGGTTTGACTGCAGAGGTGAGAGAGACTGCTGTGGTGATCTGGTACAAGAAGGCAGCCAGGAACAGAGAGGCAAACGGAGCCCAATCTTCCGGCTGTCGTCAGCTTAAGGGGTCGCTGATGTTATTGTCAAGGAGATAGAAACGCGCTGATTGAGCAGAGGCTGCTCTCAGCAGAGATAAAACCAGATCTCTGATTTATACTGCAGTCATAAAATCAGCAGCACACAGTTTTTCAGCTCTGATTCTGTCTTGTCAAACGATGACATGTATGTCTGTGCATTGGTTTAAAATAATGTGGTTTATCCTTTTGGTTGATGGCAGGAAGAAGCTTTTAGATGTAACAGGAAACATTTCTTCTTTCTGAATGATGAGAAATCGCTGCAGCTCACGTCTGTGGAGCAGGCACCAAGCTCAGCTGTTACTCCACACGGGCAGTCAGTTAAAGTTTCAATGGGCCCTGCAGAGAGCACCTGATGCTTCTTGTATTTCAAAGTCCACCATCAGCTCAGTGAGCCGAAGTGAAAGCACTTTATCAGGGCATAACAGCTATACTGGTGATTAATGCTTTTGCTCCCTCGTGGGAACAAACAAACGTCATTATCTGGCTATGGGGCAAAGCTACACATTCTTCAGCTCTCTTTTATAGGACTATCAAAATTGGTAGTGGTTTGTGGTTGTATAGACTAGGCACTAAGTGCTTCCCAGGGAAAACAGTTTCTGCTGCAACAATCTAATTATTAATAATAGAGAATAAATATTTAAGATGTATAAAACATGAGACTCAGTGTCAGTTCTAGTTAGATGTATTTGGACTTTGACTTTTCTGCTTAGACTTCCAACAAGACAGCTAATAAATGTGAAGGAGTTTTATGATCAGGCTGCTACATTACGCAAAAGAGTGGGAAACCTCTGCTCAGGGCTAGGTTCAAACCTGCAGCTAAAAATCTCCTTGGCCATCCACCTGTTTCATTAACTTTTCAGTCTACTTAAGTGCAATTTTCAAAAGCTACATCTTTAAGAATACCCTCTTCAGTGCAGTGCTTATATAAAAATATGTAAGATTATGTTACCACTCACCATACAGAATATAGTCAAAGATTTTCTATGTCTTCAGCATCCAGAAGTACCACTCAGGTCCTGTTGAGCCTTGAATTATTTGAGATAGCTTAATTGTTCTCAGCTTTTCAATAGACCAAAGCAAATATTCACTTTTTGCTGGATTATTTTCCTACCATTTCAGCTCCCTGCCTGGACCCACCACAAGATCTGATAACTGAAAAAATCAGTGCAAAGGAGAGAGAAGGAATGTGCATTTGGTTTGTGGAAGGAGGTAGGGTTAGAGGGCAGCTTAAATTGTCACAGAACAGTAGAAACTGTAGTTATGTATGCTTGAAACTCATATAAAGTGGGAATTATTCACCATGAGGGAGATGAACTTGTCTGGTGCCTGACTGAAGGGTATATTTTTAAAATCAATCAAAGTAAAGAACACCTTGTCCAAAGCAGTTTCAACACAGCTGACCTCAGAAGTGACAGCATCTCCCTCTTATCACAATCAAGTCAGCTTTAAGAAATCCAGCAGAAAAGGTTATGTTGTTCCATATTGTAGATTGTTATCTGAATTAACCTTCCACACCAAATCAAAGAATGCCAGACTGACATTTCTGTAAGTTAATTAAATGTTCTCCAAACAAGCAATCCTTCCTTGGAATCCCTGAGATGTGAAAATTAGATTACGAATGACACTCCACTAGATTGTTGATAGCACAGTTTTAATTAAAAACATCTGCCTTGAAAAGAGAATTTCCCCTCTCTATTTCTCTAATTAAACAAAACGAAACCCCATCCCTTTAGATATGTGCAGCTACAAGACTTTCTGAATATTTCTGATGCAATCAATATTATTCCAAGCGGAGCCTTTTGGAGTGCCCTCGACAGCTGGCTGATGCTGTCTGGAAGCCTCACCTCAGGCTGGAGGTGAATCCGTGCTGAGATGGAAACCAATCTGGTGCTACTACAGTTGCAATTACCTCTCTCAAGTGGGTATTACTTTCTGAACAGAAGGGAAATGTAAAAAAATACCTTATTAGAAAAAAATGAAAACCAGTTAATCTCTCACTCTTTTTTTTTTTTTTTTTAAATTATCTTGTTGTTGCTAAAAGCAATAATATTGAGCTTTTTATCCACTTCTGGAAATGAACGCGGGTTTCACGCAGCCGGCACTGCTGTCTCCCCGGCTCCCTCTGGAGGCTGGCGCTCACTCTGTGACTTCCCACCTGAAAAAAGTTAACTCTGAGAATAAGGATTTGGCTTCTAAAATGCTTTAATAGGCAAAGGCTGCAGCCCGAATAGAAACAAGGCTGTGTTTTCTGTAGCCAGCTGCAGATTCTTCTCTCTGGTTTCTAATCAGAACCCTCCCATCTACAGCTGCACTGTTTATAAGGGATCGGGCTCAGAGGGTCTTTTTTTCTTGAGTGTTTTAGGGGAGACTTTTTTTTTTTTTGGCTCTAGCCCTGAAGAGCATGGAGAGCACGTGGAGAATTTGTGTGTGCTTCTACTGCTGCCTTCATTGGCTCTGCTCCAGCATCCAGTGTTCCCCACACTCCAGGGGCCGCGCAGGCTCTGACAGGACCCCTGGCTTGCTGGTGGCTCCCGAGGACCCCAGTGAGCTGAACCCCTTGTTGTGGCTGCCGAAAGGCGTGAGGCGTGGGTACGCCCTTCTGCCTCCCCTTCTCAAGGTACTGGCTGAGCGGGGACCCCAGAGCTGGGAGAGCGAGGCCCCCAGGCTCCAGCCAGACTCCAGAGCCCTCCGGTACATGAAGAGGCTGTATAAGATGTCTGCGACCAAGGAGGGAATCCCAAAGGCTACCAAAAGCCACCTCTATAACACTGTGCGGCTTTTCACCCCCTGCTCCGAATGCAAGCACCGCCACAGGGACCTCCTGAAAGGTAGGTGAGGTGTGGGCTCCTCAGCTGCAAAGGTTAAACGAGGGGGTTCCAGGTGCTCTGTGCTTGCAGTGCAATATAAAAATACCTTACTTCTCTAGAGCTGCTGCTGTTTTAATCCCGATGGCTCTCCTAAACTGTGGGAGTTTTTCATAACCTACTTCTCCTTGACTGGCATTAGACATAGACTTCTCCACGGTTTGGGAAATGCCTCAGAAATTACAATCTCTTCAAGCTAACACTGATGTTTTGGGCTTACTCATTATGAATCAGAAAAATATTCTATAATCAGTACTAAGTAAAGTAAGGAAGCCGTTTCTAATTTACAGAAAAAAATATAGCAGTGAGTAGTAAAAAAGAAACATATTAAACATATGCTGTGTCTGCATCTGGAAAACAGGCCAGGAAATGAGTTCATCAACCTCAAAATAAGATGGAAATTTGAGCAAAATCAAAGAATGCCAGAAAAATTCTTACCATTGGGGAAAAGATGAGTGGCAAATCTTACAGCAGGGGTGAATGAGAAGAAATGCACATTCAGAATAACCTGGAAGCTCTGGTTCTGTTTCATAAGAGAAAAGCATAGTGACACTCATAAAATACAATAATTTTTTAAGTAGTGCTAATAAATAATTTTCTGCCTTGCTGTTGCTCAGACTTGCTGGAGCTGCTGCTCAAGAGGTTTAAACAGAGGAGGGAAAAAAGGGGGTAGGGAGAATAACTAGAGGTAGTGCTAAGAACCTCTGAAAGCATTCACTTTAAAACTTTATACCAGCCACAAAATTAAATAACTAATCTGAAATGTCTTGTTCCTGTTTCCCTGTGCCAACACTGAAAAGACAACTGCTCGTTTCTTCCTGTGTGCTGTTTTAAATGAAATTAATACATCTTAAGTTTGGGAGTTCTTGATTTTGTTGTCATCTTTACTTTTAAATCTTATGTCCTTGACCAAAGTAGAAATTTCATATAATAAAAGTAAGGGAGGGCACCTGAACTGGTTTCTTGTGCTGCTGAATTATTCCTGCTATGTGACTATTTGTGTCTGGGTGGAAAATGAAGATGCACTCTTTCTAAAAGATTTTGTTTCTCTTTTCAGGAGACGTTCACTCGGTGGATTTACTCTTCAACCTGGATCGTGTTACTGCTCTAGAGTACCTACTCAAGTCTGTCTTGCTCTATTCCTTTGATGCATCAGTCCCCCTTTCTCCTTCCCTCACGTGCATCTGCCATTTATCTGTCAAGGAACAGGACTCTTCTGGCCAAGTGTGTCCCAGCGTTTCGCACTCTATAGCTTTTAGCCTGCACCTTGAAGTCAGAAAACGCAAGTGGGTTGAGATAGATGTGACTTCTTTTCTGCAGCCTCTAATTGCTACTAAGAGGAGGAATATTCATATGGCTGTGAACTTCACTTGTCTGATGGGTGATCCACAACAGAACACTAAACTGGAAAATCCCATTAATATGGCACCAGTTCCCCCTTCTCTTCTTCTTTATCTGAATGACACCAGTGAGCAAGCTTATCACAGGTGGAACTCACTTAGACACGTACGGAGAAACTCAGGGCGGCCCAGGCAAAGGAACAGTCCACGTGTTGACCCTTCAGGTGACACAGGAAAAGAGACTTCACAGGGTAAACGGGCCTCTCGACGGCGAAGAGCTGAGAATCTGAAAGAAGCACCAGCAACTGCACCTTATAATTTGAGCGAGTATTTCAAACAATTCCTGTTCCCTCAAAATGAGTGTGAGCTTCACAACTTCCGCCTAAGCTTTAGCCAACTGAAATGGGACAAATGGATCATAGCACCGCACAGGTACAGCCCTCAGTATTGCAAGGGCGACTGCCCACGGGTGGTCGGGCACCGCTACGGCTCACCCGTACACACCATGGTTCAGAACCTCATCTACGAGAAGCTGGACTCCTCTGTCCCAAAGCCCTCCTGTGTTCCTGCCGAATACAACCCGCTGAGCGTCCTGACCATCGAGCCCGACGGCTCCATCGTCTACAAAGAGTACGAGGACATGATCGCTACCAAGTGCACTTGTCGGTAGTGGGTGAACCCCAACTGGTTTTACTCTGGGTTTGGGTAATTTTGCATTCTTGGTGTATCTGCTGCTATAATCAACTGAACAGCGTGTGTGATCCCAGCCGCTCTGTGAAAGCAGTTGGGATTCTGCGTGGAGTTAGTAGAAGGTGTTTACATCACAGCACTTACTTTTGTAGCCACTCAGCCTTTATAGAATGTGAAATTAAATGTAAATAGTATCTTTTTATTGGAATAATTTTGCACTTAAAATGTGTAAAAGATTAACTGCCAGATGTCCATTTTAAGCTGCTTTGTTAAATATGTGAAACAAGAAATAAATGCCTCTCATGCATGCCCCTTGCATTCAGTGCCCGCCAGTCCTCCTCTGTGTCAAGAAATGTTGCGTGACATCTCCAGCAAGTGTCTGGGAAGAGATGAAAGGCTTTAATGTTAAAATTACTTTCTCAGTTTTTCGTTCTTTTTCCCTACCACATCTTTAGTTCCCCAAGCAAGAGGACAGCTCTTTCTCACAGCTCTGTAAGAAGTCACAAGGTTCTTTCTTGTTCTCCTTCTGTTGCACTCTTGGGCTTTCTCAGCAAAGGGTGGCAAGGATTTAAGGACTGCTCTGTAGTAATTTGTGAAAACTCACTGAGTAAGAACCAGCACCAGTTTACCTGTGGGCTGCTAAAAGCAGAAACAGTTGATCCAACTTCAAGAACACATCTGAAGCTGCTCATGGGGGGAGAGCACAGGATCCTAAACCTGGAACTGCACTGCCACTTCCTTTTGAATTATAGAATCTTCAGTGCTGTCAGCTTAAAAAAAACACCACAACCCTTTAGAAGCTTATTAAATTAATTTAAATGCTGTTAAATTGGTTTAGTAGCTTGAAAAGGTGGGGCCACGGCTTCCTTTCCTCTCGAAATAAACCTGTAGGTAAATACTGGAAGGGGCTCCGGGAAAGCTGCGGAGAGGGGTTGAATTATGACAGTTGCAATGCACAAACTGTGGAATTACGGCAGTTGCAAGATAGAAACGGCTGAATTATCGCAGTTGCAATATAGAAACTTGAATTTGGAGTCCAAGCAGCCCGGCAGAGACCGCCCCAAGGGAGGAGCTGCCACCGCCTGCCCCGGAACCAGAAACGGCATCTTTGATGCCGTTTCTGGTTCCGCGGCAGGCGGTGGCAGCAGCATCTTTGAGGAAGGTGACACCACCACCATGGGTCGTCACTTCGGGAACCTGGCTCGGGTCCGGCACGTCATCACCTACAGCCTCTCGCCCTTCGAGCAGAGAGCCATCCCCAACGTTTTCTCGGAGGCTCTGCCCAACGTCTGGAGGCGTTTCAGCTCCCAGGTGTTCAAAGTGGCACCTCGTGAGTACCGAGCCTTCGGGAGGAAGGGGGGTGGGGAGGTTTCAGGTGGCTCCTTTTGAGTAGAATCGTAAATTCATAGAATCAAGGAACGGTTTGAGTTGGGACCTCAAAGCCCATCCAGTTCCAACCCCCCCCCCCCATAATTCAACTGTTTATATATTGCAATTGTCGTAATTCAACAGTTTAGAGATGGCAGTTGTAATAATTCAGTCCCCCCAGAGTGGTGTGGGGGGGGAGAATTCCACTCGTTAATCACAGAATGGTTTGGGTTGGAAAGGACCACAAAGCGCCCATCCAGTTCCATCCCCACTGCCATAATTCAACAGTTTATGTGTTGCAGTTGCAATAATTAAGCTTTCCCAGAGTGTGAGAATTACATTCATTAATCACGGAATGGTTTGGGTCAGAAGGGACCTCAGAGCCCATCCAGTTCCATGGGCAGGGACACCTCCCACTGGATCAGGGGGCTCCAAGCCCCATCCAGCCTGGCCTTGAACACCTCCAGGGATGGGGCAGCCACCACTTCTCTGGGAAACCTGTGCCAGGGCCTCCCCACCCTCACAGGAAAACATTTCTCCCTAAGATCTTATCTCAGTCTCCCCTTTTTCACCTGAAAGCCATTCCCCCTTGTCCTGTCCCTTCAATCCCTGATCAAGAGCCCCTCCCCAGCTTTCCTGGAGCTCTTTTCAGTATTGGGAGGGTGCTCTAAGGTTTCCCTAGAGCCTTACGTTCTCTGGGCTGAACAACCCCGACTCCTTCAGGTTGTCCTCATAGCAGAAGTGCTCCAGCCCTTGGATCATCTTTATACCCTCCTCTTGACCCCCTCTAACATGTCTTTTGTGTGCTGAGTTGCACAGTGGGATGCAGGATTCCAGGTGGGCTCTCACCAGAGCAGAGGCGCAGAACCCCCTCCCTCACCCTATGGCCACATTGCTTTGGGTGCAGCCCAGGACACGTTTGCTGTCTGGGGGAGTGCACATTGCTGCCTCAGGGGATGGGGGAGGCTGGGGCAGGCGTCTCTGTGGTGGTGCTGTTGGATTACACAACCTCTGTCCCAAAAGCCCAGTGCTTCAGGCCACTTGGTGACCACAATGTGACTTCTGAGCTGAGCATCCCCATTGCTTTCCAGCCTTTGTGGGAGCCTATTTGCTTTACTCCTGGGGAATGCAAGAGTTTGAGAGGCTGAAGAGGAAGAACCCCGCTGACTATGAGAACGAGAAGTAATCTACCTTGCTGTGTTACCAACCTGGTGTTGCTGAGCTTGTTCACCTGACCAGAAGGGTGCTGGAAGTGAGATAATTTTGGCTAATAAACTTTAACTCTGTCCTGTGCTTTTGTGTGAAATCTGTGTCTTGATATGTTGAAGGTGAGTAGTCTCTGGTCCACTCTGCACAGAGGGACGACCAGACTGAAGGTCTGTACCCTGAATCTCTTTCACGTCAGAGCATTTCCAGCCTTTTTTTGACTCCTGGTCCCCACTCTCTTCTCCACACACCCCAGGACCCCCTTGTATATCAGACACTTACCTTCAGTTTTGATACCTGATCGGTGTTAAAGGGCTGGATTAGAAGTTTCTTCTTGGAAACTGCGGAGTGAAACAAGATTGTTCAATACCCAAAGATGGTTTAAAAACAAATACCAGTAATAAAGCTGCACCTTGTGACTCTAAAGCGTACAAACAGGCTTCACTGTTCCAAATCCAGCACATCTGGCTGGTTCCTTTATCCTTCTCCCCTTTCAGTCTGGGGAGCTCGTGTCTCAAGCTCGTGCCCCACACTGAGCAACACATTCCTCTCCCTGTGCTCCTGTGGCTGCTGCTCAGAGTTCCTCCACTCTGTAGAGTGGGAGGGACATTTCCCTGGGTTGATCTCAGTGCGCTTGGGGTTGTCTGGACAATCCACCTGCTCCGTCTCTCACTGCAGGAAGCCACAGGGATGCAGTTTTTATAGCTGAATGCTTTCTTCTTTGGGACTCTGAATACACATTTGAAAAACACATGAGGCTGAGCTTGGTCTTGGGGCTGTTCCTCCTGCTCTTGTGCTTACTGCAAGCATAGCCTGGGGCTGGCATAAACAGGAGCAGCACAAGTCAGCTGGTGCTGCAAGTTCTGCCAAAAAACCCTGCACTTAAATTTAGCTCTGAGTTTCAGTGCATTGGTATTTTCCAGGCAGTGGGAGCAAGCAGGGAACACCAAACTGGCTACTACAGCTGCAAGAGCTGGCAAAGACACCCAGAGGCAGACTTAATTCAGAACTTGTCCTTGTGTCCTGCTTATTTAGGCTCCAAGAGCCTAATGACAGTGTGTGTGAGCTCTCACATTGGTTGCTCCAGTGAAGTCCTGTTTCTCAATGGGTTCTGTCTCCGTGGAAGGTGAGAGCTCACCTCGGTCTCTCAGGAGGTCTCTGCCCCCAGTTGCAGACAGCTGACCCGTGCCTGGCCCAGCTGATGGGCAGCTGTAAACAGCCCCGTGCCCTCTGCCCCGCTGCCCCGAGCTCGCCCAGCCTGCCGGCAGCGAGCCACCACAGAACCTGGGAGCAGAGGGATGGCTCCGGCTGGGTATGGGACAGCGGGTGCTTGGGAATCTGAGCAAGGTGTCTGAGGATTCATCACTCATCTAATTTATTTCAGCTCTCCCTTTCCTAAATGCTAGACATGGCAGCAGAGCACCCCGCCCCCCACCCCCCCGTTTCTTGCCCAGAGGAAATGGAATGCTGCCTGAAAGGGAGATGCTGACGCTGTAACCCAGAAGGACAAACAGCAATTCTGATGTATCATCACAAAGTGCTGGGCTGGCCTAGCCAGAAAAGCTGAGACATGGTGACAGAGGGCACTGCTGTCACTGTCACGGCTGAAAGAGCTGTCACTTCAGATCCTGTGCTCACAGGTGAAGCTGCTGCCTCTTGTTTCCCTGTCTCTGTTCTATACCAGTGCCTACTGGAAACTGCAGAAATTAGGACTCAGACCGATATAAAAGAAGATTTCATGGGAAAAACAAATGTAAAAGAAACTTTTAAGTTCAGTTATTTGATGAGCCACAATGCATGCACTGTTCTACTTCCTTCCTTACATAAGACCCAGGAATGTGAAACAATGAAAGGGTTTGATTCCTCCTTGCAGGAAAGGAAGACAAACAGGGCAGAGGAAAGAGCATAAGAATCATCTGAGGAAAGGAACGGATCTGACATTATGATGCAAAGGGGGGGGGTTATTTAATCCCCGTGATGTTTGGGCTAATGGGAATCATCTGTTGTCCTAATTACAAACTGCCCATCCACACCAATGGGAGCTGTTGGCATCTCTCAGACCAATCCTGAGTTGAACAGAGGTGTGGAGGCAGCCTGCAGTGGGCAATTCACCTGAAAAAAACATCGCCTTGCCCATGGAGCAGCTCAACTCCAGAACACCCTTGCAGCAATCTTGCCTACTTTTGGGATTCATTATCCAGGGATTATTGTCTTTTAAATACACAGTAGGATCTTTGGGAGAAGAGGTGCACAACATAATTTCTACATCCCAAAACCCATCTGAGAAGTATCACATCTGCTTGTACCATGTGTGTAGAAAGGAAGATTAAGTGACTTCCTTGACTCTTTCATGTACCAGGAACAAGAAGCAGAATCAAAAGTGTGATTCTTTGCTCCAAACAAGCTTGGAAAATCCTTACCCCTGGCTGACCTCGAAGCTGCACACACTGTGAACATGACATGAAGTTACAGCTTTTGCTCTTTACCATCACGCTTCAGGCCAAGCACCCTTTTGCTTGTAATTCCACTATGGAATTGCGGTAAGACGTTAGGTGGATTTTAAAAAGAGGAAGAGTTGGCACACATGGTAAGCTGACCAGACAAAGTACAGTGGAAGGAGAGTAAATGATTAGCTAGAGAGACAGGCCTTGAACCAGATCACTTTAGCAGAGGCAGACTTAGCAATTCCCTCTTGTTCCCAAATGAACTTTGTTCCTGTAATGACTGACAGCTGATGCAATGATAAGAGAATGAAGTCTATAAAAATCTAGCTGAAGCCTGGGAAGTTCTATCTGGGGCTCTTCCTCCCTCCTCCACCCACGGCCGGTCCTGTGGTCAAAGTGACGGCTCATCCTGTGAAGATGCACTGCTGGAAAATGATGGCAGCCTTGCTGCTCTGCTCACTGCTGCTCAGCCAGGTAACCAGGGATAACGATTTAAAGTGCTTCTTTAAATGGTTGGGTGGGTCATGAGAAGCATTTGCATGAGTAAAAGAGTAACTGGCAGGAGTCAGAGGTGACAGCAGAGCTCTTTAGAGGATTCAGTGTCATAGGGTAATGGAGCTGGAGAACAAGTCTTACCAGGAGCAGCCGAGGGAACTGGGATTGCTTAGCCTGGAGAAAAGGAGGGTGAGGGGAGACCTCATCACTCTCTGTAGTATCTGGAAAGAATGTTGTAGAGAAGGGGGTGTTGGTCTCTTCTCCCAAATAACAAGTGATGGGACGTGGGGAAATGGCCTCAGGTTGTGCCAAGGGAGGTTTAGATTGGATATTGGGAAAAAAATTTCTTCACTGAAAGAGTTCCCAGGCACTGGAACAGCTGCCCAAGGCAGTGGTAGAGTCACCAACCCTGGAGGGATTTAAAAGACAGGTAGACAAGATGCTCAGGGATCTGGTTTAGCAGTGGACAGGTGTGGTTGGACTCGACCATCCCAACCAAGCGATTCTATAATTCCATGAAAAAAAGCAGAATAACTGCCTAGGGAACACTGGGTTACTCTAAGATGCCACTTAGCAAGAAATCCTGCCTTAGTTCCCAAGGAGATTAAAAAATGTAGTTAATTTTCACTTACTCCTTCTTCGGGGTTAGGCTACGGCAATTACACGGTAGCAGAGCATGCTATGAAATTGAGAAAGAGTTCAAGCTCTCCCGCTGAGCCCTCAGTGTCAGCACGAGGCAGTGCTAACGCGCCGCTGCCGCTCTCTCGCAGACCCACTGCGCTTCCCGGCACCAGCCGCAGCCAACGAGGCAGAGGCGGATGACGCCCTTCTGGAGAGGAGTCTCACTGCGGCCCGTGGGAGCCTCGTGCAGGGATAACAGCGAATGCATCACAATGCTGTGCAGGTAACTCGGCCCCACCCACGCTACTGCCAGTGACACTCCCTGTTATATTGTGTAGAGGAAGTTCCCACTTATTCTCACCCAAACGAGATAAGGAGTTAATTCCCTGCAATAAAAAAAGATCCCAGGAATAGCGATGGGGCAATAGATTTCAACCTCTTTTGTAAGCAGGGCAAACAGAGCAGAGTTCAAGCACCCTTGATTGCCAGCCTTTGTCCCTTCATTGCAACCCAAAATAACTTGTCTGTTCCAAAAAGAACATAGGACTCCAGACAGCTTTTTGATAGTCGCTGAGAGACCTTAAAACCAAGCCTTCTGAAAGCCAATACTGTTCACTTTAAAGCATATATTAACTAAAAGCAGTATCTTACCCTAAATGAATCTTTTCAAGGTGATTACTTAGGCTCATAATTTAAGAGAACAGCTAAAATATCAACAGCTATTTAGTTCTCATGAACACCAGCCATGAGCAAGTTCTCCAGCTACACATAATTAAATTGATGTAGTTAAAATTACTACGTAGTGACTGAAAAGTGACTTTGTGTGGCACCTACTGTTCACAAAGCACAAAGCAAATACAGGCAGGGCAGAAGACATTAATTTTCTGCTATCTGTAAATGTAATAGGAAATGGTAGTAGGCCTCCTCTTTTGCAAGCATTCAAAATGAGTCTTGTGGTTCTACTGATGAACATGTGTGAACTGTACAGCAGCTACAAGAAAGTAGAGACAGGAAAGCATTTCTGTTGTATGCAATTTCTGCGCCGCAGCCTGACCCTACAGCCCTGGTTAACAGGCAGTTTGGAGTTGTTACGCAAAGCAAAGAGCATAAAATGAACCAAGATGAAGTGAATAAAGAGGGCAACACCACGTGCATGGCTACCTGAGCTGTGAGAGCTGGGCAAGAGGCGCGCTGCTGGGATGTGCCGGAGGCCGCGTGTCCGAGCCCTGCCCAGCTGGCAGTCCTGGCGGTGCCTGACGCCGCTTTGTTTTCCAGGAAGAACCGCTGTTTCCTCCGAACAGCCTCGGAGTGACCTGCCACGATGAAGAACACCCATCAGTGTTACTGTGAACGCTGCTCCACTCTACTTGTGAAATATTTATTGACCACCCAAAGCCAGGCTGGCGCATCAAGCAATGCGTGTATTGAACCCTTCTGTCATATGAACCAACCACAGGACTTCAGAGAGCTCAGGAGTGTTTCCCAACCAGAGCTGTGCCTCTTCAGTACGACTCTCTGGCCAAGCTCAATAAAAGGACTCTGCAGCTCATGTTCGTTTGGTTTTTTTTTTGTATTGTTTCTTTTTTTTTTTTAAGGTGTGAATTAAAAATTTGTACTCAGCAAAGCACCTTGGTTTTCCTTGTTATCCTGTGAGCAACTTGTGAGTGCACATCAGATGCTTCAGAGGAATGCTTATTTCAGACCAGACTTCAGGCATTTATCCCTCAGCCCCACAAGTGCACAAAGTAGATCATGCTTCCACCTCATTCCAGTCTCCCAGCTGAACTCTTATCAGTACCTCAGATAAAAGCCTGTACCAAAGAGGGAGCAAACAAACTGATAACACTGATAGCATTTCCAATATCCCAAATATAGACAGTGATAACCAGAAGGAAAAGTATTTATTTTTCACCACTTCTAATCAAATTTACTTAATTAAATGTCCCAGACTGACTTTTGCTGCTCAAGTACCTGCTATTTTAAAATAAATTGATTAAAACCCAGTTTTGACCAAGTGCACGTTACCTGGGAGGGCTCAGAGTAACAAAGCCACTTTTGATCAGATCAACAAGTCCAGGACACGAACACCGAATGCTGTCTGCCTTTGTTACCCACAGGATCCAAACAGACCCCTCTGCTTAAAAATGCAACACCAGGGAGGAGAAAGCCCATGCAACAGATACAAGCACATGGTTTTTGAAGTTTAATACAGAAAATCTATTTGATATTTATTAAACTTAGTTTCTCCAGTTACAGTTTTGCATTGTACAAAGCATTTTAATGACACAGTAGTTAAAAAGATCTTTACAAATTGAAATGTGATACCCTTTTCTCCAAATATTTTAATTGCCATAAATTTGTTTAAAAATACACATTAAACGCATGTTTCAGACACTAAACTTTCTATAATCTCAATACCACAAAATACATAGAATATACTATACAGATGTGGAAAAAATCTAGTTAGTATATAATACTTTGCTCACCATTAACAGCTTTATTACGTGAAATGCACATACTGACTTAGAAATCCTAATTTTGAGCCCCAAAGTACCCTTTGAAATTTCAAATGTATTGCAACAAATAAAATCACAGTTTGGGGTTTTTTTTTTAGGTTTTGGTTGAAGACAGATGCCTAAATATTTTGACAGAAACAAAATGTAACACATGGACTCGTCGTGTACACAGCATAGAACAGAGACATCCCATCCGTGACTAACAGTACCTTTCTGTAGGATTAACCCGGGCTGCGGTTATAAGTGACAGGTTAAAAGTTACCTCCCCCACCCCCAAGCCCTCCCCTAAAAGAAAACCCCTTCTTCACCAAATAATAATTTCAAATAAGATAAAGGATTTTTAATAAATATATAAGCACTTTATCCTCCATATACAAAATTTCTTAAAACAATTTAAAAGGGGGACCAGATACAAATGTCAGGAACTGTGCTTGCAAAAGTCATGCCTGGTCCTTAGAGCTGAGTGCTGGGTGTGCGATGCCGACGCAGCCAGAACCGAGCGCTGCAGGAGGACTGTGCATCAGCCCCCAGGGTCGCGTAACTAAAGTGAAGACAGGGACCACCACGCTCCAGTTTGCCTGTCTCGGCTCCGTCAGCACGTGGGGAGTCACGCCAGGAACGGCCACGCTCCCACTGAGCTCCCAGGTGAAACGCAAGCGGGTGAAGCGCTGCACCCGGACAGCCCACGCACGCGGTGCTGCCCCGCGGCACTCGCGGCCGCTCGGCGCGGTGCACCCCAGTGACAGCCAGAGCAGAGCCAACGCTGCCCAAAGGCTGCCCTCGCTCTGCCACGCTCAGCCTGGGAGAAGCCTCCTCTGGCCACCCAGCTGCCTCCCCTCCTGCTCCCCTGCCCAGGCACTGCCCATCTCCACCGGCACCAAAGACCGATTCCTCGAAAAGTAACGGAGCTGGACGCGAGTCACGGTTCCCTGATTGTTGAGTTTACGTAACTTCCCTACCTGGAATAGGTCTGGATTTGTCGGAGTTGGCTATCAAAAGCTTTGGCTACTCTTTAGACTGAAAGATGTCTGGCATTAACTTGGAAACACAGGGTGTTCCATAACACTGACTCACCAGATGGAGCAATCTCAACCCTGACCAAAGTATGTGTCAGAAATCTAAGAATTCGGGAGTTGTTTCTGCCCCAATGGGTAATTCAAACTCGACTTGCTCAGGCCCTTTTGTATCTGCCTCAATCCAAGCACTGCAGTGACAGCAAAGATCTGTTTGGGTAAATGCAATACTGAATGCAGCAAAGGTAGTCTCTCTTTCCAGTAGTTTGGCATCGTGGCAAACTACAGAGTTATCTGCTTACGGCTTTATCCTACTTGCCCCAGGCAAGCACTACATTATATCCATAACGTACTGACTCTCTGTATCTTGGGGCCATTCATAAATACATTTCAGGGCATTTTTTTTTGTGATCACAGCAATCAAGCCTCAGCAATCTAAAGGAATATACATTGCACTCCTGTATAATATGCAAGATCTATCACCAGTAAGATGGTGATTCAGCACTCAATAAATAATATATCAATATAGTCAGTTGCACCATAATCTAAAAACAAGTATAACATATACTTTGGACAGACTGAGTTCATATATATATACATATATATTAAAAGACACATACAATACAAATTGCATACTGCCGTCAAGAGCCAAGAAGAGCCGTCCATATGCTCTGCTTTATGGCTAAGAGTTTCAAATCAAAATAAAAGTCTGTTTTACTCTGGTGTCCTGAAGATTGGTTTAAACTACAAATGGTTGCACCTTATCACCTAGGATCCTGCAAGGCTGACAGCAAATCCAAATAGCGCTGATATCTGAGCAAGCCTAGTCTGATTGAGCCATTTTTAAGATTCACCAACTGGGACCACGTTCAGTGAGGGAATTAAAATTACGGCGTTGATATGTATTTAATATACAATCGCCTGGGGAATCCTTTAGGAAGCCAGGAGTTAGGGATTCCCCTCCTCGCCAGTCACTGCTGTGACAAGGGAACCCATGTTCCCACTGCCGCTGTGCAGCGGGACGAAGGGACAGGGTTGGACCGTTCGCCTGCACCGCGACAGAGGGATGGAAGCCTATTCCGTACTGGCATTTGTTTTAGCTCTGAGATCTGACAAAGTACATCACTTTTCTCTCAGAAACAATGGCAAGTCCCACATTAAGATATGCTTTTGGACTTCAGAAATGTCTATGTACCTGTCTGAAACAGCCACAGACATGTAAGGCATTTCTTCTCAATCAACAAGACCACTGTGTCTCTCCGTACAGATGGGAGAGCCGGGACAGTGCTCCCGAGGGGATTTCACTGGGAAGCATACTGTTTGGTGGGACACTTTCAACAGTTCAGGTCCACATTTTGACACGATGTCAAAAGTCTCCGGGTCATTCAAAGACAACTGCTTAAGATCCACTGATCCAGGGATAAGCGACACATTTTTAAGAGACCAATTTAGCGCGACACCAAAAGGTATTTGTGGGACTCTAGTTAAGGAAAAAAAATTCCCAGAGATGAGACCATTCCTGCAAACAGGAATGGTGACTGTGCACAAAAGGAGCAAGCCAGGAAACAGCCACACTGGCTGGTGCAGCACGACACAAAAATAAACCATGAACACAACTCCTATGAAGGTACTTTCCATATAGCGTCAAAAGTGTGCCAGGCACTTTAGAGTATTAAAGGAAAAACAGTTGACAGTGTCCCATTTACTGAGATGTGGAGTTGGAGGGTACAGAGTTCTGTCTCAAACAGCAAACACTAACAGAAATGTGACCTTGCACAGTGATTCAATAAAAAGGATGCTCCAACAGACCTGACAAGTAAATTCAGCTCTCATGGGAAAAGTCAAAGGTCTGTTCACCATGTATCGATTCGGATGTAGCAAAGCTTTTCTGGAAGTACAAAACACGCTGGAACGCAAAGGAAGCTCTACGAATATGCAGCTACCTTTTAGTAGGTTACTAATTTGCAAAACTTCTAAACTCTTAAAGCCCATAGGACATACTGCAGTACTAAGGAGCGTAGAATTCTATTCCTTCTCTCGAGGTTGCCGTGATTTTGGCACTTAAACTACGACTACACAAAAAATTTAGTGCAATAAATTTTCCTGAACATGCACGTTCATATCTGGTACAGAATAAAGGGTTCAATGGGAGAGAACACAAAGCAGCATTCCACAATCTCACTCCAAAGGATTCAGAGTTTGACTCTTCGAAAGGGGACCACCGCGAGGAGAAGTCGGTTTGTGTGACAGACACTGGTACTTGTGAAAAGGAAATGGAATTTTACCCAAGTACTGCAGAAGACCACTGCATACAGTATACCTGGTCCTGCTGTAAAACATCGTGTAAACAGTTCATAAAATCTTCACCTAAAAGTAAGGCATAAGGCACACCAGACATGTTAGGGGCACTACGCAATACTGAAAGCAGTAGCATTTCCAACCTTTTGCTCAGACAAGCACCTTACATGGAAAGGTACTTTGGTTTGCACTTTCTGAGAGCAGCCAACTGCAACTCCGTGAACCACTTCAGTTGCACCGCGTCGCTCCCTTCCAAGTGAATATTATGCTCCACCAAACATCAACGGGACCTTCATTAACACGGGGTAGATACAAGTTTTAAATCCATTCTGCATCAAAACAGATAATTTCCCTGTAATAGCAGGTGTGCTCCCACCCCACGATGGCTGTTGCACTGTCATCCTGTAGTGTCCATCACCCATCAGACCCTCAAAGGGAAAAACGGACCTCGATTTCTACTTAAGATTCCTGGTTTCTCAGTCAATGGAAAAGATGCAAATGACAGTTCTGATAGGAATTTAACTACTGTTGGTTTTTTAACCACAAAATTCACTGACTTTTTTAAGTGTCAAAGAACGACAAGCAAGGAAACAAATGCATTTTAAATGAAGAGATGCAAAAAAGCACAAGATTGTCCATTTCAAAAACTTTTCCTGTATGCATCGCACCTATGAGACTGAAGTTCATTCCTATACCATTATTTCAATATCACATTAAATGCAAATTACTGTAATGTTTTGTGATTGTTATAGTGTTAATTGGTGGTTTGAAACTGCCTTGAAAACAATCCAAGCCAGATCCAGCTAAATACTTTTCCATAAAAATTTCTTTATAATTCATTTAAAGGAAGTATCTTAATACGTAGAAGAATATCTGGAACTTTTCTATTTAGTACAAATTCTGCAATAATAAATCTGTAGTTGTCACTTATTAGTTGACTCGTAGGCATTAGGCATGAAAGGTATGGTGTTCCTACACGTTAGAACCTATCAACCCTAGTTCCTTTTACAGGCTCTACCACCACAAGACATTACAGAGTAACAAAGCTCACAAAGTACTTAAATAAAGTGTCTATGTTTAATTTTTGCTAAGTACTCGAAAGGGTAAATTTAGGGAAGAAATAGCAAAAAACTGCCCCAAACTGGGCTTTTTCATAATTAAAATTAAAATAAATAGGATTTAAACTGACTGTTTATGCATTATGACTGAAATTCCAATGATCCATCCATGATAGATCAGCAAAACTACACCTTTATATGTAGCAAATTTTAAAATATTTAAATAACTTAAAATGGGAAAACTGGAGAAGTCCATGAACCAGGTGATTCGGGGTTAAAACACAAAACACAAATGAGGATGGGAGACATGTGAAAGCATTCCTTGCTCTTAGTGTCAACTAAGCAATGTGTTATGGCAGTCTTCCTTATTGACATGACACAGTGTTGTGGAGATAAATCAGAGGCAGCGAGAAAAAACGTGTTCCATTTTCCATTCCTTCAGTTCAAAGAATCACTTGGCATCCAGGCGCAACCAATGCAATCCCTGACGGGTGTAACGCACTAGGTCTGTCATGATGCTTGAATTAAAAATCAGAGGGCCCATAACTTTATCCAGTTCAGCAAAGAACTCTAAAACAACAGAAACACAAGTTAAACTATGTACGTATTTGTATACGGGAAATACTACAGCCACAGCCCCTCCCCTCTTTTCAGCATGAATCTTTCAGATTAAGATAGAGAGATAACAGAATGATGGCTCGTCGATGGAAGATTAAAAATGAAGGGAAAAGGTCCTTTCTGATCAATTCCTTCACTCTTTTGCAGAAAACTGATTGGTAAGAATAGAGTACAGCTAAAGCGTTGTACAGCTTCCTTGGCCTCCTCCCTCAGATGTGCATTTTGCTTAAGAATTTCAGAAATGGAAGCATTCCGAGTTCCTCCTGCTACACCTGACATTTTACAGGAAACACCACAACGTGCACATGGCTGGTAAGGAAACATTACAGCTCCAACAACACCCTGACAACCAAGGCCCCCAGCCTGGGGCATTGCTGGGATAACCTCCCATCTCACTTCTGCAGAGGACCTGGTTAAGCACCCTGTGCACTGTTAACTGCAATGCCAGAATTCGAAGCCAGAGCATTTCAGCACACTCTGGTACATCCAGTGCTACCATCCCCACCGCCAGCCCTTACCTTTCTGTTCTTTAGACAGCTGTTCGGCTTGGTCCCAAATTTCAGTGGCATAGAGAAAGTTGGACGTAACTTGGACGTAGCTGGCTGCCATCTGATGGATCCTCTGGGGGATCGTCACCGAAGACCCGCTCCCTGAAGGATTGGCTGCCCCAGAAGAGTAATTTCCTGAATTCCCTGGAGACAGCTTTGGAGAGACTGGAGACGGCATCCCAACAGGCTTACTGCTCATCCAAAGGAAAACATTACATTAGAAAATACATACATGTACACATACACACACATATGTACTTCAGGCACATTGTGCTGTAAGATGCCCTCCAAGACCTGTCTTCCCACATCCCAGCGTGTGAGACGTTAAAGCACTCCCACTTTACCCATCCAGAAGCCATGATTTGCCCAACGACACATGAAATGCAGGAGCTGGTAACAACTGCTGAGGATCTTCTCCATCTTATGTCTCAGCCAAAACCTCATTACCAAACCTCATCACCTCTTAATTCAATAAAATCTTAAATTCATCATTTAAATACATTGAACCATAAAGAATAATAATGACAGCATAACAACTACATGGTAACTCTACTGCCGTAACAGGATACTTTCAGGTAACAGGATGCTCTGCTCCCAAGTAACAAGCGACAGGCTCGGAGGAAATGTCCTCATGTTGCACCAGGGGAGATTTAGACTGGATATCAGGAAAAATTCCTTCACGGAAAGGGCTGTCAAGCACTGGCACAGGCTGCGTGGGGCAACGGTGGATTCCACATCCCTGGTGGGATTTAAAAGCTGTGTGGATGTGGTGCTGAGGGACACAGTTCAGCAGTGGGGCTGGCAGTACTGGGTGTACAGTTGGACTCAACGATTTTAAAGACCTTTTCCAACCTCAATGATTCTGTGATTAATAAAGCTATGGTGTGGGGGGAAAAGCATTAAATAAAAAAACGAATCTCCCCGAGATAAGCGATGTGTGTGTTAGTGACACACTGACCCCTATTTTGGAACACAGAGTTGCCTGACAAGCCCTGCAGAGCAGCAATCTCCTACACCTTCTATCAGAGTAGTCACACAAACAACCAAATCAGCACCTACACCCTTACAACAACCACCTAAACAAATTAAAGAGTGAAAAGCCACTCTCTGAGCACCCGGGCACACAGTTCATGTTAAACAGTACCCAGAAGTTGAGAAATCCAGGTAACAGGTTTCACCACTTACCTTCCCATTCCAGGTGACGGTGCTTGAGAATTATTATAGGAGTTCTGTTTGGGGAAAAATAAGTTTGTCACCTGATGTATATTCATACTTTAACTGGTTACACTTCATCTGTTTATTTTTGAGCAAATTATTTTTTTCAGTTTTTCTTTTAAGCAATAATGAAAACTGGCAACATGGGCTACATCCCCCTCAAGCGTTCCCCTGAAAATATCAGTCTGGTGCAAAGACTGAGTAACATCACAGAAAGACTGCGATATGCAACATAAACTCATTCACAGGACTTCTCTCAGTTTCCTTGCCCTGACAGCACTTTTAAATCAGTTGCACAGGAATTGAGATGTATTCAGCTAAATTCACTAGGATAGGGGGAGAAATAATTAAAACAAATAGCAAACAGCCCACTGTAAACAACAAAAATTCAGAAAGACCAGCTTGGTTTTGAACCAGAAGTTGGCTACAGTGACAGCTTTTGAGCAGGCTGAAGAGCTGCAGCCTATGTAACACACCCCTAGATCCTGGATTCCCTTCAGCTTAAATATGAAAGTGAAGTCTCAGCTTATTATATCTGCAACAAGAAAAATGATACATTCTCCTTGAAGCTTACTACATTTATTAGAGATGACAAAAGCCAGATTATAGGGCTATCAAGCTACAACCAGTAGGGTCCTGACAGCCATGCAGTCTCTTCTCAGCTTGAAACACTACTCAACGTTAACACACTCTCGATGTCCAGTTTTAAGCAGAGTATATTCCCAGTCCATATGTAGCAATGTGAAATTTGGACTCAAAAACTGAGCAAGAATCCAATTCAATACGGAGTGACATAGACTTTTAATTTGATTGGATTTTAATAGTCTAAGAAAATACACATGCAATTACCTTCAGATGTTCAGTCAGAGTTTTCGAATACTTCAAGGCGCTTTCCTTTTTCAGTTTGAAAAGCCGCAGGTACAGCAGGGACTGACACCGCAGACTGACCAAAGACAGCAGAACACTTACACTTACACTCAAGTTTACCACAACTCAGCAAGTTTCAAAAATCTAGCAGCTGTATTTTTGATGTCTTCTCTGCCAACCCTCACAAGCCAGCTCTCAAATTCTAATTCAACCAAAAAAAACCAAGGAAATAATTCCCAAGGAAATAAAACCAGCTCTGTGTGCCTGAAGCTGAAATGATAATTCTCAGTGATCCTGCTGCTATAACCAGTTTTCCAGTTCTGAGCTTCAGAGACAACACTGCTTCCTAGATTAGAGTTTCATCTCTCTTTCACTCGTGTGAGGACACACTGAGTCTAACACTTTATGCCATGGCCTCCCCTTTCTTTTCCCCTGACAGCAGTCGGTTCTGGCCCTCTACACATGCTGCAGCCAATTCAACAGTCAAGGAGGCTGATGACAATTCTTTACAGCCAGGCCAAACTTTGCCATAGCACTGGGTGAGCACATAGGAAGGACCCTCCACCCATTCTGCTGCTACACCTGAACATTTCAAACACTTGGCCCTCGTTGTCAACAACCCCTCTGCACCACCGTACAGAAATCAGATATACAGCATTAATCTTAATGTACAGCCAAGTGAAAAACTCACGTATTTGGTTGAGAAACACCAGAGAACTCTGTGTAACACAGCATTTCACACAGACAAAACATTTGAAACGGACCGGCGCGCAGCGCTAAGCTCCCAGCACACATACCAAAGCACTGCCAGCCTCTTGTCTGCAGCCGTAGCATCCGGTGCCAAGTAATTCTTCAGTTTCATAGTGTATCTGCAAACAATACCATCAGGTAAATGACAAAATGAAGAGCACAGTATCATTTATCAATCACAAAACACCAACATTCTCATGAATTTCTAGTTTCAGCTGTCTTCACTATGTCAGGAGCCTCTCTCAGACCCTGTACAAAATGCTGAGTAGTAATTGGAATAGTTTTTCTTCTCATGTGTTGTTGAGAGACTTCAAGAGCCCTAGCAGAAAGCATCTCAACTTTCATGAAAACCCTTTAAGCCCCAGTTGCCGTAACAAACTGGTAAGTGACCCAGTTTGGAGAATGATAAGAGATCTCAAAGGTTGGCGCCAAGAAAGAAGTGCTGATTTCCAGATCTCTTCCCCCCCACTTGACTTTTGTACACGGATCACAATGCTTACTTGATTAATTCCACAGTTTCTGAATACATAGGGAACGGGGACTTGGATTCCTGAGCATTTTTCTCCAATGCATTCCCACACTCGATGAAGGACACTACAGCATCTAGGTAGTACACGGCCTTCTCGAACCTGTCAGACTGAGATTGGGAAAAACTTGTAAGGACGAGAACCAGAGAGGAAGGACAAGAAAGCTCCACTAGAGATGGGCAGCAAAATGGCAAAAGCAGAAAACAAACCTCCATGTAATGTGCAAAGGATGGGTAAGTATTGGAGGGTTACTTACCAATGCATCTGCATTATGCTTTAACTTCTTTGCTTCTTGTAAATAGTGATCAGCTGAATAAGTCCTGCAACAGAGTACACAGATTTATGGACTCAGCCCCACACGGTTTCCATCTCCTTTTATGACTGAAGTTTCTTAATGCTGCCAGATTTCATATTTTGTCTGTCTAACTCAAGATAAAGGAGCTACACTATGATAAAACTGTTAAAAGTGTTAAAATAGCTAACTAGGATGACCAGTTACAGAATGGTAACATTGCTAAAATAGCTTGTTTTCCAGTCTCAAGCAATTCCAAATAGTACCTCAAGCAAGTTGAGATGTCCACATGATCCAGTTACATTTACTGCATTTGATAATTGAGCAAACCAAACACCTGACCAACAACAGGGGCAGGGGAACAAAAAACCCCAAAACGTGAGGATAAATTAACCCAGGGCCAGCACTACTGAGGGGGTGAGATAGAGAAAAATCCTCATAATACTACTAAAAAATGAAGATGCTAAATTACTTTCACAACTAGAAGAGCAGAAGGTTATCACAGAAGTGTAATTATACATTTCAATATATTAAAATATTACCTAGGATTTGATTAAAGTTTGAAATAAATTCTCCCATCCATTCCATCTTACTTGTCTAAGAATTAAAGATACTTGAAATCAACATTTTGAACAGCCCACTTACAGGAAAACGATGCCAGTCCAAAGCACCAGTTAATATTAGAGGTTTACACACCTACAAAATCAGTTCCACCTGTTCTAGACCCAAGAAATCTTGAACTGTCTCAATCACAACCATAAGGTCATATCACGGTGCCACTCCCAAACAATTACAGTTCCTTGGAGGGGACTCTCCTTGCGTCCTCCTACACCTCAATGCACATTCAGGTTGTAATTTCTTTTCAAGGTTTATCTTCTCTTATTTTCTTTGTCCTGTTTTGTCTTGGAATAATTACAAAATCCCTGTAAACGCTTTTGTCCTACATGACTGACACTGTAATCCAATCATCAAATTCACTTCACTGTTTTGTTTTCTTTTTTTACGGAATAACTATCAGGAGAAAAGCAGCAACCAGCGAGCCTGCCCACTCCAAGCAGCTCTTAACCAGGAAATGACTTTCACATTTGGTATGAAGATAATTTTATCTGTAAGGTGAGTTTATAGAACAACAAAGACAAACGCTTTAAGCGCAAGCATTGTGCTGAGATTGGAATGGGTGAAACCTAAAGGCTGCACAAGATTGTAAAATATTTGTTTTATTTTATTTTCAGGATATTTTCTTTGATCCTACAGGACTTAAAGTCCAGCCTCACTCACGTGGATCTGGGATTTCAAAATGAAGGCTCCTCTCTACTACCAATGACCACAATTCCTGACTCTAGAGGACGTGGGCTTTGCTGGGAAGAGGACAGTTACACAGGTAGCAGCAGCGTCCTGGTAAGGTGAAAAGGACCTATCAGCCTTTGAAAACAGAACAACGCTGCACTATTTAAGTTTACTGCATGGTCCCTTTCCCCTCAGCAGGAATGTACAGGGCAGGCTGTAGCTTCTCCTCAAGGACTGTGCTGTCTGCCAAGTAAGCGGCACAGGGAGCAGGCGAACAGAGGAACAGAGCGTGAGCTGGGACTCCACATCGTTTGTGAAGCAGAACTACAGCTCTTCTCCCCAGGGAGCTGGATTTGCTCCAAGACTCAAGAGCTCCGCAAAGGGAAAGGCGCCTTTTGCTGTTCTCACCTGTCATCAAAAACAAGTTTTGCTCTTCTCGACTTTGAACTTTCCGTAGACTGAGCAGACGCAGGAGGGCAGTTTGATGAGTTGTTCAGAATCTTTTCCTGAAAGGAAAATTGTTACCAAACTATAAATGCAAAGAACAGTTAAATTCTCTCTGCCTTCAAGAAAAGCATTTGATAAACGTCTCCTGTGACTTCACACATTCTATGCCATAAGGTCAGTTTTGCAGCTGCTTTAGCTGCCATTCACCGAGAGCTTGCATGAGGTTTTCACCTAATGCTGGCACAGAGGCAGACACAGAGGCAATAATCAAGCTCCTCACTCTAATACACTGTGAGATCTCCATCAGAGGAAGGAATGCAGCCAAGGCTTTCTAGATATACCTGGCTGGGTCCAGAAAATCTTCCACGTCACTGTTTCTACTCCTGTTTTTCCACCCTAACAAAGAGATGATGGATATTTTTAGGATTTCTTCCATCTATCAAATACACTCATCTTCAGGGAGAAAAGACAGCTGTGACAACACGCTGTCCTTGCTCCCCTAAACTGCACACGGCTCAACATAACACTTCAGGCTAATGACCAGACACAACAGTAAGTGAATCCATTTTCAGTAACTAAGCAGTATAAAACCACTCCCAAGCTTCATATATGTTTTCTGCTCCCTTGATTTATCACAACCAAAGGCCATCTATAGAGGTGTTTCATAACCTACATCTATCAGATTATTGCTGATCAGAAGGATCCCAGAGCTGCAAGGCGCCAGTTTTGCCCAGCAATGCACTATCTACCCCTGGAACATAGGAACGATGACAAAGCAAGCAGTGGCATTCAGGACACACTACTTTAAGAAAGGCATGATCAAGCATATCTGACATATAAAATGATAAACATCTCACAAATTAACAACTGGCTTAGAGACATTTCTATGCTGATGAATACAGAAAGGGCAGAGCCCCAGCTTGTAAGGTAAATTCACTGCCTATGGATCCTGAAGCATCTTACGCAGCCACCAGATGTGTAACCCCGCCAGGCACCTCCTGGTACCGGTATCTGAAGCAGCGCCACACATCACCCAGCTCAGATAGTCACAGGCTCCACCCTGTCGACTGAGTTGCTTTCTGCCACTGCAAATGTCCAACTGCTGCTTCACTTGCCCCCACATCAATTCCCTTTCCTGAACACTTTCTGATTTTGCTCCCAAGCTTTTTGCTCCAATGAGACAGAATTAACCTCATTGTTCCATTTACCATTGTGTAAATAGCTCTGGAGTGATATTTCCTATCAACAATTTAAAAATAAGTAAGCAGCATCTGTAATTGATAGACAACTACATACACTTCACTGATTACGTAAGGATTTGGTAGGAATAAGCATTAGTATTTCACAGTCTCTCCCAAACTATTTTCTAATTTATAGACCTCCAAGACATTTGAGCGCTGCAACATGAAACAATGCATATCTAAAACTGACTACATTTTAACCTGAACTGTAAATAACTGTTTAGATCACACTGAGCACACCAACCGATAGAGCAAAGAAACAGGTGTAAGGCATTGACAGAACAAGCCCTTTACCTTGGTTTCTTTAGCACTGCTAGAACTCTTCCCCTCTGTCTTCTTCTGTTTAGAAGAGGAGCCACTTTTGCTGCCACTGCTGCTCTCCTTGCTGAGGTTGCTGCTGGACTTCAGGGATGACGACTGGCTGACCGTCCTCTTCCGGGACCCGTGTTCTTGCTTCGAGTCTTTCTGCAGGACTGGGGCAGCAGGAGATGGCAGTAAATCCTTCTCCTTAACAGTACTTGGCTTTGAAGACCTGGACAAAATAACAAATTCAGGTTTGGTTTTTTTTTCCCCTTAAAAGCAAACAAACCTACCCCAAAAACCCAACATCTCAACTTTTTTTAAATTATTTTATTTTAAAATAAAGGAAAAACAACTTTGTTTTTTAACTGAGATTTTTGTTGTTAGACACTGCAACCCAGATATGGAGGAAAAGAAAGAGAATCATCCTCTCAGTGACTCAGTTCCTAGTAAAGCCAGATTGAACTAGTTTTCACCATTTTATTTGTTCTGACCTGAAAACACAGCAGACAAGTTCTAACCATAAAACCACATCCCTACAACTGTCTTAAAAAACACCCTCAACACTTAAGAACTTGATGCCAGTGTTAGCGCCAGCCTGTCTGTAGCCGACTCATCAGCCTCACAGCTCCGAAAAAAGATGGTCCAGATAAATATTCTCTGGAACCCAGGAAACTGGAAAGCTTTCTCAGCATTTCAGCACGCTCTTACCTTGGCTGTCAAGGGCTACTGCAGACTATTCTTGGCTTCCCATAATTATTATTTCTACATGTTATTTTAATAAAATCATATAAATCGTTTTCATTAAAAGTCCTTCATATAACTGCACTGGCAATGAAGCAAATACCAGAAATAATAGGTAAAAATGCATAATCAGGACAGAAATGCACCCATTTGTTCGATAACACATCCTTCCCTAACAAATAGTAAAACACTATTCAATTCAGGATAAGCAAACATGATTTCCAGCATCTGATGTGCTGCAGCTTCTCACACATTTGTAATTTGGCAAATACTCGCTATACAGAAATATTTTCCATGACATAATTGCACCAGTTTCCAGTTTCTTGATCTGAAATAGCAGAGCTTTAAAATGCAGCGGGAAAACCTTACTCTTTCCTATGGATTAACACTCACCAAGAAAAAAAAAATCAAATAAAAGCAAAATAGCTCTTACAAAAAGCATGGGAAATTACAGCAAGAACATACAAGCAAGCACCAGACCATTAAACAATGTCATTCATTCGCTAGTTCTGAATTACTTTGCTTTTGTGTCACTCACACCTTTCTTCAGGCAATCTATCAACTAAATGCGAGGCTAAACCCATGGATCCAAGTCCTAATGCCATCAGCTTCCCAGACAATGCCAGTTAATTTATTCCCAGTTTCCAACCCCACTAAATGAAGAATTATCAGACCGGGTTACTTTGAAAGCAGAGATTTTGCAAGATCAAAAAGCTGGCTGCACAGTGGATTTCTAAACCAAACCCAAACCCCGCTGTGTATCAGAGAGAACCCAGGAAGCATTTATTCCATAACATACCAACCTTTCACAGGAGAGTTTGCCTTACTTCTGTAAACCAACTGCCCCTGGCCAGTGCTTTTGGTTATGGGAATTAATTTGTACCAACTATGAACAGAAACTCTGAACTAAATTTGTTTGATGGGCAAGAAACAACGACATTTTTCCCATTTTTCAGTAACAAGGAAATACGTGGCTGGAAAGGGAGAAGGGAAGATGGGCACTCATCTTCTCCTTGATCAACCCCAGTCTTTAACATTGAAACCCCAGCAAAGATACTCACTCCCTGCTGCTGGAAGTCTTGTGTCCTGATGGAGCTTTTTCTTCCAGTTTCGTTTTCTTGCTCTCACTGGCTCTGCTTTCATCCTCGTTCTGAATAAAGCAAACGAGAAACACATCCAGGCAAACGTCCACATTTACAGCTTCACTGGCAGTGGCAATGTTTCAAATTAAGAGATTCAATTTAGCAGGCATTTCGCAGTGCACAGAACAACACGTGTACAGACAACAAAAACGTGCCCTACAGCACCCAATCTATATCAAATATTTGACCAGACCTTTGTATTGGAACATAATGGAAAACAAAGTCAGGCTTCTAAATCACCAACCTCCATACAGGAAGGAGCAGCTAAGTTGTTCAGTTTAGCACAAACATATCATCACCATGAAATAGCAGCAAATCTGCCAAAGATTTCAGTAAGAGGTCAGGAGACTAATTTTATATTGTGGAGCCTAACAGAGGTGTCTTGTGAACTCTAGAAAAAAGTAAAAGTCTTGCAGTCTGCTAAAGTAAGCTGAGGTTTTCATATAAATTTAATCCCAAAGTCAGAGGGTCTTGAAGGTAAATTTCTGCGCTGCCTTCAGCAAGCACTGGAACCATAAATACAGTGAATAAACGGAAAATAGGGCCCCGCAGAGTAAGTCATCTGTTAACATAACCCAGATACAAACCCAAAAGGTTTCCTTTTTGTTACGCCAATGTGGCAACCCTGAGCCTTATGATCAAGGAGACCACACGCAAATAATGAGTAGAAATCACATGGTGACAGTTGTGTTCAGAGCACTCACAAATCTAAACACTGGAGGGGTGGGGGAAAGGGTGGGGGTTTCTTTAGCTGCCTCAGACTCGCATCTTCTCTGGTCTGTACCCCTAAGAAGCAGGGTAACTGGAGGATTCAAACCCATTAACAACCAGACTACTCACTGAGATAAAGCCTAAATTTAACTATCTTACCAAAGCTTTCTGGTTTAGCTGTAAGAGCACAGCTCTTTAGTGCTGTAACTCTAGATGTGCACGGAAAGGCGTAACTGGTCAAAGACACAGCACCCAGCATGTTCAGAGCCACTGGAGCATGGAGTGCACTCCCACAAACATCACCAATTACACAGCAACACTTGCAAAAAATAATTAATCATGGTACTGGTCAGAGCTCATATTTTCCTTATCCAAAAACCCCAGCAATCTTAGTTAGGAATAGGACAGGAGAAACCTCTGTTTGCAGTTCCACATCAAGCCTCCTAGATGACACTAACTTCAGTAAGTGGTTGCTCAGTAGGAAAACCGGTTTAACTGAAATTATCTCTCTCTTCTGGAGATTCAGATAACTCTGATATCATATAACCCTTTGATTCCATATATCAAACAAAGTCTTTCAGCCACTACCAAATTTCTGTATCAAAATGAAGCGTTCGGAATTAAAACCAGGTTAGCATGGCTACGTTTGAATCCCTGACCCAGGGCTTCCCAGTCCTAACTTCAAGGAACCCAGAAATCTATAAAAACCCATTGGATCACTGATGGTCACAGCTTTACTCTTTGCACAGTCTATGTTCTGAGGTTTCTAAAAGCAGTATAAAATTATACCTCCCAACTACTGTTTATCATTTTCCTGTCCAAGAGTACTGCTTCTATCCAGCTCCCTCACTGATTCCTGACCATTTTACTGTGCCCAGGTATTCCTACTTTTTATTTATAGCTGAAAAAAAAATAAATGCTGTTTTGTTAAAGATTAAATATGATCATGGAGAGCTCCCTCGGCTCCCAGTAAGGCAGCACCCCTGAGACTACAGTTTCTGTGCTGCCACACCCCAGGCCTGTTTCTGCCCCATCCTTTGTCCCAGCAACATACAACGGTTCAAGGTGCTGATCCAGCCGAAAACTGCCTCTTTTATTTTTTTGACCAGGTGAATCTTCCACTGGATCATCTGCCTGAGCTGGTCTGCAGTCCTACAGGGGCTGATGTCAGGCATGAGGGGCAGGATGGAGTGCTCAGTGTACAGAAGCAGTGCTGCCTCCACCAGCCAGAGCTACAGTGCCAACGCTCCTACAGGTGCAGCCCTCCCCCTGCCCCTCTTCACTCCAAAAGAAAACCCCAGTAGTCTCAACTATAACAGCACTGGGACAACCAACGTGCTTTACCCAAAGCAAGGAGCCAAAGCCACTGCCTCAACTGCTCAGTCACTGCACTGACACCAGCAGCCCCTGCCAAGGGGCTGAAATAACAGGTCAATCTCTCCATACAAAATTATCACCTGTTTATGTTTCCTTTTGCCTTTTGTAGAACTTTTGTCCGATGGTTGCTTCTGGGATTCCCTCGTGTGCTTCTCTGGCACATTTTTCTTTTCCACTTTGGGTGCGTCAGCATCCTTGTAAGGCTTCCCTGGTATTCTGGATAAGAGGCTCAGGTCAATCTTCACAATAAGTGGGTACCTTTCATCAGGATCACTGAGTGGTGAAAGAAGCTCTTTCTCTTCCATAGGAGAGAACATTCTTTGCCGAAAAAAGCTGTCATCCTCCTCCATGGAAGATTTAACAGGAGTCCTATTGCTCTCAGAGTATTTGGGCGTTTGTGATGAAGGAGGCAGACTCTCATTTTCATCTGAATCAGAAGATGAGGTATCTGTTTCTATGAATTCCCTGGATTTCTGGGCAGATTTGCTTGAAGCCTTGTATTTCTTTTTCTCTGTGGTAGGCCGAGGGGAAGATTTGGGCTCTTTCTTTATATTGGGTTTTCTGGAGCCTTTTGTGGCTGCCTTGTGCCTATTTGAAGGTATATTTGTTGCCATGTCTACTGGGGTTTCACTTTCTATTTTGAGACCTCCTCTAGGTTCTTCAACTGATGTCTTTTCTGCTTTCTTGGGTTGCTTTTTACCTACAGTCCTCCTCTGTGTCGAGCTGTCACTCTGGGCAGGTGATTTCTGCCTGCCACGACTGCTCTCCGAGCCCTTTTGGGTGGGTTTCGAATCTCGCCCTGGTGTAGAAGAAACGGAATCCTTGGATCCGCTTTGCTCAGCGTACCCGCTCCCCGGCCCCTGATCCCGTCCCTCTTTTTTGTAGCCTTGGGAAGATGGGATATTGCTGTCCACGGAAGAAGCTGGTGACACTTTATGTGAATTAACTTTGTTCAACCAGTTATCCAGTTGCCACTTGTTTGTTGGTGGTGGCTCTGGCTAAAAACAAATAAAAAAACAGTGTTAGATGAAACATTTCACATTTCTTCCAGCATTTCCACAAGACAGCTGCACTATGTTGCACACCAAAGCAAGAAGTACATCAAAAAACCTGAGATAAATAACAAATGAAATACAGGTACAAAGAAGAGCTCTTGGTTCTCTTCATTTGGCAATATTTGCTGCCACAGCCTTCCAGACTAAAAGTCTGCAGTTTTTAGGGTACTGTTACCTGATCTAACTGCTGCTCTCCAACGGATAACTGGTGGTAAAGATCACCTCAAATTCAACTGTCAAACCCATGCTGATAAACAAAGTTGTTACCTATCCAGTTACAGATACTTCAGCAAAAGAAGAGTCCATCTTGAAAAGTGATCCCACATATTATATTTTCTTAAAGCAGCTAAACTGCTTTTAAAGCTCAGGATTAATGCCAAGTTGAGGAAAACAGTCCAAATCCATGTCGAATCCTACCTCGGGGGATGCACTCTGTGATGGTTCATTAGCTTCACTATCACTGGAACTGCTTTCACTTTCAGAGTCAGATCCTGAACTGCTTTCAGATCCACTGTGGCTGCTCGAGTCATCCCTTGAGTTGTCTGCTCCTTCACTGTTATGCTGTGAAGGTTCAGAATTACTGAAAACAAAAATGAGGAAAAATAAACAAACACTACCCAAGGCACAAATACATCCAAGAAGTCCCTTCATTAGAAAGGATGTAATATTTTAATTAACATTTACTAGAAAATTCCACGTAACTGAGCACAGTTCACCCTGGAAATGAATAGCCACCTTTGTTTTTCCTCCCTTCCCAAACCTTTAGTGTAATTTGCAGGATATATGCTATTTAATCCCTAATTAAATTGTGATCACCTTTTGCTTTAACACAAAAGGCAAACATGATTTTTAGAAATGAGATCAATCCAGGAGTGCTGACTGGGCTGAATATCACCACCCTGCTTTCCCTACCGCAATCCACCAGGAACGCTTACCTTCCGGGCGTGCTCCTTGGCACCGTCTTATCACAGTCCTGCAATTAAGAAAAAAAAAGCATGAAGCTTCTAGAAGTTGCTTTAGGACTGTATAGACAATTAAGTTGAAAAGGATCAATTTAGAGTCTTTAAATGCTTTAAAGGGTTTAGTCTGAATAGCATCTTAATTCAGTACTTGCAGCAGTTTAACTTTGTCTGTGATTTCCTTATACAGAATGAAATAACTCTGTATTTACTCCATGTTTTCACCACAAATCCATTCTCTCACTCCTGTACACTCTGACTACAGTTCTGAAGTTCCTGTCTTGCAAACACTCACTAATACCATCTTTCCATCTTTTCCAATCAGATGATCCCACATTTTACACTGCTGCTCCTGAAATGCCCAGAGTAGCAGGAATGAACCAACTGAATGTACTATCTCAAAGTTCTTCACATGAAGAAAACCAAGAACTGGGAACAGGAAGAAAAAAAAAAGAGAGGAGTGTGGATTGCTGCTGGGTAGCAGGGACTCTGCAGGTATTTTTGATTTAGCATACTAAATGCCACTTCTGGCAGAAGCTGCACAAAGTTAATACTGAGAAAGAAAAAAACAGACTTTTCAATAAAGAAAAAGGTGCTGCTGTACTCCCAGTTACAGATACAACATCCTTTATCATCACAAACATGGTCCCAGATGCACTAATGCACAGAGATGCTCACACCATGTACTCTTTAAGTGGTGGGCCATTACATACTTTTTAAAGTACACAACTGCCATTTTATCTTCAGAGAAAGGCCATTTCAAATGAGTAAAATAGGATTTTCTAGATAGAACTGTACTGTTTTCACAAAACAGATCATCTTCCAAGTTTACATTTGGGAATACCTGAGGTTTGTCTAAAAACATTCCATTTGATTTTTGTTTCTTAATCATAAATCCCCTCTCAAGCTGCTCCGTTTGCTGCTGGAGTATTGGTCACCACTGACATACTGAACCGTGAAAGCATTCGCTATGTTTTTCTGCGGCTCTGATTTAATGAACATACCTGCTCTCCATCGCTGTCTTCACTACTGCTAAGTTTTAAGTCATCCTTCAACATACTAAGTAAAAGACAGAAAGTGAGACAAGTTTTTCAACTTACTTTAATTACTTTCAAAGCACTTGTCTATATTTCAACACGGTACTGTTTACACTACAAAGCAGGCTGCGGGGGTGACATCTGCAAGATTCCAGTCTAATATTTAATGATTAAGAATGGTGAGTTCAGACAATCTTCAGAGAAGAACAAGGATTCTAAGGATTGACTCCTTAGGATATTCTGTTAAATTCAGAAAGGAAATGTGACATAATTTACTAACGGGGAGCAGCCAACCTATGTACATCCAACCTCTTACACATGACGGCCAAGAATATTTTTCTACACAGAATCAAGAAAGCCAACACCAGAGGCTGCTTCCTGCCTTGTGGCAACAGCACACAATTTATGTTAGTCATACACACACAATTTCACAACACTGACAATACGTGAACACATAAAGCATACAGCAAGGCAGAGTTTTTGTGTTTATTGAAAAACACCTTTGATTAAAAAAATAAAACAGCTTACTCTGTCTGGTTCGATTCGCATCTGGAGAAAGAAAATGAGAAAGGATTAGAAGTCTAGTACCTCTGACTTTCACAGTACAGCTGTCCTACTGATGATCTGAGAGGAAACATTAGCCTCTAGGATATAGCTCCCAAAATATTCTTCACTGCTTCATAAAAGATGCATTTATCTCCTTTAAGTTTTTTTATGAGATCACAATTGACTTTTAAAAAATTTTTGTTAAAAACTGTATTGTTACAGTAAACATCATCTCAGCTTTCTTCCTGTGCATCCCAGCTCAACACCCACCCATTCTTAGACGTTCTCACAGTCCCCAGCTTTGGAAGCAGCACAGTTCCTTCTTAGCGGTCTATACTGCGATGGCAAAAGCGAGGCCAAATGGTCAACTTCTGTTCCTGCCACTTGCTGAACTGGCTGTATATGAGCATCTTCTGAAACTACATGGTTTTGGGAAACTGACTGTACTTTTTGGTCTGGCTAATACAGTAACACATGCACAGACAAGCAGAGGAACAAGTCTTCATTTTCTGATTGCACCACAACAAATGTTAACTTAGAACAACCAGTTCTCAGAATCCACAACCATTAAACAATTAGCTGGTAAACCTTTACTTTCATGGACACATTTGTTTGGAAACAATCCTTTAACAGCATATAATTGATTTTCAGGTGTAAGAAAGGTGGACCAGTCATCTAGAGAGGACATTCCAGCTGTTGTTTATTTTTTCTTCCAGTTGCACAATTGACAAAGCAAAATGCTGGGTCTGTATAATGTTGGGTCTGTGTTCACAACTAACAAGCGTTTGTCAGCCAGTTAAAAAACTGAGCAGAACAAACTTAACCAGATCCCAAACATAGTTTAGTGTCTCCTCGAAACCAGTTTCCCATCCTACTTGTGCAACCACTACAAGCTGCTTCCACCTGCCAGCTCCCCAGTGCCCACATCTGGTTAAGTCCCATCCTGCCCATTCTTACATGCTGACACCTTTCTGGATTCAAGGTCCAAATTCTTGCACACTTATCCTGACAACTGTCAAGAAAACAGGGGAACAGAAAGAGAGCACAGGGTATTTGTCACTCAATCCACTGTGCAATATTTGGTCTATTGTCCCAGCTGCTTAAAGATGATCCCCTTTTTCTGCCAGTCAAGGAGAAGTGTGCTAAGAAGTGTCTGTGCACGAGCAGACATGTTCTAGTAAAAGGAATGTCTATTCTCCAAATATCTTAGAATTGTTTAGGAAATGTTTACTCAACAGCCACTTACGATTTGGATTGATGACCATTGGATGTTTTTGATGAGGGATTATATCGTTCTAGAAGAAAGAAGAAGAAATGGGACAATTTAAAACTCAGCCAGGCAAATAAGTCGCTCCAAAATTGCTAAAAGTATGCAGTCTTAAATAAACTAAGAATGGCTGAGTAGACAGGAGAAAGTAGGAACCAGTTGATGCCTGGTACAGTCTCTCACAGGCTGAAGAAATGAGGGGATGAGAGACAGAATACTGAATACAGCAAATAACAGTCAAAAACATCAGAATATTATTAAATCGCTGCTGTCTAACCAACACTCAATTTGTAATTAATAGTGTGGAAAACTGGTTTGCTTCTTTCAAGATTCATCTATCGTCTTGTACATGCAGGACACAGGATATAAATCAGCCTGTCAAGCCCTGACGTGATTCAGCATCCCTTACCCAGCTTTTCAGTAGATGAGCAATCTCTAGATCCAGAACTCAAACTCAGAAATCCACTCTTACAGCAGGAACACACACTGATAGAATCTGCTTTTCAGGCTGGGGGGGATGTGTGTCCTTCCCTTTTCTTTAATTCTGGCAAATAGCACAGTTCAACAAAAACAAGACCTGAGGCTGTTAAAAATTTCCCAGAAACTTCAAACAGGAGTTAAAAACCAGCCTTGTGTCTGGATGAACCTTGCCTCTCCACTTCTACACCTACAGGTCAGCTGCTCCTACAACACAAGTCTATGGTTCGGCATTATGGAGTTATGTTTTAATCTGTTTCTGTAATTCCCCACTGTATCAGGTGTTCAGATATTCACAAGCAGCTTAATCTAAGAATAAACCATTCATCTTTTACTATTTAATCTGTTCAACCACTTTAAGAGAGAGTGGAAAGACTTTTGGAAGGCAACAGCAGAAATGTGAGTCAATTTTACCTGATGTGTTACTGGTGTTAAATTATTAATTTCAGTAATCTTCAAAACAACAACATAGTTAAAGAGAAATAAAAGCTGCTTCCATCTAAAATCTGAAAACACATCCTGGGATAAGAAATTCAAGGATATTGTAAGCATATTATTATTTGAGTTTTAGACCATCTCTCTCGATTTTAAAATAACAAAGTGAAAACAAACAGTGAAATCACAATGTGCTTTTTCTACTGAAATACAAACATAAGCACTATTTTGGTTTCTAATAAGTCCCCCAGCAGTGATTTGCATTTTTTAAAAGGGTGTTTTGGTTTAGTACTTGGCTATTTTTAATTACAAAATTGACAAATTAAAAATATACATTTTTTTCTTAGAAGACAATAACAACTTTGCAGCTCAGTCAGAACTTTCTAGATCTCAGCAGGAAATGTGAAAGAAAATCAAGGAGTTGTTTTATAGATCAGAACAGAAAGTACAGGAAATCTTAACTCAGGCTCCATCCTGTAACCAGTCTGGAAAATCTCATTCTCTCAAAGCATGACGTACTAAGAATCTGAATCACAACAACAACATGAAGCAGTGCAGGAAGTGTGATGTACTTACTCTGCTCCCCAGTGCCAAAACTGGACTGTTGAGACTCCTAGGGGAATAAGAGATCACAAGTGTTTTTTCACTGGGAATTTTAACATATCAAAAGCCACGCAGTAATCAAGAAATTCTTTCCACTTAAAGGATGGCACCTAACCTCTAAAAAAGGGAAAAAAACTAACACCAAAAGATAAAAGATTCCTCTGGGCCCTGCTCCCCTCCCCAGCCCTCCCAGCTCCTCCACCTCGGCCCTCCCACTCTCTTCGTTGTAAGAAGGGCCACGCGCAGTTGTAGCTGCAACTCCAACACACCCACAACTTCCATGAATCCCATCTTCATGTGCGTTTAGCACGGATAGGAACCATTCAGCATGTTTTTATCTTCCCTATACACAGAGAAGTTTTTCTGCTAGTTCTCTGTATTTTCATTCAAACCCTTTTTCAGACACACTCAGTGTGGTGGTGGACAAGCAACAAGTACAGTAACAACCTGGCAAGGAAAAAAAATCTTGGCTACAGAGGAGCCCAAGAGACAATGAAACTTATGATCTGAGCAGCTCTGCACCCTCTGCCCCAAACCCTTTCGTGAGTCACTGGCAAACACAGTCAGGCAGAGCACGTCCATCCTGCCCCCCAAAGGCCAGACCTTCACGTCATCAGACAATTCACTGCACAAAGCCAACGAACAATGATATGTAACATCCTCTGATACACAATGGATCTGTTACCTATAAAACTAGCCTGGAAAGATGAAGCCTTGCAAATTTTAGCACTTTTATGATTTTCATTAATCCCATTGCAGAAAACCCAATTCTGTCTCCCAAAATATAGATTATTACTTTTTTTAAACAATGAAATATTGCTTTAACAAATAAATATACAGAGGCTACCAAGTTACTGCAAACCTACTTCTAGGCTGAAGAGACATTTTAAAATAGGACCCTCCTGACCTCGATTTAAAATGAGGACAAATGCTGGCCCCAGAAATAAAAACTGGAAACGCTTGACTCAATTCAGAGTTACACACACATTTCTTTAAATGTTCTGGCAAAGGCAAACTAGAATAACAATTCAGCAATGAAATCCTCTTTTTTTGGTGTTCCTGTGAACCAGCCCTCCCAAACAGCCAAGCTGGTGATGTGCCACAAGTATATACACGATTTACAGAATGTAATGTTTTAAACACACAAAAGCTTTACACAGCAAAGCACTCAGAAATTTCTAATCGCCCTTATTTTTGTATTCTAAAAGTGAAGGTAGTTGCAATAATGCAATGAAGAAATGTTTGCTTTATAGGGAATTTTCCATGTAAAACTTTTCAAATGTCTCTAATACTCACTAATTAAAAGAAAGAGACAATAAAAATAAAATTAACCTGGGTTTACAGTGCAAAGTGAAGATGAAGTCGGAGAGAAGCCTTGTACTTCAACAGAAAGCAACAGCTACACTTCCTTCAAAAGAAAACCTGATGTTTGTCTCTTACAGAGTACAAGGGTGCCAGCGATTCCCTGATTGCCTTTTTCCACTGTCAGCTTACAGGAGCTGACAAACTCCAAGTCAAAACAGAAGTAAAGACCACAGGGATCAAACACCACATGTGCAGAGCGACTGCGCTGGGTGAGCCTGAGATGTGGAACCAGCAGCCGCTCTTAGCGGCACGCGTCCTGAGTTCTGCAGAAAGCACCTGCCTCAGCGCTCCCTTCAACCTCCCACTTGGGAGGCACAGCAGAGCCTTTCAGTTCAGGGCACTTTAACGAGGTGTGATGTTTAAATGTGCAACTTTTTCCAACTCTCTTGCCACCTATTTAATTTTTTGAACACATATTTCTTTGAGAAACTCAGAGGTTAAAAACAAAAAGCTACACTTCCAACCCCAAGTTATTTACAGCAGCATCTTCTAAAGGTCTCCTTCAGAAAGAAGAAATTAAAAACAACTTAAAGGAAGGAAACCCTTTTAACCAAAGTATAATCGGCTGCTGGGGTTAGAGTGTGAGGACACTTAAGCAGGAAATGAAATCGCAGCTTGTACTCACACACAAAAGCTGTGGAGAGAACACTTGCCAGCTGGACAGAGCGGCAGCCGGGTACCACATTCTCATTTGTAGGTCACCAGCTTGGCTGCGCTCCCAGCTGTGGTGAAGGGGACCCATTTCCACTGAACGTCTGAAATCTCCGGTCAGATCTCAGTTTTATTTCTCAGAAGAAAGTTCCTGTATTACAGTGGATCAAGGGCCCTGACTGCTGCCCTTCCTTCTCAGAAACCCCAGCACAGGGCAGACACTGAACAGACCAAGAGACAGAATTCACCCCTACAGAGATGCCAGAAGGTCACTGCACAAGATCATAGGATCATGGAATGGTTTGGATTGGAAAGGAGCTTAAAGCCCATCCAGTCCCACCCTCTGCCATAGGCAAGGACACCTCCCACTGGATCAGGTTGCTCAAAGCCCCTCGGATCATCTCCACGGCCTCCGCTGGAGTCACCCTAAGATATCCATGTCCTTCTTGTGCTCAGAGAGGTACAAAAACTGCCAATGCTCCCACCTTGCTTTGGAACACAAAACTTCAACACTCTAAGAAACAGTTAGGTTTTTTAATATGTTTTACAAACATGCCAGTACTTTTGGAGTTTTTGACTGTGAGCCCACAGCTTAAAAAAAGTCACCCAGGATAAAATTACAGAGCATTAGATCATTGGATTACATTTTTTATCAAGGCTCAAGAATCTACATTTTTTTCACAGCAGTCATAAAACTTTTCCTGACCTATTTTCACAAAGTTTTATCTTCTGATTCAAAGACTTACTGACAATTATTAGAAATATTTATAGTAAAAGCAGTGAGGCCCCAAACATGAGTCTGGGTGCCTTCAAGCTATTCACTACCTACACATAGAGAAAATCAACTGATCTTATACATCAAATTGACCAGTCCACCAAAGGGAGCTTAATTTTAATGTGTGCAGGCAAAACATAACTTCTACACTCAAGAGGAACGCTGTGAAACACTGCAGCATATTCTTTGTAAATAAATTGAGCAGAGAATTAAAGAGAACAAACTTTCCTCAAACAGCACTGCTTGATTAAAATAAACCACCTCTTTGTTTTGTTTTCTGAATTCTGCTCTGGGTCCAGACTGTACGAGCCTATGGCTCACTAACTCACTGGAATTCTGAGAAGTTCCTGCTGCCAAGAACAACAGAAAGGAGAAGGCAGAGGAAATTATAGGCTTTGGATGTGGAGAGAGAATTTGACAAAGTTCCATGGCTAAGATGTGCAGCCACAAAATAAAAAAGCTGGCAAAGAGTCAAAAGACTCAGAGTGGCCATAAATGGAATTTTTTGCAAACCGGGCGAAGAAACACAATTGAGGTCGATAGGTTCAAAGAAACACAACCCACCTTTTTCATTCAAACATCTACAGGACCGTGCAACCTCACGCAGTTTCTCTCTGCGTCAGCGACACACAGATCTCTGCACACCCTCTTTCTTCCCACAGTGAGCCAAAAACCAGAGAAACACAGAAAGAAGCATTTCTAGCAGCCTCACCAGCAAGCGTGCTCTAAAGTGTGTGATGGGAAAACACCTCCCCAAAGCTCAGGAATAAGTATCCAAAGCAGTGGAACCAGTATCCTTGTTGATGAGAAAAGATGTGGAATTTCTTGTTCTAGTACGAAAGGTGAGAATTATTTCCAAGTTCAGTTTCAGATAACATAGGAAATAACCCCTGACTAAAGGTAAAATAGGCAAGATTAATATTGATCTAAGTCATCATTATAATGTTAAGAAATCAGACAATGACGCCGGTTTTTAGATACGTCTTCTAAAGCAACGCTGAGGCCTGCGGCGTACGCTCCCCACCTTCAGCTCACGGGAGAGGAGCACGCGCGACGCAAGGCTGAGGGCGACGGGGACCTGGCCAGCACGAGAACCTGAGCTGTTTAACTCTGCACCAGCCTGCACGAGTTCCGTGGATGTGCACTGACAACACGGGACCTGGCACTCTTGGCCAAAAGAAGGTGATGTCACAGCATTCACAGAAGACAATTTGGTTTAGACAGATGACAGAGACCTCAGGGATAAGATCTTCTTAAAACACTGTCCTGTTTTGGGGAGCAATTTGGATCAAACAGGAAATTGATAGCAGCAAGTTTGGCTCTAGAACAACAGTCTGGTCAGAAGCATAGATTTCACTGTTGCAAAGGTAACTTTTAGAAGAGGAATAACACAATTTCCTCACTCTGAAGTTATGCTAAATTAGAGGTGAAGCACCTTAACACATTTCAGAGAGATTGTGACTCTGGAAAAAAACTACATTGTCAAGTTATATCTTTTCCTGCTAATCAGTAGATACAGGAAATAAAACACAAATCCTTGAATGAGTCAGCTACTGCACACTGAACTGTACTCGCTGAAGTCACTACCCACATCTATCTACCCTGCCTATCTCTACCCTGCCTACCCAGCAGCTTCCAAGATACCACAGAGCTCTATTTCAAGGCAAACAATCGCCAGTGCCAGTCTGCCTTCAATCCCTGCAGCTGGGGCTGCCAGATCCAGCCTCGGGGGGAGGAGCAAGCAGCTGAGAGCAAGTGAACTCCTTCCTCAGAGGTGTCAGCTTAAGCAGGTCTCCTGGAAACATGCCCTGTGCTGTCAACAGCAGCAAAGAGCGACTGATTTCTCTTTAGAATTAACACATAAACACATCGGTAGTTATGAAGTAGATGGGAGCTTAGGAAAAGGATCATTTGGAACAAGTGATCTGAAAATTTCTTCAGTAAAACATCTGATTTTAAAATTTGTTTAACTTTTTAAAATTGAAAATATAAGATCTAATAGGACTATTAATGGACTTCAAAAGCATGAGAAAAATTCCGTTTATGCAGAAAATTACATTTAAATTCCTCTCCTTTACCAGCCAGTCTCCACTGCTTTGTGAGATGGAGGTAAACACACCAAACAAAACAGTACAAAACATCTACCTAACAGGTAAAAAGGCTCAGTGGGTTTTTCAAGCTTCAGAATTGTTCTGAAGATTTGAATCTACGCAACAATAACCAAAAAGTAAAAGGGAAGTTATACTACAGATATCCTTTGTAGACTGCTGTGTGTGTAAACCAGAGGAAAACCGATGACATTCTGCACAAGGCTACTGACAAACACTGCTGTTGTAAAGTAAGACAGAGGTACACAGCACTTTAACAAACCCAGAACTACACAGAATTGAATTTAAGAGAGTTCCAAATTCCCAACCTTTAATAGGAGTTACTCTTTCAACAGTTTTCTGTATTTGACTACAGGACTGACCTTTGTGGGAAAAGGAAATTTTGACGGTTCAGTTTTGCATGGCGTGTGAATAGCAGTGAGTGGAGGAGGCCAGGAATGGGTCATCTCCTACAACCAGAACAAAGAAAAGCTATTAACAAAATGAAAGCAGAGATTTCAAGTTACAGTCTTGATTCCAAGGTAACACCGTCTCCAGTTTTCAGTTCACTGTCCACACTTCACTAAGTTTTATATTCATATCTTAATTTCCCAAATGTGTAACAAAGATTTTACACATAAACGTAAATCTTAAATTGTTACCCCTGAGAAAAGGTAGTTAAGACATAATAACAAGCCAAAAGGCATAAATCAATAAAATTGCTTGGCTTGAACAAACTCTGTCGCAGAAGTCAGAGTCTGATCATTTCAGACCTGAAGAGCACAAGTAAGGATACAGGGGCAGAAAAAAGAATGGTCGGAAAGGGACGCCTATAGAGTTTGAGAAAAAAGGGGAAAAATCGAATGCCTGAAGCTGGAAAGAAAGTGCTTTGTGTTCTCTCAGGGCATCTCCAAGGACCATGGAGTCCTGAAGGTCAGAGCAAATAGTGAGCCATGGAAATGCTCGAGGGGAAGCTGATGGTTCTTTTCTGACAGTACATGTGCAACCAGGGGATCACATCAGGGGTAAAAAGAGTTGAGAAAATAACCGAGGTAGGAGAGAAGGGGAAGTTCTGCCATGGGGTAGCAAAACAATCACTATAATCTAAAAATATATCAGAACCTCAGGACTGCATTTTGGTGGAAGAATTGGGTAATTCTGGTTAGCTTCACAAGGAGGTGGCCTAGAAGAACAGGAATGCAGTGAGGAGATCCAGCAGACGCTGTGCATTCCCAGCAAGCCCTGGGAAAGCCTGTAAACACCACTGCTTCCAGTTCGCCCAAACTACCTGTGCTGGAGGAGTAACTGAAGAGCCCTCCCGCAAGGACTGCAGCCAGGTCAGTTCAAAAAGCACTCCTTAAACACAGAGCACTTCCCACCTCCCCAGCAATGTTTGTATTTTCAACACTGAAATTATGATCAAAAGCACAGGGAACTTACTTTCAGAATTTCATCCACGCAGCTCACATCACCAGATGCTGATGCCTACAAATCAAAGCTCAAGGTTAACATCTCCTAAGGCAAACTTTCCTTAAGAGATCCCAGTGGCTAGAAACAGTTAAAAATCAACTTCAATCCTTATCATGACTCATAGGGACTCCATATAGATAAAAAAGACCTTGCTAATTCTTTTCAGCAACGTCAATTGTAATATCAGAGAGATCTGTATTTTTACAGCATTGAGCCCCACCCAGTTATAAAAAGCAAATATATGAGATCTATAGAACTGCCACAACAATCTTTTACTTTTCACTTGACAGTTAAAGTGATGATAGGCAGTCAGTGATATTAAAAACTTCCAGCGAGTAAAGAGAAGCAGAGCTTTCAATCATTTCCTGGAAGGAGCCATGGGATATCTGAATTCCAATGCCTGACTGTGACTGCACAGTAATGACAAACTGTTATGAAGTAACACACGTTACAGCATGAATCTAGAAACAGCAATAACCGTGAAGCTATGACTTTTCCGCACCCCTGACTGCTACGAGCAGCAAAGAGATTCACTGCATCAGCATCAGTATGTCAAATCTTCACAAATAAAACAATAATTTATTTTCAGAGATCCTTACCTCTGTACCTTATTTTGCTGTTTGCTGAAATCCCAGCAACAAGAACTCTTCTCTAGCTACAACTCAAGCAGGTTAAACAGGAGATTACAAGACACTCCTTGTGAGTGAGCTGCAGTCGGAGCTTGTGCCTTAACGATTCAGGAATTACCAAACTACTAAAAGCAGTTAACCCAATGGTATTTTGTACCCAGCATACCTGACAGTGCAATCTGGTGTGCTTTAGGGTTAGCTTATTTTCCCTAAAGGTATAATAATCACATATAGTAATTGCTGCACACATTAAAAGAGAAGCTGATATATGCAGACTGTATCACCACCCTAAGACAACACAAGTCCCAAAAATGACAATATATGTATCCAGCTTGTCAAAACATTTGTGAAGATCCTACTGTTTCGCTAACCTCTGACTACAGAAATACTCTATGAAAATGAGCCTTTCTGAATGTCTCACAAAGCCTTTCTCTAATAAAAATCACAGTATCCATGGGGAAGAAGCAGAATGAAAAAATAATAACTTTTGCACATTCCCCAAGTAAAACGCAGGTCTTCACTCCAGAAGTTTAAGGTGCTTTGTGTAACAAAAAAAACAAACCACCCAGTGTTTACTGAAAACTAAATTTTGATTACATAGAGTGGGATTTTAAAGAAGCTGGAAAAACCCAGCCCAATGAGACTTACATATAAGAAGCCAGGAATCAGACAGCAACTTACATCTAGGGGTTGAGAAGGTATTTTCAGCTTGGTTAGATGTGCTTTGCTGCTGGGCTTCAGCTCATTCACACTGCTGCTGTGAGTCTGACTACTGTAGTGTTCCGAGGATAACTTTGGTTCCATGGACTCCTGTCCATCCATTGGCCTTACATATGCAGTGGGTTTCTGTAACATTGAACTGGACTTGGACATTAGTGAAGGTGGAAAAGACTGATTAGAGTGTTGTCCACTTGAAAAGGAGGGTACGCGGGAGGGAGAGTCCCAGTTGGCATCGGGATCCCGGGGAGATTTTGAACGTTGATGTTCTTTGCTGTGGTGATCATTTCCATGAGATCTCGAATGGCTGGAGCTCAACGAAGAAACAGCAGATGGTTTTCCAGGGCTGGAAGAACGGGCTTTGGAGTGTTCGGACCCATGCTGGCTTTTTTTGCGGCTGCTGCTGCTACTGTAGGAGTCACGGTCGTGCCTCTGGCCACTACTGCTAGTGTTATTGCCACCGCCACGCTGACTGCTGTGTCCGCTCTGTAATCCCGAGGACCGTTTCTGAGATTGCGAGGAAGTGCTAGGGGCTGGTCCTACAGGAGTCCATTTGCTGCTCTGATGCGAGCCAGGATTATGTCTCTGATCACCAAAGAAACTTTGGTTTGATTTTTCATCTGGTGTTGATGGTACAGTTGGTTCGGGAATTCCAACAAGCTTCTGTAGCGATCTTTCTCCTATGAGATCCGTCATTTCATCATAATTACCAAGCATGCTCTGAATACGACTGGACAACTTGTCTTCTTTGCTGGTCTGTGAAAAGAATTATAAAAAATGATGCTCTAAAAATCAAAACTTCACCTCCACTTAATTCACTTGACTGTTACTGCAGTCAATCTGAATTCCACAGCTAAGATCACTGCTACCATCCATGTCTTTTTTTGCCATTTTTTCCAATTCCCAGCTTTAATACTTAAAGCAGTAATTTAACCCCCTAAAGCATAAGAAAAAGTGGTATTCTAGCAGCAGTAACAGTTGTAAAAGCAACGATCAGTGTTTCAAATAATGCACTGGAGAGCTGGATGCCAGAAAAATCATAGATGCCTGCTGTCACCTTAAAGACTACTTCTCTAATAGAGAATGTATTAATTCTAAAAAGTTTTAATTAGCAGTAAAATAAAATCAGTTTAACTTCACCACTGTATGTAATTTTTAATTGGTATTTATAGTGGCATAATTCTTGTTGCCAACAAGATTATATACAAGAAAGGGCTCATTCATATATAGCAAGTGTGTTTTCAAATCACTACCCATGCATCCCAACAGACTTTAGTTCACTTCATACAGGTGGTATTTGGTTATCAAGCACAGTAAAACACTGTAGGGAGAGGAATGGAAAAACAAACCATCTCACCATTCCCCCTGCCGGACAGTTTTCAGCCACAATGTTTTATGCCTTGCAAACCAGCTGAAATTGTGATAAGGGAACAGGTTTGCCTTCAAAGTGACTTTTGCGTTACATAATGAAAATCTTAAGTGGTACATTTCTAGCTTCCCAGAATTACGTTATTTCCCCCAGTTTTGTCTAGCAAATCAAACCCAGAAGGAAGCCTAAAAGAATGCAGATAAAAATAAGTGTAAAATATGAATTCATATAAAAACAGTATTTGTAAGAACTACAAGAACTCACAACTTTGTACGGTTCCGCAAAGAGAGGAGAGTTCGGTGGAAAGGCTTCGTCACCCTGTTGAATTTCTTGATTTCGCCTTTCCCTTTCTTTCATACGCAGCACATTCCGGTCTTCACGGTTCATGTTGCTATAAACAAAAACACCAACTTCTGATTAGAGAAGGAAAGGAGGAGGGACACACGATCAGCCCCTGTACCTGTGTTCCAAAGGAACAATCGCAGTTAAGAACCGCCACTGACTGTAACTCCTCAAAGCAAGAAGATGTTTGTCCCATTTAATACACCTGACACTTACCAGACCCATGACCCACAACCTACAGGTGGCTCCTAGCAGGGAAAGTTTACACAGCAATGAGAAAAAGAAAAAAAAGCCACAAAGTCCTCAGAGGCAAGCAACTATTCCAAACCATCTGACCTGCTCAAATCACATCGCTATTTCAACCCACGCTGTATATCTCCCATTCATGTCTGAAACACTTCTTTCCCCCCACACCTGCCAAACGTTCTGCACTTTCACTCTCTTATCCCCCTACTTGTTCAGTGCCTGCCTTCTGCTGTAGCTCTGGTTTTATTTTTGCTGCTGACACGCCTTTATCGGCACCCATTCTCCCACATATTCTAACCTCAAGCTTTGATGTGTTTCCAGGTCTCCCTTCCTCCCTGACTCCCAAAAGACGTTCCTACCCATTGCAGTAATTTCAGTGCAGCTCTGGCAATTCTGCACCTTCTGCCTTGCACCATAGTGTTCCGCTGCAAAAATGCAGGTTAAAAACCTGCTCATCTCTGCTTTTACACCTTTTCCTTTGCAGTTTGGTCTCGCTGCTTAGCAGAAATACATCAAATTGTTGCAACACCCACACAAAAAACGTTGGACAAGAATCCCTTTGAGCTTGATGAGCACTGGCACTTAAAGGAGGGAACAAAGATGATAAATAAGGGGGTACGAATTCTTTAACATGCGCTATTCTTCCTATCAACAGATTTATAACTGTGCCTTACAGAGCTGCACAAAATATGGCAGGTGCTTCCAGGAAAGAAACAGATGTTCTTCAACATAATTTGCAGTAAAAAATGAAAATGTTGTCTGCTTCAAAAATCATTATTTCATGTTCTTAGGCAGCTGCCTATTTAAAAAAAAAAAAACAAACACCATTTTGGCCATGTGTTACTTCGAAAGCTCTGCAGCACCAGCACTGCGCCCACCTGAACAAGGCAACTTCAACTTATCACTCAGGCTTTTAAAATATTGATCTTTTCACCTTTGCAACATTTTAGTCCCCTACTGTAATTTCTTACTCATTTGGCTTTGTTTTGCCTACTATTGCAAATACAGAGAGATGTAACAGGATGCCAACATCGCAATAAACCCACAGTGTAAGTTGAAATCTTGGACGCTTTGTCAGGTGACGGATTTGTTGTATTTCCCTGCATTGTGAACAAGGTAAAGCATCTGCATAATCAGCTCGATGCTGGTACCAAGCCCATGAATAAGATAACTTTTTTCTTCCGTTGTCCTGTAATTGGCTGAACTCACGTGACTGCAGGAACACCAAGGCTGCCTACTGAGAGGGATCTGCGCACCAGAACATGACAAGCACACTACCAGGATCATTTTGACACTAATGGCAAACTTGTTTTAGAAGTTTGAGGCTGCTTGTTCAGAGTGCAGTGTAATTTCTTATACATGTAGAATTTAAATAGTGACAAATATCAGATTTAAATATAGATACTGATTGGTTAAAGCCAATTGGAACAGTATGAACCTATGCCATTTCACTATTAAAGGTAAAACATGAGGGAAGGAACAGGAGCAGTCAATCTTCAAGTACCTCGTTCACACTGATATACTCAGACTGAGTTATATACAGCCATGCATTAAGGAGATTATAACCTTAACTAAGAATTTTACATCTGGATTTTACAAATTGAGGGTAAGTTATTAACAAAGACCTTTAGTATTTTTTACAGAGACAAGCATCATCTTTCAAAACTGCATCAATATTTACCGTGACTCTTGGGACTGAAGGAAAAAACATTTGTACGAATGCTGTCACAAAAAGGAGCATTACAGCAGAGATCCACTTGAGATCAGAGCTAGTCTGCCTGTACCTGCCAGGCCAATGTAAAAGCAGCCTGCAGAGATACACCAGCTCATCACACCTGGTACCACTACTCCTCAGTCTTCTGTAGAGCAGTGAATGATTGAACATCCTCCCCATGGGGACTGGGGTTAGGCTTCTCTCAGTTCTTTTGGATTTTTTTATTAGAGTCAACAGTTTGAATCTGATTGAAGTGAGACCTGTTTGTATCTAATCTTCTGCAACACTACATAGAGATATTTTAAGTGCCTACAATGTGTACTAAGCTATTAAAATTGCACCAGCATTGAAATTAAGTTAGTGGGGTTTCCTTAGCTCTGTACTTCAGACAACTTGCCAGGCAAATTCCTGTCTTCCAGAGCCACGAAACATAACGGAAGATAAATTTGCCTTGTTCAGGAGACAGAAGCAGGAGAGGTACTTTGAAACACAGAAGACCAAGGCACACCTACTAAATCAACACTGCTGGCAATTAACTTCAGCATAAAGGAAACTGCAAAATTAAGTTTTCAGACCACCTGTAATTATAACAAACCTTTAAAAATCTTTCATCTAAAATTCATTGCTGTGATCAAAGCCAGGTACTATTTTTGCTGGTGCTCAGTTTCTTCCACCCCAAGTCAGAGCAGACAAAAGCCCTGTCTCATGCTGGCATAAGAAGCTCTGTTCTCTCCCAGTTTCGATGCCCACGGGCGGGAAGGAGCTCTGCCCTGTCACTGCTCCCACCACCACTGGAAGTGCAGTAAGAGCTGCACGGAAGCAGAACTGCTGCTCCCTCTCCCACATCCACACACACTTCCCGGTTTTAAACCTTTTCCCACAAGATAAAAGAGCCAGGAGCAGTGTGGTACAGCTGAGCTCCTGCCACCTCTAACACACCCTCTGGGTAAGCAGGCAGCATCTGTGCTCCTCCCTCCTGGCATGCCTGGAAGTGGAAGGCGAAGAATTTGTGGACTTGTGCCTGCTGCTACCAAGAGGATCCTGCTATAATTTCCCTTTCCCTCTTACCAGGAGGCCTGAGTGAAAGTGTGAACGCCCAGGAGGAGCTGAGCCAAGCTAAGGGAGACAAAACCAATGCCCCTGCAGCAAGGACCAAAGTCACCTTGATTTCCACATCAGGGAAAAGAAAAGATCAGAAACCATAAGAAATAAGAAAACAGGCCTAAAGCACAGCATAGTATTTCCATTTTCAGAGAGATCAACTCCATGGAGTTTGAGTCATCAGCTGGGCACAGTCAGTCACACCGCGCTCCGCACAGCCCGTTAATGTGGTATGTCACTGCACAACACACTGCCCAAATGTCACGGCTTCTCTCTAGCTCAGTACAAAGGGTAGAAAGAAAGAAGGAAATTCAGCAGGATTCTCATAGCAACCCCTGACGTAAAATTCTCTTGTGCATGAGCTTTACCCACTATTACCTGCTGATCCAGGAGTACTGAGCCATGAACTAGGTGAGTGGCATTCGAAGCGTCCACACCAGAAACACCATTTTCATTTCTTGTCCCAATACCTTACTAAATCCTACTTGGTATTTCTGTTCATTGTTAATCCAAACAGGGCAAGGCTTTGGCTAGGGCTTGCTTGAATCATCTCGGAGTTCACAGCTCACGCTATGGAACCGCTCCTGCCGCAGCCTTCTCCTGCGTCCCCAACTCCCATCCCGCAGCGCTGGGCAGGGGACAGATCCCAGCTACGGGACGTTGGAACCACTCTTGCAGTTTAAAAACAAACTAAACACGCCCACATTGCTGACGTTTTACTGGCAGCGCTGAGAAAGGAAAGAGGACTTTGGCCAGTCCCTGGGTACAGACACAGAACTCGCAGCCTGCTGTTCTCACCCCTCTGGAACCACATCAGGCGTCCAAGTTCACCAGTAGCATTGCTCCCTCGTCCAAGATGCCACAGGGCAAACCCATCAAAGGGGAAGGGCCACCCCAGGAGCCCTCCCTGTGCAGCCATCAGAAAGTGATCCAAACCCACCGCTTTTCAACCAGGCATCCGTGCATCTTCAAAGCATGTTTACAACACCTTGACTTCCTCCAAGCCATCCTCATTTAACCCAAGGGCTTTTTTCTATGTGAATTGGTTTCATAAGCAAGAGAAATCAAACAGCTCATTTATCCAGCACTAGCTAATTGGCTGCAAGGAAACACAAATTTTGTTGGATAACATTTGGCCGTGAATGATAAACAGACTTCGGAGAGCACCCACAGTATCGAGGGCTCCACACAGGGTACACCCAGCTGTGGGAGACACAGACAGTGAAAATTGTAATTTTTAAAAAGGAGGGGAAACATAACCTGGAAATGCTGCTTGCAGTAAGGAATGATATGTTTTCATAAGGTATTTAAAAATACTAGAAACTGCCTTAATGCTGCATCCAGCTCTTTCCCAAAGACACTTGTGACTTATTTCAAGTATTTTTCTTATTTGTACCATGCACAGCAAAGAGCATCAAGGAGCTGGCCTGCCCTGTTCCTCCCAGCTCGTGCATCGGGCATGGCATCGCAACTAATCCTGTCACTTAACTCACATACAATCCTAAACCGCTACTCTGTCAGCTTTTAATACACATGCACTCAAGTAAGAGCTGTTAAAAAAGGGGAGAAATTACGAAACAACTGCCATATAACAACAAAACTAACAGAAACCACCGACACACAAACCAGGATGCGTTCTGGTGTCACCAAGAACTATTGCATCGCCTCACGTAGCTATTCTGATGGGAAGGAACTCTTGCAAGCTCCATCTCTAGCCACCCCCTTCCAAGGGCTCACGACAAGGTCTGAGCTACTTGTAACACCACACAGACACAAATGAACTGGCAATACAATACAAATACAAACCAGTCATCGTTAATACAAATAGAAATATTTCTGTGTATATAATATAAATAGAAATGTTCCTATCCCTCCCTTCACACCCACAGAAGGGATTCCTTCTGCACAGGGGGATGATAAAGCACTGTGGGAGCTGGATGCGAACACCTTTGTACATACTGTGAGGGTGGGAAAGCTCCAAATAGTAAATGGATTAAAAAAATGAAGTTGGTCGAGATCAGGTTAATGTTTGATGAGTGCTACCAGGGAAGGCAGAGCTCGCAGCCTGCTGTAGGCACTGTTCCTTCTCACTCAGCTCCAGCACACCACAGAAATCCCCAAGAGAGCCCTACACGCCTAGGCTTGCTGCTGCTTCTCAGGCAAATGAACACAAATCCCTCATCACCAACAGCCTAGAAAAATTTCACTGCACTTTTTGAAGAGCGCGTTGTTAATTCCAGCATCTCAGTCAAGCGATGACACAAGTAATTACATCCTGCACTTGAGTTTTATCTGCCAGGTTGCCCCTTCAACCCTCAAAGCTCTATCGGGTCACCTAAGCATCAGCCAGCCAGCATCTTCTACGTGAGGAGCCACTCCACTGCAAGGATGGGTAGGAGAAGCAGAGTGACTGTAACTCACACTAACGACAGAAAAAGGACTCAGGATCCTGTAGAACTACAGAGGCTCCATGTATAATGTTTCATTAGCTGTGTTCAGATGAGAAATGGGTCTGTTGTTCATCACATACAAGATTCCACACAGAGAAGCAAGGACTGACGTAAAGTGAACACCCAGCAATTGGATTGTAGAAGCCAAGTTAAGGAGGAAATTGCCAACTTCAGCAATTGCAATGCAGCTCATGTAACACCAAGTTTTAAATCCATTTCTAAAATACACTACTAAAATAGCTTAAAATGTTTTACATCCAGGAAGAATTTGCAAGACAGGCTTGATGTAGTTTACTCAAGGGATCTTAAAAGACCCAAACCCACCCATTCTTTGGCATGTCATGTTTTTGTGCAGAAGCACTACATGGTAACAGAGTGGGTCCCCCTTCCCTGATGAACCTTACACAGAAACAAAATTCCCAGCTCTTTTTCTTCATAGAGAACAGAGCTGCTCACAGGACAGCAACTTCAGCCCCTCCTTTTTGTATTCTCTCTTCAGAAACAATGGAGAAATAGGGAAGTCAAGGAGGTGCCAGCACAACTCCCTGCTCTCTGCTCCTCTCTCGGTGGACGTGAAGGGCAGAGGAAGGTTTGTTCCTCCACCTGCCACCCCTCTACCACAAAGCATCCCCAGGGCAGACAGCCCAGATCCACAGAGGCAGGAGCTAGAGTTATGGCTCTCAAAGGAACAGAGTATCTCCAAGATGGAATGCTGTTATTTGACAAAGCCATAACCTACTGAAGCTGTCATTTTCTGCACCTACCACAACACGAAGTCAGGACACTGGGTCAGATAAGGCAGAGGAGCCTCAATGCACTCTGGTTACCAGTAACAGAGCCTGAGCCAGAAGAGGGAAGTAAAGCTCCCTTCTGCTGTTCAACACAGCAGAATTTCAACTTTGCCTTCCCAAATTTTTTTTGCTCCATCTTGCAACACCAAAACTACTTTCAGGGATCTGAGGCTTTCTTAACCAGGGCAGTGATAGTCTCTTTAACATCATCTGAAGTTCAAGCCCTGACATCCTACAGTTCCGAAAAGAACAAAAGCAAAAGCCCTACGGCACAGACTGAACTCAGAGCTTTGCCATCCACTGGGAACAGAAGTTTGTTTCTCACGCAAATCTCAATTCAGCAAACTTCAGCCCAGTTCAATCTCACACTCAAACACTGTTCTCCTCACTCTTTCAATTCTCCAGTGCTGGCAGATTCTAAAATTTGCCCAGTGCAAAGATGGAGCATCACGAACACATTATACATATGCTCTTTTCATGCCCGCACAGGCAAAGCCCAGCAATTTCTAACACTGCTCCCCAACGATATTCTCCAGTTTAATTGGGCAGAAACTTAATAATTGAATTCTTGTGCCTACACGTTCTTCTCTTTAAACTTTGAAGCCAAGACAATTGGTGTTTAAATTTTATTAAGCAACAGATATTCAGACATCCAACATTAATCTGGCTATTACAGTTCTGACTTCCTCACATTAATGTACTTCCATAAAAGACATCACTACATCTGAGTGTTACCAACTCTCTGGCTTGAGGTTTAAGAAAGGAATCACCTCACAGACATTCTCTGACAAATACGCTCCGTACAAGATGTGAAATAGCACATGATGGTTTAACGAGGAGCCACCAAAATCAAAAGAGTGAAAAGGCAAAACCCACACTCAATTCAAGGTTCACATCCTTCTCCCATCTTAACAGAGCACAGAAAAAGCAAGGAGAGAAGTAGTTCATTGCATACTTCACCCAGGTTTAACCGTCATTTCCTCCAGCCCTACTGGAAGATCATCTCTCTGCACCATCTCACAACATGCTTATCCTGGACCTCCTGTCATAACCAGGGTTCACACATTCTGCTGCATAACAACTAAAATGAACCAGGGTTTGAAATAATAAATCTGCCACTGTATAAACCACTTCAGTTTTTTGTAACCGATAGCATCTCTGCCTCTTCCCCTTGATGTTCCAAGCACAGCTTATTTTCTAAACACAGCTTTCACTGGATGCATCTTCACAACACAAGCATCTGTAATAAAATATTTGGGGAGGAGTTAAGAATGTGAATGTAGTCCCAGTTTCCACCCCTAACTTGTACACAAAACGTTTACCAAATTCATCACCACTTGCTACCTGTCTGAAAAGTGCTATTAACACATGAACAACGTGGCAGCTCTGAGGCCTGGGGTACCTGCTGATAATTTTCTTTTCAAGTCCAAGAACACTGGGATGATGAGAGTGCATATTCATTAAACTTTGGGAAAACCCATGAGAGGCTCACCAACCCGCAGAGGTGAGCTGAAATCCAGCAGGAAAGCCACAGCTTTGATGTGTGATGCTTCCAAATAAACATGAGTTAAAGAAGTTGGGAAGTTCTAACCTTTCATCCTACCTATCAAATCCCACCGGTATTTTATAACCTCTGTAAGCAGATTGACTACGACATTGAAATTTCAGCTGCCACTGAGTACCTAGACATTCAGTAGTGTATTAATTACATCAGGAAAACAGCTGATAAACATTAATTTAGCTATACAAGCCATTTTAATGAAACTAAGTTACCTTTTTTCCCCCTCTAATAACATTAACCTGTTCTTTTTTCTTCCCCCAAAATGTTCTTAAAGCTTTTTCTCACTTTTCTGAATACAGTCTTAAACAAAAGTCACGCAACTCACAGCTTTATCAGATTAAGCATCAAAAAGACACATAAGCCACCAAATACACTCTGGATAGAACATGCCTTGTGCTGCTGCCTGTTCCCAAGGTTCCCATGATCCAGGCAGGGCAGTTGGGAATCTACTGGTGCCTTCGTGGTCATCCCCACAGAACCCCCGCACCACAGTCACCCAAGGACCGCGTCGTTACACCACAAATCTGATAATTATGAACAGTAACCGTTATGGATTATCTTCCCCAGAAGATACGTGAACAGTTGACCCAAACCAAAAACTTACCTTCTGCATTTGATAAACTAGGAAGGTGTTGTGTAAGTGGTTTGGAACTTCTGTTCCTAACCTGTTTTTAGCTATAAGCTGGAAGACTTGACAGGCACACAACTGCGAAGCACAGAATGACAATGACATCAATAATTTAAAGCCAGTGAGACGCAATGAATTTTGCCACCAGAGAAAGAAGTTAAGCTTTTTGTCGTATGAAGAAAACCACAAGTGACCTTGCAAAAGCCCTGTAAAAATTCAGTTGAATTTCAAAACCTCCGATGCAAGAGGCAAGCGCAGCTCGAGAATGTCAGAGCAACAGTTTGTTAACAAAGCTTGAACCCAATAACGCCTCTATTAACAGATAAAACCACTTCCAAGTGCTACAGAAATTACACGGCAAGAAACACTTCTCGTTGCTAAAACTCCCAGGGACACGGTGGACAAGCCAGATGCAGTTAGACAGCTCTGCTGCCTCTCCCAGGCACCTGGCACGGCCAGCAGCTCCTCGCTGTCGCTGAATTAACTGAATCCTACCAAGTATAAGCTAAGACTCATTTTTTAAGGCATGATTCTGTATTTACTTAAACATAGTAACTTTAAAAAAATATTAAGCTGTACAATGGATTAAAATGAGTTGTATAAATAAAAGGCACACTCCTGCTAGCAAAAAATCACCCCATTATAGCAGCCAATAAGAGCCAGATTTTGTACTGCTCTTAAATTGAGACGATTAAACCACACCCATTTTTTACCATCTTTAGTTTTCCAGTCTGTCAGTACAACATGACTGAATGTATTTTAACATTCCTTGGAGTAAGCAGATGCTGGCAAGCACCGTGAAGAGAAGGCAGGCAGGGCAGCTGGGTCCCTGTCATCCCCACTGCCCCTCTCTCCCTGTCTATGCACCCCACACACCCCACTGCTTCCTTGCATCCCAGAGCATAGAGCAATTGGATTTATGAAAAAAACACAAACAAAAAAAAACCCAACATCATCTATTTGGGCCAGTTATGTACGTGAAGAGGACACCAGGAAAATATCTTTACATGTCAGTCCAGCGTAGAATTTGCTTCCTGTGACCGTAAAAGAGTGCAACTTTCTCCTTAAAAAACATTGGAGAAAAAGTTAAGGAAAGAAAGTCTTTTTAACGAGGTTACTAATGATTAACATATTTAAGCCAAATACTTGTTAAAACTCTCTCCTAGTAAAACGTATTTCTCATAACTATCGGCTAAGAACATGTCACAGTACAAACTTCTTACTTGTGTTTTTCCTTATTAAATATAATTGGCACAGGTACTTCAGCAGAAGCAATCATCGCTCCAGGAAAAACCTTTCCAACCTCTGCCTTTTGAAGGGCATCTGCACCACAGATTTCACTGCATCAGATCAATGTTTTAGTGTGATGGTAATTTACCCTATCAGCACCCTCAGGACAAAATGAAATACAGTGGTTCCAGAACTTTGTCTCTCGCAGGCGTCATGGCCATAGCGCCCCCTGCACACAGCCTGAGCAGATCACAGGAGCCACGGACCAGCACGAGTCACTGGTGAACAAACCACATGCCAACTGGAAGGTTCAGCAGTCAATCTCAAAGAGAAAACACCACCATCACCAGCCCCCAATCCGAATACACTAAAACCTACTCAGAACACAGAACCCAAACTATCAGCAAGCTCTCTCCATACAGGACCACCCTGTACATCCAAAAAATACATGAGATAGGAAAAACATCATTCCACTTCGTATCATCTTGGCCAACCTTTATGCTTCAAGGCCCTTGGAAGTTAGAAGGAAAAAATAATATCAAGGCATCCTTGTAAAATCAAGTATTTTTCAGTCACAGCAACTTCCATTACCTTACTGTTCTTATTTATGCCAAAACACAGCACAGCCTGCCAAAGTCAATTTACATGTTCCTCCATTCAGCCCTTTAACCCATTCCTCCATATACAATTTTTCTGAAATTTTCATCTTTATGGCTCAGTTTTTCAGACTTGGATTCTGACCAAGCAGTTTTTTAATTATTGCTAAATAAGGAAATGCTTATGTTAACGGTAATGGAACCTGGAAAACGAGGCTGCCACATTTCTGATTTTTTTTTTCCAGAAACTCTGGTTACTCCTCTGCCCACAAAATACACAACATCACACAAAAACTGAATTCCCATTTTGATGTGGCTTTTTTTGGTTTGATTTTACCCTCCCCAATATGAAAATACTCCCTTAGCTGCACTGCAGCCAAACTATTCAAACAGAATTGTGGACTCTTATCTCCTCATCCTACTTGCTTTAATGATTTGTGCACATCAAAGCCTGATTAAAACCATTTAAGCACTTCTATCACTGAAATCTCTTTAACGTCCTTTGGAAATTAAATTAAACGCAGCAACAAAAAAAAAAACAACCCACGTGTGAATGTACTGGGATCAGCTACTGAGCTTTTGTAGCAACGTTAGCATAGATGGTGACACACGTGGAGGCACACGGTTAGTAGTCTGAAACACAACAGAGGAGACTTAGATGAGATCTTAGGAAGAAATATTTCCTGTGAGGGTGGGGAGGCCCTGGCACAGGTTGCCCTGAGAAGTGGTGGCTGCCCCATCCCTGGAGGTGTTCCAGGCCAGGTTGGATGGGGCTTGGAGCCCCCTGATCCAGTGAGAGGTGTCCCTGCCCATGGCAGGGGGTTGGAATTGGATGGGCTTAGAGGTCCATTCCAAGCCAAACTATTCCGTGATTCTATGAAAAATACTGTAGACAACTAATATCACAGTATCACAGTATCATAAGGTTGGAAAGGACCTCTGAGATCATCAAGTCCAACCTATAACCTAACACTAACACCAACCATCATCTAGACCATGGCACTCAGTGCCTCATCCAGTCTCCCTTTAAACACCTCCAGGGTAGGTGACTCCACCACCTTCCTGGGCAGCCCATTCCAATGGCCAATCACCCTTTCAGTGAAGAATTTTTTCCTCACATCAAGTCTAAACTTTCCCTGACGAAGCTTAAATCCATGCCCTCTGGTTCTGCCACTGGTCACCTGAGAGAAGAGACCAACCCCTGCCCGACTACAACCTCCTTTTAGGTAGTTGTAGAGAGCAATGAGGTCTCCCCTGAGCCTCCTCTTCTTCAGGCTAAACAGCCCCAATTCCCTCAGTCGCTCCTCATAGGGCTTGTGCTCCAGCCCCCTCACCATCTTCGTTGCCCTCCTCTGAACACAGAATACAAATACTGAATACAAATATTAAACACTAATTTCAAACCAGACACTTGCAACAGGATCACACTAACACTAAGGAAATGCATCTGACCTCTGATTGTGCTACACAGCCCAGAAGGCAAAAAGCACCGACCATAGCTGCCTGTCAGGGTAGCTAACGCTATCGCAACTCGCTTCCAGATTTTCTGATGCTGGAGGACTGGTTACACTAACATTGCCTTATATGGCTCCAGGGTGGTTGCACATTGATCTGTGAGTACGTGTCTGTCCACGGGTAGGTGCCTGCTACCTCAACATCTACATCTGCTCTGCTCTCCTCACATTTCTCTGGTTCCTGTGTCTGAAACACACTTCCATTTCTGACATCATTGCTGATCACAGATTCAGCCCGCGAAGATCCATGCGTGCATGCTACTCTTCAATGGAATAGTCAGAAAGAGACACTGCTCAATGGTGTAAAATTCCAGTAGGAACTGAAACTGTTAGGGGAAGTATCTAATGTAGAGCAAGTTACCTTGGTGAAACCTTAGAATCTGAGCTAAGCACGTTTGAACAATTTTTCCTGTCTGAAGAGAACTGGTTAACAGGTCACTGGTTAGAAACACTATTTTCCCAAAGTTTAGTTCTAAAAATTATACATACAATCATTTTTTTTCCTTAAAACTGGAAAATGTATGTAAATAAAATAGTGCGTGATCCAACTACAGCGAGACACCAAGTCCTCACCTCCATTTTCAGGAGACTACAAAGTCACAGGTTACCAAACCCAGGTGCCTTCTCACTTTAATACCATATAGAGGAGAAGTTAAGAGTTTTAAGAACACTGAGGTTAGGGATACATTTGGTCTGAGACAGCCTCCCACGCTGTTCCCAATCCCAGGCCAGCTGCTCCCAGGAGCTTCACGAGGGGCACACGCACTGTCAGGGCTCCTTTTGCCCTGCCATGAATAAGCCATTGAACTTAAAAAGCTGCAAGTTCTGAGTCCAGCCCAAATGACACACATCTTAAAGTTGCTCTTGGGAACTGCAGATAATGGGGAAACGTCAGTTCCCTGCAGGAAAACAAGCACAGTGCTAACACTGAAGAGAACCAGACTGTCATTCTGGCCTCTGGTCTGTTCTGCTCTTTATGTCCCCCCAATGTAGCACTGGGAACATGCAGCAAGAAACTGCAGCTGAGGCTGCAGGAGTGCACCTATCCACAGGGAGAGATTCTGGATGGTAAAACAGTCTATCATGACAAACACGATCATTACAAGTTTACAATATTTGTAAAAGCACACAGAAAGTAACACGGTCCAGTAAATTTTCAAAAAATGTTATGACAGGAATAAAAACTAACACGAACTGCAATGAAAAGAGATAAATAAAGGGGGCTGTGAACTTCCAGTGAGGTATTGCTGGGACTGGGTACCACAGCTCAACAGAAAAAAGTGCAGGGAAACTTGTCTTAATGAGTTGTTAACAGAAGAAAATGAGTTCAAGACTTCAGGGCAAGAACTTCTCTTATTCAATGTTTGTATAATTTCCATCACAAGAAGAGGGTTTTTTCTTTCTTCCTGTTGGTACCTGATGCTGTAGCCAGTTAATAACCTGGGTTTTACATTCATCAGCAAGAATTAGTGAATCAAGTAAGAACAAGAGCCATGACAGCTTGAAGGATCACAAGCTAATGTACTTGAGGAGAATCTACATTTTCACTATGCTAGGGAAAAGAGAGGTTTGAAACACAAGGCTGGAGAGCAACTCCAGGGAGGTATAAAAATTTGAGATCCTGGGGAGATGGCAGAAACCAAATGAGACACGAGCACATGAGGCAAACAATATGACAGCTACAGGTAAAATGGAATTTTGGATGGCACATCCGTAGCTGGCGCAGTGCCAGACAAGGAAGGCAGCCATGCTGCACCGCTGCTACGTGCTGGGCTCAGCACCTCAAAGGAGTCACAGACAACATCAGATTTTCATTTCAGAAAGCACCAATACAGTTATTTGAAATGGGAAACCCTAATTGAACCAAATATGTGCACCTAGTTCAAATATCTGAAAAGAGCATAAAAGTGGATTCCCCCAAGAGACAAGTGTGCAACAGGACAGCGCTACTGCAAAAACAGAGCCTGACTGAACAGAGAAAAGCTTTATGACAGGAAGGGGCAGGAGCCTGTGCACTCGTATTTCCTCAGCAGCGACAGAGCCCCTGTCATTTCACAAGCCAGAGAGCACCTTGTTAGTCATCAGTAACTGCAGTGAAGGAGCAATCCTGCAAGAGAGGAATAATTGACAGAGAAGTTCTTTTAGCTTCAGCTTTGCAATTCTACAAATTTGACTTCTTATTTTCTTACTTTAACACTTCAGCAAAATATCTTACAAACACCTAACCCTCCCCTATCTAAATGTAATCTGTTAAAAGTTTCCTGGCTCATTTCCAGTCTCTCTGCATTCTACAGCCTCTCCATCTCCCCACAGTCTGGGGCATTCTCCTCTCACTGCTAGCAAAGACGACACCTACATTGCTCCTTGCTTTACACAGATGTCAAAACCAAATGACAAGGCAGGTGGACTCAAGTTTAGCTCCTTCTTGGCCTCTGTTGAAGGTAACTGTGAGACTACAGTAACAAGAGAAAGGAAGTGTGCCTGTGGAATAAACCACATGTGAGTAACAATCTGAAATTATGCAGCTGAGAACAATTACTTACAGCAGAAAAGAAACCTCAGGGTCAGTAAAATCTCAAGAGTATTGTTACATACTCAGACAGGCAGACCCCAAATAGGATGCTGTGAAACTAACTTTCCTCCCAGCCTTACATACATGCTGCTGCTGGTAGAGGCGGCCTCTTGAAAGACGCCTGTACTCCTTCCATACCAACAAGGGCAAGAACTGCCAGTAAGCGAGGTGCTAATTGCATGTCTCAGCTCTCAAGATTCAGCCTCAGTCACAGGTATCACTGGTTAATATTTCTACCCTCAACACTGGAGGTTTCTGTTATCTGGAGCAAAGAGTAAGAAAGGTAAGGATTGAAAAGTTCACAAAACAAGACGCTGAGCAGGAAGGAAAGAAAGGGAGGCATCAAGGCAGCCATGTGCAGTCACAGCAGCTCTCTAAGCACTGAAAATACAGGGACATGAGGGACAGCAGTTGCACCATCACTTGGTCCCAGAGTCCTCTGTCTGCTTCAAAAAACACTGTGGACGGCTCTCAGTCAGTAAAGTACAAGCCTTGCATGTCTTTAGTCACACTCAACGTCTGGGCACAACCATGGTGGAAAGCCGAGTGCAGCAGAACATACTTGCCAGCGGCTGCAAGCTAGAAAAGGAACTAGTGTGTATGTGCCAAGTTATCATCTACCAGCTGTACCGTCACGACAGATTTCTGCTGCACCTATTTATCTGCAATACCTGAACAAGGCAAAGTGTATGGCTTGTGCAGATAAAAATATGTGGCACCTTCTCATTAAGAAGTTGGGTCAGACCCAAGCAAAACGTTCCAGCCTACTAAACAGGCAGCCTAAAAATCCAAGTAACATTGCACTGAAGTTTTATCAGGTTTATCAAGTTCAGATCCCTAGAACTGGAAGGAACACTAAACACAAAATACAGACTACTTTTTCTTGGGTTGCTGTGTGCCTTCTTGCACAAAAACCCATCTCATAGGCTCAGTCTCCCTCTCTCAGTGTCTCAGACGCAGGATAAAAGTCATAAAACAAGAAGTGTAGAGATGTTTGAAGGAAGTACTTGGGATCTGAAACCATTTTCAAGACAAGAGTTGAAATTTAATTTTTTATTTCAAGATAGTTAACTGTTCAACAGAGGGGAGCTTGCTCTTGCAGATAGTTCCAAGTACTCTGTACAGCAGTTAGAAAACCATAACACCGATACATTAAAAAGCCAAGATATTAATAATGTCAAAGGGTAATTTTTTCTTTCTTTTGCTGACCACAAAAACTGCACGATGACCACCTCAAGCTCCTGTGTGACTCCAGCACAAGACCCATACACAGCAACTACGTGCCTACGAGTATATGGATCATACTTGGCTGATGAGGACCACACAGCAGGAGCACTGCCAGTTTAATAATGTTTCTCTCGTTAGCAGAGATAATGAAATGACAAATCAAGTATATAACCACTCTTCCAAAGCACTTGACCACACTGTATTTCACAATAACACCCCCGGGCTGCAGAGCACTCGTTACAGAGATTATGAGAAGTATTCAGAAGTTTTAAAGAAAGGTAAGGAACTAAGAACAGACCCACTGGAAGAAGCTCAGTAAACTCGAAGGGAGCTGGCAATAAAGCGAGGAGGAAAAGCACAGACTTGAGCAGAACAAGTTAATTTCAGAGAGGACTGGTGCTGAGTAAGTGCTTGTTCCGCTCACACAGGCAAGTGGGAGGCCTGGCTGACATCAGTGGAAATGTGTGAACATCCAAAACCATCAGAGCCTTCCCAAGTGACTGATCAAACATGAGCGTAACTAAGCCAGGGAGATGGGACTTGTCAGACAGAGGAGCCCACACCTGCAGAGCGGGGCTCTCTTTTCATCAGAACATTGTCTTTTCAGGTCGTATCTGATATGTGGGGAGAAGCACTCCCAGTTTTCCCCCAAAACAAAATCAACCACTTTCTCATGTCAGGAAGCAAATGAAGGGCACAGCAGCTGAGGGCATTGCACTTCCCCGTATCTTCTCGCTTGGCTTTGTTCGTTGGGAAATAAAGAAAAAACAAGCCCTTGTGAGCCCATGTTCCAGAAAGGTGGAGCGATCGCCTCTCTGATGACAAACCACAACACAACTCCCGTCAGAGATGGAGCTTTACGTAACAGCGACCCAGTCACCCGGCAGGGGGACGCGAGGGGAGCGACAGCCCCGGGGTCCCTCCGCAACGCCCAAACGGAGCCGCTTCCACGGCCCCCCCGGCCCTGCCCGCTCCGCGCCCGGGAGCGAGGGGGAAGGAACAAAGCCCTGACGTCAATTACTGGAAAGGGTTAAACCCCAGCGCCGGGACAGGGGACCCCGCCGGCCCCCGCACCCCCCGCGCTCCGAGCGGCCGCAGCGGGGCCAGCAGGGACCCCCGGGCCGTTCCCTGCGATGGCTGGGGATGGGCCGGGGGGGGTCACGGGGAACCAGGAATCATCCCGATGACGAGCGGGGGCGGGCGGCACGGGGGCCGGGAATTCCGCCGGGAACGTGGGAGCGGCACAGGGAGCCAGGAATCACCCCGGGATCCGAGCGGGGGGGACACCCGGGAATCTTCCGGGGAACCGAGCGGGGGGGACACGAAGAACCGGGAATCTCCCGGGAACGGGCGGGGGAAGACCATGAATCACCTCGGGAACCGAGGAGGGAATCTGCCGGGAACCGAGCAGGGGGCCGGGAATCCCGTCAGGAAGAGGGCGGGGGGGGAGGGGGGGGGCACGGGGAACCGTGAATCTCCCGTGAACGGGCGGGGGGGGGGGGCGGGGCAGAGCGGGTCGGTCCGGCTGCCGCCCCCGGGGATCCCGCACCGGGTCCTGCCCGCGGCCCCAGCCCCTCTCACCTCCGTTCGCCGCTCCGCTAGGCCCGCACCATCTCCCGGCTGCAGCCGCCGGGCCGGGACGCGAGGAGGCCCGAGGGGGGGGGTTGGGTCTCACAGGCGGGACGAGGAGGCGGCGGCGGTTGCCCAGGGGTCCCGGCGCTCCATGGCGGGGTGGCGGAGGGCCGGCGAGGAGGGGCTGGGCAGCCGCGGGCCCCCGGGGCGCTGCGGACTCTGGGCCTGGGCCCGTCCTGCCGGGCCGCGGCTCCGCCCCCGCCGGGCCCCTCCCGGCAGCCCCCGCGCGCGCCGCCGGTCACGTGATCCGCAGGGAGGGGAAGGGGGCGGGGCCGCGCGCGCGGCGGGGGTCACGTGGGGGCGGGGGGGTCACGTGGGGCTGCGGCCAGAGCCGTGGGGCCGGATAAACAAATTGGGGAAAAGCGACTTCTGCCACATGAACGGATCCTGGGGCGCAGTGGGACGTGTTTTATTATTTGTTCAAAATCTGCAATTCCAGAGCAGCCAAACAACTCTTTCCCCCCACTCTCTTTTAATTTTTTTTTTCCTTTCCACAGAATCACGGAATGGTTTGGGTTGGAAGGGACCTCAAAGCCCATCCAGTCCCACCCCCTTTCATAGGCAGGGACATCTCCCACCCCAACCGGCCTTGGAACACCTCCAGGGATGGGGCAGCCACACACAGAGTTCACCACCCTTCCATTTGGCTTTGCATTAAGCATGAACTTAGCAAAGAGAGTTTAAAAAACGTAACTTTCTCCATGAAATGGCACTCAAGAAGACTTAAACAATTTTCTGGTAATTTTATTTACAGCCTGCAGGGTGTTCTGTAAAACACAGCAAGGATTACAGACTAAAACACACAACATACATATTTTCAAACATTTAAATAAACACAGTTTATTCAAAAGTAATTCTACACACTACTTTGTCCATAAAAATATAAAAAATAGTTTAGTTATTATATTTTACCTAAACCTTAAAGATATTTAAGAATTCATCCACGTGACGTCCCCTCCCCAAGAAGGGCACTCTGACAATAAGAAACTCAAGAGACTGCATCACAAATAAAAATACTAATGCCAACTGCTTCAGTTCACCAACAGAAAAAACAACTTCCAAGGTGCAACCAGCAATAACTGGTCTGCAGTAGGTCTGGATTTTGGTTTTGTTGGGGTTTCTTTTGCATTAACTTCCTCCTCCCATGCTGGATCTCCAGACATGAACACACTGTGACATAAAAGTAATGGACTGTAACGCCCATCATTGTGTGCCCAACGAGACAGATTGGTAATCTTGCATTACACAAGTTTTTTTGCAAAAATATCAAAGGGAAATACTTTTCCTTTTCTTACTGAGCATACAGCGAAAATAACCTTCTCCCTCCCATCTCTTTGAAAATAGTGCCCCTTTCTGTTTGTTCCTACTGTTTCTCTGGTTTGACTGACCATATTCTGTATGGAAACTAACGGAGTTCTGAAAAACACCCACTCAAGCCCTTTGCTCACTACGATACATTTAATTTACAAAAAAGGCACAAAGATGAAACTCCTAAGCAGCATCAGTCAGAAAAGCATTCTTCTACTGTGCGCTGCTCCTCTTCCTTACCCAGACACTGCTGCCAGAGACACTCTGTGTCTCAGAAAACACTACGAACACATGAGCTAAGGGAACACGTGAGCTGAAAAGACTAAAGCTCTGTACAGCACGAGCAGCAAATGGACCATTAACAAATGAACACTAGTTAACGCTTTAAGTTGCAGTTAAGACTCGACCTGGAAGCATCAGGAAAAGAGCTTGGCAGCAAATAACACGTTTAACAGTGAGGTGGAAAGCCCTCCGTGTGCAACATTGTGCATTCAGGTTCAGCAATAACAGTGCTCCACAGCCAGCAGGGAAAAACCTCCACTTCTAATCATTTAGAGTATTTTCTAAATGTAAGTGAAGCTGTCATGAGCAGAGTAGTAGCATACGATGCACAGCATGATCTGCAATCAAAAGCTTTTGCTTTCCAGCATGTAAACATCCAGGTCACTGGACCTCAGCTCATATACACAAATCTGATGATAGATTCTTGAACTAAAAAAGTAAAATTTTTCATAAAAGGATAAAGCACAAAAATACTCTGTCAGCAAGTCTCATGTGCCATTTAATACCTCTCAGGTCCTAGGAACAACTATGCAAAACATCTAGAAAGTTTCAAGAGTAGAAATGTTGACCAGTTAAACTGTTTGGCAATCATCTTTGCAGAGTGTTAACATTCACTACACGACAGTTCTACGCTGCACCATGCTATTTCTTCTTCTTCTTCTTTGGTGGCTCATCGTCAGAACTACTGTCTGTGCTGCTGCTGCTACTGCTGGAGGAACTGGAATCTGATTCGAACTCTGAAGAAGAGGAAGTACTGCTTGAGGATGGAGAGGATGAGGAAGTAGAGGAGCTCTCATCACTGTCACTATCATCAGAAGAAGAGGAGGTAGAAGAATCTTCACTGTCAGATGAGGAATCACTGGCTGAACTTGAACTGCTGCTGCTGCTGGAACTGGTCACACTTTTAGATCTGAAAGAAAACAAATCTGCAGATGAGAACAGGCCTGCCTGAGACAGCATTCATTACACTGTTCTTTATACTGTGTTGTGGTACAAAGACCATTTACTTGGTCTGAAAATTTCCAAGCCTGACAATCTAAGACAAATTCCTGTGCCCGCTCCCCTCCCCTTCTCAGTTCTAAATGAATGCGTTTTGGCCACACGAGCAATGGCCGAGTGACAGCACGTACAGGCAGTGAGCCAAAACAGGACTGCAGAAGAAGGTCTGAAAGCTGGCAAGGACCTTGCTCCTCGTAATGATGAGAAGGAGGAACGTCCTGCACTGCTGAAGCCTTGGGGCAATAACAGCCATCAGCCCCCCCAGCACAGCACCGTAACCAGCAGTGAAGCTTTGGCAATGGAAAAGTCAGTGGAAGTTTCATCAGTGATTTCACAAATGTCAGAACTGCACCCAAAGGAAACTGTTCTTAGATTACTCCTGGCAAAAGAACCCCAATTACTTGCCACTACAGGATGCTCATGCTTTCAGGGTGGAGGAAAAAGGGTGGGAATGGTCCAAGATAACGACAGAATTATGAACACATAGTGGATTTCTCTACCCTCTGTCACTTTTTTTTTGCAGTTTTTTAGCCCATCTGAGGCTGCTGATCAAAGTCTCTGATTCAGGCGATATGAATTTCAAGAAAGTACAATTAAATTCTCCCACAGATCTGTCTCGAAGTACTGTAAAGGTTTTAATTCACCCCGCTTTTTGCCAAGTTATCCAAACAGCATGCGGGAACACAAGGTATAAAAATACAGAACCTTCTTTCCATTAGAAAATTAATGTAGTAGTTTTTATCAGAGGGTTTGGCTAAATTCAACAGCTCAGGAAGTTCCTGTGCTAGGGCTATCAGAGAGAGCAATGTTTTTTCATCCCAACAGCCATGGTCATGTAGGTGACCAATCTGGATGCCTGTATTAACCTACAAACCACAGACTTCTTGTAATACATCTGTAAGCTGTTACCTCTGTGTGTGCAGACACAATGGCTATTTATTAAAGATATATCCATAAGGGGAGGTTAAATACAGATCCATCATTGGTGAAAAACTAGTCTTAAAATGAGGGAAAGAATAAAGAATAAAGGGAACTAGTAGTTTAAATCTGAACCGTTTCCTTCAATGTGCAGACCCATTTATACAGGCAATCCCCCAAATGATAATTGAGTGAACTTCTTTTTCCAAACCATCTTGCACAGAATCTGTAGAAGTAGCCCACAGACTTCCAATATTTAGGTTATCATCTGAGAGCCACTCACAGAAACATCAGAACATGCACTCAGTGCTTCTCCTAGAGGAGAGCAGTTGCAAGATCTGTGGGAGAAGTAACAAGCAGAGACTTGTTTTCAGGTGATGCATTGTGTGGCTTGTTGACAGCTATAGGAGGAAGGTGATGGGAGCAAGGAACATCTACTACTTCTTGTCCCAGTTAGGTGATGTGACAACCCAGGTGCTAGAGATGGGTAGGTCCAAGGTTCTGGGGTTTACTGCACCACTAAAAAAGTAATAAATTTCTCCAGCAGACAAGTATTCATTCTCCTCAAAACAACTCCACAAATGTTAATATCTTGTATGATTCCGTGCACCAACCACAGAACAACTCCTGCATTTTATAACACAATCACCCCTCTCAGACTTTGTCCTCTCTAATTTTATTGCAGCACTCTAACAACCCCAGGTGGTTTCAAAAATGCTCCTTAAATTGAATCTACAATTTGGAGTGCAATCACAGCTGGGTCCCTGAAGAAACAACTGAATTCAGACAAGATTTTACCCTTCATTCAGGTAGATTTATGTGATTCAAGCACAAAGTTTCTCAGTCAGTAATGCAAGGGTGGCGTATGGCAAGGCTGAAGCCAATGCTAACTCAGGAGCCAGCTCTGTGTCACCTGAGGTCACAAGATTGTACAGCAGCTGCTTTGCCTGGTCCTGTTTTTCCAGTTAAGCCTGTAGCTTACTTATTACTGTTTATATCAAAACAAACATACACTATGTAAAAGGTGCTTGCTGCTGCCAGAACCCCAGCGCCTGCCTGTTATTCTTCTTAAACCTGACACTGATATATTCAATGGTAACACTCTGCTGAATGCTCTGCATTTAATTCTTTGTGTATTGTAATACAAATAGCAAACAATCTGGAAAGGAATTTATATTGATGGATTTGGTGCTTGCATAAAAACATGACAATTCAAACGTAGAAGAGTTTAAAAATTTTAAGGCAAAAGTGACCAAACCACCCCCTCCTACAGGAATGCTTTTGCTCTTCTCATTTTTGCATTGGTTTATAGCCCAAATACTCTGAAAATCATTATGCCAAGTAGAGTGCAGCATATAGAGGAAGCTGAGGCAGGAAGAGGTCTGAACTTCATTGTTTAGAGATCAGTTAATTTATGAACTCACAAGTCCTAAGTAACTCAAATAATAAACGGACACCACAGAGAAAGGAACTGTTGACAGTTCTGTCAGAATATGTTTTAAGACACTCACTAAAAAGCATTCCAATAAAGCCACATTCCACACAATGGCCTAAAATAAAGGCATATTTTAAAAAACTGCTGTGGCTCATTTAACTGCTACACAAAGCAGAGAGTCTTTAAATCTTCCGAAAACTGTTTTCCAAAGCTCAGATTTAGATATGGAGGAGAGTGAACTGGATGTGAAGAGATAACGAGGTTGTTACTGCAGAGACATCCCCCATAAATAAAACTCATACCACGACGACCAGGACTGTATCAGCCAGGGTTCAAGCTGCTCCTGAAAGGCTTTGCTAATAAAGACAAAAATGAATTTCCAAGCAAATTAAGTGGAAATAATGTCAAAAGATAAGAGTTCTTGGCTTGAATCAGTACTTGGGGGACACATTTATTTCTTGCATTTTGTTTTGGTCTGGGGGTTTTTGTTTGGTTTTGGGGTTGGTTCTTTTTAGATGCTTTATTTCCTTCGCTAGACAAAGCTTCAGAGAGAGACAGCTGCTATGAGAAGGTGATGAAAACAATAAAAGGAAGAGCAAGATGGGTAGGTGGAGCGATTACAGACTAGAAGACAGCAAACCAGTCTTATACACTTGATTAAAATACATCTGAGGAACTTTGAAGCAGAAAAAGGAAGAGTTTTATTACTCAAGTGAGACCACGTACAGATAGGACAATCAATAGGGAGAAGAGCAGAAGACAAAGAATTCAGTGGTTTTGGACAGGGAGGAGCAGGAATTCTCCAAATGCTTGTCCTACAAATGCCTGCAACGGGCTCAAAGCAGTAAAATCAAACCTGTGTTTGCAATGTTGACCCCTCCCACACCCCCCTTCCAAACTGCCTGCCACAACACCCAGTGCAAGATCACACACTGAAAGAGTTGCATGATTCGTCATCGTTCCCCACATACCTCTTTTTCTTGGTCTTCCTTTCTGCAGTGCTTTCGCCAGTGCTAATTAAGGGGGGGAAAAAATGACTTTGATTAATGCAGGAGGAAAATGAAATAGCAGCACCGTGGAGCTGAGTTTCTTGTTAGGGAACTGGTATCCCATCCGCAGAGCCGCGCCACCCAAAGCTCATTTGGTATCTACTGTCAGTCAGTATTCAAACCAGCTAAACCACAACACCTACACATCAGGAAAGGGGAAAAAATAAGCAGCAATTCACTTCTAATTTTCTGTATTCAGTGTGCTTTACCCTTCATTACTCTTTTCTTCATATTATACGGACGAGATTTTGGGATTGGAAAAGTAGAGGCGATAAGGATATAAAAACAGTTCTCTATACAAATATTTAGTGATAACTGAACTGACTGAAACAAAGGGTAAAATACTGAACTGCTCTGTAGCTTCCACTATGTATTTCTTTCCAGTACACAAGACACGGAACAATCTATTCATATTTATGCTTTCCAGTTATTTGCCTTTCAGATTCCCAGGTATTTATAACGCTCACAGAAATTTTTAGTGGTAAACGACACAGAAGAAAGTTTCTTTTAACAAAACATTATGAGATTTATTTTTTTTTAGACCAGTCTTCACTTATGGATAGGCTTTTCTGGAAGAAAATAAAATTCTTTCAGTCAAATGTAACAGTCACAAGCCCTGCAGATAAACAGCACAGAATTCAACCTGGAATGTACACCTGCAATTAAAGCAGTCCCTCAGCACACACTTAGTGTGCCCCTGATGTATGAGGAAGTTGTATGTTCTTTCATGACCCAGGACACTTTTTCTTTAACTGAAACCTATTATTAGAAGTCATCTTAAGTACACAAAAATAAAGGTAAAAATTGCAAACATAGTTCATGTAGAAATGCGACAGCAGGACGTGTTGCTAAAGACTCCAGAAAAGGACAGAAAGAAAAAAAAGTGTAAACGACTGCATTTCAATAAAAGAGTTCAAGGCCATTTGTGTGCCAGAAAAACAAAATTTTCCCATTTTTTATTTTCACACATATCATAAAAATATTGCAATTTCATGGCACAGTTTTCCTCACTCCTCAGAGTGGGCAAGAGGAAGGTTCACTGATCTTCAAATTTCAAGCCAAATTAAACCCCTCCTGTATTGCCGAGTGCTGCCAATGTTTCCATTATTAAGGCCTCACACCTCACCATGGGTAACCAGGTGTTTCACAGTTGAGAGGGGTGACTGTGGGTAAACAGATCTTGATTCCAAAGCATTTTTTAGAAGATGGGATCACATTCAGCACGCAGGTAGCCCGGACTGCAGAGGCACAGGTCTGTGCCTCCCTCTAGTGTTTAATGTAGGACACTTGGACGAGCTCACTAGGCTGGCACTGTGCAGCTGAGAGGTCAATCTCCTGAGGATCAAACATCTGCTTGGTGGTTTCCCTTGTGGCACCACACTGGGCACCCTGGGTTTGGTTCAACGCACCAACATTACTAAGGAATAAACATTTTCCCACCTTTCCTTCCCTCCCAACTCCTACTCTAGGATGGGGAAGCAGTGGGATTTACTGACGCCACTAAGTGGAACCTCTGTAATGTCCACCAGAACCATGGGGTCAACACTGGGCAAACAGAAGGATCCTGGAACAACTGCTGAAATTAGTTAATCCTGAAAAATCTTGTAAGTGGTTGTCAAAAAGTCAATATTAACCTTATATAACCTATGTTTGCCTTCGGGTTAATGATTTGCTATCGGATCTTTAAGGATGAGGATACAAATACTTTGAAGCAGACCTGTAGGAGACTCAATCTCTCTGCAGACAAAAAATAACCTTCCAAAGTGAGCTATGCAAAAAGTAAAAGTGTGACCTAGGAAGTTGTTCTTTCCATGAAGAACAAGTTTCATCCTTGAAAGTGTAACATCAACACCTGCAGCACTGGATGCCTCCTGGTACAGTTATCAGCTCCAGAGAGCTTATGAATAGATAACCAGTACAAATCCACCCCAGTTTAATCAGGATTAAAAACTGTTCCCATCTAAGGATTACTTAGTCTTCCTTTTATGAAATGACTTTTCACACCATGTACCCCTCACACTGTGGGCTGTCAGGCTCACAGCTCAGACAATTCTAATCATAACAAACAGTGGACAGGCCTGGAACTCTCATATAAAATTATCCCATAATGGCCAAGCAACAAGCAATTCCACCCTCAGCTCATGGACCTCCAATATCAACCCACAGAATTCAGCAGAAACGGGACAGAAAAGGAACAAGGAAATAATCTGAGTCTTCAACTTTTGTTTCCCTGAAGAACTCTTCCAAACCCTCTCCACAGGGAGCAAGTTTTGGAGCATAAGCACTCCTGATTTCTTATCTACAATAACAGGGGACTACAATTGCTTCATAGTTACTCATTGGATCAAAATTAATTCCAAAATCAAACATTTTCCATCACTCAAGTTAATAAGCCCCCATGTAAGTCAGTGTCTCAGCACTGACTCACGGCGCTGCCTCAGTTGAAGCTCTGACAAAGTCAGACCAGACCTTTCCACAGAGGTCACCACCTATTTTCTTTCCCCATGAAAATAACAGAGCAAAGGGTGTGAGTGCTCTTCCGTAACTCATGTCCTGGCAGCACCAACGACCCACCCCCAGTGGCAGCCACAGAAGGCTGTTTCCAGAGCCTCAACAATTTCAGCTGCAGCGGCTGTAAGTGATACCATCCCTCTGTGGGCTGAGGCAGCAACTCGCCAGCTACCGGAACTAAACTGGAGCTGCGATGGCAGAACCAAGTCCCTCATACACAGAACTTCATAGAAAACTACTGTGCTGCATTCATTTCTCTTTGTCATCTGAAGTTGCTTGTTAAAACAGTTCTTAAACCTGGCCAAAACAGTGAACTCCACTCAGAGGGAACCAGAAAGGAAATCCCATCACACAAATGCAGAGTCTTGCTCAGATTTCTCTGTTTAGCTGCAGGTTTCTTTCCCTTTCTTAGATATCAAAAGAGAAACTGTAATTGATGTAATTCAATGTAATTGATGTAATCTTGATATAATTCAGCAAGATACTTTTACTTCATGTGTGAGAGTTAAAAACTCCTGCTAACCCAACTCGCATTCACCTGTGTATCCATTACAGCTCACAGGGAGCACTGCCCAGGAGCTGTGCTGGCACAGGCCAACTGTGGGTCAGAGCTGGCATTACCTGCAGCCTGACAGCAAACTCAGACTCAAGTGAGAGAACTGCTCCTCTGTTATAAATACATTTACAGTCTGCACACCAGCATGCTTGTGCCTGGACATAAACACATGGAACCAAGTAACCAAGAGATTCCAGGAACAGTATTCCAGTACAAAAAAAAAAAGCTCAAACTATTTTAACTTCTGATTAATGCACTTTTTTCTTTCAGAGACGAGACATTTTAATGGTATTTCAGATGACCGGATGTTAACAAATAACATTCTAATTTTGTGGGACCTGAGAGTACATCTTCCACCTCGTGTACAAACACATCTGTGATATTAAGCAAACATCACACAGTCTGGAAGAGAAGATGACAGAAAACGGTCTCGGGCACCATCTTTCTCACCCACATATAAAGTTACCTTTCCATTAACAAACCCAGCATTTTCATTCTGCCACTCTTACCTCTGTTGCAGTAATAGTTGCTTTTCTTTTTCTTTAAGGATTTTTGCTAATTGAGCTGTCCTCGAAGGTCTGTGCAGGTATTTTCTCTTCCCTGTACATTCATACGTCCAATGTCCAAACTCTAAGCACTTCTGACATCTTACGTGCTGCTTGTTTGCCTCCCTATAAAAATGCAGAATTGCTTAAGTGACTGATTCCAACCTGTTGTACCTATTGAAAAAAACATTTCTTTTACCACACAGATTCTTCACAGCGTACTCAGATATGATTATATCAGACATTCTTGGTGCTTTAGCTATCAGGCATCATAATCAGGACAGAACAGCAACATCAGTGAATTCAGGCACATTCCATTTATTAAAACATTCTCACATCACTGTTTATGGAAGAGAACAAAGAGACTTTTCCTCTACTGCAGAGCTTCACCTCAAGTCATCTTCCACTATAGCAGCGAATACAGAACCACTGACATCGACTGTCCCAGCTGCACCCGAATCTCACTTTTAGTTTCACACCAGTTGCTGCTCAGTCTGCCTTGCAGCCTTCCCCACTCTTGTTACCACACAATAATTGCACGTGGTTGCTTTCCAACAGCTTGCTTCAGATAAATAACTGAAATTGGTTTAGAATGCTGTTAGTATAAGGCAGTCATTCCACATCCTAGAATTTAACACTCAAGTACTAAAACTGTCAAGTTCTCACAGACAGCCCATGACTCCAAGACAGAGGTGTTGCTTAAATTCAATTAGCTATGGCTTATTTGAATTTACTGAGATTCATTAAAGCCTGGCAGAAGGTTTACCAGAACAATCACATTCCTGCCCACTTTGTACAGTGCAAATCAAGCCAGACTTCACTTATTACTCTGCACCTCCCAAGCACCTGAAGTATTAGTGAGCGGTTTACATCACTTTTCACACTTTGGTAAAATCCCTACATCATTTCCAGAAGCCAGTCCAGGAAGAAAACTTGTGTTTTCATATTCTAGCTCTTACTCTGCTGTTCTGGAGGTTTGCAAAAGCTGTTTTGCTATCTTGTCACATATGCTTTCCTCCCTTCCAAGTGAGGAACCTCACACAGTGGTCAAGTGACCCACTCAAGGCCAGAATGACAAATCAGTTTGAGAGTCAGGACTGCAATCAGGACTTTGCAGCCCATGCACAGTTCACTCCAACTACTGTCACTTATTTTCACCTTCCCTCATTTTTTCCAATACTAACTTTTCAAGGGCATCCCATCTAAACCAGCTGAAGGTAACAGCCCTGGCTTAACCAGGAGGTGGCTCCTAGACTGCTCATTTCGTATTGATAGAGCATGAAGTTACAGAACAGTAGTGAACAGTCTGCTCTCAAAAGGAGTGTTGGTTTTCAGGGCAGGGCATCAATTGCTTCTCCTTTGGCTCCTTCTGCAACAGTTCTGGTGTATATTGAAGCGAAGCTTGTTCCATCCCTTTCTCAATGCAAAGAGTATTTAGCTTCATAACCCAGCCTTAGAAATACTCACCTAAACCAGCCCTAGAAAACCAATTAAACTGGCAACCTAAGCTGCACAATTAACTCAACTCATACAGGAAACACTATGTCTAGTAATTAACAAAAAACCCAAGGTATTTGGTTTGCTTTGTCTTGCCTTGGACTCCTGGCCCTGCCCAAGAGCTATGTACAAGCAGAAGGAGGTTCTACCCCCTCTTCATTAACACACAAAACCTAAAAAAGCTGATGTTTTTTCCATCCCAAACCAGCCCAGACCTGTCTCCAAAGGAACAGAGTGGAAGTAGAAAGCAGTAATGACAAAACTCAGTATTTCCAGGGCTTTAGTTCTACACACGACTGGGGCAGAGAACACTATGCAAGCTAAGGTACAGATCAAGCCCTGAAAACAATATAAGCAATTCTCAGGAAGGGAGATCAGAACAGCTCAACAACAACAGGTCTATAAATGCTGTAGCAGCACCAACAAGTTTGAGCACTAATGAAAAGCACAAGGCTGAAGTAAACTTCTAACAGGGATCAATGACCACAACCTGGAAGGAAAGGCTGAGTTGTCCATCTGCCAGCACACACCCAACGAGCACCTTGAGACAGGGCAAGAAATGCAAGAAGCCATTCCTTGACTCATATAAAACAGCAGCTTAAAGGAACACGCATTCCATGAGTACTTCGAAATTCCAAGTTACTGTCCCTTTGAAAATAGTAAAAGACTATACCAAGCAATTAAAAAAAACCCAGGATAGAACCCATCCACATTCTATTGAACTCTTTAGATCAGACAAAACCTGCAAATTGTTCAAAAACTGAAACATGAGAAACTAATTATTCCAAAAGAAAAAAAATCGAAGGCAACAAAGGAATGAAAAGCTGACACAAGGAGCACATAAGTGGGACACAGGCATTTGCTGCACCCAGCACAAGCAACGAAAAGCACTGGCTTCTCATTTCAGTGTCTGGCAACTGGATCCCTTCAGTACTGCAAGAATTAATGCAGTATCTGTTTCTGGATAAAGGCTGCTTGTTTGTTTCCCTCCCCCTTCTTTTATAGTTCTGTAAACAAATCATAATGTGAACCTGGAACTTACTGCTTAACCTGACTGTTTCAAGCCTGCCTGAGCTGCCAAGCTGTACACATGGAATCATGGAATTATTTAGGCTGGAAAAGACCTTTAGTCCAACCGCAAACCACACACTGCCGAGCCACCACTGAACCGGGTCTCCCAACCCCACACCCACATGGATATAAACCCCACAGGGACGGGGACACCACCACTGCCCCGGGCACCCTCTCCCAGCACCCAACAGCCCCTTCCCTGACGGAGTTTCTCCTAATATCCAACCTAACCCTCCCCTGGCACAACCCGGGCCCGTTTCCTCTCGCCGCACTGCCTGTCCCTCGGGAGCAGAGCCCGCCCGCCCGGCTCCAGCCTCCCCTTCTCCCCACACGCCGCGAACCAACGCTGACACCCAACGCGTCGCCTTAGAGCCCGCCCTGCCTCCCCACAGCCCCGCTCGCGCCGCCCCCGGCCGGGCCAGGAGCGGCGCCGTCACCCCCGGCCCGCGCTCACGCCTGTCTCCGCGCGATGAGGCGGTGCATGGGAGTCGCCATCTTCGCCGCCCAGCCGGAAGTGGCGCGCGGGGCACGCCGGGCCGCAGCCATAGAGAGGGGCTCCTTCGGCGGCCAGAGCGGCCGCGCCGGGGGGGGGCGTCCTGTCCGCCCCGCCCCGCCTCCTCCCGCCCTGTCGCGACTTCCGGGCGGGCGGGCTCGAGGCGGGCCTGTCCCAGCCTCTGTCTCAGTCCCTGGCGTGGCCGTGGCCGCCTCGCCCTGCGCTTTCTCCCCGGTCCCCCCGGTGCACTCGGTGGCCGCGCCCAGCCTCTCCTCAGGGCTCTCAGCAGGGACAGCCAGTTCACTGGAGAACCTTTAAGGTCCCTTCCAACCCAAACCATTCTACACATCGTAGAATCACTTGGTTGGAAAATACCTTTGACATCATCGAGTCCAACTGTACCTGTCCACTACTGAACCAGATCTGGTTTCTGTGATAACTATGGTTCTATGATCACCCAGTTCCACAACTTAAGGCCATCTCCTCTTACCCCATCGCTTGTTCCTTGGGAGAAGAGCCTGACTGGCTGTGCCTGGCGCCTGCCGCCCTCCCCCTCAGCCAAAGCCTTATCAGAACCTGCATCTCCTTGGAAACTTCTGTTCCTCAGCAGGACAGTGTTTTAAATGCCCAAACCCAGTAGCGGGACAGGCTGGAAGTGGGACAGCCCATCTCCAAGTGCCTGTGTGGCTGGGTGCTGTCCCCAGGCTCGTGTGCAAGCCAAGAACACACGGAGTCAAGGGACTGAGCGAAGTGGGGTACCTGCCGAGCCAGCTGGCAAAGCCTGCACCCCTCCAGAGAATTCCACACAGTGTTTATCCTATTGTTCATTTTTAAAACGCTACCCATAACTACATTATATTTACATTTATTGATTATCTTTCCTTAATTAATTAATACTCTATGTCTTCCTGGCTAATACAATCCTCACTTGCTATGTAAATGAGCTGCACGTGCCTTCATGGCTTTGCCTTCTCACTTCTGCTGCAGGCTTTGCATCTCATGGGAGCAAAGACCAGATTCTATCGTTCACACAAACAACAGGTCAGAAAATTTCGTGGGTTGGTGGTCCGTGAGGTGTGGGTCACAATGCCCCTTGCCAAAGTTACTTAGGTTCCAGTTCCTTCAAGGATTCTGCTGAGTTTGTTGGCAAACCGTCAGCTTGGGGTTCTACTGAGACAAGGGTCTTCCTTTTGGTTTAGACAGGCCTTGATTAGAGGCCTTCCCTGTTCTTTTTATTTTCCATCCACATAGGAAGCTTAATTATTTCTGTAAATCATTAACAGACGCTAACCTAGCTTAGAGAGCTTATAGCAGCATTAACTGGCTGATATTTTCAATTGCATTTTCACATTTGATTCTCTCACACCAAGGACACTGACCCTTGGCGGTGTCACAGCCAGTGCCACCAGCAGAAAGGAGCAGGAGAGGGGATCAAGAGGAGGGGTTATTGGTCCAGGGTCCCCTGCCACGGGCAACACCTCTGACCTGCCCTGGCCAGCAGCAGGCCTGCCTGCAGGGCAACAGCAGGGTGGCTTCACCTTTGTAAGTCCACATGAATAATTCAACACTGCTGCAGGCAGCCTGCTCCAGCTTCTCCTGAGCTTTTAGCTGTGCAGTGAGTTGGAAAGCATAATGAGTTGGAAAGCATGAGTTGGAAAGCATAACAGCTCTCTGGTCATAACATGAAGGCTCCAAAAAATGCTAGAAAGAGCTAGATTTCAGAGAGGAATTGTTTAAATCATTATCAGCCCTAAAAACTTACAAGTATTTATTAAGACACGAATTTTAGCAGGTCAGATTTTTATATCCTACAATGAAAGAAAAAGAATTCTCAGTATAATTGAGAAGACTAATTCTGCTGCTGCTGTGTGTGCATGACCATGCCTCAATAATCCATTGAACAAACTCATGGCCTCAGGATATTGGTAAGTCATGTTCATGTTGACCTGATGTGTTCTCTACTTGATTGCAAAGAAATACAGTTCAGATAGATCTAGGAATCGTGTGGTAAACCCTTTCTCCCACTCCATTCAGCCCAGGAGACTGCAGTGGCCCAGCTATCCAAGAGCAGCCATTATTTTTGGCTCCTACATCATCTCCTTGTAGGCTCTGGCATGGGCGGAGACGTCTAAGCACAGAAAAGAAGAGCAGCAGTGGCTGGAGCTTTCTGACAGCACATACCTGGCAAGCAGCCCCTTGGGAATCTTTGCCAGCTGGTGCAAGTAGAGCAGCCAGTATCCTGGATTTAGGGAGGCAAGGAATGTGGCTTCATATATTGGCTTTATCAAATCTCATTGTTATCTCATGGAATCAGTTTTAAAATGACGACTTAAATTACGTGACAAAAATCCTCAAGAAAACATTTTTTAATTCTGAATTGTGATTACTCCTGCTATTGATATCCTGGAATTACTTTATATCCAGTTTTTTTTTTTTTATTAATTCAGAACTATCCTGCTATTGGGACAATTGATAGGCAATAAATGAGCATTCCACTGGACATTTTCATTTAGTGAAACAGATGAACTGTTAGGGGCTTGCATTTATTATCAGCTCTTTAAAATGTGCCTCTTGTGAGTTGGTGGTATTCATTTATTATACAAAATAAAGATACATATTGCATTAATATTTTCTTAAGGTCAGTAGAATCCAAGTGTGCCGGTTGGATCATTGCTGTGTGAGAGGCTGCACAAATGGGGTAAGAGGCAGCCCTTGCTGAGAAAACTGACGCGTACCTCAAGACAAGATACAAGGTGGGAACACTAAAACAGAACTTGTAGGGAGAGCAATAGGAATTTATCAGAAGTGAGAACCGTTTGAAATTGTTCTTGTGGAACCAAAGCACACAGGTTCCTGCAGCCCGAGATCTGTTTCACAGCATTCTTTCAGTCACAGGTGGTTCACAGCGGGGCCGATGGACACTGGAGGATACAACTGCAAGACTCTTGGATTAAATGTGCAAAGTCATTGCATGACGCTGGCTTCACTGTCGAGGGGTTGGTTCCAGGGAGCGGCTGCTGCTCAATGAACTGGCTGTGCCCATAAATCCTGCCTTTCCACGTTAGTCTGCTATTTAAAGTTGCAGTGTCATTACCCCATTTCTAAATACACTAGGCAGGGAAGTTACCTCTGCCCCTCTCTAGGCAGGACATGGAGGAGGTGTGCGGACAACCTGGGAGGAAAAAATGAGGCAAGTATCAAAGGTTTAATGGCCCTAGCACCAAGCTGCCTTGTGTCAGCTCCTCAGAGACCCTTCTTGCTCCTCAGAAATATGGGAATCCCTTTCTAGGCATAAAATAAAGCAATACAAGCTCAAAATTTTTCAGTTCTGCTTCCTGAGCAGGTGGGGTCCCTCATTCCCTATGCTATATTATCCTTGCAGTGTAAATTGCTGAATGTATTGTAGCATGGTATTTGCATGGTATTTGCATGGTGAAAAGGGTCTCCTCTTCTAGCAGAGTCACAAGAAGTGTTTGTTTCAAGTACTTAATGGGTAATGGAAAACCTGAAAAAAGAAAAGCACTTGAGAGTTATATAAAACCAGTGCTGGTATGGCTGTAGGTCTGGTCTAGTAAAATCAACATAGATACTCAATATTTATATCAGTAACCAAGGGTAGACCCTGGCTCTATGTATTAAAATTCCAGACTTGTGTAATATCAGACTTCTTTAGTATCCATCATAAACCAGATAATCAGAGGATAGTAGAGAAAGCTGAAAGAAAAAATGTAGAAATGCCAGTTTGAGCTGTTAATGGACATTCCAATGGAGGAACTGCGTGATGTCACATCAGAGGAGTCTGTTGTAGAATACATTGAAAGGTGTAACACACCCCAAAAATCTGTAATTTCTATGGATGTCCAACCACAGCTCCCATTGAAATAAGAAGTGACAAATATTATTAGAATGCACTTCAATGAAGTTAATTTATGATCTGTGAAGTTGAGATGAGCACCTCTCTTCCAGAGGGGGTAGCACTGCTGTGGTGCTGCTACAGGACTGGTGTTTTTCTGACTGTGCCTTCAGCGAGTACCTGCTGGGTGACTGTCCCTGCTCCAGCCTAGAAAACTCTGTCCTATTTTTAGACGCTCAGCTCACATTTCGGTGAACGTGAAGTATCTCTGTGTGTGTCAACAGATCCCAACCTTCTCCCGATGGAGCGCCAAGCACGTTGACGTGGCGGGGACGTCATTTGTGTGTGCAGTTTGTGGAAGCTGACATCATTACACGTGTCACTGGAAGGCATTAAAGTGATTTGGAACAAAGGCAGATATTCTTCTCCCCTGGGTAGGGAGTCAGCAGAGCACGGCAGGCAAAGGAGCCTCAGCAGCAGGCAGGGGGGCTCAGGGCTGACCTGAACCCAAACGGGGTGAGAGGGGAAGGCTGTCACCCACACCCGCATGTCACACAAAATGCTGGAAGTTTTAAGTGATTTGTGGGCAGTCTGGATGGAGAAAACAGAAGCTGAGCTTCCATCCAGTGCACACGCACAGCCCCTCACCCTTCTGAGATCCTGGATTTGCATCTGGTATAAGTCCAGGTGCCATGGGGAGGACATAGCAAGGGGTGACTGTGGCCTCAATCCTCAGTTTTTAGGATTTATATGAATTGGGATTACCAAATTCAAAGTTATCCACTGGGTTCTGCTACCACTTCCTGTTATGATGGGAAACTTTTTACAGGATCCCATCTCTACGCTTATGTAGAAATGTTTTGTTTTCTTCCTCCCAGCTCTCTTTAGCAGGCTTTCCAGAACTTAGTTGATCCAATTGCCCCAGCTGATTTCTAAATTATTTTATTGGTTATCAGTTTATCCATTTGTTCCTGTCAACTGTTCTTTAGTTTAAGTACTTTTTCCCATCCCCACTATGTTACAGGCAGAGATTCTGTCCCCTTCCTGTATTTGTTTCACTCCTACAAGGGCAATCTCCACCCGTAACACTGATTGTCCATTCCCCTGACTGTCCCAATGTCCCTTCCGGGGGCCTCCTCAATTCTTTTGAATGTGTGTGACAAGGACTAAGCACAGTATTATTTTAAAAAACATAAAACAGCACCAACACTTGCGTTGTCTCAGCTGGAGATACTTCATGTATCTTAGGATACCTTTTCCTTCATGTTTGCAGGATACTTGCCCCAGCCATACTCTGCTCAGCCAGGTGAGATGCTCCTCAACCAGCATTTCCTACTGACGTGCTTCCAGTTTCTGACAGGCTTTTTTACTCTTAGTTCAAGTGTGCATGTCTTTAATCGTTCTACTTTTGAATGTCACTTCAGCTTTACCTCTCCAGTCATCAGGATCATGCAGTTTTTCACTGGTAAAGCCTCTTAATTTATGTCACAGCAAAAAACTTAGTTACAATTTTAAAACAACTCTCCTAAAGCCTCACATGCTATGAAGAGATGTGCACTTGCATGTAGAATTGATTGTATTTTTTCTCTAACATAGCCACTGTTTCATGTTTTGAAATGATGTGACACCTTTCATACTTTATCAATAGGTCCTGAGCTGGGTTATGATTCATATTGGCATTCAGGGTGACATGATGCTCTCGATACCCTAAGCTGGGGAGACTGTAAATCCCAGTCGTGTTTCAATACCCCAGAATAGCACTATGAACCATACAGGAGGTGACATGCGATGGCTATTTACAGTAGCCCAAAGAATGGACTGTGATAGAGATCAGCTGGGACTTATTTTAAGCCCATATTCCCTTTCAGGTTTGTCTGGCATTAATGAATTGCAAGACGTGCCCCCATAAACAGAGTCTGAAGAGACCAGGTGCTCACTAAGATACGACATGGCAGACTGGCAATAATTAGATCCCATGACAGAATTCAAAGAATATAATATAATAAATATCTCTATTATTTAAAACCCAAAAACCACTAAAATTTTTTGAGTTCCTGGCAATTCCAGTACAGTAGTCACTCAATTTCAAAAGCTCATGGGCAGATCAACAGAGAAAGGTTTAAATAACATGATGATGATCTCAAAGGTCTTTTCCAACCTAAACAATTCTATAATTCTATGGCTTTAGGGCACACCTGAGCAGAGGAGACATTTCTAGAAAATACTTATTAGAGTTTTTAATGTTTGGCTCATTAGAAGTCTCACTTTTTACAAGAAAAAAACATTCAGAAAATAAAGGACAATGGGGAGAACCATGAAATCTGTTCCACTTCAGATGACTTTGTTATGGACCTTAGGTTTTGCATTGATTTATCCTTCTTTCCCCCAGGCAGTGGGTTCTGTGTGCTAATCAGGCCAGTGTGGGCCGGCAGGGCCCCTCTCTCCCACCTCCCTCCTGTCCTGCGGGCAGCATCCCTGGCGAGGCCTCAGGACCGTGTCCTAGTCCAAGGCCAGCAGCCATGCGTGGCAGGCAGCTGGCAGGAGCCCTGGAGCTCCAGGGACTGTGACACAGATACTCTCTGACACCAGGCACTCTGCTCCCCGGCCTCTCCATTGCCAGGGTCTCTCCTTTGGAAAATGAAAGTGAGGGAAGCTGGGTGATGTTCCTCCTTGCTGTTCACTGTGCTGTGGGTAAGGGTTGTACAACATTCGCCATGTGGAGCAGGAGGCTGGCTTAATTCTTTGGCATCTTGCTGTATGCTCAAGGACATCCGAGGCGAAACACTCCGTCAGGAATCTGCTGTTAGCACTGTGATGCAATTCCCAGCCCACTGGCAGCTGCCAGCGCTACGTCACTCCACACACTGCCAGGCATCGCAAACGCGTGGGCTGTGGCTGCTCAGCAGCCTTCAGAGAAAAAGCCCTTCCTGCTTGCAATATTGAATTTCCCTGCCATGTGTTTTCTGTATCGTTAAGACGGGAGCAGTAGTGTCAGTATAGGCCTGAGAAAAGTTTCTGTTTGGAAATGCTCTGTCTGTAGCACATGATATCGCCCTGGTTTAGGCACATATTATCTGTGAATTAAAAGCATTCCCAAATGTAGGGAATGTTCCACAGCATCCCCGAATGTAGGCTAAGTATCAGAATCAGGTTTGTGTTTGGAAGAAGCAGCCAATTCCTTGTGGAATCATGGAATGGTTTGGGCTGGAAGGGACCTCACAGCCCATCCAGTCCCATCCCCTGCCACGGGCAAGGACACCTCCCACTGGATCAGGGGGCTCAAAGCCCCATCCAACCTGGCCTTGAACACCTCCAGGGATGGGGCAGCCACAACTGTTCTGGGCAACCTGGGCCAGGGCTTCCCCACCCTCACCATGAAGAATTTCTTCCCAATATCTATAATCTAAATCTCCCCATTTGTAACCTTCTTATGTTGGGGATTCATGAACTAATTAACAACACGGAGCCTCTCGCAGTGCCACCAGGTTCTGGTTTCACCGCATTTTTCCCCAATTATTGAAAGATTAGACAAGAAAACCGGCTTTTTTCGGTTCGTGAGGCCGCCCCTCAGCATCCCTAAGGGCGCAACCGGACGGGGAGAAGGCCCCGCCCCGCCCCCCCCGTGGCCCGAGGGAGGCGTGGCCACGATCCCCCCGCGCCATGGGGGAGTGGTCAGGTTTGCCCCTTCACAACCGGAAGGGGCGTGGCCACATTTAACCCCCGCGGCCCGAGAGGGCGTGGTGTCGTTTGACCACGCCCCCATCCGCTCAGCCGTAAGGGGGCGCGGCCCCCCCGCCCCGCCCAACTGACTGCGTTCCCGCGCTTGCGCGGTGCGGCTCGCAAGTCTCGCGAGATTTCGCTCCTCGCTCGGCGCTGCGCTCGGCGGCCTCGCCGGGATCCTTCGAGAATCGGCGCCTCCCGCACTCGCCCGGCCGCGCCGCCCCGCTCCGCTCAGCCATGTCCGTGGTGGGCATCGACTTGGGCTTCCAGAGCTGCTACGTGGCCGTGGCCCGCGGCGGTGGCATCGAGACCATCGCCAATGAGTACAGCGACCGCTGCACGCCGTGAGTGCCGGGCCGGGGGCAGGGGAGGGCCTGGGGGAGCCTGACCGGGTGTGGGGGGGGAGCCCCGGGAGAAGCGGGGCACTGCCTGCCCGAGAAGCTTAAACCGCGCTTAAAGAGAGGACAGGCATCGTGTGAGAGGGATTCGAGGGGTCCCTGTGCGTTGGGGTGTTCAGCCTGGGGAAGGGAAGGCTGTGGAGAGACCTTGGAGCAGCTTCCAGTACTGAAAGGGGCTCCAGGAAAACTGGGGAAGGGCTCTTGATCAGGGACTGCAGGGATGGGATGAGTGGTGAAGGTTTTAAGCTGAAATAGGGGAGATTGAGGTGAAATTTTGTGAAGAATTTATCCATTCTAAGGATTTTGCGCAGGTTGCCCAGAGCAGTGGTGGCTGCCCCATCCCTGGAGCTGTTCAAGGCCAAGTTGGATAGAGCTTTGGGCACCCTGATCCGGTGGGAGGTGTCCCTGCCCATGTCAGAGGGGTGGAACTGGATGGGCTTTGAGGTCCCTTCCAGCCCCAACCATTCCATGAAGCTATGACACGGCCTGGGAATATAGGAGAATAGCTGTGTCTGTCACTGCTGGGAGTCCCGAAGCTTCAGTCCCATATCTCTGTTAGCATTCATAGAATCATTTGGTTAGGAAATACATTTGAGATCAAGTCCAACTGTACCTGTCCACAACTAAGCCTGATCCCTGAGCACCTTGTCCACTCATCTTTTAAATCCCTTCAGGGATGGTGGCTCAGCCACCTCCCTGGGCAGCCACTGCCAGTACCTGAGAACCGTGAAGACATTTTTCCTGATATCCAATCTGAACCTCCCCTGGCACCACTTGAGGCCATTCTGTCTCATCCTAAGAGCACATACCTGTATGTTATTCTACAGTTCCCATGCTGTTTCCCCAGTGCAGCCAGCTGTGGAGGTTAACGCTGAGCTGGTGCTTAGCTCCCTGCAAGCTTGTGGGGTCAGGGCTCAGAAAAGCTTCTTAGCAGCCTTCCCTTCAGCCTCAGCGTTTCTTGGTTCAGCTAGTTGTGCTTATTTTGAGTATTGAGTCTTTTAAACTTTCACTCAAAACTGTCTGCTGGATGGACAAGTTGCTGGGCTGGGGAATTGGGATGTGAAAACCTGGAACAGCACCAGATGTCCCCTCTCCTGGAATGAGAACTGACTGGCAGTGCCGTGTGCTGGAGAACTTGGTCTTGAACCACGTTATGCTGTACAGCGTGTGCAGTATAGTGAGGCTCTGCTTGTGTCAATAGGCCTTCCGTGTGCCTCTCAAGAAAATTGTGTCCTGTTTCTAATAAGAAACTCACTAAGAAAGGTAGCAAGAACTAGAATAAAACTCTTCTAAGAATGAATTGCAAAATAAAGGTGGAAAAGGAACTTGCAGTGCATCAGACCTGGAGGGGAATTGTTTGGAAAACTGTGTCAAGTGGTTCTACAGCTTACTATATCATGTATTGTAGCTTTATTTTAAGCAGAGACTAAAATAAATAGCCCTGTTTGCCTGTTAGCATCTGTAAGCAATGAATAAATGGAGATGGAAAATTCTAGTTTGGTACATGTGCAATGGCAAGGACTAGTCTGTTAAGTCTTCTTACTAATAAAGAGGTTGAAAGGGTAGATGTACTAGGAAAATATTTAATATAAAGTATTTTAAAGGAGCTTTCTAATAGCTGTAAGACTGTTGGATTTGAGATTCTGCTTCTATGCGTTTGACATGAACACAAGACTTGCTCATTGAAGGAGTTGAGCTATGTAAAATGTCTGATGCAACACATCTTTCGAAGTGATTTGGTTATGAAAGGCTGAAGTGAAATTGGAAAAAATCTCTCATAATGAAAGTGTTAGTTTGTAATAGTACTTCATCTCCACGTGCTGTGCTGAGGGAATGCAGAACACGATTCTGTAAGCAAATGCTTCTATTGAACGAAATTCTTAATGGCTTTTAGCAGCCTGTCTTGGAAACAGCCTGATTTCAAAAAGTCTGTGCTTAGCATTTCTTTATCGTGAGCTCTGGGGGGAGTCGTGTGGTGTGACAGTTTCCCTCAGGAATTGGCTGGGGGTCAGGGTTAAACACTGCTTTAGGTTTCTTGTGGGGACATCCAGGTTTTGGGGAGAATTAGGAGATGCGTGTTATTGTAATGGTTTGTATCAGTAAAGTAAACCCTACTGAACACACTGTGCTTAGTTCAGTGGTACACGTGATGCTTTCACTGAGTCTGCTTTCGTCTCTGTACTTGGATTCTGCCAGAATCCTGTAAAATTTGAACTTGTGTGCCCAAAAGCAGTGCAAAACATGTTTGTCTTTGAATATGGTATTCTTGAAATGGAAAAGTGATGGAGAAAGCCAGTAAACCCCGTAAGTTTCATTATCTGTGTAAGGTTGGAGGGGACTTGGATTAAGTAAAGTAGCTGTAACTGATCTGATGAAGTGAGCCCTGCTTGTCAATGCACTGCCTGGAGATGTGTCTCCTCCAAGGAGGTGAGAGCGGATGGGAGGGTAAGGGTGAAGTAGTGCCTGTGAGACTTAAGGGATTTCAGTGCTCGGGTTAAGTTGCTTCATTAGACCTCTGACCTCCTCTGCAATTGTATGTTTCTCCTTAAAATCTATGGTTAGTTATTCTAATTCCAGTAACATCGTTGGTATTCAAAGAGTTAACCCTGGTTCCTGTGCTGAACTGATTCAGAGAATGAAACTGGCTGAAGATTCTTCCTGCCCTCTCTCCTCACAGTTTAACCCACCTCTTTGCTGAATGGCTCCCCAGGGCTCAGCTGGGAGCCAGGGCTGGATGGGCAGGAAGGGAAGGAGTGGAGAGAACAGCCCTGTGTGTCCAGCCACAGCTCCTGGAGAGGAGTCCCTGTGCATACAGACAAGCGGGGGGCCAGCACATTTAGCAAGAACGTGTGCACTTAAGGGTGTTATTCTAGGGTATCAGTAGGGAAGCCTGTATTTGCAATTACTGTGCTGTGTGCTTCTCTTGAGACAGACTTCTGCCTTGAGGCTTTAGTCTGACAGCTTTAGAGGGTTCTGTAATCTAAATCAATGGGTTTGTGGCAATTGGGGACTGAGGGCTTGTGAATGTAGTGGGGAAGAAGCTGGATTTTTTTTTATTTTTTTGTCTGAAAGACAATTTGTGTTCATCTCAAGTCTTCTCTAGAAACCAGAGTAAATTAATAACTAGCTTCTTGCCCAGGGCTTATTAGATTCTTAGCTGTGTGCTCTGCAGCTCCTGTTCCCTTAGTATGGGCCTCAGGGTCTGTGTAGCACAGAACTTGCTAATCCCTTCAATAGCTGTTTCAATTAATAACAGATTGGTTCAAAAATTTTAGTTCTGTTGCAAAATGTGCTTTAGGGTGGGCTTTGCTTCTTAAGTTATTACTAAATTGGAGGAAGATACAGCCCCAAGGCAATTCTGTTGCTCTAGTCCTCAGTTCCGTGTCTGACGGTTTGTGTTTGGAGGACCAGTTCTACACCTCAGGCCGAGCTGGAATTTTTCTTGCAGCAGCCCTGTAGTGTAACTGTGCTGTAAAGCAGCTTCCTCACCTGCTGCCCAGAGAGCAGCTTCATTGTGCTTTTAGTATGTTGTGTAAGTAGTAAAGGTCTGCTTGACTAGTAGTGATTTTCCTTCCCCAGTAAGTTTCTCTCAATGGTATGAGGAGCTTGGATTAGAGGGAGGGATTTAATTTTGTTAGGGCACCTACAGCTCGTTAAATATTTAAATCAAGAAGCTTAATGGGACCAGGAATTTCTCTAAAGAAGAGGGTTTTTTTTCCCCAGCTCTTTCAGAACTGCAAGCTTTCACAAAGCGTTTTGCAGTGAAGTACGCTTTTTCTTTCTGTAATCTGTTATTTCAGTGAGTACAGATGAAACTCAAACAGCAGTCTTGTCTGCACATTTTACCTTCCTGTGCTTGAAGGGTTTCCTTTAAAACTGAAGATTAATATTAACACTTTTTGTTAAAAAGATACACAGTGCAATTCTACCAGTCACTAACTGGAAATGTTCTTCTCATTTTAGATCATGTATTGCCTTTGGACCCAAGAATCGCTCAATTGGTGCTGCTGCTAAAAGCCAGGTGAGGATATAGTTTGGGTAAAAGCAACTTTAGCAGTCAAAACTCAGTTAGCAGAATGTGTTTTATATCACTGAAGGTGACAAGTTTCTGAGCTGGTCTCTCTGTAACAGCAACAACAGCTGAGCTTAATTCAGCTGTTCAGCATGTGATGTTGCTTTGTCATCTAGGACATAAATCTAAGTGTTGGTAGTTGTACATACTGAAATCTTTGTCTTTTCTGAAATTCTGATAAATACTATTTTTTTTTTGGTTGCAAAATGTAAATTCTGAAGCTAAGTAGTAGTGTTTCATTTTCCTTAGCTGTTTCGGTTTGTGTGCTTTGGGATAGCTTTTATCTATGTGGCTACATTCTATAGAACAATGTTGAGTCCATACTTTTGACAGGAAGGGGACATAGTTAAGTGTAAATATGTATTGCTTTCTTGACTCCTTGTTGTTGAATTATAACCTAAATATCTATCTTAGGTTCTTGCTCATACTTTGAGTTTCAATTGATGTAGGTAGGTAAATATGATTTAAGGACTGAGAGGAGGTTAAGCTGGCTTGTCCTGCTGGTAAAATTTGGGTCCTTCTGTGTTGTGTCTTTTGTTGGTGTGAAACCCCTATAAAACATGATTTTTTTTTTTGAAGTCTTCTACAGGAAGTGACTATTCGAACAGTTGTTTTTTCTTAGCCTAAAATACCTAGAGATGTGTGAAGATTGATTATCTAGAATACAAAAATGACTGGACACAACCATGTTATTCAAGAACAGAAGTGCTGTGCTAGAGCTAAATACAGATCTCTTTCTGGAGTTGAGTGTCTGCTTAGCTTAAAGAAATTCATTGATACAGAGATCCAGTAGAGATGAGGTATGTTTTACAGAAAGTAAACTGACAGAACATCAAACCCAGGTTACTTAGGAAGTAGTAGGCTGAATCTGACCCACAGGTAAATGTTACATGGTACAGTGCCTGCCTTTGTCAGTTACTGTGCTTTATTCAGTACATATCTGGCTGTAATACAAACGAAAGAGTTAAACAGGTTCACTTGCACTATGTGAAAACAAGCTGTAATGATTTTTCACTTCTCCATTTGCACCGATGTCTGCTGTTATTAAAAGCCAGTCTGCGTTTTGTCAGTTAAGTTGACATTCCCATCTTGGGGCCCTCCGTGCTCTTTAAAGCTTCACAACCAGGTCCTTGAGCTGCTTGGTGTGTTGACTGTCATATCATGTGATGGACCTGAATGGAGTTGCTTGTTAAGTTTGGCTGAATTACTGACTGCAACGCAGTAGGAAGGTAGGGTGGTAGGAAACAGGTAAATGGGAAAGACACTTCCTGACCTTTTTAAAGTTCCTACACATGCACTATGAAAATGGAGTGCTATTTTAATCAGGTTTTGATAGAATCTGGGCTCAGTTTTCTAGTGTGCATTTACTTCCAAATCTCAGACTCCAGTAGGTTACCTGAGCAGTCAGAGGGGCGTTGCCTTCTGGCAACTGCCCTGATTCTGTTAAGATACAAATGGCAAAAGCGTTCCAGTGAGGGAAGCATGAGAACAAAACTGTCTTCTGTTTGAAATTCAGATGTTCCCCTGACATGGTGTATTAAAGATTTCTTTTCCTTTAGGTTATTTCAAATGCAAAGAATACAGTACAAAGTTTTAAAAGATTTCATGGTCGTGCATTCTCAGATCCCTTTGTTCAAGCTGAAAAAGCAAGCCTTGCGTATGAACTTGTCCAGCTGCCAACAGGCTCAACTGGCATCAAGGTAAGTCTGGCGCGTTTGGAAAGGAGCCAGAGGAGGAAACTGATAAAGTTTCCTTTTATCTCTTTATTTTGAATCTGCTTGCTGTATTTCCTGTTCTCTTGTGAACGGAAAGTCTTAAATGGAAAATAGAAGACTGGTAACGCAGATGGCCTCTCCAAGTGTTCGGTGAAATTGATTTTTACAGTTAAATGATTTTTCTGCCTTGCAAAGCCTGTCCCGTGCAAGGCTTTTTCCTTCACTCCATGGTGAGTTTGGAAGACAAGCTGCCTCACCAGTGTGCTTGTTTAGCTGCTGTCCTGATACTGCAGGGGTGTAACATGTCAGCTTAGTAATTCAGGTGAAATGGTAAAAATTTGTCTTTTTCAACACTCGACGGAACTTCTGATTTGGATTTAACCATAACAACTTAATACAAATCTGTAGGGAGGGAGGCATTTTACGCATTGTCTAACAGTTGGATTAAAATAAAAGTACCTTGTGTCCAGAGCAGCTTTGTGTATGTGAATTCTTAAATGTGCATTGCAGTGTCTATGTTTTATCTTCTGGCTCTTGCTGTGCACGAGCTAGGTGATCAGAGAGAAGGCTGCATAGAGCTGCATTACTTTGTAAGCTTCTTTGTAGTAAACAGTATCTTGCATGTGTTCTGTGTGTGTTTAGTGTACAGTTTTCACCGTAGTGTAATGTGTGTGTACACAATTTTTATTTGAAGGCCACGTATATGGAAGAAGAAAGAAACTTTACTATTGAGCAAGTGACAGGAATGCTTCTTACCAAATTAAAAGAGACCGCTGAGAATGCGCTTAAGAAGCCTGTAGTCGACTGTGTTGTTTCTGTAAGTATGTAACAGTGAATAAGTCTGAACATACCTGTTTGGTATCATAAACCAAAGAGTTTGCAGTATTAAATTGCCTCTTAAACTCAAATTCAGGTGTTTTTTTCTTTTCTGTTTAAAACTGAATCTTACTCACATCTCTTCTTCAAAACTAGATTTCCTTCGATAATGGTAAAATGTCTAAATTGCTGCTAATTGTCAGCATAAATAATATTTGATACCTGTTTCTGGTGCTTTGCTCCTAAAATGCGTGAGGTAGCATGGAAAAAGATTCTCAGAGAATAACTTTGTCCTCATGTAATGTTTTCTTGGCTTTTTCTCTTTTGCAACCAAAATGGATGCTGTTTGAAGGATTTGATGGTTTCAGCTCTGCTCTGTACCCACTCTCTATACAAGCTTGTAACTGTTTGCTGAAGGTGGCTCTTCTCAGTGTTAATTTTGGCTTTATCTTTCACAGGTTCCTTGTTTCTACACAGATGCAGAAAGGAGGTCTGTGTTGGATGCTACGCAGATTGCTGGTCTCAACTGTCTGAGGCTAATAAACGAAACGACCGCAGGTAATACCTCCCTTTCTCTCCCTCACTTATTATTGTAGCTTTATTAGGTAAAAGGGATTTCAACTGGTTGCTGATCCATGCGCTCTGGAATTGCTGCTGGGTTTGTAAACCTAAAATAGCTTGGTTGATCATAAAGTTTCTTAAGTTCTGGTCTGTTTTTTCATTGCTTTACAGTTGCATAAAGATTTCTCGAATATCTGTTTCAGTGTAGCTGCTGGGAGGGGATAATCCTGCTCAGTGTTCTTCCATGTTCCTCTAGCATTGGGAATTTTGTTTAATGAGATATCAATTCCTGTAGCTGGAAGAGTAAGGTGATATGCTACTGCTGTTTACTGATGTACCATTTAGTTATTAAGGAATTACAAAACTGAATGTCCTAACTATACTCTGACTCTTGTTTCTGTGTAGTTGCCCTTGCATACGGAATCTATAAGCAAGACCTGCCTGCCTTGGAGGAGAAGCCACGGAATGTTGTTTTTGTGGACATGGGGCACTCTGCATATCAAGTTTCTGTTTGTGCATTCAACAAAGGAAAACTGAAAGTAAACAATCTGCTATGCATCTATTTTAATTACTAGTTCAAATAGTCATCAGTACATCCATGGCCTGTGACGGGCGAGCTTGCCTGTCTTTACGTAAAGGTCCAGACAGCACAATTCATATCCTTGAAATCACGCTATGTCTGGTGTTAAAAGTAGAGCAGGGAACCAGAGAACTTTTGAGTGATACACGGAGGAAGGAGGCATGCCTTAATCAGCAGACCTGGAATGCCTTGTTCAGAAATTATAATACCTGACTAGTGCTGCTTTCAAAAAATACTCCAGTAATGAGATGTAGCATTAAAATAGGAATTCCTAGAATGGGTTAAGTGATAGATGGCTTTTCTTAACACTCACTGTGGAGCTCATGTGAGAGAGTAAAAACGCTCTTACTTAAGCTTCAAATGGAAGCTGAGCAGGTTGCTGTGTACGTACTTCCAAGTGTGAGTTGCCAAGGCACTGCTGTTTATCAACAAATACCAACATTTCTTTGTTGGCTTTCTTACAGTTGCAGTCTGGACAGTTGCAATTCCAATAACTTTTTCATAGTCAACTAGAGAAACAAACACAAATTTTAAAGCATGGGTTAGGGAAGAGAAGGCAAGAGTTCTAAAAGCAGTAGTTTTACTGTAGTTCTGTTTCCTCCCGTGAGGAAACACAATCTGCTTTGTGTTTCTCTTAGATGCGTCTTTTTAACTTTGAAATCATAAAAGTGTGGAAGGGATGCTTTGAGGATAGAATGGAGAGCTGGACAGCAAGGCAGTTTACAGTGCAGAGACCAAACCTGGTCTGAATGTAAATTGAGAATAATGTGACACTTCACTGTTTTCTATTCCTAAAAAATATTGAAGTTCAGAATATGTTTAAAGAGTAGAATTGACTGAGGTGGATGGACTGCAGGTGTTCTTTGCAGACAATTCGTTCATCGAAAATGAACACCTGTTTGCAGGAGTTAATAACATTTATTCTCTCCATGTTTTATTTTTAGCCTGGTATAAGCGTGTTCCACCCTTGTGAGGCATCAAATATTAAACTGGGATGTGATTCAAACTGACAGTGGCTAAGCAGAATTTGGAAACTCTGATCTGCTCACAGTACAAGATACCGCACAGATTGTGTTGCTAAGCCTTGCCCTGTCTCCTAAAATGCTTTTAAAAGTTGTCACCTTGTTACAGGAGGACTGAGTGCCCAAGGCTGCTTTTTAGCATTTGAGACAGCAGATGTCATTTTTTTTTCTCCCAGAGCTTGTACCTGCTCTGTGTATGTGCTGCAGTTCCTTTGAATTACCATTTGCAGAGAGGTCTGACATTTGTGTGGCTGCCAGAATTTACCCATGATGGTGGTGGTTCTTTTTCCAACAGTATTTTGAACATGTCTGATATCAGCCTCAAAAGGCTTAGGATAATCATAGCTTAGACTTGGAAAGCCTTAAAAGAAAAAGCTTCTCTTAGGATGTGTATGACTTCTACTGCAGTTGCAATCCACATAAACTATCAGATGTCACCAATGCATTGCTACTTAGATTGCCCTGAATTATAAGTGGATAGTTTAATTTTTGGCAGCAGTGTCTGTGAAATGTGAAAGATGAGTATGGGATGTAGCTTTGTTTAGGATAGGTTAGACTTCTAGACAAAGCTCATCAGAACAGACTCCTTGCTGGTGATGGCAAGGACAGAATGAAGATGAGCTGTACCAGATTTTTGCTGTTGTAGCTGTACCAGTGTAATTTTTGTCATAGTAGTGTTGTGATACTTGCTTTCATTTAAAATCAGACTGTATTTGAAACAAAGAAAAGCTTCAGCAAAACCAGTTGATAGTTAATGATAAAGTAATGATGAATTGTGTAGAAGAGTTCTTTTTTTTTTTTAAGGTTCTTGCTACATCATTTGACACCACACTTGGAGGCAGGAAGTTTGATGAGATGTTAGTGGACTACTTTTGTGAAGAATTTGGAAAGAAGTACAAACTAGACATAAAGTCAAAGATTCGTGCGCTGTTGAGGCTGTACCAGGAATGTGAAAAACTGAAAAAACTGATGAGTGCAAATGCCTCTGATCTCCCACTGAACATAGAATGCTTCATGAACGACATAGATGTCTCTGGAACAATGAACAGGTAATGTTTATGTTACAAAGGAGAACTTTAGAGTGTCCTTTATTCAAGGTGCTTCAGCCAAGATGGAAACCAGCTTTTAGGACTGGGGGGAGGTGGGAAATGCAAGAACAATGTGTGCAGGGGTGCTGCTGAAAATGATAGTGCTTAGAGCCTGGCCAGTGGTCTTGAGTTCAGAGGGAGCACTGTGAATGTTGCAAGTGTGCCTTAGATCACTAGAACCAAGTTGTCTGGGAGAATGCACTAAAGAAGTGTAAAACTAGGGCTGGGGAGAGAAAACCCTGAAGTAGGAAGTTAAAATGGTATTCTTTCCATTTTGGCATCTTGTTGTATTTACAGCATTAACTTGCTTGTGGTGTGATGTAGCTTTTATTTATGGCTTCTTTCAACAGAAGCAAATTTTTAGAGATGTGTGATGGACTCCTTGCAAGAGTAGAACCACCCCTTCGCAGTGTGCTGGAGCAAGCCAGTAAGTGCTTATGGGTTCCGCGTTCTGCGTGCGGAAGAGAGATGTCCATGATGCAGACTTCCTTTGGGTATTGACAGAACTTGGCACAGCTAACAACTTCTTGCTTGGTAGTTACAAGCTCTTTAAACTTTTCATGTAAGCCAAGATATGAAGTTCTTACTGCTTAGAAACTTAGAGAACAAGCTTAAAATAATGGTTGGTCTTGTCAAACTTAGTTTACAGTGTTGATGTAGTCACCTAGAACAGAAACGTTTAAACTGTAAAAACTAATGTCTGACTCCTTTCTAGAGTTAAAGAAGGAGGATATCTATGCAGTAGAGATAGTTGGTGGTACCACAAGAATCCCTGCTGTGAAAGAGAAGATCAGTAAATTTTTTGGCAAAGAGGTCAGCACAACTTTGAATGCAGATGAGGCTGTTGCACGAGGCTGTGCGCTGCAGGTGAGAAGTGCTATTTTTTTATCTGGGAATATTTCTATTGAAATGCAGAAATACTTGAGTCACAGGTAATGTGAAAGGTACTTCACGTGTATCATAGAATGGATTCAATTTAGCTTCTGGAAAACAGTTGAAAGAATAAGAATAGCAGCTGTAAGTGATTCCTTTGTGCTCTTTCTTTAAGCCAGATCAGTGTAGCTTGAAGTGAAACATGTCCTGTGCTTCTGCTGTGCCTGGAAACTGGGAGTCTGGTGAAGCTCATGTGATGATGTCTTTTCCTCCAGGCACCTTTTGGGGCCTAGGTTAAACAAGGCGGAAAAGGTTTTTGCAGCCCTATTGATAAGCTTGTGATATGGCAGTTGCTTAATAACATGGATGGAGATGAAAGCTTAGGTTGTTAATGGAAATCTGTGTCCTGAGCTGGAATGAGTCAGAGTGACGTAAGCAGTAGTAAATAGTCTGTAGTTACTAGTGCTTGTTAGTTACTAGTCTCTTGAATGCACCTTAATTTCTCTGTGATCACTTTATTTCCCTCTTCAAAGGTTTATTAGGTGCTTAGTGCTCTGTTCTGTCAGTGGTACAAACTTGCTATTGAAATCTGCTAAAGATAATTTTGTATTAAGGTATGCAAAAACCCTAGGATGTGTCATTCTAAGAAGTAACCTTGAGGGTTTCTGATTTAGGCACTAAGAATTCAGGAGCCTCACCACAGCAAATCAAACATGGCTCTGAATTAAAATTTGTGTCTTTCCATTTTCACAGTAGACAGATTGAGACAGCTTCTTGAAAAGGAAGCGTGCATATGAGCTTCCAGTCCTTAGTCTGCAGGTCCCAAGGCCATCAGTATTGGTCTCCCTTAACCTAGAGTAAATCTGTATACTAAGCAGCATAAATACTTGCTGCATTAAGTTGCTATTCCCCTGAAGTTTGACTGTCTGTAACATGACTCTTGTGCTTTTTCAGTGTGCTATTTTATCTCCGGCTTTCAAAGTGAGAGAATTTTCTATCACAGATTTGACACCCTATCCTATTTCTTTACGATGGAATTCACCAGCAGAGGAAGGGTTAAGGTAAAAACAATATTAAATCTTATATGATCAGATACAACTTTAACTGGTGACAATTAGAGTGAATAACACTTAGAACATTGGCCATTTAACAATTCAGATTTTGATACTTTCTCTGAGGTTAGTAATAGTGGAAAACAAAACCAAGGGTGAATGGAAGTTTAGCAGTTCCTGCATGGCTGTTGGTCTTATTTTAAGCTAAAAGGTTAGACTCTTTTGTCACCTCTTAAAAATGCTTTTCCTTAAGGTGCCTGAGTATCTAGAAGAATTTTGTTAACTTTGAGGTGTGTTGTCCCACACACTGAACAAATGCTCTGTTTTCTTTTACAGTGAATGTGAGGTCTTTCCCAAGAACCATGCTGCTCCATTTTCTAAGGTCCTTACATTCTACAGGAAGGAACCTTTTACTCTTGAGGCATACTACAGTTCTCCCAAGGAGCTGCCTTACCCAGATCCCGCTATAGGTTAAGACCATTATCTACCTTTAAGCTTTGTTAATAATCTTGTGCATGTTTTGGGACTTCTGTCTAATTATATAGTCTGGAAAGTGCAACCTACTGTAAGGACAGGTTTCCAGCATCATAGATCTACAGTAAAATGAGTGGAGTAGTGTAAAGTTCATGGACAAATAGGCTAAATAAAGAGAATTCTAACATTGACAAAATCTGAAAGGGGCATAATCAGAATTGTGCATTTTTTTACTGTGGTACAAATAACACCAGCTTTTACAGCATCCTGTAGAGGATTGCTGATAGCTGTGTATCCTGCATTGCTGACTGAAAAACTGAATTGTTGGATCGAGTAGGATTTGGTGTCCTCTGAGTGCACTGCAGTGATCTCTTACCAGCAACAGTCAGGTTTTGCTTTACATTTAGTGATTAATCAAAGGGTATGTGATTTTTTTTTTTCTCTCTGGGATTGTTTAGCTCACTTCTTGGTTCAGAAGGTCACCCCTCAAACAGATGGATCCAGTTCAAAAGTGAAAGTCAAAGTTAGAGTAAATATCCACGGTATCTTCAGCGTTTCAAGTGCATCTTTAGTGGAGGTTCATAAATCTGATGAGAATGAAGAGCCTATGGAAACAGATCAGCACGCAAAAGAGGAAGAGGTAATGGACTTCACTGCTGTTAGCTACATAGAGAACTGCTGTTCAGATGGAGCATAATTGGCCAGGTTCTGGGAAGGCTTCAAAACTTGTGTAAGGATTTAGTAGTCATGAAAGGCTTCAGAACTTCTGTAAGGATTTAGTAGACATGACCAGCAACTAAAACGTGAAGATGTGATTAAGTACCAACTGAAGCACATCACAGGGGTGACAGATCTCCTCAAACCAGGCCTGTGAGGTGGAGATGAAGTTTGTAATCACGGAGCTGTCCCTTGCCTGAGCAAAGACTAAAAGCTTATTAATGATGCCTTGAGACTCTGCTTCAGTTCTGATTCTGTTCCTCCTTTTGCCTAAAGAGCGTTAGGTGTAATAGATCATCCCATGAACTGGGGCAGTGATCTGCATCTGTGTTGTTTACTGTGTCTAATTGGGTCTCTCTATGAATTTCAGAAGATGCAAGTAGACCAGGAAGAGCAACAGAAGACTGAAGAACAACAGCAGCCCCAACCTGAAAATAAGGCGGAGTCTGAGGAAATGGAGGTAACGTGAACATCCAAGGTCTTTCTTGGAGCATACTTCTGCAAGATTCATAAGAAAATATAGTGTGTGAGCTATGTGCTGCATTCGTCTTAACTCTGGAAGCTAAATTTTTGAGTGTATCAATAGTATATATTGTGATGAGAGCTTTAGAAGTTCCTAAATGGCATGGATAATTGCAGGCCCATCAAGTGACCCAGTGCTGATAACACGAGTGAACTCTCCTGGTCATGGTAGCAATAATCATTTGGTCTTCAATAGGTTAAGTACTGGAAAAGCGTTCGACTCTAAGTGCCCATCACCTCATTAATGTGGTCAGTGTGTGTGGAAAAGATCAGTAGTTCCATGAATTATTTCTGGCTTCTTTAGCAGCTGAAGTGTCAGAATGACAGAAAGAACAGAGTTCTGGTGTAGAGAGGTGCACTAATTCAGTAGTGCTTTTTCTATTACAGGTCTTGAATACTCAGCTTGAGCTGACTGTGATGCTGATTTTGCTTAGAATTTGTTTCTTTAATGCAGACTTCTCAGGCTGACTCGAAGGACAAGAAAGTAGATCAACCGCCCCAAGCCAAGAAGGCTAAAGTGAAGACAACTACAGTGGACCTTCCCATTGAGAATCAGTTGGTGTGGCAGATAGGCAAAGACATGCTAAACTTATTCATTGAAAATGAGGTAAATTCTTACTTGCCCAGGCTAAAAATGTCACTACACCTACAGAAATTGCAGGCTCGCTTCTCCTTGTCGAGCCATAATACGTTCTAGCTGTTAAAGGAATGTTGTCACTCTCACTGAAAAGGTTCTGCAGGAAAGCTGGTTCACAGGGTGGCCAGTCCCAAAATCAGCTGCAGTGACAAGGTGCTTGATGGCTGCTGTCATCAGGGTGAGGGTTCCCCAGCTGGAGTGAAATTGTTCCATGTTGTATTAGATATCCAAAACTGAAACCAGTTTGTATTCGTGTGCTGTATTTAGAACAGTTCTGTAAACCATGGTGTTTCAAAAGCTTTAGTAAAACTTAAGCCTTTGCTCACAAGGTATCCTGGCAAGAAATGTTAAATAACTAGCTTTTTAGCCAACTAATTGAGCAACTTCTTCACAGGGTAAGATGATAATGCAGGATAAACTAGAGAAAGAGAGGAATGATGCCAAGAATGCAGTAGAAGAATACGTGTATGATATGAGAGACAAACTCTGCGGTATTTATGAGAAATTCGTTAGTGAAGATGTAAGTATTGCTAGCTTGATTGCCTTTGAATATATTTTGTTGTAATGAACAGCTGTATTTTAATAACCTTTGACCTGTATCAGATACTGTGTTTGCTTAGACCATATTTTCAGATTTTAAATTTGGAGAACTGGCTTTTAACCTGTCTGGCTCTGAAGGTAACCTCCTAAATGTGGCTGAGTACAAGCAGATGGTGCCAGGATATACTGCATGTTCTTCTCCAGAACAGTTGCCATAATTAAGATGCTGTTAGAATGTGTGTTTTCAGGCTGAAACAGACACTGAGCCCTGGCACAGTCATTTTAAGGTGACCTGTTCTGTTTCAGCTTTTTTGTCAGTCTTTAAGAATAGTTTAAGATTTTAAAAGATAATCAAAGAAAACCCTACCTAGGAGCTTAATAGTTGGGATTAATATGACTAAATGTGGTTACCTGTATCTGAACAGGTTGCCTAAAAGTCTGTTGGTATTATTAATTAGCTTTCCCTGGTGTACTAAGGGAGCTTGGTGTGGCATTAATGTACTTGTGAGCTAGATGACTACATCAGTCAGCAGAATCACTCCAAACTCTTGACTCTGTCTCTGATCCTAACGTGAGCCTTGCCGGCAAGGTGTCTGCAAAGCCTGGATGCCCCCAGCAGAGCTGCAGCTGGGACAAGTCAAGTGAGACTTAACAACACCTCTGCTAAAGAGAAGTTTCACTCTTCTAAGCCTTGCTTGTATGGTGATGATAAAAACGTGAAGGAAAAGAAAGGCTTTTATGTGACAGCATTGATCTGAGCCTGAGAGTCATAGATGGTGCTTCCTTAGGCTTTGTCTCCACCACAAAGCCATACTGAAGAATATTTTATTTCTTATTTTTCACTAAAATAGGATAAATAATTTCAGGCAGAGTTCTTCACATTCTAAAAATGTAACCCCTCCAGAAAGGTTCCAAGCATCATTTAATATCATCTGCCACCTAACAGAATTATCTTACCTACCTGTTTTCTGTGGATTGCTTCAGGATCGAAACAGTTTCACGCTGAAGCTGGAGGATACAGAGAACTGGCTTTATGAGGATGGTGAAGACCAACCCAAACAAATTTACATTGATAAACTTGCAGAATTGAAGGTGAGTGATTCTTATATTCCCATTGGAATTTGGTGAATCTGGAGACCTTGTTTGAGTGGGGAGCTGTCATAGGTCTGCTGACTTGGAGATCAGTGCTGGTAAAGAAACCCTTAGTTTGCTTGTTTAGTGAACGAGGAGCAGCTCTCCAGTAGACTTGAAACAATCCAGGGCTGAGGGAGACTCAGTCTCTCCCGTAAGTGGAGGGAAGAGTGGAAGTTCCAAGGAGCTCAGAGATGTTGATGGATCCTGTCAGATCTTGTGGGATCATGTTGTGGTGCTGCATGATTTCTGATTTCTGTCGAACTTTGCTTCAGGCTCTGGGTCAGCCTATTCAGGCAAGATTTCAAGAATCGGAGGAAAGACCAAAAGCGTTTGAGGACCTGGGGAAGCAAATCCAACAGTACATGAAAACTGTTCATGCCTTCAAAGCAAAGGTATTTCCACAATTGACTTCTGGCAAATGCAGGGAAGTGGTACAAGTATTTTCTGACGTTTAAGTAAGCTCCTCTAAACAAAACGCGAGTGCAACTTCCTCGCTAGCTTCTGAGTGCTTAGTATTTCAGAAGTGTATGTGGGCTTGAAAATCTGACAGCCTTTTTCATCAGGCATTGATTCCTCATACAGGCAAAGTGCCAGCAGCAGCTCTTGTTAGAACTGTGGGTGATCAGCTTAATGGCTTTGAAACTACAACAGCCTTCCAGCTAAATGGTCTTTCTAGTGTTCAGAAGCTAAAAGTTTGAGGAAATAAGCAAGCCCTTTACATGTTAAAATTGAGTATTTGCTCATTGCTAGTATTTTTGCTGTTCCAGGATGAACAGTATGACCATCTAGATGAAGCAGATGTAGCAAAAGTGGAGAAGAGTGCAAATGAAGCTCTGGAGTGGATGAACAATAAACTTAATCTTCAGAACAAGAGGAGTCTTACTCTGGACCCAGTTATAAAAGCCAAGGACATACAAGCTAAAACTAAAGTAAGCCTGTCTGCATTACTTACTGTATTTCCATGGATCTTCCTGTTTTTTTGTGTAATTGTTTGTGCTCAGAGGAAAATTTGAGGTGAGATCTGTAATAGCAGGACTGTGGTTGGGCATTCAGGTGTTAAACTTGTAGTAGGGAATATCAGCCCTCCCTCATCCTTCTGGTGTTGTTGAAAGTCAGTTTGAGCAACACATTCGAGTACGGCTGTTGGTAGATAAACCCATTTCTAAATATGTTTGATTTCTGTTTTCTAGGAACTGACAAGTACTTGTAATCCTATAGTCACAAAACCAAAACCCAAAGTTGAGCTCCCAAAGGAGGAGCAGAAACCGCCTGAACCGAATGGACCAGTGGAAGGGCAGGGAGCAGCTGGCAATGGGACCCCGGCTGCCGAGCAGAGCGCGAACCCCCCGCCCCCAGCAGCAGCCGAGAAGAAGCTTCCTGAAATGGACATTGACTGAACTGCAGCGCTTGTTTATATTATTGCAAATGACAATAAAGCTTTAAGTTGTCAACTTTGTATGTTTTGAATACAGATTGGAGCAAGCGAATACCACAGCACTCTTAGGAATTTGTGGGGAGGTCAGTGCATCAAGTCGGAGCATCTAGGTAGCCAACTCCTCAGTCAGATATGCAGTATTCTTGCCATGATGATTGTATTTAGAAGTGTTGGTACTCTTTCTAGGCTCGTAGAGTTATGAGGTTTGCAGAGCAGTGGGTGGTGGCACCACTAATTTATTCCTCAGCCGGTGCCCTCACACCATGGATGGGAAGCCCAGGCTCTGGTTCTTGGACACATAGAATGGCAAGTGCACACTCCTGCGGGCTGGACCATGAATGTGCTCTTAGACACACCAGTGTATTCCGGGCAAACTCCCCGGCTCATTAGACCACGTAAACTTATTGTCTCTAGTTAAATTAGCTGCTTGTAGAAAGAATGAATACTTGTATTCCAGCTGCCTACACCGACAGCTGATTCTGACTTGTTCCCAACTCTTTCTGAGGGGATGAGCTTGCTTCCATGAGGCCTTTGTTTGGGACGCTGGGTGTTTTGTTTTGTTTTGTTTTTCCCAGGAAAAGAAAGACCTGATGGATTCGGCATTTTTTTCTATGAGTTTATACAATGACTCGCTTCTAGTCCTGATTGTCATTAAACCTGCAGACATTAATTTGTATGTGTTGAAATCCAAAGCTGGAACACCCATTCAGATATTGCAAGAAATAAATGCACTGGATTCTACTGGATTTGCTTCTCCAGCTGTTGATTCAAATGGAGAGAGAAGGGTGTGGGAGGGGTGTGAGGGGAGTGTCCTCTGTGACCCATGGCTGGAAAGCTGCCTAGAGCAAAAGGGCTTATGGGTGCTGCTCAACAACAGCTAAACATGAGCTAGCAGTGGCCCAGGTAGTCAAGAAGGCCACCAGTGTCCTGGCTTGGATCAGCCATAGGGTAGCCAGTGGGAGCAGGGCAAGGATCATTGCGCTGTTTTCAGCATTGGTGAGGCTGCACCCTGAATCCTGGGTTCAGTTTTGGGCCCCCTCACTCCAAGAAGGACAGTGAGGATCTGGAGCGTGTCCAGAGAAGGGAATGGAGCTGGGGAAGGGTCTGGAGAACGGGCTTCTGGAAGTGGCTGAGGGAGCTGGAGAGGAGGAGGCTGAGGGGAGACCTCGCTGCTCTCTGCAGCTCCTGGAAAGGAGGTTGTGGTGAGGTGGGCACTGGGCTCTTCTCTCAAATAACAAGTGATGGGATGAGAAGAAATGGCCTCAAGTTGTGCCAGGGGAGGTTTAGATTGGATATTGGGAAATATTCCTCCACGGAAGGAGTCGTGAGCCATACAACTATGGAACAGTTTGGATCGGGAGGGACCTCACAGCCCATCCCGTCCCACCCCCTGGGATCCCACCGGACCGGGGTCTCCGAACACCCGCAGGGACGGGGCAGCCACCGCCTCCCTGGGCACCCCTACGAACCCTCTCGCCCCGCTGGTGCCGCTCGGCCCCGCCGCCGCTCCCCGGGCCGCGCAGGCGCTGCGAGGGGGCGGCCCCTCGGCGGCGGGGCGAAGGGCGAGTCCCCGCGGGGGGCCCGGCCCGGCCCGGCCGCTCTCGGCGCCGCGATGGAGCCGGCCCGGCGGGGCGCAGCGGCTCCGCGCAGGCCGCGGCCCCCGTCCCCGCTGCCCGGGGGGGCCCCGCAGCCCGGGGGGGCCCCGCAGCGCGGCCGCCGCTGCCGCCCGCGCCTGCCCTTCAGCGAGAGCCCCTCCCGCGCCGCCCCCGCCGCGTCCCCCGGCTCCGAGCGGGCCCGGGCACGGTTAGGTCGGGTATTGGGAGGAATTCCCTCGGCGAAGGGCTGCCGGGGGACCCGGGTGTGGGGCTCGGCGGCCTGCACGGCCTTTCCCGGCCCGAGGGGTTCCCCTTCTCGTGTTCCCACAGCGCTTTGAGGAGCGGGGGCAGCGGCTGGGGGGAACCCACCAGCGGGGAAGGGCCTTCCTGGCCTCCGCGCCCCCGGCCAGGCAGGGCTGGCGCCGGGCCACGCCGGGGGATGTGGGGACACGGCCCCCGCCTCCCAGCGGGGCCGGCATCGGCCCCTTCTCCTCTGCTTTGGCTGTTGGGTAGTCACAAAAAGGGGGGTTATGTCTCTGGAAATGCTGGGTCCCTCAGCACAGGAGAAGCGTGGGTGTGCTGGAGCGGGTCCAGGGAGGCCTCAAAGATGATTAAAGGCCTGGAACGCCTCCCCTGTGAAGAGAGGCCGAGAGAGCTGGGGTTGTTCAGCCTGGAGAAAAGAGGACTCGGGAGACCCTACAGTGGGCTTTCAGTACTGAAAGGGGACTGATAAGAAAGATGAGGGAAAGCTTTTTAGCAGGGCCTGTAGCAATAGGACAAGGAGGAATGGTTTTAACCTAAAAGAGGAGAGGTTTAGACTAGATTTTAGGAAGGAGTTGCCACTGTGAGAGTGGGGAATCCCTGGCACAGGTTGCCTGGAGAAGTTGTGGCTGCACCATCCCTGGAGGTGTTCAAGGCCAGGTTGGATGGGGCTCTGAGTAACCTGATCCAGTGGGAGGTGTCCCTGCTCGCTGCAGGCAGGTTGGACTGGGTGACCTTAAAGGTCTCTTACAATGCAAACCATTCTAAGATTCTCTGATAATTGTGTCATGGTGGCTTTTGGGGTGATAGACAGCAAAGATGGATTCATGCAGAAATTCCTATGATTCTCCTAACAAACTCCTTTTAAAATGGGCTTGGTCTTCAACTACTCTGAGTCTGGGTAAAGGTCACTGCTAAGGTTTCTTTTTTCCCCTTTTAATCAATTGGTTCTGAAGTATTTCTTGAAGTCTGCCAGGTTTTGGGTCTTGTTGATATACTGATGGGAAAAAAAAGTGTTTGGTAAGATAGGGAAGCAAATTCAGGCTTCACTGTTTGTGTTAATAGTGTCCAAAATTGTTATGGAAATCTTTAATGTCCCTTCCAAATCGGAGGAGGAACAGCTGGAAATGCCCTATTGGAAATAATCATTTAAATGCTAATATTAAAAGTGAAATTACTGAACTAAATACTTGTTCTTCTCTAGGCCTTAAGGGCGACTCCAGTGGGAAAATCCTGCCCAAAATTGAAGAAAATCTTGTTGCCCAGGCGAGGCCTTCATCCACCCAAAGGTCTGTTAGAACTCTCTCAAATGCAGTGTTTTGCCCACGTGAGGGGTCTCTGCAGCCTGAGTTCTCAGTAGGCTGATGTCTGTCAGACTGTTGTTGGCACCTCACAAAGACATTTTGTACCTTCCCTGTGGAGTTCGACAGCTCTGTGTGCTGAGCTCTGCTCTGTTCTTCAGCTGCAGCTGCCGAGGGAAGGCCCCAGAAGCAGCAGACCTGGAAAAAAAGAAAGAGAAAACAGAAGAAAGCACCAAACCACCACAGGTGAGAATGTTGCCTTGCTCTTTATCTACTAGTAATTTATGGGGGATAAATCAAAGAAATGTGACATGTTAAATTCTTTCTTTAATCCAGTAGAATTTCCCGTGAGTTGTGTGCATGCACAGTTTTTTTCAGCTGAACTCAGTCCTGTGTTTTAGTGACATTTTCCCATGTCTTTGGCCAGCGTAAAAGCTGATGGAGCTATTGGTAGCAGGGGGAAACATCAATACTGATCATCCTTAATGGGGAAAGGCTGTAGTAGTTGTGTTGTGTGGAAGATGGCTATTGAAGTGTGACTCCAGAGGAGTGCTCGCTTCTAGGGAAGACCCAAACCTTCAGCAAGTCCCTTCTTCGTGGTGGCCCAACTGAACAAAGTGTTCTGAGATGCAAGTGTTACATATGTAGGGCATAATGCTGCAGGGGCAAGGAAATAGTTCACCAGGTGTTTTTTGGCTGAAATCTGCTGAAGTGATATTGGTGTAAAACTGGTCTTTAAACCTCAGCTCTTATTTAGAGTCCACCTGTTATTGACATCTCTGGCAAATGCTTTGTTTCCCAGAATATACCATGTACACAGCATGGCTGTGCTTATAGAAATGGTCTGGGGTTCTGGCAGGGAGCAGCGTGAGTTTGGTCTCTGAACCAGAGAAATTAAAAGACAGGGAAATTCTTTGCTTTACTGCTGTCTCAGGGATAAATTCAGCTGGTGTCAGTGCCTCCACTGGGAGTCTTGTCCAGCAAAGGCTGTAGGATCAAATGATTGGATATTCCTTATGAATTGGAGACTGATAAGTCAGTTTGCTGACTTGTTAATGGTGCCCGAAGAGCCCTGGTCCAAGTGGCACTGTGAGTAGCAAGGTTAAGCAGTGAAGTACCAGACGGTGCTTGTCTGAGCATCTGCTAATGTAGGAATATGTTTAATTGTCTGCATCCAGTTTTCTCAGGATGTTGTATTGGTCATTTAATTTTAGGAACCCTTGGTAAACTTGAAAATTCAAGGCAGTTCAAAAGATGCAGAAGCGACTTCAAGTGAGTATAATGGTGATGCATTATGTTATTAATTGTATTTTTATATCTGCCTAAAACTAAATGTAAAATTAATGATATAATTTTAATTATATTTCTCTAAAGGTACCGGTGTGCTGTTCTTGCACTGGTTCTGATTATGCAGTGGTTTGAGAGCACTGGCTGGACTTCTGCCTCTTATTCCAGTGCATGCCTGGGTTCAGTTGTAGGCAGCACAGATGGGACAGGAGACCTACAAGAGAGTCTTGAGCCCAGGCTGCTGAAAACCATGTGGCCTTGGTTTTATCATTGACAGAATTAGTTGTTGACGTGAGTTCTCCCCTTTACTCAAAGCTGCGTTTTTAAAACCTTGTGCCTCAGTACTTTGTCCCTCTGAAAACAAAGGTGCTTAAGTATAACCTTAGCAGAGGTTGAATTCTTCAGGTGTTTTTAGTGAGCCTTGGGCAGGGAAGGTCTCTTCTGTTAGTTTATGGCAGTGTGAATGGAACTTTGAGATGCCCTGAGTTTGTTCATTTCTTTGGCTGTGTGAGGACTCGGTACAAGATACTGACCTGACAATATTTAGCTCATCACAGGAATGAAACTTGGATAAGGAAATCCTGATAGTTTGTACAAGATGATGCTTTTATTTTTGGTAGTCACCTTTTTTGTCTCTTTCTTTAGGTTCTGATGTGACTCTCCCCTCAGGTGTTTCAACCCTCCTCCTACAGTGTTTAGATTCAACTGTAGATTATAACACAGGTGCCAGTGGCAGCCTGAGCTGTTGCCTGTCCCCTGAAACATTCAGAGATGATGGTGCAGGTGAGACTGCTGGTTTTCTGAGTTTTGCTTGGTGTAGAAAATGGGGGACAGATGGACACAGGATTGTCTGTAACAGAAAGGCCAGTGGCCTCTCTTGGTGTGACTCACCAGGTCAGATCTTTGCTATAAGCCAACCTGTGTTTAATAAAGGGCCTGTGCATCTGATCTCCAATCCAGTATGGATCAGGTCCTGGTGTAATTTGCACCACTCTGTAAAATTAACATCGTCACTCCTGGCCCAGGCTGTTTCTTGGGAAAGACCCACAAACCTGTGTTGAGTTGAATTCTTCGCAGACTTTTCTGCAGCTGTTTGAGCCAAGACAGTGTTTTCACTTTAAAGTTTGCATCTTGCAAATGTGCTTTCAGTTTGGTCACAAATGTAATAACTCAATGGATTTCAGTGTAAGCAGCTTGCACTTTTGTCTCCAAAGGAAGCGATGCTTACACTGAGGACTTTGGCAAGTACAAGAACTCTACTTTCCTGGACCCCAGCAAAGCAGTGACCATAGATAAGATACCACAGGTCTTGAATGTTTCAGCAATACCAGGTAATTCTTCTCTTAAGAGTTGATACACACAGGAATTCCACCCTAGTGCAAGGAACCTGTGCAAATGATGTAATGATCGGTTCATTTAACACACGTCTGTGTAACGGGGAACAGCTTCCTGTTAGTGGTCTGGGTTTGCTTCTAATTTCTTGCTTTATAATCTCGTGTGCACTAATGTTGTCTGGGCTTCTCCGCTTTTGCTTTTTAAGTTTAGCTTTTCTGTTTTTTAGAACCTGCGCTGGAGAATTTTCAAGCACGATACCTTGGAAGGTAATCAGCCAAGCAGACTCTGATGTGCCTAAATGCTCAGTTTTTTCTCTTTGGAATGATGTTTGAAAGAAAAGCCAGTATGGATGAGGCTCTGACCTTGCAAACACTCCTGAGTTTCAGCTACCAGTGTCCTCTCTAATTTTGTAATGAGTGCATTAAGCGAGGTAAGGGTTTGCCTTGTAGACTTTTGTTCTGGTCTTGTAGCTGTAGGGTAGTCAGTGCAAGCAAACTCAGCACAGGATTTCATGGAAGGGGAAGGTGATGTTTATTTACATTGTCCCCAAATAAGTTCCTTTTGTCTGATTGCATTTGTTCTGTCGGATTTCGTTCAGTCACGGGCAGCAAGGTGCGTGCCTGGGGGGTCTGGCCAGGGTTGCCAGTGCAGAGTACAGGGGTCCCCTGTTGTTGAGACCTTGTTTAGACTCTGGAGTTCTGTGCTTGTCCAGGGCAGAATTAGGTTTGGGGCAAATTGTCTCTGTCCTGTAGGAATCATCAGCTGATGAGGGGCGCTCCTTCAAAATCCTGGTGACTTCAGCCTTCCCAGATCTTGTCCCAGGTTGCTCACCATGATCAGTTTTTTTCTCATGTGGGATACATGTCCTCTGGGAAGTGGATGGTGTGTGTGCTGTGCTGCAAGCCTCTTGCCACCTTCCTGGGGTTAGGATGCAGGATTTCTGTTCAGTCAGCTGTGCTGCGGCTTTATCACAGTGTAGGGGCTTTGTTGCCTCTTCTGTGCTTGGCCTTGTCAGTGCCTCCATCATGTCCTAAAATAAAACCTGAGTCACAGGAATGTTTTTCTAGGAACATTATCCTTCCTTTTTAACCCTTGTGCTGCTCTTTCCAGGCTTACATGCTGACATTTCCATTCGTAACTGATTTCCACCAATGTTACCTTGTTACACATCTCTACACAATTCAGTCTGAATTTTCCTGTGAACATAATTTCTCCTTGCATAACCTTTCAATGTGGTCTGTCCCAGTGTGCTTCAGTGCAGAGTGCTTTGCTGAATGTCTTATGTAGGTTTTAAACTGCCAGTACCTTCAGAATAAGCTGTGTGACTTGTTGATAATCTATCAAATAAATGTAAAGTGTGATGGAGGAACTCAGTAACAATATTTTTACAAATAAGCTTTATTTCTTTTCACTCGGTCTGTATTTTTCTGTGATTTTCTTAGATGTTGGCTTTTTTGAACATTAATATTAATTCAGAATGGTTGTTAATTCTTTTTCCCCTCCTTTCCTAGAAAGAGATCATCAAAATCCCACATTTCTTCATCATTAAGCACTTCAACTACTCTTGCAGGTAAAATATGAACTGAAGCAGCTGTATCTGCTGTGAGACAACAGGGTTTTCTACCCAAACTTAAATAATGGCAAAGTATTAGAACCAGACTTCTCCTAGGTCCTTTGTCCCTGACCCCGGCACAGGCAAAGCTCAGTTGTGAAAGGAAAGGGTGAACTGAAAATCTTCCATGTAATTAAGACTTGGTTCTAATTAACATGTTAGGAGAAGAAAAAAAAAAATCAAAACCCTATTTTATTTCTTCACCTGCGGTGCTCAATGAAAGTTAGCATTTCTTATTTAACTTATCCAGGAACAGAACTGGTTGTGTCATGCTCCTTACTTGAGCTTAGTTCATATCAGCTTCACAAATGCTGTTGGGAGTCCCTCGTGTAACTGCACCTCTGAACTGTGAGTGATGCAATCCTGGCTGTGGCCCAGGCACCTCATCATTTTCCTCTGCTTTGCTTGGACTGCGGCAGCAGCAGAAGCTGCCACTGGCAAAGAGTGCTGGGATTATGCAGCTCATCTGCTCCCACAGCGTGCATGTCTGGCAGTAAAAAGTCAGGTGAACATAAGATTAATGAGCAACCTTGTTCCCTCAAGGAAAGGGAGAGGTGTAAAGCAGCCCTCTTGGCAGGGAGAGGGAGGTGAGGATTCTATTGAAGGGAGGAAGTGTGTTTACATGGGTTGCTTTGGGATGGATCCCTCTTTGGGAGCCAGAGGGATCCATCCCGGAAGACACAGCTTGGAGAGTAGCTGTGGTTGTTGTCTCAAAGTTAATTAATCTATTGGAAATCTATCGCAGGAAAAAAAGTCCATAAAATTACACCTGCAAGAGAGAGAAGTCCAGACCTAAAACCTGATATGCGCTCACCAATAGGACCAGAGAGAAAGGTGAAAAATCCTTAATAAATCAGCCAGGTTGTAACACAGAGGGCTTTCTCCTTCCTTGTGTGGGTGGAAGACTCCCCTTAAAGAGAGTGAAGATGTAGCTCACCTCTGCCTCTGGGTAGCAGAAATTGTCATGGGTGCCCCGGAAGGTCACTGTTTTCCAGGTTGATGGTGTTGGTGATACTGGATCAGTTGTGTAGAGCTCAAGTTTGATACTGGGACCCTCTCTGTTGGTGATTACCAGACTGCTGAAATTCACTGTATAACACAAAGTGTAACTATTTCACCCTTTAGCCTGACAATCAAACTGCTGAGCCCAAAGGGCTGAAGCGTAAGAGAAAGGAAAAGCATTTAGAAGAGGGTCCATCGTCACTCAGTCCGGTTGGTGCCCCAGGAAAGTCCCCAGTCAAAGCAGAGGGCCTGGCAGCAGAAGTGCTGCCATCAGAACAGAGCGGTGCTGCAGAGGTGAGTAATCCCATTGTGCCCTGCTGATTAGCAAAGGCATAAAAGGGAAGGGAGCATTTTGAATTGTGACAAAAGTTACAACGGAATATGAGAAGTATTTTCTAATTCTAAATGGATTTTTTACAAATAGTATTGTGCAGAAGATGAATGCTGCAAGATTGAAAATAAACAGCAAAGAATTTGAAGCTGATACTGAATTCTGTGTGTGTTTAGCAGATGAGTTCCACCAGGCCAATTGAGGAGGAAAATAAAGCCCTTAAATCTCCTGGTCGTGCTCGGCCTGCAGAGCTGGATGTAAGTGTCTATCCTGATCCTTTTTTTTTTTTTAAAGATTAAACCCAAACAAATTGTTATTCGTGGCCCAGTCTGGTTTGGGCAGTACAAATTGCACAACAAATTACATGTTAAATTCAATCATCTGGACTGTTAAAGAGCTGCAACAGAAAACAAAGGGATTTGTTTTGTGTTTTTACAGCCTCTTCTAAGGTAAAACCAGCATCCGGTTCCCTCGCTTGCATTACCACTTCTGTATAAACTTGATGTTTAAAGGCCAGTTTGAATTCTCTGTCAGTACAGGTGTTACAGTGCTACTGCTGCTCTCTGCAGGAATAGATGTGACATCTCTGTCCCTTCCCTGCCGGAGCTCCCATCCAAATCAGCAAACTGTAAAATTCCTTTGGCAAAAGGGAAACTGTTAGAATAAACTGCTTAATTCTGCACCAGGTTACTCGGTAGGAAAGCACACTGACCTTTCCTAGAGTTGTTGCAAGTGTACTGGAGTTTATGGATACTGGATTGACAAGGGGGCAACATCAGGTCCTCCTTTAGACAGGAATCACTAGCATCCTAAATAGTATTTTAAAGCAGTAGAACATCTTTTGTGTGTGCCAACAAGTGATGGCCAATTTGATTGTTGTCCATTAGTTAACTGGGTTCTTTTTGCTGTATGTTTTGTATTTGGAGGGAGCTGTAGATCAACTCGTCACCAGAGTGCAAAGCTTTACCTCGGGGAGACTTGTTCTTCAATAGCACAGGTCCATATGTAAATGCAGAAGAAGTTCCTGCATATCTGGGCTCAGAAAAAAGAAATTATTCCTCGAAGTCCAGAAGAAAATAATATTTTGAAGGTTATAATAGTATTGCACTCTTTAAATCCAATTTAGGTGTGCTGATATTCAAGCCTTACAGTGTTAGAAACAGATGAAGAGAAGGGTTAAGCTTTAAAGGTTTCTGTCATCCTTTCTGGTAGCACGTTAAGTGTACACAAGTGGATGTTTTGTAATGGCAACCATTGAAATCTGCATTTCATCTCTGATTTCCATAGAAGAAGCTAGGAGATTATTTCTTGGGTGGAAATAGTTGTATGAATGAAATATCATTAATCTTTCCAGCCTCTGTGTAGCAGATGGCAAATCTGCTCCATTGTTAGAAATTCACCGAGACGGAAGCCTTCCAAGATCCGAGTTCCAGTTAAGAGCAAAGCACCCTGCGTTCCCCAAGGATTGCCTGAAGGTAATGGAATACAGAAAGGGATTGCTGTGCACGCAGGAACTGGCTGGTTAAGTGTTTAAGGGGTTTGTTTAAGTCTGAATAGTTGGAAAAATCACAAGGCTGAAGAGTAAAAGATGCTGAAAACCTCGGGTTTCTGAGGTAATGGTGTTTTTGTGTGACAGCTCTTCACTAACAAACTGCCCTAATGGTTTCTTCTCCAAGGATCTTAGGGCAAAGATTTCATAGGGCAGAGCATCAGAACAGGAGGAGCTGCTGGGTAACTCTGGGAGTATGTGCACCACTCTGACCATCACTGTGGCTCTGGAGACTCCATGGGAAAGACAGCAGTTTGTTCAGTAAATTATTCTCCCGTGCCATATATTGGGGTGAGAATGTCTGACTGGAGCTTCAGCCATCGCTGTGTTTTCTATCTCACTCAGCTAAACAAGAGCTCTTTAGCATCCAGGACTTTTTCTTCATGACAGCAGTTCAAGTAACAGGGCGTGGTTTTTTTAAAGACTGTAAGTTTCTGCCCAAAGGCTCCTGTTTTTTCCTCCCGAGAGCCCTAACACAGGAGAAGTTCCTTTAGAGTTTTGTTAAACACCAATGAGAACTCTGTACAAAATTGTCTCATTGCTCCCAGAGAGGTGAAATCCCCTCCTTCTCGTGGAGTCTCTCGCTGTGCCACTGGATGGCACACGTCTGCGGATGCTTGAAGTTGTTCTTTACAGACGATGCCTGCAGTTCTATTTGTCATTTATGCTGCTTGACTTTGTGCCTATGCAGTAGCTGTGTATCAATAACTCTCAAAAATATGGAATATACACACATTTCCAGTTGTGTTGTGCTCTTCCAGGTCTGAGTTCTCTCCTACTTTATTGCAGATTGAGTCAGGCACACCATCTGGAGTGCAGGGCAGTGCTTTTAAATGTGTGTGTATAAATTAATGACAATCACCTGATGCTTCTGTCAGATCAAAGAACAAGGATGTTAAGCCCAAGATAACTGTGGTGATACAGAGCATGGGTTGTGCTCAGTGGGCAGGTGGATCTCAGAAATCAGCCAGTGGTGTTGCCGGGACAAAAGTCTGGCTCTGTTTCTGTTTCCTAGAGGAGCCTGGGAATTGGGAATTAGACCCAAAAGTGTGTGGGGTTATTTAGATGTATTTGTCTCTGCTCAAGGAGTCTTTCAGGTGACATCTTTTTCATTAGGAATGTTACATGCACTCAAATCTGTTATTCCCTTCTCCCTGGCAATTGACCTGCAGGGTTCAGATTCCTCCAAGCAGCTGACAGCACAGATATCTACCGGACCCCTGAACAGCGCCTTGGATCAGTGAGCATCCTCACACTTGAGCATGCCCCACGGTGCTGACAGTGTGTAACTGACTGCTTCTTTCCCCAGATACCATCACAAGCACCAAAAACTGGGTCTATGGTAAACGCCGGTGAGATTTCTGGGCTTCGGCAGGAGTCAGCAGATAAAAGAAGTTTTTTGCTGCTGTGGCAGGGGAGGTGAAGCAACTACTGACTCATAATTAACGGCCATATGTTTTTGCCATTTGTAAATAGTTAAGTACTTAACATTAAATTATTTTGTGCAAACAACTAGATCTCATGCTGGGTATCCTTCTGTAAGGACTTTGTAGACATGATTCTTCATTTCAGATATTAAAAAAGCGTGACTCGGGAACAGCAGAGCCAACTGCATTGACAGAATTATCATTGGCCCTTGCTCTGTATCTATCGATGTGACCCCTGCTTGAGTTAAGAAGTGTTGATGCTGTTGATAAAAAATGTGCCAGGGGAGGATTAGGTTGGACATCAGGAAAAGTTTCTTCACCCAGAGAGTAGTGGAGCACTGGAACAGCTCCACAGGGAAGCAGTCATGGCACCAAGCCTGACAATATTCCAGAAGCATCTGGACAATGCCCTCAGACGCATGCTATGAGTGCTGGGGTTGTCCTTTGCAGGGACAGGAGTCAGACTTGATGATCCTTGGGCATCCCTTCCGGTTCAGGTCATTCTGTGGTTCTGTGATAACTGTGTGTCCTGGAAATGGCTGCATAAAGCATTCCTGTACTCTCAGCGACCCAGAAGTAGATGGGATGCTGCTGCTAAACTTCCTGAATGCTTAGGTCTGTGGAACTTTGGAGGTACAGTAATCTGCTCTGCTGTAAATGGATTTCTAAATGTGAGTAGAGTTCTTCTTGCCCCTGCCATCACCTCAAGCTGGTGATGTGTGCTTGCAGCCCAGAAAGCCAACCATGCCCTGGGCTGCACCCAAAGCAGTGTGGCCAGCTCTGAAATCCTCAAAATAAGGACATGGAACTGTTGGAGTGGGCCCAGAGGGGGCCATGGAGATGATCTGAGGGCTGGAGCACCTGTGCTGTGAGAACAGGCTGAGAGAGTTGGCGTAGTTCAGCCTGGAGAAGAGAAAGCTCCAAGGAGACCATAGAGCAGCCTCCCAGGACTAAAAGAACCTCCAGGAAAGCTGGGGAGGGGCTCTTGGTCAGGGAGTGCAGGCGTTGGGTGAGGGGTAAAGGTTTGAAAGAGGAGAGATCGAGATGAGATCTTGGGGAGAAATGTTTTGCTGTGAGGGTGGGGAGGCCCTGGCCCAGGTTGCCCAGAGCAGTGGTGGCTGCCCCATCCCTGGAGGTGTTCAAGGCCAGGCTGGATGGGGCTTGGAGCCCCTGACCCGGTGGGAGGTGTCCCTGCCCCTGGCCGGGGGGGACACTGGGTGGGCTGTGAGGTCCCTTCCAGCCCGAACCCCTGTGTGTGCGCGGGGCGCTGCGGGCCCTCCCGGCCGCCGGGGGGCGCTGCGGGCCCTCCCGGCCGCCGGGGGGCGCTGCGGGCCCTCCCGGCCGCCGGGGGGCGCTGCGGGGCGGGGCGGCCCCTGCGGGCGGGGCGCGGGAGCGGCTGCGCGGGGCCGGGGCGGAGGTGAGCGGGGGAGCCGAGCCGGGCTGCGGCAGGTGCCGCGGTGTCACCGCTACCGGGCCAGGCGGTACCGGCTGCCAGGCTGGGCTGTTCCCGCTGCTGGACCGGGCTGTACCGGTGGCCGGGCTGTAGCAGTTACCGGTGACCAGGCCACGCCGTACCGGTTGCAGGTTACCGGGCTGTCCCAGTCACGGGGTACCAGACCAGGCCGGGCTGTTCCGGTTACCGGCTGCCAGGCCGTGCCGTAGTGTGACGGACAGGGGGCGGTGGGAGGGGGCCCGGCGCCTGCGGAGCCCCTGGCGCTGCCCCGGGGGTTGCACGGCTGCTGCCCCCGCCTCAGCGCAGGGTGAAGGCGAGAGGTGCGCGGGGGGGACCGAGCAGCAGCCTCGGCCCCAGAGCGCTTGGGTGGGACCGGTTGGTGCCCCGGGACAGGGGCTCATCTCCAGCTGTCGATGTTTGTTCAGCTGCGGAAAAGCTCAATTGTGTTTTACTCCGGTTTATACCTGTTACTTGAGTTTCAAAGTCTTTTGACACAAATGAATAAAATAAGAGAAAACTACCCCAAGTTGCACCAGGGGAGTTTTAAACTGGATATTAGGAAAAATGTCTTTACTGAAAGAGTGGTGGAGCACTGGCAGAGGCTGCCCAGGACAGTGGTGGAGTCTTCATCCCTGGTGGGATTCAAAAATGTGGCACTTCATGACATGGTTTAGTAGGCACAGCAGGGCTGGGCTGATGGTTTGACTGGATGAGCTTAGAGGTCTTTTCCAACCTTAATGATTCTGTGATTCTGTGAATAACTGGAATGGGTGGCATTGACTCGGTTGGTCTTGTAGAGCGGCGTTAACCCCACAGACAAGTTAAATGTCTTCAGAAGACAAAGAAGCGCAGGAGGATGAGCTGCTGGCCCTTGCCAGCATCTACAATGAGGAGGAGTTCAAGAGAGCCGAGTCGGCCCAAGGAGGAGAAACAAGGATTTGTCTGGAACTGCCCCAAAACTTCAAAGTTTTTGTGAGTGGTGAGTTGAGATGTCTGGCATTATCCCGGAATGTGTCGTCATCGAGTGGATGTTTGGTATGTGCTGAAGTGGTGGCTGCATTCTCAGCCCGTAAGGACACTGACCGGGTGGAACCCTGGCTGCCCTGCACTGCTGAGGGGGTTTGGATCTCAGCAGGTGATTCTATCCTCACACACGTTAACCTCCTCAGTGAACGTTGAATTAGAGATGAGTAACGGTATTTCTTTGGTGTAATGAAGGTGGGTTTTGCCTTGAGGAGATGCCTTTCCAGGCTCGTGGTTTGTGTGGGCTCTGGCATCTCACTGCGCTGGTGTTCACTGATTGAACTGTACACATACAGCCTCATGAAATTTCACCTCATAGAGAAGTTCTGTTATTTAAACCCAAATTTCTTAAATGAAGAGAGATACTGGTTATAAATTAATTAGTTCACTAGTTTTCTTTTTCTTGTTATTTCTCAACCTGCCTGACTTCTTTCCTACGCAGGCAGCTCCACAGAGAGTCTGCAGGGCACTGGGTTCGAATACACCGTCTGCTTCCTGCCTCCCCTTGTGCTGAATTTTGAGCTCCCTCCGGATTACCCATCCACCTCCCCGCCGGTGTTCACGCTCAGCGGGAAATGGCTCTCCCAAACCCAGGTTTGCAGAGCAGTTTTAATGTTTTAACAGAGCTTTTGTGTTCACGAGTAAGTTCAGAATTAACAGCGCTCTGGGGATGCTACTGGAGTAGATGAAATTAAAATTAAGACATAAAGAGTTACATTACTCTTTCACTTGGCTCTTTTTTTGTATCCTGCTTGTTCTTCTTTGGGTCCCATGCTGAGGAACGAAAGCTTGCATCTGTGAGCATTATTTTTATATGTATTTTATGTATGTATAAAAACTGCAGGATCTGCAATCTAAGGGGAACCATGGGAGAGGGAGAAAGTGACGAGTTGTCAGAATTCACTGAAATCTGGAATTGTTTTTCCTTCTCCAGCTGAGTGCTCTTTGCAAACACTTAGACAATGTGTGGGAAGAGAATCGAGGCTGTGTGGTCTTATTTGCCTGGATGCAGTTTCTGAAGGAAGAAACACTGAGTTACCTGAATATTTCCTCCCCGTATGAGCTAAAAATGTGCAATCAAGGGAGCAGGCAGAGCAGGACGCCTCTGGTCCCTCCCAATGCCGAGAAGGATTGTGATGGTGCAGCTGGTTCTGCCGCAGCCGAGGAGGAAATCATTGATGCCAGAGCCGTGCAGGATGTGGAATCGTTATCAAGTCTGATTAGGGAAATCTTGGACTTTGATCAGGCCCAGAGAAGGAAATGCTTTAACAGTAAGATGTACTTGTGCAATATCTGCTTCTGTGAGAAGCTGGGCAGTGACTGTATGTACTTCACTGAGTGCAGCCACGTGTACTGCAAAGCGTGCCTGAAGGAGTACTTTGAGATACAGATCAGGGACGGTCAGGTCCGCTGCCTCAACTGTCCAGAACCGAAGTGTTCTTCTGTTGCTACTCCTGGCCAGGTAATAAAGTGTGCAGGCACTGACGGTAGAATTCTGCTAACTTACCAATAGTTACAGAAGACAAGGTGAGGCTTTCCATGGTGAGTGCTGTGAACATACCTGGGGAGATTTATGTCATGCTCTGAGCCACATGGAGTCATTGGAGTTAGAATTGGGTCACTCGACACATATTTGGCCCACTTTATTAATTCTAGTATTGGTCATAGGCCTGAATTAATGTCCCTTTGCATGTGACACTGCATACTTTTCATTTTATTAGTAAAATAACATTTATAGGAGTATTTTCGTGGTCTGTTGGAGAATACAAAGGGAATTTGCCCCAGCTGTAGGTACTTTTCCCTTAACTTACTGGTTTTTGCTGAAGCGAGCAGGCTCAGCATCCCAGATGTGTGAAATCTTTCTCTGCTCTCTGTCCAGGTGAAAGAGTTGGTTGGAGAGGAGCTGTTTGCCCGCTACGACCGCCTGCTCCTGCAGTCCAGCCTGGACCTGATGGCAGACGTGGTGTACTGCCCCCGGCCGGGCTGCCAGACGCCGGTGATGCAGGAGCCCGGCTGCGCCATGGCCATTTGCTCCTGCTGCAACTACGCCTTCTGCACGCTCTGCAAAATGACTTACCACGGCGTCTCGCCCTGCAAGGTCACTGCAGGTCAGTCCTCTTTCAGGAGGGGATTCAGAAGCAATTTAGCGTTGTGCGAAAAAAACTGAAAGTCAGAAATTAAGCAAGGAAGTTTGTCACCACTTGAGCTTTCTGAAAGATCAGGCAGATTGATTTGGAGTAGGTCTCTTGCTGGCAATTAAAAAGTGTTCCTTTGGTGACACTGTGCAGCTGAGGAGGTCCCTAATCTGCTGATTGCCTGGTTCTGAGAGGCCATAGCAGGGGAACAATGCCGTGTTATATGTGCAGGTTTTTACCCTTACCTGTGAATCCACTGCTTTGTGTTGTCCACATTGATGTTAGGATCAGGTGGATGCTGCTCTGTTTGGCCTCAAAGTCCTGTAACCAAGCTTCATTAAATGTGTGTTCAGCAACAGTATTTATGTTTTTCGGTTTGTTTTACATTGCAGATTAGTTCTAATTCATTAACTGGTCTCTTTTATAATCAGACAGTGTAAAACTGTTGAATTTTGAGTAGAGAGGTTTTAATTCCATTATTTCCTTAAGTATTGTAGTGTTTTACTTGTTTTTAACTAATGATATTTGGTTCCTTTGAGAATACTTGATGCTGGACTCCTTTATATAACAGTGAAAAGCTGGGGTTTCTTGTTTGTTTGTTTTTTATTTTTTTTTATACCCCAGAGAAATTAGTGGAGTTGCGGAATGAATATTTAGAAGCAGATGAGGCAACTAAAAGATTTTTGGAACAACGCTATGGCAAACGAGTGATTCAGAAAGCACTTGAGGAGATGGAGAGCAAAGAATGGCTGGAAAAGAACTCCAAGTCCTGTCCTTGCTGTGGTACTCCCATAGAGGTGAGCAGGGAGGAGAGAGACTGAGGAATCATGGTAACTCTGAGCAGAAACAGACAGAAATTGAGTCGGTTCTGTATTTAGGATGGAGCAGAGATTTATTTGTAGCCTCCAAGTTCACCAAGGAAGGTAAATTTCTAGGAAATGGTAAGAGAACTTTCTGTTCCTGTCTGTGTTCTGTAGGAAAGAGGTGATGTTCTGGAGCTCAGGGACTCGAGTAAATGCAGCAACTGGTACTGTTCAGCTTCCAGTACTAAAAAGATCCAGTTTGACTATGGATCTGTATGAATCCCTTTGTTTTCCATGTGTTTCAGGTTACTGCTCTCTCAGACTACAGCCATGCAATAAAACCTGCTTCAGGAAAATACTAATTTCCAGCATTATTAGTATTTTAGCCAGTTCACTGTTCTGTGATTCTAGCTCCTCAGTTCACTGAACAGTGGTAAAAAATTCAGAGTTATGATCGAGTCGGGGTAGAACATATTCAGTGGTTGATGGGTTTTTGGGGGCTGTTATCCTGTAGAGACAGGCCTGAAGACTGACACAGTGAGATGTTGTTATTGCTGTTTCTTGTTTTCTCCCCCTCAGAAACTGGATGGTTGTAACAAAATGACGTGTAGGGGCTGCATGCAGTATTTCTGCTGGCTCTGTATGGGCTCTCTGTCACGAGTGAATCCCTACAGGCACTTCAGTGACCCATCTTCCCCGTGCTTTAATCGGTATGTATTCACCTCTATTTCTTCTTGTGCCACACCATTTTCCTTTCTCTCCCAGATTATTCTTTCCTTGAAATTCATAGCTCTATGTTTTGACACAGTTTCTTCTCTCAAATATTTACACTTCCAAGGAATCAACACCAACAATAAAAAAACAGGAATGATTGAGGATAGGGTTTTTCTTTTTCAGAATGTTTTTTATAAAATCCTGGAGGTCTTTGGGGCTGTTCCTGATGCTGTACCCCCTGCCTCTGACTGAGGGACAGCCCATGATGAAAGGTTTCCTTGCAGATACTCAGGGATTTGACAGTGCAACCCGAGGTTTCAAGTAGGAAAGCTGCTCCTAGAAAGCAGCACTCTTGGCTTCCTTCATCCCTGTTAGGGGTAGATGAGGAGCCACGGGATGCTGCTGCTGCCTGGACAGGCGGCAGGGCAGGCAGAGCAGAGCTGTAGTCACAGCAGAGCTGTAGTCACAGCAGAGCTGTAGTCACAGCAGCCTCTGTGCTGGTGTGTTCCTGGGTGTGCCCATCGCTGGGACGCACACGGCTTGGACACAGGAGTCACAACACGGGTTGTTCACTCAGCCCTCCATCTGTGCGGCTTTAATAGATGCAGCTGACAGGATTCTTTTCTTTTCCTTCTTCTTGACCTTTCTTTGTCAGCATTCCCTTTTCTCCCAACAGTATTTTTTTCGCTTCCTACCCTGTTTTCTTTTCTATTTTCCTTTTGGTCTCTCTTGCTCTTCTTTCTTCTTTTAGTTTAGCTTCTCCTCTACCTATTTTGACTAAACTCATCTGTTTTATAAAAAAAAACATTTTTTTCTCCCCTGTGAGTTGTAAGCTGCTTGGAGCAGGCAGGTTTTGGATTATTGTTATTTTCAGGGGTTTCTTGAGACATGATGTTTGTGAGCTGCTATACAACCTCCTGGCATAACGCACTGTAGAGCAGCCCCCTTTACTCAGCTTTGAGAATTGCAGCACAAGTGGTTTATGAGACTAAAAATAATGGTGAAACTTGCTGCTTTAGTATTTTTTGTCACATTTAGAGTGATACTTTTTTTTTTTAATTTGTTTTCCTTTTTTCTTGCATCCTGATGAAATTATTGGCTATCTTGCAGATTGTTTCAAGCTATGCATATTGATGGTGAGTTCTGGGAGGGTGAAGATGAAGACTAGCAACTTTCTCTGGCAACAAAATGCTGAACCCCCAGAGACAGAGGCTTTCCATTTCTGTGTCCAGTTTGTTTGCATCTCACTTCTGCTGTGTGATGGAAGAATGGTAACAACCTTGCCTTGCAGGACGCTTGTACTTCAGAGGCTGTGGCCAAAGCCAAAGGAGACCGTGTTGCCTATCCTGTGGTCAGGATCACTATAATCATGTTGATTGTTAAAGACAAATATGACCAGTCAGAAGCAGGAAAGTTACTGGAAAAATAGATACTAGGAGGTGGCCCTTTTTCAAAGGCAAGCGAACACAACTGGAGCCCCAAGTCATAGAGGTATTCAGGGTTTCCTTTAGGGAGGCTGCCCTTTTGAGGGTTTGGCTTGTTATTGGTATTAGGGCTGTGCTGGAATGCTCTTCCTGGAGCTGTTCAGGGACAGGGGAAGTTTTCTGGCACCACATAGAACATTTCTTCTGTTTTCAGCAGCTGAGCCTGTTGCTGCTGCAGCGTTTCCCAACCTGCTTCTCTGAAAAGCAGCTTATTGCTCTGTCACTGACACTTCTAACGATGGTGCAGGTGGTTACTCCTAAGCCCTTCCTGCTGTCTGCGATGCCGCGGCCTTTGCTTTACCGAGAGCTTTGGCAGAGAAAGACCAGCAGCCGTTCCCAGAACTGTGGGTCAGTTTGGTGCCTGATCGCAGCGCTGCTCTTGCGTTGCCTTCCCTCGCCTCTCCTCATGAGACACCACTGAGTGCTAAAGAAATGAGCTGAGTGTGTGGCCAGGGAGAGGATGAGAAGTGTCAGTCAGATACTGAGATGCCTTCTAATGGATGGGTAGCTAAGCCTAACTTGAATTCTTCAAGATACTGACAGTTACCTTGTCTTCTCAGATGATGAAGTAATTTATTTCTTACTAACTCTTCATATGAGAAATTTGATCAGTTCATAGTTCTGCTTCTGGCCCAGATCCCTTGTTTCCACTCTTCTTGCACTTCAAGTTATTTCAAACCCCAAATTGTTTCCCCTGAAAGCTCAGTAAGGAGTTTTGTGAGCATGGAAGTCCTTATTGGAGGGAACCACTCATTTTTTTTAAATCTTTTCCACTTGCAGAATGATATAAAAATTTATTTTGAAATTGAAGGTGCATGCACTGTGCTCAGATCACCCAGCAGGGTCCAGCTCGGTAGCTCAGGAGCTGAATACCCTTCTGGAACTCAAGGTGAACTCCTTTCACTCAGTTTTGACTGATAGTAAAGGAATTTATACAGATATCTGGCCCAAATGAGTGTTGAGTTAGTTCCTTTTGCAGAGAGTGAAGGCCTGTACTGTTAGAATTGGCAGTGATTACAGAGATAAAAGATGTAAGAGCAGATCTCGTCTTGGCTGTAGGACAGTGTGTAAGGAAAGGTTCCATTCTGTATGGTTTAAATTGTATTTGCTGCACCTTTCACGTGCACTAAATTCACTTTAAGACAGTAAACACAGTTGTCTCCCTGGTTGTCTTCACCGTGGCGTGGGGCAGAGCTGTGTTCCGTGTCGGGGTGGCGATCGCCTGGCATGCGCTGCCGCGGGGCTGGGGCCCAGCCTGGGCTCATGGGTGAGGCTGGCACAGGGTGGGTGCTGCCTGTAGAGGCTTGGATGGTCGTGTGTGCAAAGACCCCTCACCCAGAGAGCCTGTGACCTCCCCCTCCTTCTTTAAAGCTCCCCACTGATTTTTGTAATGCAGTGCCTGCTGCTCCGCAGGATGGAACCGCAGCCGATGTGTGGAATCCTGCCACGATTTCTAGACAAGGGGGAGCTCCTGAGGCAGGGAGCAGCGATCATGATTTCTACCCAACCACCTTGTGCAAAACAGGAGGGCCTCCCACTGCTTTGGAGGTTGTGGATTGCTGTTCAGAGCCTCATTCAGGCTCAAACTGTTCCATATGTTCCTAGCACAGTGAGGCCGAGCAGACAGAGGCGACAGGACCAGTCAGAAGAAATTAAGACATTTACTGTAGAGAGTTACATTAAAGATTGTTATAAAATTTCTGCATAAGGAAAGTAAATACTGCCCAGTTTGCCTTGTCCCTCGCTTGATGGGAAACCCCAGAATGCAGTTTCCAGAAGCAGAGGGCTCCTGCCAGCACAGGCTGCTGCCCACTTGTGCAGGGCTTCTGCAATACAGGCTGAGGCCAGCGGGAACAGAGTGGATCCTTGAGGTTCATCTGGCTCATCCTTGTAGCACTGTGGTGCAGGGGAAGGGGAGAGAGAACTTGCTGCTCCAGGCTCTGCACCCACAGAGTGCCAAGCAGCATGGAGAGGTCATTTCTGCTTCACCTGAACAGATCTCCCCTCCTGTAGCACCAGAGCGCACACACATCCCAAAACTGAACACCTAAGGCATTTTGGGTGACAACAACTAAAATGAGCTGCACGAACTCGCTCTGTTATTAACAGAGCACTGCTGAACGCTGCCCGTAGCTTCCCTTTTGCCAAGATGGTCTCAGATCCAACAGGGTTCACATGGCTTTCTCCAGTCAGGTCCTAAAACTTCTGAAGGATTGAGGCTGCACCGCCCCGCGGAGGAACCTGTCCCACTGCTTGGCTCTCCTGAGGGGAAAGGTTTTCGCTCTCACGCAGCTTGAGCATCAGCTCAAGCCCAGCTGTCTCTTCCTGTCACACGCAGCCCCGGAGGGCTGAGCCTCATCTCTTGGGTGGCCTCCTCACAGCTGTGAAGCTCACCACGAGGAGGTCACGCTGAAGCTTCCCCTTCTCCGGGCCAAACAAGCTCAGTCTCCATTTTAAATGAGTGCAGGGTTGGGATATGGTGGACGGGGAGCGACACACGACGAACACAGCCCAAAGCCATCGCCCATACTGGTGTCTAACAGCATACTTTTGAGCATGTTCTTCACATTTAAGTTCTGGGGCCTTCAGCCCCCATGATTGCAGTTGCTTCAGAGATTAAACTCGTTCCCCATTGACTGCCTTCCCAGAACAAGCTACTGGCGGAAGTTTGTGGAACACAGTATTCTGGATCCCATCCTCATTTGGTTAATTAAGGCAGGTGCTGCATCTCTCTCTTTAATAGAAAGACACAAGCACATAATCATTTTGCTAATTTAAGAACAAATGTGAGATAAGTTTCTGCAGCAATTCTCTTTCTTCACAGCTGGTTTTCCACAGCAAAGCCGGTTCAGCACGGCTCTGAACAGCGAGATTAATCGCTGTACGGCTTCTTGGCCTGGCTTCTTTCTGCTCCCGTCTCCTTCATGCTGTATAAGGGATCCACAAGTTTGTTGTGAACCAGCATTAAACCTAATGCAGCAAGAAAAAAGACGACTTGAGTACACATAATAAAGCTAAATTCCTATTCACTGGATGCTAATGAAATTGGGCATTGCTGGAGTCCTCATTCCTCTACTCCTGTGCCCACACAGTGAAGCATTACTTTTGCTCTTTCATTATCACTGTGCATCTCAGATGTTCTATTTAAGGAACATATTTCTTTCAGAGTTGCTTAAGCAGAAACATCTACTGCAAAGCATGGCTCGTGCCACTCACAAACTAAATTCCAACAGCTTTTTGGCCTGGTTAGGCACTCACCTTTGAAGTACTTCACTGTCTTCACTTTGAGTTCCAGCGTGGCATCCTCATCGCACACGAACACCGTGTTGGGGTGCTGCTGGAAAGCAGACACTGTCCACATGTGGTTGATGCCTTCCTCAATGGCTTTGTACAGGGCAAAGGCTTTGTGGGCACCCGTGATGAGAATCATCACCTGCACGCCGAGACACGGAGAAGGCAGTCAGGGTCTAGGAGAGGTGTTCAGAGAGAGCAACACCCACACACTGCTGAACCAGGGCACTGCCCCCGTCCCTAACAGGGGACAACGGCTGTTGTCCTCCCCACAGGTGTTACACTGGGATGCAATTCCCTTTGCTCTGATGGGGTTTTGTTTGCCAATTCAGTCATAGCCTGGAGGGTCATTTGAATGATTCAGATCCTTTGAGCTCCCCTGTTAAGCACTGAGACTGAACAGGCACAGACCCAATTAAAGGCTATCCCAAGGTTTTCATGATCTGCTGATGCAACATCAAGCCAACCAGTGATTCTTGCATTTATTTCCCCAGATGAGACTCTTAACCAAAGACCTGGAGCTCTCCAGCTCCCTGTGGATCACAGCTGCAGTGCTTACACAAGTGTTGGTAGAGCAGAAGTGGAAGGCAGAACAAGAGCTCTCCTGTAGTGTTGCAGGATACAAGAGGACGATCACCAGGAAAAGTACAAGCTGGCCTGCACCAGCAGGGAGCATTGCTGAGCCAAGAGCAGATACTCTTTAGCTGCTCCAGGAAGCCCTGCTCAAGAGATACGGTAGGGAGGCACTGCTTTTCTCCTAACCTCTCTGGCATCCATGACAGTGCCTACTCCGACCGTCAAAGCCATTGTGGGGACTTTGGAGAGGTCACCATCAAAAAACCTGGCATTAGCCAGGATCGTGTCCATAGCCAAGGTCTTCACTCGTGTCCTGGATACCAAACTTGATCCAGGCTCGTTGAAGGCAATGTGGCCATCTGGGCCAATACCTGTGACAGAGAGAGTTGGAGAGGAAGGTCAGTGCCACAGTGGTTATGGCAGGAAGCAGAGCCCACGGCACTCCTGCCAGAGGATTTCAGTGCTTCCAGGAATGGATACAGATCTGAGGAAAACACTTGCAATCCTTCTGCTTAAGCTTAAATTGGCTTCTGGTGGGAATGACAGCAAAAAGCCCCTGAGTCAACAGAGGCTCTTCCCTACTTGTGCCGGGACACCAAGACAACAAGGAGATGGCAGAACCTTACAGTAAACCAAGGGGAAAAGGCTGAGTCGAGCTCCTGTTGGCTCAGAGGACTCTGACTACTCCTAGCAGCTTCCTGTTAGTGCTGGCAATTGTAGCACTGTGTGGATTTGGTGCAGTTCTAGCCCTGCCTGTTTCCCCTGCTAATGGTTTCCTGAACAATCCACTTACTGGACTAAAACACTTAGAACTGGGAGAGCGGGACACTGGAAGACAAGGCTGCCAGGACATGAGCCCAGGACAATGGAGCATGGGGTGGCTTTCCCTACAAATCCTCTGAGCTGCACTGACAATGAGCTCTCCCAACAAGAAATGAGAAGGCTGGCGGAGGGAAGGCAGCGCTTAGAGACCGTGAGTCCACTGGGACCTCACCTCCAACAAAGAGCTCAATTCCTCCAGCTGCTTTGATTTTGTCCTCGAACGTGTCACACTCCACCTGTAGGTCAGGTGCATTTCCATCCAAAATGTGAACGTTTTCTGGCAAGATGTCAATATGCTTAAAGAAGTTATTCCACATGAAGGAATGGTAACTTTCTGGGTGATCCCTTGGGAGACCTGGAAACAGAGCACACGGAGGATTAAGACCAACTATAAACCATCTGTATGGCCCTGCAGTGGCTTTGGTGACAGAGCATTGCTTTCTGCCTGCTGTTTGTCACTCCCTCAACTTCCATGAGTTGTTTTTATTTCCCCAAACAGCAAAATTAAAATCAATCACAATACCTCCTCCAAGGCATAGGCTCACAATAACAGGTGATAGGTGTTCCAGAAAAGTGGGCATGCACTGCAGCTCATCTATTTCTACCTTTTCAGCCTTCCTCACAGTTCGTATTAGCAAAGGCAAGTAAAAAATTGTACAGAATCCTGGAAAATAACTTATTGCATACATATTTCCACTTGAATGCTATAAACCCACATTGGACGGCCTATTCTCTACTGCTGTTCAATTGGAGTTGTTCACAGAAAACTTCCTGACCAGAGTAAAATTAACATTAGCAAATATTTAGGTGGAATGTTGTTCACCTTTGGAGCTTTAGGCTTCCCCACTAATCTCTCCGTACTCCTTCTTCTGAAGAGGCTGTTTCATCACATCTTCATACACAGAACAACCCTCTGCTATGTGAACAGGAGCGCTGTCCTTATGGAAGGGCACTCGGACAGGTATCACACCGGTCCTTGTAAGAGGCCTGGAGCTACAGTGACCTTTACAATCCCAGAGCAAAGGTGGCAGTCAACACCACACGCTATCTCAGCTTGCAGTGATAAGACGGATCCTTAGCTGGTCAGGACCCAAGTTCAGCTCAAATACAGCAGCATCTAGCGAGTGTAACACTAGGCATGACCCGACACCCTTTAATATTTCTTATGGAGATTATCAGATTGTCCCTGTTAACCCTCTGGCTAACACACATTCCACCCCCGGTCTTGGGTGCTTGGTGGTGGGACTGTCTGCACCCACCACGTGCTGCCTGGCTGCAGAGGGCACCCAGCCCCTCCGGCCACCCAGCTCAGGCTGTGTGGACAGACAGACAGACAGACAACAGACAGCAAAACAGATAAGGGAAGCCGAGCTCTTCTCCGTGCACTCACTCACCCACGTACTCATCCATGTTGAAGGTTTTCACGTACTTGAAGGAGAGGTCCCCGTTCTGGCAGTACTCCACCAGCTTCTTGTAGCAGCCCAGGGGCGTGCTGCCTGCGGGGAGGGCACGGGCACGGGCATGGGCCCCAGCTCCGACCCGGGACTCGGCTCCCACTCCCCTCTCCCCATTCCCACTCCCCATCCCTCTCCCTTCTCCCCACTCCTTTCTCTCCTTTCCGCTCTAACAAGCTCCCTCTCCTCTCTGTTCTCTCCTCTCTCCCCTTTTCCCTTTCCCATCTCTCCACTCCCCTTTTCCCTCTCCACTCTCCCTTTTCCCTCTCCCCTCTCCATTTTCCCTTTTCCCTTTCCCCTCTCCCTTTGCCCTCTCCCCTGCCCTCTCCATTCCCCCCTCTCTCCCCGCACCCACCCGTGGGCAGTCCCAGGGTGAAGAACCGCCCGGGGCCGGGCCCGAAGGTGACGATGCGGTTGCGGATGTATTTGGCCGCCCACTCGCTGGCCTGGGCATAGGTGTCCAGGATGATGAGCTTCATGGCTGGGACGGAACTGGGACCGCGCTGGGGCCCGGCTGAGCACCTCCTCCTACACAGCCATCTTCCGCTCCCCCCCGTGCGGGGCGGGACCCGCCTCAGCCCCGCCTCGTTCCTTCGGCCCCGCCTGGTGCCCTCCGCTCATCCCCGCCTGGTGCCCTCCGCTCATCCCGCTCCTCTCCTCTCATCCCCGCTCCCCTCCTCTCATCCCCGCTCCCCTCCGCTCATCCCGCTCCCCTCCGCTCATCCCGCTCCTCTCCTCTCATCCCCGCTCCTCTCCTCTCATCCCGCTCCCCTCCGCTCATCCCGCTCCTCTCCTCTCATCCCCGCTCCTCTCCTCTCATCCCGCTCCCCTCCGCTCATCCCGCTCCTCTCCTCTCATCCCCGCTCCTCTCCTCTCATCCCGCTCCCCTCCGCTCATCCCGCTCCCCTCCGCTCATCCCCGCTCCCCTCCGCTCATCCCGCTCCTCTCCTCTCATCCCGCTCCCCTCCGCTCATCCCCGCTCCTCTCCTCTCATCCCCGCTCCCCTCCGCTCATCCCGCTCCCCTCCGCTCATCCCCGCTCCTCTCCTCTCATCCCCGCTCCCCTCCGCTCATCCCCGCTCCCCTCCGCTCATCCCGCTCCTCTCCTCTCATCCCGCTCCTCTCCTCTCATCCCGCTCCTCTCCTCTCATCCCCGCTCCCCTCCGCTCATCCCCGCTCCCCTCCGCTCATCCCCGCTCCCCTCCGCTCATCCCGCTCCCCTCCGCGCATCCCCGCTCCTCTCATCCCCGCTCCCCTCCACTCATCCCGGGTCCCCTGGCACAACTTGAGGCCGTTTCCTCTCATCCCATCACTTCTTAGTTGGGAGCAGAGCCCAGCACCCACCTCACCACAACCTTCTTTCCAGGAGCTGCAGAGAGCGATGAGGTTTCCCCTCAGCCTCCTCCTCTCCAGACTAAACAGCCCCAGGGCCCTCAGGCGCTCCCACAACCCCTGGTCTCCAGCCCCTTCCCCAGCTCTGTTTCCTTCTCTGGACACGTTCCAGCCCCTTGGAATGAGGGGCCCAAAACTGAACCACAGGATTCGAGGTGTGGCCTCACCAGCGCTGAGTGCAGGAGGATGCTCCCTTCCCTGCTCCTGCTGGCCACCCCATGGCTGATCCAAGCCAGGGCACTGGTGGCCTTCTTGACCACCTGGGCCACTGCTGGCTCATGTTAAGTCTCTGTCACCAGCATCCCCAGGGGCTTTTCCGCTGGACAGCTTTCCAGCCACTCTTTCCCTGGTGAACAGACTGTGACCCGTGGATGTTTGTGCTGCTCCTGGCAGCAGTGGTATCTCAAAAAGATCTTGCTGATCATGCTCTGGCTGCCTTCAAGCTGTAATGGAAATGTGCCCAAACTCTCCTTGCAAATTCTTGGCATGTTGTTGAGATGCAAACTCTTCCTTCAAAGTTTAGACACCTTTTCACTTTCATTAGAAGGAAGAATAAGATACAAACTGCTTTGCTGAGATCCAGCCTGTGCAGCTCCTTCTTATTTTAATAAACAACCTGGCTAGATGAGTGGTCCTGACACTGTCTGTTGGGAGCTGAGAACTCCAGGCTTGGTTTGGATTTGAATCGGGAGTGATAGGTGTGACAAACCACAGACACCTGTGGTCAGATATGGGAAGTGCTATTTTAGGCCACGGACACTAAATAAATGGGAAGCTCCATGCGTTTCCATCAGCAGTGGTCAGCCAGCAGGCAGGAAATTGTCTCGGTGGCTGTGGTGCTGGATGAAGAGTGGACAGCAGCAGCACCCTTGCCTCTCCTGCAGCACCTGGACTTCAGCTCAGTGTGACACAACTTTTCCACATTTCCCATTCGGGTCATATCAGTGTGACAGATCCATTGGTCTTGCGGACACTGGCAGGAATACAGGGTCAGTGGGTTCACAGGCACAGGACTGAGGTGCTGTGCTGAACAGAGGGCTGGGCCTCCCCTGGGAGGGCAGAGCAGCACCTGGCTGAGGTGTGAACACTTCTGATTCCGGGGCAGCTTTGGTCTATTCGCCAGGTACTGCTAGCACAAAGGGAATCTGGTGAGTGTGCATCAACCTGCACTCCGACCTGGGAGTTGTGGTGAAGAACACATCACTGTTACTGCAGCACCTGCAGATTCTGATGTGAGAAGCCAAAGCTGCTGCAGCACTTGGGAGAGTGCACCAGCACCTGATTCTGCAAGTAACCCACATCGGCTGGCTCAGCGTTACCATGGAAACGTGGCGAGGGCTCTGAGATTTCTGAAAAGCAAATACTTGAGGCACAGAGCACACAGGAATTGATTGCAAGAGACACTATGGACTTCCTGCAGCAGTGAGCTGCAGGGCAATGGCTGTGTCCCTCCCTGGGCTGACTTGTGGGTTGCTGGGCTTGCCTGCCCTCAGAGCAACCTTTGGAGTCATCCTGCCATCCATGGCCTCCAGCCTGCCCTCCTGCACTACTCTTTGACCCAGGTATGGAGAGCTACTGCCTTTGAGGATCAGCCTTACAGCATCCTCCCACGCTGCTCACACAGCCCTGGTGTCAGGATGGATTTGGCAGAAGGCTCTGGTTTGAATTCAAATGCTGTGGGTCTCTGTCGACTGCAAAGGGTCTGGCTCTTGCTTTCATCTCCCATCAAGTGCCTTTGGCAGATATCGTGCACAAAGATGCAGGAGGCAGCCAGCAGCTCCCAGGAAAAGCAAAACATGTTTTGATGAGAGATAAAAACTGACAACGGTGCAAGAGAGCCAGGCACGTGCATCTGCTGCCCCAGCTGCCTGGCTCTGCCCACATCCTGCACATCTGCATACTCCATGCAGCCCTAGTTACTTAGGAATTGCTGCAGGGCTGGTATATAAGTGTGACTGGCATGCAGGGTATTTTTAGGTATGATAATTTATGCATGTAATTGTTTCTGTGTTTACAGCTTGCTTTCAAATACTGAACTTCCTGATATCTGAACAGGCTGATTTTCCTTCCTTGCAAAGGCAGCAGTTGGAAGGAAACAAACACTTCTCCTCTGCAGAAGAAATTGCAGTTTAACCAAGGGGTTCTAACAAGCACAGCATTTTCTCTTTCTCTGTGCTGAAGTGATTACAGTCAGCAGCACTCTCAGACCAGGGCCATTGCTACTGGGAACTGCTTGGGAGCACTGGGATTTTTTTTCCTAAAAAAAGCAACAATTAACAATTTATCTGCATAAAGACCCTCTCTCCAATTCCTGTATTTAAAGCACCTTTTTAATATCCACTTTCTGTCACCTCTTCCTGCTCCTGCACATCCTACTTACCTTCTCACCCCTATTTATAACAAAAGGAGAAACCAGGTTCCATGTTGGATAGACCTGGAGGGGAGCTGCTCTTTTCTGCAAGCCCTGTTCCCTGCTTTGCCCTCCCAGCAGCCCCCAAATCCCAGTTAGGACTTTGCCTGGGGGAGGCACTGCAAGGCAGCATGCTTGGGCGATGCATGAGCAGGCAGCTCTGGAGTGCACACATGGCAGGCCCTTCCCGTTCTGCAGATGAGGCTCCCGTGGGAAAGCTGGCAGGGCTTTACTCCTCACCAGGTTAAAAACTGCTGGTCTATGCAATCAGGGATTTAATTGGGATAGCAAGAGTGAATTAACCATTGGTTAATTGTGATTTCTTCAGGCTGAAGAAATAATGGAGTGACAAAGGTGGCTGATGAAATCAGTGAGCGAGGGCTCCAAAATCCTGGCTCAGATGGAGTTGGCTGTGGCAGAGGAAGGCAATTCAGGGCTCAGCTGTCTGCCTCGCCCTGTTTATGGGCCAACAAGGCAGCACAAACTCAGCTGCATCACTCGGTTCTGCTGTGGAATTTCAGAAGAGAAGTCCCATGGGAAAGCCATGCTGCTGCTCCCTTGGGAACTGGGGCGTAATTTTGTGCACCAGTGAACAAGGCCCTGCTTGCGAATGGCTCTGCTTGGGCTGTAGGAGCGAGTGTGGCTGTGCTCTCTGCGTAGGTGATCCTTGTTACAGCAGACCTGACGTGACCCAGCAGCTTTTGTTGTTACAACAAACAGTCACAGAAAATTGCAGCTGTGTATGTGTGTGTTCAGAGCTGCATGCAGAGATCACGCCCGCGTCTGCCATGCCGGGAAACCACCCGCGGCCGAGGCCGGGCGAGCTGTGCTGAGACTTGCTGGGCCAGAGGCCCTCGTGCGTGTGGAGGCCACAGCAGGGCAGGCTCAAGCAGGCAGCATACAGGCACATCCAGTGGTGTGAAGCTGTGAAACAGCCAGGGTTCCGGCTTGCCCAGTGCCACGGTCATTGCCCATTCTGTTTCTCTCAAAAGGCAGCCCAAACCAGAAAGATTCAGGCCCTGAGCTGCTGTAGACACATCAGCAACGTGATTTTAAACCAGCCTGTGATGAGAATAACCTTTAAACAAGAAGATTCAAATACAAAATGGTAGCAAGTACAAGATATTAAGAAACTGAAGAACACCAGGGTACATACTGGTGTCTCAAGGCATGTCTTAAGACTAATTTCACACTGCAAATTGCTAGGAACAATTGCCAGCTATGTCAATGATAACTATTGTACATATGAGACCCATGTCCCACTTCTTGTCCTTTGTTTACATTTCCACATTTGCAGAAATGTTCCATGATGTTGGGGAATGAACATCTGACAAGACAGGATCTACTAATTCTTACCAAATCGCTTCAGCTTAATTACTACAACTACAATTGAGGATGCTCTGTGGTGCATTTTACTCCACAGGGTGAAAACATGACATGACACACATGTATATCCAAACCCCAGGATTCCACTCCTTGCATATTAACAATGGGTGCCTCTGGGGGCACAGGAATACTGCTCTAGTGATTATTTTTAGTTCATGACGAAGAATTTCTCTCAATAAGGATGCAAATGCACCAACAACCAGTGACGGCCATAAACAGCTACTGGGACTGAAGGAACTAAGCTGACAGCAGCTACTCAATTCCCAGCCAGACTCCCAGTGCTCCATTGAGGTTTCGTGGGCAGCACAGTGACATTTCTATTGATACCAGCAGTCTTTGGATCAGACTCAGAATAAAGTTTCCGTCTTTCTCAAGCCCAGTATTACAAATAGCTGGATAACCCAGCCTTTTAGAGCACAATGCTTTCCCATTGCTTTTGCTCTTCCTTAATCTGCCAGTTGCAACTTGTTTGTGCATGATTAAGCTATTAAACTGGAGAGATATAGAGACACACTTTGACCATTAGGTGAACCTTTGATCTTTGCTGTTTTCTTAATTGGGTCATTTATCACTAAAAGATTCCAAGAAAGAGCTAGTTTAAATGTCTTGCTTATTTCTTATTAGTCTAGCTTTAAAACGCCCTGCCTTTGAGGTTTATTATTTGGCTTTTCGAGTTCAATATTTATTAGAAATTGCATACCTAAAGTGTTTCCTTCATTGCGCAGTCACACACAATAATTAAAGGAACAGTTAGGGTTTCAGAAGCCTCGCTGCACTGCAATTCTGTAATACTTTCAATTGCCTTCCAATAGTTTCACAGCACAGCCCCTGCGGAAGTCTCTAAACAGCAACAACTTCAAGCCTCAGAGGTCTCTTGGGAGAAAAGACATTTTGCACTGGAGAAGAAGTCAAGAAACACAGAGGCGTGAAGTGATTTGCCTAAAACCATGTGGGAAATGAGGGCAGAACCAATCATGCCCTGTAACCACAGCATCATCTTTCTACAGAGCTTCCCCACCTAAGAAAATAAAACTACACAGAAATCAGCTGGAAAAAATTGTCATTACCCCTCCTGAATTAGTCTGGCCCACACAGGATGGCCTAATTAGGTGGTCCTTTGCCTCCAGCTGGTCCCAAAATGGCTGCAGCACAAATTTGTTTCCCCATTTCTTCAGGATGCTCTGCGGCATCTTTCCTGAGTACTCATACAGGTTGCTTCTTATTTTAGTCTCTACTATGTCCAAGTCAATCAGTGTACAGCTAATTATCACTGTGGCTATAACCTTATTTAGGGATATAATCCTACCTCAATAGCAAGTAAATCCGTGCATGTCATCAGGACAGCTTCTTACTGCAGAGGAGATTCTTAGTGCAAACTGGGAATCTGGTGGAGAGGTGAAACCAGTCAGTATGCCAGTGCCTGCAGCTCTCATACCAGCGACTTCAAAGGTTTCTGTGTTGCAAGGAACCTGCATTCTCCTCCTGCCTCCAGCATTGCTCAGGAGTCACTCTTTCAGGTTATTCCTGGCTAAAATTTCTTACAATTCCTGCCCCTCCTTCAACATGAGAACTGTGATTCATCTCTCTAAGACATGGCTGAACTAGCTACTCTTGCAAAAAGAGAATACAGAAAATATAATCCAGCCTGATTATCGTACTGAATAATGAGCATTAAAGCATGTATTTGTGTCTGAGTGTGCAGTTCAAAACCATGCCCTCAGGTCTGCGACTCTGAATTTGCAGTTTGGGACCCCAGCAGGGCTGATTCAGCCTTTCTCGTCCTAAAGCTGATATATTTAATTCTCATCAGATTTAGGGGCTGAGGTGCGTACTTTTGCACACGCCTGGCTACAGCTGAACTGCACATGTAGAAGATAAGGGTTACACAAGCTGGAAAGTCTTTTTGCCAATGTAACATTCAACGCAAAACCTCCCTGAATAAAACTTCTGTCTCTGTGTGGTTTCCTACGCGTGCTTCTTTTGGAATGAGATTCTGAATCTGTGATGCCATCTGCTTCGTGTGGATATGAAAGATGTGACGGCGCTTTCAGAGAAGTTGGCCAACATCTTATGTTCTCTTCAGCTGTGGCGCAACATGTCGCGGGCCTCTTCTCTGCCTGCACAGGAACGGCACTGGGAACGGCACCGGGAACGGCACCGTGGGCACATGCTGGTGCAATGAGGTGCTGAGAGTGGCACTGTGGGCATGTGCTGGCACAAAAATGATGTTGGGAATGGCACCACTGGCATGTGCTACTGCAACAACAGTGCTGGTGTGGTGATGTTGGGAACAGCAGTGTGGTTGTGGCAGGATAGGTGATGGATGGGTATGGCCAAGGCTTGATTAACCTGGTTCGAAACAGCACATGTTCCTGAGTGAGGACAGGCTGAGCTGGGGTTCACAGTATCACACAGTATCACAAGGTTGGAAAGGACCTCTGAGATCATCAAGTCCAACCTATAACCTAACACTAACACCAACCCATCATCTAAACCATGGCACTCAGTGCCTCATCCAGTCTCCCCTTAAACACCTCCAGGGTCGGTGACTCCACCCCCTCCCTGGGCAGCCCATTCCCATGGCCAATCACCCTTCCAGTGAAGAAGGGTTGTTCAGCCTGGAGAAGAGAAAGCTCTGAGGAGACCTTAAAGCAGCCTCCCAGTGCTGAAAGGGGCTCCAGGAGAGCTGGGGAGGGGCTCTTGATCAGGGATTGCAGGGATAAGATGAGGGGAAGGATTTTCAGCTGAAAGAGGGGAGATTGCGATGAGATCTTAGGGAGAAACGTTTTCCTGTGAGGGTGGGAGGCCCTGGCCCAGGCTGCCCAGGGAAGCTGTGGCTGCCCCATCCCTGGAGGTGTCCAAGGCCAGGCTGGATGGGGCTTGGAGCCCCTGACCCGGTGGGAGGTGTCGCTGCCCACGGCAGGGGTGGCACTGGATGCGCTCTGAGGTCCCGCCCCACCCACACCGGCGCTGCCCGCGGGCGGCCCCCGCAGCCCCCGCCCCGCCGGCGCTCGCTCCCCGCCCCCAGCCCGGCCCCGGGGCGGGAGGCGGGACCGGACCCGCCCGCCCAGCGCCATGGCGGCCGCCGAGCCCGGCTGCGCCCGCTACCAGCAGGTCTGCGGGGCCGGAGCGGGGCCGGAGCGGGGCCGGGAGCGGGGCGGGGAGCGGGGCCGGGGCCGGGAGCGGGGCGGGGAGCGGGGCCGCATCCCCGGGGCGGGGGCGGGGGGCCCGGGGGCCGAGGGGCCCGGGGGCCGAGGCCGCGGCAGGGGGTCGGGCCGGGCCCGGGCGGGTCCCGCGCGGTCAGCGGGCCTCGGCTGGCTCGGAGCGGCCTCTCCCGGCTCGGAGCGGCCTCTCCCCGGTTACCGGGGCCGATCCCGTCCGGTAGCTGTTACCGGGCCGAGCTGCGAACGGTTCCCCTCCGGTTGCCGGGCTCGGGGCGGACCCTGCCCGGTTCCTGGGCCTCGGGCAGCCTCAGATCCGCTCCTGCCCGGGCCCCGAATGGATCCCCTCCGGTTACCGGGTTCGGCTTGGGGCAGTTCCCCTGGCGTTCCCTCTGGTTCCCGGGCACCGAGCAGGTCCCATTCGGTTAACGGGCACCGAGCAGTCCCGCCCTGGTTCCCAGTCACTGGGACCCGGGTGCTTCGGTTCCTCTCCGGTTACCGGCCCCCGAGCCAGGCCCCGAGCGGGTCCCGTCCAGTCACGGGGCACCGAGCAGTTCCCTGCCGGTCCTGGACCTGGATCCTCGCTGCCCTCGTTCTGCTGCTGCGGCGCCGCCGACCCGCCCTGCCTCGGGTCAGCTCTGGCTCCGTTTCACCCTTCCCGTGTGGTCCATCTGGCTTGGACTGGAATCTCCGCAGGCCGGGGGCTGTCCTTGAGGAGCTCCCTCCTGCAGCCGGGGGGTTCTTCCTTCCCTCAGGAGCATTCGCCTGATGGAAAAGGTTTGGTGTCAGTTGTGTCCTGCTGTGCCATCCCGCACCTGATGTGCAGCCATGAAGAGACCATCCTTGAGGACCTCCCTCCTGCAACCAAGGGGTTCTTCTCTGCCTCCTCTTGTTTCATGAGGAGCAGCCATCTGACAGGAAGGGTCTCAGGGTCGGTTGGATCCTATTATGTGACCTGGCACCTTCTGACACGCAGCTGTGAAGAGACTGTCCTTGAGAAGCTCCTTCCTGAAGCTGGGAGGATTTTATTCCTTGCCTCCAGAAGGACTTGTCAGGAGCATCCACCTGATGGGAAGGTTTTGGGGTCAATCACACCCCACTGTGCAACCTGGCATCTTGTAATGTGCAGCTTTGAAGAGACTGTCCTTGAGGAGCACCTCCCCCCTGCAGCTGGGGGCTTCTTCCTTTTGTGTTTTCTCCTGTTTGTCAGGAGCACCCACCTAACAGGAAGGGTTTGGGGTCAGGCAGACCAAGCTGTGTGAACCTGGCACCTTCTGATGTGCAAGCATGGATGCTCTGTTACTTCAAGTAAGGGGAGAAGTTCCCTCGGGACACTACGGAATATGCTTCTGCCTCACCAGGGCTCATGCAAGAAATCAATGTTGTGACTTTGCCTCAGTAGCATTTTCAGTGTGGGTAGGCTCACTCTTTTCAGAGTGCAAGATGCCCCTTCCCGCTGGGATAGAACATCAGTCTCATTGTGACAGCCAGAGGCCTCGTTTTTTTTACATTCTAGAAATGTAAGCGTTGTTAAAACTTAAGTGTTTCTTTTTGTTCTGTGCAAACCAGATGTGTTTGCTTACAAAGACAAATCTCTTTGTTCTCAGAAGGGGTGGGTACAAATAGCCAGGTCACTTCACTAATTGCCTTTCCCGTTGTAGCCCTGCCGTGTCTGTTGACCCCAACAAACACGTTCACCAGTGTCTTTCACAAAGGCATCTAGCTCCGTGTCCTGCAGCCTGTGGAGATAGGTGACACTATGGCGCTGCCCTTCGGTGACTCCCAGCTGGACTGATAAGCACGATCCTGGTTTCCTTAGAGAGATGTGTGTAGAGCTGTCGTTTGGCCAGACCCTGCTCACAGTCTGACACAGCAGACACTCCTGCTGCTGTGAGCGCGGCTGCGTGGTGCCCTGGAGGATTTATACTGCTAAAGACGAATGGATAATGGAGGCCCCGGGAAGCGACTGCTGCAGCTGGAGTGCAAAATCAGAAACTCGCGCATAAATATATTTACTTTTGTGTAGCCATTCAAAGCTGCTTTTTTTACCTCTCCCTCTGCCAGAACCCTGCTGTTTGTATTGTTGTAGAGTGTGTTATTGCTGAACTGGCTCCTAATGCTTGTGTAGCACCAAAACCCTGCAAGCTGTGAGACTGGAGATGCAGAATTGATATTTGGATGGAGAGGAGATGAGAAGGGTGGGACAGTCTCTGTAGCATTGAATATGTCCATATTTTTCCATACATTGAAGATTACTGTGTGTGTGAAAGTACAATTAACAACGTATTGTGTGCATACACACACAGACTTGTAGTGAATTGATAACCCTAAGGGCTGGAGCTGAGTACAGGAGCCAGTGAGCAGAGGCAGCCTGCAGAAATTCAGAACAAGCTCATTTAATCTTTAAATTCCCAGATTATGATGCAGTGGAGGAGAACTGAAAACTTTAGAACTTGTTAATTTTTGGTGGAAGAGTTTGTCATTCAACAAGGTGGTTCCTGTACAGCTAAATGTGCTGGACTGTCCAAGCATATAACCTCTGCTCTGGGCATTGTGAACCAACCTGCATGTAGGAGCAGCACTGTGGAGGGATGGGCACTGCTGGAATGTGTTAAACAGTTGTAGGATTCCCTGAGTGTGTGTATTTTCAGAAAAAAAGGTGATAGGTAACAAGGATGATCTGAGGACAGCAGGGATGGATCACTGACTTTGAACCCTCTGTGTTCTCCTGCCCCGTTCCTCTGCCTGTGCTGCCCTGTGGGTGAGGGGTGCTGTGTAACCCCAGCTGCCAGCTCACAGCCTGTGTCCGCTCGCTGATACCTGTGGTGTTAAAGGGATGTCCGACAGCATATGGTTTATTTTCTGAAGCTAACTCTTTAGCCCTTGTGCTTTGTTCAGGCATTAGATAATCTGATAAAAAATAGCCTGCGATGACGTGTGTGGATGGTGTGGCAGCCTGAGCTAATACACTGAGGAAACGCGGCTCCATGAAGGATAAAGCTAAAGCCCCAGAGAAAGTATCTTGGCTTCCCCCAGCCCCTTTCTGTTGGAGCAGGGGCTGGAGCAGTGTGTGGGAGCTGGGCAGGGTGAGCAGGACAGACTGCTGGACTCTGTTCCTCCTTTGCAGGCCCTGGGATGGGGCTGTGCGTGTTGGAGGTGGGAATGGAAGATGTCTGGGGGAAAAGAAGGCTGCAGCACATCCTGGTGTTGTTCCGTGGTCGTTTAGACTTGCCTTTAGGGAGGTTCTACAGGGATGCTGTTAGGATTAGGTGGCTTGAGGCCTCTTGAGATGTAACCTTTGGATTGTGAGTTTGGTGGCAGAACTGTATTTTGTCCATAGCATGGAAATGAGCCTCTGCTCTAGAACAAATAGCCAGGCTTTAATAGGTTTATTGACACTCTGTTAACCGAGGCATGCCTTTTATTTCAAGCATTTGAAAATGCATGTGATGGATGTTAGTAACATAAACCCACCTGGGAAATGGTGGGTGTGTTAAATAATGAAGATGTACTCCTTTTTAAGTACCATTTCTTCCAGTCCCACTGGTTTAAGGCTTACACAGATGGTGAATAGTTTTGTAAAGGAAATCGTCTATGGGAAACATAGGAAAGAAAGGTTTTCCCATTTGTTTGGTTTGCTTTCAGTGAGACTATAGAGGAAATATGTTGCTAAAGATCTAATGTGAATACAGTCTAAATCCATGAAGGACTAGAGTGCTTGCTTAATGTCGGGGAAGGCTAGAGTGAAATAGGGAGGCAAACATCCACCTTGTGCTTGCTTTGAGCTTGTATTTAGTGTTTCAATTGAAATGGATGTGCAGATAGAAACTAAAAGATGAGAAACTTGAAGGTCTTGGGAAATGCTGTGGAATTGCAGTAGTCCAACATCATCATCGTAGCTTGTGTAATGTCAGAAAATAGCCTTGCATGCAAGAAAATATTATGTTGGGTATCAGGGTTGTGTTGGACTCCTGCTTGGGCTGATTTGGTGACTTCTCCCACATCACTGAAATTCAGAGGGGCTCGGTGACCCCATCTGGGAAGTGGCTGTAGGAACCATCCCTCAGGCTTTCGGATTGCAAAGTGGCTCACGGAAGGTGTGGTACCTCTTCGTGTGGGCTTGGCATCGTGCTTTGAAAGGAGCCACACCAAAAGCAAGTAGCATAGGTTTTGTGTGTGTGTATTGATTCTTCATTGTTGGGACAAATAAGAGAAATTCAGTATTAAGATGTATCCATTCATTGTGTTTCTGCCTCTTGTGAGATCCAAATTTGATATGTGGTGGCATGATGGGATTTTTTTTCATTGAAGATACTTAACGTTCTTCAATTTAAAAAGAGTGATATTTTTAAATGTTTAAAAGATCTGGAGTTCTTTCTGTGATATCTTAATGTACAGAAGAAAAGGTTAACATGAGCTTAAATATTACGGAAAGGCCTTTGTTAAGTGTTTGAAATATGATGACAGCTATCTAAGATTAAACCCACTTTTTCTGTATTAGGACCTGAAACTCTCAGACCTAAGGGCAGTTGGTAGGCAGAGCTCTGCTGGCCCTAGTGCTTGTTTGGTCTGGCCAAACTGGTATAATTCCCTGTTTGAACAGAAGTGAGGGAATTAGATCAGCCTGTTTCCCAGGACAAGGTGCATTTCCATGTTGTCAGGCCATTAACCACAGGGAGTCAGTAAAGAGCATCATCCTTGAGAACACAGGTTGTGTTTTGATGGGCATAAAGTACATTTTGATTCATGTTTTTACCCTGGTAGCTGGGAGAGTTGTTACAAAAGTGCCCTTCAGGAGGATGTTCCCCCTGGTTTCTGGTCCTTGCTCCATGCATCGCGCTGTGTGGGTGCAGCTGTGCCATGGTATGGCAGGGAGCTGGGCTGGCTGGAGAAATGTGTTTTGGGAGAGGGAGTGGAGGCGTGGGGTTCAGCTCTAGCTTTGAATGAAGGTTGGCAGAGATCTCGGAGGTCACTCCGCCGAGCTGGGCTGTGCTCAGGACCAGGGCAGAATCGGCTCCCCAGTGCCTGGGGCAGGAGCATCAGTGTCTTCCCAGTGCAGGGAGACACTGGGGAGGGTTTGCTTGGACAGCGCGACTGATCTAATAGCTCATCACTATTCCTGCTGATTAAGAACTTAGAGTGATCTGCAACAGCATGAGGCAAAGTCAGGATTTTAAATCAGGGTACATTTAAAGCAAAATATAAGTCAATAAAAACAAATTTCTGCTTTGGAGTTGGCAGAAGCTTTCATTTGATTCCAAAATGCCAGAGGAATGGAAGAAAAGTAAGGAGTGTTGCAAGAAGAGTGAAGTGCAACCTTTTTATGGGCAGGCAGTTGCTGTGCTGGAGTACTCTCAAGTTTAGTAGGGATACACGTTATCCATCTATCTATCTATCTTTAACATTTGGTTTGCACAGGTTAGGATTTCATTGTTCTGAAAAACAAAATCCTATTGTCTTTTAAAAAAATATCAATTCTTTTTCTGTCATTAGCCCAACTATCTGCCTTTTTGAAAACTCGCAGAAACCATAGTAACCACAAAAATGAGCTCTGATTAGGGTTATCTTCATTGTAGGATTCATGTGGGATTTCTATGCAGTTCTGCCTTGTGTGCCAGAACGTGAAATAACAACTGAAGTGCGGTAAAAATTCATGATCTGTGGCTGAGTTAATATCTTACTGAAGAGACATTGCGAAGGTGAAGCTTGTTATCTTTTAGTATAAAGGATATTTTTATGTAGCCTAAGGGCCTGGGGCAAGGGAGGTTAGAAAAAAAGTCCAAAACTCTGCTGATTTTAGAAAATTGGAAGAATTGACAAATATATCCAGTGGAAATGCTTTCTTCAAAGTTTGTGGAGGGTGGGGAGGCCCTGGCCCAGGTTGTCCAGAGAAACTGTGGCTGCCCCATCCCTGGAAGTGTTCAAGGCCAGGTTGGATGGGGCTTGGAGCCCCCTCATCCAGTGGGGAGATGTCCCTGACCATGACAGCAGGGTGGAACTGGATGTGTTTTGAGGTCCTTTCCAACCCAAACCATTCCATGATTCTATGAGCAGGTTCTGGGGGCTCTGCAGACGTCGGGCAGCCGAGGGGATCTGCTGGCAGACCCAGTGGCACAGCCTCCCTCGTGGTGCGTGCCTGGGCTGCCCACGCCGAGGGAACCCGCAGCGAGGGCATTGGGCAGAGCTGGGCCGTGCAGGCCTGGTGACTCATTCTTCCTCTCACATGAACCCTCGCTGCTCTGCTAATAAGCACTTACTTGAATTTTAGATGCCTGGAATCACTAAAAAGGCTGGAAGGCAGTTGTGTACCTTGCCCATTAGAAGAAAAATCTGTTTTCTCTAACTATAAACCTCCTACAGCTAGGCTCAACTTTAAAAAGTGATTGCATTTTTTGTGCCATTACCCGAATCGTAAGGGTTTGGAGGCAGCACTCAGTTCAGCTCGCTTTCTCCCGCGCAAGGTGATTGTAAGAACATGTATTGCTTTTTAGCATTGGAAGGAGAACCTTGTAAGAATTCTGGTGGTAAGAATTAACATTACACTCAGCTATCTCTGGCTTCTGATTTCATCTCTGGCAGTGTTATCACATCAGTGCTTCTGTTTCACCCTGGTGACTGTACTTCCAGGCTGTGTGTGTCTTCTTCCTCACGACCATCAGGGTTTTAATTCCCGCCACCCACTCGCTGGGAGAGCAGGTAATACAGGGCATGTGGTACCTGGCTGTGTCGGAGGCTTTCCTCCTGTGTCAGCAGACTGGATCCTGCATCAGCAGGAGGAGAATAGGGGAGAAGTATTGAATTTTCACGGAGAGACTGATAATAAGCACAGTGAAGCATTTTCTGAGGATTCATAGGCCACTGAGCTGGGAGAGACTGAATCAGCTCGCTTGACTCGGCATTTATGAGATTATCCCTGGGGCTGCCCCTCTCGCGCTGTGTGCAGGCTGCTCTGGAGTTTCTGCAGCAGTGCTCTCTTAAATGTTTTTTAAAGCTTATTTTAATAGGCAATTACTTCACAAGTTGGTTTGCATTTGCTTCTGATGACTGAGCTCCACGGGGTTTGTAAAATACAGCATTTCTATTTCTTGGTAAGGGCTCACGCTGAGTTAGCTGGTTTCAGAAAGATGAAGATGCATTGCTGTGGTAGGAGCTGCTGCAGCAGCTTATCGTGTTAATTGCTTGTGTGCCTTGTGGCTAGTTAACACTGCATCCCTGGCAAGGACTTGCCTCCTCTGCCCTTTGTGTCCTGCGGCCTTGCTCTCGGTGCTGGAAGGGATGGATTTGGTGGGAATTCCTGTCTCTCTGGGGCCAGCGGTGTGGGTGTCTCCTGCTGGCAGCCACAGTGTCTGTGCTAGGAGGTGCTCTGCATCTAATGCGGATTAAATTTTCATCCGGATCACTTAAGTTCTCCTTCTTTAAGGAAGTGGTTCAGCTTTGTGCTATGTGGGGAGTTTTTGTTCAGAAAGCATGGGGCTCACCAGCTTTTTTTCCACCTCTCCTATCCAGAAAAAGTGAATGGGGAGAGGATGGTGGCTGCTGTTAGAGTGAGCTCCATCTGATGGTGAAACCAAGTCCTCTTTTGTTGATATTCTGTTGTTTTGGAACACTTGGAGAGGGGGGACAGTGCTGCTGCATTTTTTTTCAGTGCTTCCCAGTGCCATTTCTTTCCCTTTCCCCCTCTTGGCCAACCCCTTGGACTTGCTGGCACGACCGCTCATATCATCACCTGCTAACCCAAGTCATTTAAACCTTGCTAGGTGAAACCCCTTTAACAGCAGGTGAGTTTAAACTCTTTGTGATATAATTGGTGTAGGGGCTGTGACACAGCTGGGGAGGGCGGCAGCTCCGACGTGGAAAGCCAGTGAGGACGTTGTGTATGGCCACAGGGCCATCCACCACTGGCTTGCTGTTCCTTGCTCTGGCTCAGTGGCTGGTGAAGGTGTGTGGCTGTCAGTTAAGGGCAGAGAAAACAATCCGTGCTTCTCTCAGCGTGCTTGCATTCCTCACATGTCTCAGTTCAGATACGCAGCTTCAGACAGAAGCATGAGCTGATTTGGGTATTTGTTTCCTGATCAGACACACAAGTAAAATAAGAACATATCCCACTCCTGGGCCCTGGCGTTGAGTGCTTGGGAAGGGCTTGAGTGGCAACGTGTCTCTCCAAAGAAAAGAAAGCAGGATGTCCTAGGTGGCTGCAGGAGCATTAGCAGGGCTAATGCAGGGGGGTGGGTGCAAGAAGGTGCTCAGGAAGAAGCTGCAGGGTTGCTGCTGTTTCTCAGTGATTACAGAAGAGGGTGGCACCACTCTGTTCAGGCCAGTGCTTCGGCCCCAGGGGGCCTTTTTGAAGCTTGTTTTCTTTCTGCATTAAAACTCAATTTCTTTGTTAGTGAGATGATGAGAAATGGAAAGAAGGAAAAAAAAATTAGCAGCTGATTTGTAACTTCCTTTTTGGTGCATTTTGGTTTAAATGCTTCTGCCTGGTATAGCTTATTTCTCTGATCAAAGCCTGCATTCGCATTACCTGCTTCCTGCCAGTGATGCTGTGTGTTTGATAAGCTGAGTGGTTATTTATACAAAGCCTGTGCGAAGCACAGTGCACAAAATAAACTGTCTCCTTTCCAGTCATACAGTGGGAAAGGTTGAAGGGAAATGACAAGATTCATACTTAGATGTGTCATTATGCAATGGAGCCGTGAAAAAACCCTCCCTTAGCAATGCCACAGGCAGCAGTGGGGTCTCTTTTTGGGTATCTCATGGTGTTTCTTTGACTAAATCAGACTTAACTGCAGCTCCTAAGCAGTGTGAGCTGAGAAAATGCCAGGGAGATGGAAAAGTACTGAGAAGATGTGTGCTGTGCTTTGTCAAAGTCGGGGTTTTTGAGGGTATGGTTTAAAAAGTCATTAAACCCGAGATGGTGTATTGATCATTTCAAGTGGGAGTACTTTGGTGTGAAGCAGGGCAACTGCTTGCGAGCCTCCTGATGCTGCGGAACAGTCTACTTCCAGAATAGTCTGCCCATATGCAATTAAAACCACAGAGGTAATGTCACAGAACCCAAGGAACCTTGTTAACCTCTTGTGTCTGTGGGTCTGTTCAGCTGCAGAATGAAGAGGAGCCAGGTGAGAATGCACCAGTGGTCAACGATGCCCCTCCACCTTACAGCAGCATTTCTGCAGAGAATACAGGTAAATTTAACTGAAAGGAAGTAGCCAGGTTTGCTCCCTTGATTTTTCTTAACCTCCTTAATTGTTCTCCTTATTGCCAGATGGCATTGCAGCGTCATTAATAAAGCTGCAAAGGATCAGAATTGATCCAGGGAGACTATTGTTACTTATGGTTGAGAAGATGCGTTTTGGCTGCATTTATCTGATGTCATCCCATCAAATGGCATTCAAGTTACATTTCACAGTGTTCTTGGTGGATTGAAGACACTTAAAATCAAACCGCTGGGAGGATTTGTGGTTCCGCTCTCATTATTTGGCATTTGGATGATGCTGTGCTCCTTCCAAAAGAACTTGTTTCTTAAAAGGGATTAAAGAATTACCTCTTCTGCAGTTTTCAGTAACCAGGGTCTTGCTCATAAGGCTTATACTTCTTCTGAATCATCATACTGTCACATCACAGACAGCTTTTAGCAAAACAGCTTCTTCTGTTTTGGTTATAGAATCATAGAATCCTGGAATGTTTTGGGTTGGAATGAACCTTAAAGCCCATCCAGTCCCACCCCCTGCTGTGGGCAGGGACACCTCCCACTGGATCAGGAGGCTCCAAGCCCCATCCAGCCTGGCCTTGAACACCTCCAGGGATGGGGCAGCCACGACCTCCCTGGGCAACCTGTGCCAGGGCCTCCCCACCCTCATAGGAAAGTATTTATCCCTAAGGTCTCATTTCAGTCTCCCCACTTTCAGCCTGAAACCATTCCCCGTTGTCCTATCCCTGCACTCCCTGATCAAGATCCCCTCCTCAGCTTTCCTGGAGCCCCTTTAAGGCCTCTAGGGAAACCTTTTTGATTTCTCCCTCCAGAACTTTCATAGTTAGTTGTTCAGATAAGATCTGTGAATCAAATGCAAAATACTGTCAGTCCCAAACAGCTGGCTTTGGGTGGGAGTGTGAGTGTTGGGTGTCTCCAGTTGCCCATGAGTGTCCAGCCCAGCACAATAATTGTGAAGATGTCCTGATAGCTCTGGTTCCGTGGTGTCTCTTAGTGACTGGGGCTCAGAAATACTATATTTAATTTCTGTTCCAAACCCCTTCCCCTCCAACAGAAAACAATTTGGAAGTGTCTCTCTGGAAAAATTGGTCACCAGTGCCCTGAGGCTTGCAGTGATGCTTCTTGGACTTACTCAAACCACCTGGGGTTGAAAATCTGACTGCTTCTCTTTATTGAAGTCAGGAGAGACACAGCACACATCGTTGCTTTAAAAACAGGCACAGCCAGGCGTGTCAAAACTGTGCTCTCAGTGTGACTTTGTGTTATAATAGATAAGGGGCTCCTGTGTTTTTCACTTTCTGGTTTGGGATGGCAAGAGGCTGAGGAGGGTGGGGACGGGGACAGGAGAGGCTGGATGCAGCAGTCTGGGATGCTGGGGTCTCTTGAAGCCATCTGAAATGCATCTCTCTCCCAACACCCTGTTCCTAAGGAACTGACAAGACTCTGTATAACTTTTTTCCTCAGCTTATTTTGACTACAAGGATGAATCAGGGTTTCCTAAGCCTCCATCTTACAACGTGGCCACAACACTGCCTACTTACGATGAGGCCGAGAGAACCAAGGCTGAAGCCACAATCCCCCTGGTTCCTGGAAGAGTGAGTACTCTTGACAGGCTCTCCTTTGCGTTTTCTCCTCTAGAATTTATGGTTTAACTCCTGCTAGTTGAGGGCCTTCACATTTTTTCCCCTCAGGCTTTTTTGGGTGATGGTATCACATGCTTCCAAGAGTACTGTAGCTCCTTTTTCTTTGTTTTTTTAGTTTCCTTCTGGGCACTGTGATGGTGTTGGGCATCTCAGTGATGCCAGTGTGTGCTATCCAGATTAGTTTGGCATGCTGACAGAGGAACTGTGCTGTATCCATCTGTGCTGTCACTGGGCTTTGTAAAAAAGAGATTTAGGATTATTTGTCATTAATTTTCCAGCCATGTAACACATCTACCCTGGGTACTCCAGCTTAGTTGACTTTCCCAGAGGTCGGTGTAGCTGGTACAAGGATGATAAAACCATCCTGTCAGTATAGTTACTTCTATACTTTTATTTCTTTTTGGTTTTTTTCAACATTCTCTTGCTTTACATCTTCCTCCTCCCTGCCCATGGCTCGTTATGCTTCCTCAGAGATTCCTTGCTGAGATGATAAGTTTATTTTTTTGGTGAGTAGGGGAATTCTTTGCAGTGTGACCAAGAGCATGCTGGATCTTAACTATCTTAGAAAGAGGATAGGAAGTACTACCAGTGGCTTAATATTTCATGCCCTGGATTGTTTCAGAATGAAAAGGAGGAATTTTTCTGCTTGCATTTGTAGGCTTTTGAGATTTACGTTTCCCACCCAACATGGGGGGGGCTTTCCTTAAATGTAAAGGAAGCATTTTGCGTCCCTCCATTGTACACTGCTTTTTCAGGGCTATAGAATTTGCTGGCCCTTTCTTGAAGAGCCACTTGCAGAATTGGGATTGCTATGTGGTCTGGGCTGACTTAAATCCACCCATGTCTTGTCTCCCTTTGATTCACAGGATGATGACTTTGTGACACGGGATGACTTTGACGACACCGACCAGCTGAGGATAGGAAACGATGGCATTTTCATGCTGACTTTCTTCAGTAAGCACTTGGTGGAACTTAACTTTTTTCAGGCAGTGACCCAAAATAGCAAGAGTTATTGTAACACTGATGTTTATGTGGCACCAGGGAAAACCCGTGTGCAAGGGTTTTATGTTTTTTTTTTCCCCTGGGAATATAAAGAGAACTTGACCTGCTGCTTTTCTCTTGCTTTCCCAGTGGCGTTTCTCTTCAACTGGATTGGATTTTTCCTGTCTTTCTGTCTGACCACTTCTGCTGCAGGACGATACGGGGCCATTTCTGGATTTGGTCTGTCTCTGATTAAGTGGATCCTTATTGTCAGGGTAAGTTGTGCGGTGCAAAAATGTGAACATAGACATTGGTACTCTTTTTCCTTACCTTGTTTTTATCTCCCTTATACTGAAGATAGTTAGAATACATTTAGCTTTTTGTAGTGAAATGGGTTTTGAGCCCTTTGTTCACTGAGAAAAGAGCTTTTTTGTCATTCTGTCCTGTTTATGTACTGGAATTATTGTGATAAGAGAATGAGGATTGCACACACAAGTGTGGTGCTTTCTGACAGAGCCACTGTGTTGGGTCAGAATGTGTTTGTGTGTTGGTGTTGAGCAGTGACAGTGATCCGATCTTCGTACAACATTTATCCAGGGAAACAAGCCCTCCTGTCAGCACAGGGATGTTTCTCTCCAGTGTAATGCTCCTTAGGCTCTCCTCTGGGGAAAAAAAACCAGTTCTCTAAAATGTGGGATGGCTGATGAGGAGAGGGAAACAGGGACTTGGGAACTGGGAGTTGTGAGATTGAGTTTAACTGGAGGAAGGAGAGGGAGCCGCTGGCATGGGAGCAGCCCGCTGGTGCCCTCTGGTGCAGCGTCCCCGCGCACAGGCACCGAGGAGCTGGGGAAGCAGCTTCTCTGTTTGCCTTCATTTCCAGGCTGCTATAACATCCCCTGTGCTCCCACCACCAGATCACAGGGAGATGAAGAGGGTGGCTGGTCAGAACTGGTTTGTATTATGGGAGCCTCGATGCAAAGACAGGGCCCTGTGGGGCACAGACCTCTGCCTGCGGAAGCAAGAAAGGCTGACATAGTGGTTTTAAAACTTTGATGGGGAGAAAGAGGAACCTTTCTGGAAAAAAAAAAGGGGATATAGATGTGCTGATGCTGGAAGGAGTGGAAAAAAAAAAGGATAAACTGCATTTTGGAGGATCAGTGAAAAAATGTCAGCAAAGCTTTGTTTGTAGCCTGTCCCAGGGTGGGGTCTGTGACAATGGTGTGCAGAGATTCCAGGCCAACAGTTTGAATTTCAAGTGAAAAATCTTTCAAGCTGTGTGTAAGTAGAAAGCATTAGTGTTAGGGCCATCACTTCATACCTGATCTCTTTGGGCCAGGAGCTGTAATTTGTCCATACAGCATGTGTTATGTTTTTCTGTAGAAACCGTAGCTTTCTGGGGTCATCTTGTAACAATGATGTTAACTATTTGCTGGATTGAGAGGTGTGACAGAAATGGGTGATCTTAACTGTGGATTTGATTTAAACTTTGATAAGAAGCTCACCTTTTTTTCACATATTTAAACTTGAGTAGAATGACAGCAAAAAAGTTGTATTCTGTTTACCACTGACACAGTGAACTTCAGTGCTCTAATAGTGTCGGTGCCTTTCATTCCATAGGCAGTAATTTTCCCAGTAGAAAGCCTTGTCAGGGGCTTCCGCAGATCTGGGATTTCTTTGTCAGTTGTGCTTTTGTTTGCTGCACTGCCCAAGCTTACAGCGTAATTAAAGGGATGCACTGCTGCAAGCCTGCTCTTCCCTTTCAGAAAATGGGACTGTGGTTCTTGAGCATCAGAGATGTGAGGGAAAATAGGAGTATTTGCCCAGTGGTGTCTTTCTGCTCCACTGGCTGCAAGAGTTTATGGCTGGGTATTGAATCTGTTCCACCCCCCTTCATCTGACATGTGTAGAAAAGCCTTAAATGAAAGTTTGTGGAGGTAGCTTGTTCCTCAGTCTGGGCAGCTGGTTGAGCTCTGTTGGATGCAGGGGGCTTGATCTGGTTACTGCTGAGATTGGTGAAAATAGATTTAGGTTCAGAAATTTCCATGTGCTCTAACTTTTATATATATTTTTTTTTTAGTTCTCCACCTATTTTCCTGGTTACTTTGATGGCCAATATTGGCTCTGGTGGGTCTTCCTTGTACTAGGTGAGTGTTCGGGGGAAGAAGGAACACGTGCTTAAAACTCTGTAAAATGCAATTAAGGGTTCTGTGAGCATGGCTTTACTGGCTGGTAAAATACAGGCATACAGGTGTAAAACTGAAATATAACCCTCAGTGCTTCTCTTCCTGAAGGCCTTTGAGGTTTTGAACTTACACAAAAACACTGTCCTTTTTCTGGTGGTAGCATCCTATTTATTATTCAGAAAGAGTAAAGAAGAGAACAGTGCTTTTCTTCGTAGTAGCTGATGTTGTATCTGTTCTTATAGCTTAAATGGTCTTCTTTTTTTGTCCTTTTATTTTCTTGCTTTGGAAGTGACCAGATCTCATTTGGAGTCAGAAGTTTTGTCATTGCCTATCAAAAGTTTGGAGTTGAGATTGCCCAAAATTGAAAGATGTGTCATTGATACCAAAAAAGTTCTTGTATTTAGTCAGCTGTTACACATCTCCATGCTATTGACGTTGAGCTGAATGGCTGTTTCTTCTAATTGAAGAAGCAAACCCTGTGCTAACTGGACAAATGTGTTTTTTTTTATCTAGGTTTTCTGCTCTTTCTCAGAGGATTTATTAATTATGCAAAGGTTAGGAAGATGCCGGACACTTTTTCCACTCTTCCCAGAACCAGAGTTCTCTTTATTTACTAAAGGTAAAATTTCTGCTCTCCTGAATTTATGTTTTTGTTTTTCACTCTGTTTTCAGTGACTTTTTAGGCTCAAATTTCTCTACTTGAATGTTTTTAGAACACAAGGCAGCAGAAAACAGTTGTTTCTTGGTGTCCCATGCACAGCCCCTGTTTCTTCAGAGCCCAGGCTGAGTTGGTGGGGAGCAGAGGAATTCTTGACATTTCTTCCTGAGTTTTTGCTCTGAGGAATTATGTATTCATTATATTCCATGACTCAAACTGTAAGCGCAAAATCTCTGCCCCTTGGTATTGCACTGTATTTGGCAAGAGTGCCTTTCAGAACAAACCACATGCCTGGAACACGCGTTATCTCCTAAGCATGAGTAAAGGTCACAAAACATTGTTAGAAGATTGGGTCTTTGGCTTATGTCCTGGAAAGAACAATTTGTTTGAATTCTGAGAGTTTTCTGCTGAGTTCCTGAAGGAATTAAACTCTTGCACATATTTGCTCCTGCACACTTGAAAATACTGCCCTGCCTGAATGCCTTCCAAATACGTTCATGCCTACAAGTCTTTCGCTTTAAGGCTGAAACATAACGTTGCTGCCTTCTTAATGGGACTTTAAAGAAGGAGGCTTAAGTAGTGGAACCCCTCTAGCATAATTTCCTGCTCTCAGCAGATAATGGCCTTGCATTAACTGTCCCTCCCTGAGGGGAAGGAAATCCTGTGAGAGGTTGCTTTCCAGATGGCCCAGTGCAACATGATGCTCCCTTTAGAAATGTCACAATAACACTGCCTTTCCCCAGGACAAGGCTGAAGCAATTGCAGCTGAGACAGTGGTATAAAGAAACCAAACAAACCCCAGCCTTGCATTGGGGGTCATTAAATTGTTCAGGTTTAAAACCAAGGCTTGACTTTCTAAATGCACTTTTCTTTTATTAGAAACTGCAGATTGCGTAAGATTCTGCTTCGCTTTTGGTCTGTCATGAGAACTCTCTCCACAACACGGGCATTGTCCAGTGTTTTCCAGCTTGAGTTTACTGCTGGTGATAGTGTATAAAAATAGTTCAGTCAATTTATTTAAGTGTTTCGGTTCTGTTTAACAAAGTTATGGTTTATGACCTCCTCCCAGGGTTGTAATATCCTCTCACATTCCTGCTGAGTCACCGGAGGGTTTATTTCCCTCCGTTGTGTGGTCACGTAACCTGAGCGTTTGAGCATCAGCTGTATCATCTCTAGTTCTTCCTCACTGAGCAATTGTTTGATTTTCCTTGTTACTGAAACTTAATTTTGCATTTATTAAAAGAACTGCCTGGTTTCTTATTGTCACGGGCTTTTCTGTGATTTGAAATCACAATTTTAGAGACCTTGTTTGACTCCTTGCTTGTGAGGAAGGAGCTGTAGGGGGGTTAAACTATTCTATATGTTTCTTTGTTTTGTGGTGATTTCAGAGCTTTCAAAAAGCACTCGCTCTTTTGGATATATGGAAAAAGTCATCCAGAATGACTTCTAAATATTACAACTTTGCACTTGCCCCCTGAAAATAGACCTTTAATCCTAAATTCTGAGCAGGGAAACCACAAAAGACTTGGATTTTCGGTGTATTACTGTTGTTAAGATTAGATTTCCTCTGTCAGTCATGTGAAAAGGAAGAGGTGAATGATGGTTTTCATTTCAGAGCAGGGGTGATTTTTAGAAAATTAGGAGCGGAGGAGTAATTAGTGCATATCAGAAAATAATAACTGGTGAAAATGAATCTAATGGAATGCTCAGTGTTTGCCATCCAGACTGGTGCTGGGCAATATCCATGGCAGTGTCTGAGCGCAGCACTGCGGCTGTAAAACAAGGGCAGGTGGTTTCTGCTGGATCTTGAGCTGGTGTGGCTGGGACAGGCAGTTTGTGAGAGCCTGGAATGTGTGGTATAAAGATACAAAGCTCAGCATCATCCTGGGTGGATGCAGCAACTGAGTCAGACGTTCGTGTAGTGTGGATGCAGGGTCACTTCACGCACCTGTAGGGTTTCACAGCAGTGTTTCCAACAGCATTGTCTGCACTAACTATGCACAAAATTAGAGTCACATCACCACGTGCTGAGGTACTTCGTAAGCCCTTAGACATCCTGTGCACTTTGTGAGGGACATCCTCCGTTACCCACAATAACAACCTAACTATAGTCTCAATATTCAATATCCTTCTCCGACAGCTGTTTTCTGGCAAACGTCTTCCTGCGTTAGCAAATTCTCCCTCAAGAAGCACCAGGACACCTGCAGGAAGTGAATCAAGACTCTGGAGCAGAAGCAAAAATAATCACCTGCTTTAAAACAAACAAATAAATAAAAGTACTGTTGGAAAAAAAGAAAAAAAAAAGAGAAGCATTTCTTTCTATTTGTTTCTAGGTGTAAAATTTTAATAATTAATGCAGAACTCTGTAATCATTGACTCATTAGTGGCTGATGTTTGAAAAAGCTATTGCAGTCGAGTCTGTGACGTGCTAATAAAGCCTGCTGTAGTTTCTGTAGTGACTGGGTAGCATGAGCCCGGCCCCGGAGCCGGCAGGGGACAGGCTTGCTTTATTTCCTCGCCACCCGGAGCGCTTTGGCCTCGGGCTGTCCCAGCCAAGCCGCCTCATCCCACGGCCGCAGGAGGACGGTGGCGATGGCATCGCTGCCCTCACCCGCCTTTCTGCTGCCCAAACCCACCGGCACTGCTGCCTGCGGCCGAAAGGAAGAGTGGGGTGTGACCAGGAGGGGGGAGCGTTGGGGAGGTGGCACAAGTACTAAGTTTTTAATAGTCGATATTCTCAGTGTTGTAGCACACTTTACTTTCCTACTGCCTACTTTTTGGACTGTGTAGGGGTTTTCATGGTACACCTTGGCAGTGTTAAAAACAAAAGATCGCGTTGCAACTTTGTACAAAAATACAACCACGCGAAACAAAGGCCTTTTTTTTCCTTTGGCTTGGGATTTTTGAGAGAATTCCTAACATACCTGTAATTCTTGCTTTTCTAATTTGTGTTAGCAGAGACGATGACGTGTTATAAATGTAGAGTTAATGTGCACTTCTGTGCTTTCTGCCAAGTGGTAAATTCACTTTGGAGTTTTACTATGTTAAAACTGTAAATAGAGCAGAACATTAATAAATGTCACTTATGTAGCAATTTTTGCTGTAGAACAGTGTTTTGTTTTAGTTTCAGTGCTTTATTTCACCTGGTTGTTGATGACAAATGTGGATTATCCGTGGGAATTCTGTTCCTTCTCCGCAGAAGGTGTGACATGTCCCTTCTTAAAGGGATCTGACTTCATAACGAGCTTTTCAAACCCTGAAATAGCCCTTGGTGTCAGCCTGGCGGCTCAGGCAGCGGTGATTCCCTACGTTTTTGGGGTGTGCTTGTGTTTTTCTTAGTCTGTCACTGACCTGCCTTGCCAAACACTTTGTCCATGACTTTGGTTTGTGGCTGAACCTCTCAAATGTGCGGTCCTTCCACACGAGGAGCGGGGCTGACAGGGGCCGATGCAGGCTCCACTGGGGTTTCCTTTTTTAACAGGAATAAGTGTACACAGAGAGAATTATTAAGCTTATCCTGGCAGGCAAAATCTGTAGCATTAGGGAACTCTGAATCCCATTTGCCCAAACTTGGTAGGTCAGCCTTGTGTTTACTCTCCTGGCATCTGCGCCTTATTTGGTCTTGTGTATCCAGAGAACTGGAATATTTGGCATTCCTGTTCCTCTTCATTCAGCAGCCTGAAGCTGCAGACACCTAGAGCCCAGCCCCTTGGCAGAGAGCAGTCTCCAGCGCAGAGGAGGGATGCGCTGCTGAAAGCGGGTGACAGGGCTGGAGAAACCCACGCGGGGCCTAACACCAGCTCTGAGCTCAGAGAGTTGTTTTGGGTCTGTGACAGCTCAGCCGCTTCACAGCACCCGAGTGGCAGCTCTGTGGGGATCTCAGTGACCCAATAAATACCTGTGGCCTTCCTGCCTGCTTTTGGTCAGCTGGGGTGATTCCTGCTTGCAGTGTTGTAACCCTCTGAGCAGGTTCAGACAGGATCTCAGCTTAATCTCCCTGAAATGGGTTTTATCTTTTTGTTGTGGGAAAGAGCATGCTCTGTCCTCTGGAGAGGGGAGATGGCTGTGTTGGCTCAGCCCTTGCGATGACCCTCATCCTCACTTTTAGATTTGCTTATGGCTTGATAGCCACAGGGTTTATTGGGCTGTCACCATCTGTCTCAGTTGTACACAGGATTGGCACCTTGAAATGCTCTGAGTGAGGGAGGGATCCAGACAAACACAGGACCTCTCCCTTGGCCTAGGAGGGGATAAGGAATGCTAATGGGGATTGAAATCCTGTAGCAAATCACCCAAAATTGAATAATCTCACTGTTCCTACACAGGAAGCACCAAGCTCTCTGGTGTTCGTAGAATCACAGAATCATGAAGGTTGGAAAAGGGCTCTAAGGTCATCCAGTCCAGCCATCAGCCCAGCCCCACCGTGCTAATCCATGTCATATTCCTTTTAGCTGACTGTGCCTGGGAGAGGGTTCGAGAGCTCTGATGGACACAGGCGTGGCTCCCTGCCCCCTGCCTTGGGGTTTCCACTTGGCCTGGCTCAGCGCTCACTGTTCTTTTCTGGCCCCAGTGCTGAGATGCTGTGGGGGCTGCCGGGTCTCTCTACCAGCTGTAGGGTCTCATGGTAAGTCTGGAAATGGATAAAACTATTTTACACCAGTAACAGTCATCAGTGACAGAGAAGCTGCTTTTTCTTGTCCAAGAGCCAGACTTTTTTATACAATTGATGTTTTAAGATGTTTTACAGCAATTTAAAGCTGCTCTAAAGTTATTTTTCCAGGTATTGTAGAAAGCACATCTTGAGATCTTATTTCCAGTTCCCGTGGAAGCAGGAAAAGCAGCCTGAGGGGAGAAGGCTCAGATAAATTGGGTACAACATGTGCTGGATGAAATCAAATCTGCCTACGGAGAAGGTAGGAGGGCTATGGAGGAAATGGACGGGATCTGCCCATTGTCCATGCTCTTCCGCCTGCTCTGGTGGGAGCTCAGCCTCCAGTGAAAAGATTGGTGCTAATTGTCCGTGGCATCCATGTGAAATAGAGGATTAAGCTGAGGAATAAAACCGCTAAGCAGGAGACCTCCCACTTACTTAAATAGGACTCTTTTTCCTCCCTTTCCTCTTGCTCTACCCGATACACAATTGCGTTTCCAAGAAGTTGGTAAATACTGCTGGGTTGACTAATAAACCTTTTTGCTTTACTGCAAAAGTTCTCACAAGAAAAATGCTGCAATGAATTCATCACGATGTGTTTTGGCCACAAAAATCCAAGGAGTGACTCATTTTCAGTGGCTTCATTAGTGGAAATGATTGAGGGGCTGGATTACCATGACCTTGTCCCTGGGCTGGTGCGCTCTGCTCGTGTAAGACACTGGTGATGGTGGAGATCCTGGAGCAGGGGGAGGTGGGGAGCACCTGAAAGGGCCAGGAAATGTACCTGAGTGAAAACTCCAGCCTGGCCCACGCTGGCACAAGGCAGTGGTGCCTCCGACCGGGTCCTGGGGGCTCTGGGACTCGTTGCCATCTTTTTACATTAAGTAAATGTTCCTAAATTGTGAGACTTACACAGACACAAGCCTTGTTTTGCTAAGCTTAAAATTTGTTAATACAAGCTGACAGCAATGGATAAAACAAATAAGGCAAAAGGCAGGGATCTCTGCTTGGAGTCTGGAGTGTCAGAAAGGGTCCATGCTGGAAGCCAAAATGTGCGGCAAGTAAAGCACTGACTGTGTCCCAGGGCCAGGTGAAGTACGAGAGTGCTTTTGACTGCTTTTTAAAAAAATAATTACTTAATAGAAGTTATAGTAAGAAATCAGTGTTGCCAAAATATCCATCATCTCTCAGTGAGCTTTAATGGGCCTTAACCTTGGGTGTTTGTCAGCTGGAGTCATCTGGGCACCAGGAGATGGTCAGGGTGTGGCCCTTGGAGCATGCTTCGGGCAGCAGTGGGTGGTGTGCCGGGGTGGCATGGCAGGTGGTGGGCGAGGGCAGCCTCCTGCCTTCTGCCCATGGGCATCGCTCCAGAGCGGCATCGCTTATGGCAGCTTCTGAGCCCAGAGGCAGCACGAGGGGCTTCGTGGGACAAAACACCCCATGCTTGCTGTCTCACTTGACATGGACAAAGCAGCCAGCAGGTTGGAGGGCCAAGGAGAAGAAAAGCCCATCTTCGACCAGATTTTGTATTTGTTTTTGTTGTTGCTTTAACAGAAGTGGCTGGAGCGCGGTAATTAAAGGCTCAGTGGCTCTAATTGGAATAGGTTTAAACTCGAGGTCAAAATCCCTTCTGGCACTTCCTCTGCCTAATAACCATCAACAGAAATCAAACAAATCCAACTGGCTCCAGCCACTAATCTGCAACCAGGGAAGGTCGTGGCGGTGATAAGGGAGCAAAGCGGTCACAAACAGCCCTGCGTGGAAACACAAGCTCTGGTGGGTCTGACAGCCGAGGGGCGCAGTGGCTCGGGGTGGGTGGGGGCGGTTCAGCGGCCTCGTGTTGGTGCCAGGGGACAAGTGATGGCAGGGCAGACCCTGGCTATATGTGATGGTTGGACCCAGTGCTGCCCAGCTGGAGCATGGAGAGAGGATGGGGTGTCTTGTGCATGGAAAAGAGGTGCCAGCGCTGCGCGTGGGGCAGTGCTGGAGTTGGTGCTCAGTGTTGCTCAGCATGGCTGTTTCACCAAAATGCCTGTTTTCTCTGAGGCTCTGCTGGGGGTCAGCAAAGGAGCATTTGCAGCTGAGTGTGAATTCCTGGGCGCCTGGCGGGCGTTGTGCGGGTGTGGGGCTGCACCCCCAGCCCACCCACTGCTGCTGCTTCCTGCTGCCGCCCCAGGCCACGGCCCTCGCCAGGTCGCCACTTTAACTGCTTTTCTAATTATGCCCTAGTCTGGACCTTTAAAGTGATCTGGGAGGGGAAAAAAAAAAAGAAGAAAAGGGGTTGCAGATGTGCAATGGTCAAGCACCACAGGGCTGGGATGCAGCCGGGTGCGTATGGGGCCATCCCTCATCTTTCCAGTGTCTTCTGCCTACAGATTGCATCGTGTTAATGTTTTCAGGCTCCTTGTTCCTGCTGTCCTCTCTGCCAGCCCCAAACAGACATGGGATGCACTGGCTTGGTCAAAGGGATGTGGTGGTGGGTTCCTGCAGTCTGACCTGTGTGCAGATTGGAAGGTTGACTTTTGGGGAAAAGACAGCCCCTGCTCCTGCATGGGATGGAAACACCGAGTCCTGGGCTGGGAGCAAGGTGGTGGCTGCCCCAGCTGCTCCATCAGGGCTGCGGCACAACGCTCCCCGGTGCAGCATCGTCCTGCCCCAAACCCAGCTGTGCCTGCTGCGGGTGTCAGGGATGGAGAAGCTGGGGCTGCCCTCCTGCTGCCTCTGGGAAAGAGGCTCTGGTGGCAAGAAGAGCACTGTGTGGTGCAGCGGGACTGGTGGCCTGTGCTGCAATCGCAGCCACAGCTCCTGCTGCTGGCTTCACTGCTTCCCACGGGTGCCTGGAGCAGCCCAAAGTAGAAACAGTGCAAGAGCGGTGCTGCTGTGTGCTGCAGTGCTGTGGGATGCTGTGCTGGTCCATGCCACTCTGTGGGATGCTGTGCTGGCCAGCAGAAACTCATGAACTTAGCTCTGACCAAAGCCTTATCAGACAATCCAGATCTATTACCCCGAATTTTCAGCTGGAATTGTAGAGGAAGCAGCACTTCGTGGGCCCAAACTTCCTGAAGCTCCTGGGAATGACCTCATCCGTATGTGTAGCAGAGCATGGCCAGGCAAGAGCAGCGCAGGCAGGGCCCTGCCGGGAGGAGGAGGCAGAGGAAGGTTCTACCTGCTGCCCTTCCCCTTGGTGCTCTCCTCTTTGTCCCAACAGGAGTCCTCCTCAGTGGGACAAGGCTTAAATCTCTCAACAGGAATGTGCCCCTGTTACTCTGCTGAAGCTGTGTTTCAGCAGGAGGCGGGACTGACTGGTGACCAAAGGGTTATTTCATCTCTATGAAACAGGCTTTGGGTGTTCATCCAGTGCCAGGAGCAAGATGCACTTAAGGGAGTTTGCCTTTTTGGAGATGCAATACTTCTATTAAGCAAGCACTCTATTTATGTCCCTGCTAATTGAAGTAAATTGATTTCTGCGATCAAATTGGGAAGTTCCCTTTCTGACCACAATGCCAGCTATGCTTTAGTGCATGGTTTCCACTATTTACTCTGCTTTTAGTGTTCTTTCTTAATTAATTTTGTGTATGCAGTTGATTTCTGCAAGCCTGCAGTGGTGCTGGGAGGGCTCTGTGGCTCTTCAGAGCACCCTGCAGCAGGCAGAGGCCTTGCTTTGCTCGTGTTTCTTTCCCCCCAGCCTTCGTTAGCCGTTAAGCCTGGGCAGTGACCGCTGTTCTGAGTGGAGGCTGCTGGATCCCTGTGGGCTCAGCAGGAGGAGAAATAGTTTCAATCTAGTCCAGCAAAAAATTGCTATTCCAGATTAGAAATTAAGACCATCGAGCGGGCGTGAGTCGTTCTATTTGCTGTGGTCACAGTTTTCCCCCTCATTAATCTTGCAGCCTGTTTTCACTGCTGCGCTCTGAATGGGGCAGAAGGCTCCAAACCAGAACGTAAACGCTGTCTCCCCAGTCCAGCAGCTCTCATCTCTGAGTTGGGTTGTGCACAATCTCTGGTTCTCCTTCTTTATTTCAATTCTTTGTATTCTGTAGACTCAATGTTGTCCCAAGTGTTTCACAACAGCTGTTTGGAAAACCAAGGCCTTATCTACAAGCAAACATACTCCATTTTCATTTAACTAGTACAGAGCCCATTTTCAGATTAATACTGGTTTATTTTGGTTGAGTTTAAAAATATGATTTTGAATTGGCATAAAACTTAAAAGAAAAAACACTCTTGAACTGAAATAAGGAAATGCACAAAAGACCTCACAACTCCACAACTAAAGCAGTTGCGTTGGCTTCTGAAGATAAAGCAGTGTCAGTCTCTGAGGATGCAATCCCTGAGGCCGATGGACTTGGCTGGGTGAACAATCTCTGGGGAGAAGCAAGACAAAGGCATGAAGGGACGGTCCCCCAGCATGGGTGGTGGGACTCAGAGGTCAGTGTGGTCACAGGGTTAAATAAGCTAAAAATAAAGTGTATTTAAAACATGATAAATGTGAGCTGGGTGGCTCGGGCAGTGCCTGACCCTCTGAGGACCTGCCTGAGCCTTCGGCTGCCTCAGCAGCTCCGCTCCCCAGGTCAGCATGGGGGGGACACCTCGTCCCCGAGGCAGGAGCTGCATCTCTTGATGGGATCAGTTTGACTAATAGTGCTGGGGAGGCCAGAGGATGCACATACCACCATCTCCCAAAGCAGTGGGGGATGTGGGTACAGCTGGCTGTGGAGGGATGAGGCCGCGCTGTGAGCCGGTAACAAACAAGCAGCCAGGGCTCTGTCCTGTGAGCAGCTCTGGTCAGAGCATTTATTCTCTTCAGTGAGCAGGAGCAGTCAGAAAAGGGGGAGGGGGTTGCTGGGCTGGGCTTGGTTCTGTGACCAGCCAACTTTGTGGCTCTCCACCACCTCTCGGTGCTTGCAGGGCCACATGAGCTCTTGGATCACCTGGCCTGCAGGTGAGTCAAACAGTACAGTCCTGTCCTGTAGTTTCAATGTGCAAAGCTAAATCCATCCCTGGGACAATCCCACTGTAGGCATTGATGCTTACCAGGCACAAACCGGGATTCTGCTTCTGCTCGTGGTAAGAGTAAATTTGACTGCTGGTGGTGAATTACTGCCTCTGTGGCCAGCAGGCAGAAGAGAGGAGCCAGTTGTATTCTGGAATGCAACAGCTCTGTACTGCGATGACATGATCAAAACATTACGGATCCTGCTTCTCAGGGAAATGCAGGAATCCAAAACATCTGGTAAGTTTGTTTGTGCTTGTGTTGCCTTCCTTCGTGCCTTTGTTCATCCCTTCCAATTACTGCTTCTAAGTATAAACTTGAAACAGAGACGAGGCTGCGTTTGTGGGGAACATATGGACAAATGGAAAATAAACAGCATGAGGAATTCCTGCCTAATGAGCTCTTGGATGATAAGATACTACCAAAAAAAAAAAGAGAAAAAGGCAGAGGTCTGAGAAGAAGATGAGAAGAAAATCATGAGAAGAAAATGTCACTAATGATACCCAACAACACGTCGATGCTGTGCTGCAGCAGATCTCTCTCACAGCCCAGTCAGGCTCCAGCCTGCTGAGGACACGGTTGTCTGTTGTCTGCACCAGGCCAGGACTTGGAGCCTTGTTCCAGCTGTAGAGTGCCCAGATCTGGACTCAGGCCATGGTGATGGTCCTCTGCCCCAGCTCTGCTGGGCCAGCCCCCCCCTGAGCCTTGTGGCAGAGCTACAGCTGAGATGTTGGTGAAGACACACCTTCCCTGAGGCTTTCCACGAACAGCACGCGCTTCCCCTCTTGGCCTCTCTCGATATGTGTGCAATTAATTATTCCAGCTGAACAACAGGAACTCGGTCCTTCCTCCTCAAGTTCAAGGTTCACATCTCTCTTTCTTCCTGGCAGAAGAATAGATGTTTCCTTACACTTGAGGCAAGAGTTGCTCTCGCTGGCTTTGCTGTTTATTTGTAGTTAGGTGGCTGCTTGGATTATTTTGGTTGTAGCATTTCTGATTTGCAATTACAGCCACTGCAAGGCAAAGTGTTCACCTCTGCTTGGCTCAGGCACCCAGACCTGATCCTCAGTGCTTCTGAAACTCCCTTGACTTTGTGTAATGAACATTGAAAGGTCCTGGTGCAAACTGCAGGCTGGTGCTTCACATCTGAGTGTGCATCTTGTTTTTCAGTGCAGTGATTTATACTGACAGATTCGTTGTGAGTTCAAGGAAATGGCATTTCTGCATCCAAACACCACTGGGGACAGTGGAGGAGACGAACACTGGGGCAACGCAGGGGGTGAACACGCACGAGTGCATCGCCTGGGAGTCCTGCATCCCTGCAGGGTGAGCAGGGACCACTGCTTTGCTGGGGGTCGTGGCTTTCATTTCCTTCTGCTGGTACCCAGAGCTTCCACAGCTGGTGGTAGGCACAGACACCAGTGGAGGAGGCTGTCCTTGTGCCTGGATGTCTGGCTGTGGGGCAGGGGACAGCTGTGATGCTGCACAGAGGCAGTGGGAAGAGGTGTTGGATGGTGGGGAATGTCTAGAGGAGTGAGAGGGAATCCAGCAAGCAGGGAGAGGGAGGTCTTGTGGGCAGCAAAGAAGGACCCCAGGTGAAAGGGATCAGGCAGCCCAACAAGTGGAAAGGGGAAACACATGGGCAAAACACCTGAAAATAAAAGCAAATCATACAAACTTTGCCCAGGAGTGTGTGTATGCATGGAGGAGCTTCTGTCCTGATGGCCAGTGAGAGACCATGGGACTGAGGTGGGCACTGGTGGGGGTCTCGTTGTGTTTGTGGGGGGGTGTCTTTCAAACTGCTATGTGATCCCAATAACTGCTGTTCAATAAATGCAGCATTAGACTGTTCCTCTCCAGAGGGCAGGAATGCATTTCTAAATGCCTCTATTGCTCTCTTCTCTCTGGCCAAAATACGATTTAAGCACTAAACCACACGGACTAGCTGAGGTAGAAAATTTTGGTCCAACTTGAAAACAATTAGTTTAAAAATCAAAGGAGCAAGCACATTGTTTGTTACTGGTTTGTGCTTTATTCCAGAGGAAACTGGGATTCTTTAATTTACTCAGCTGGAGAAAAAGCTCCAGATCAAACAGTGAGTGAGCTGGAACAACAAAGGAATGTCCTGGTATTTCTTTTTCCAAGTTTAGAAATGGAAGTCAGGGCAGCCTTGGGATTTGTGGAAATTCCTCTGTGCATTGTCAGGAGGTAGAGGAAGTGGTTTAAAGTTTAGCTACTGGGTTCTGCATTGCAAAGTGGGGGCCAGTTTCCACTTAACCCACGCAGGCTGCCCCTGCCTTGGCTGCGGGCGTTGTTTTTGCAGCAAGATGCTGTAAACATCTCGCCCTGACCAAGGCAATTGTGCAAACACCTGGGGGGGTCTCTCTCTGTGCCCCCCGCCCCAGGGCTCGCTGGTGGCAGGCGGCCTAGGAAAATAAATGGAAACATTTTTCCATTCCTGCTGGTATTTCTTTCTTGCAGCTGCTTGGCACAATCGGAGTCAGGAAAGATTGTTTTCAGTCCATTATCAACTTCTGGAAGAACTTTTGCAGTAAGAAGCTGTTCATGTAGATATAGAACACACTTTTTTCAACTTTTACTGTCTGTTTCCCAAAGGCATCAGGGTCATTAGATAAGAAAAGAGGCTTCAAGCCTGCCAGGTAGATTATAAATACATAGGGAAGAGAAGAGAGGTTTTGGCATAAAGCTCCCATGCTGCTTGTTTTCCCCATTATGGTATCAATGCTTTGTTGCTATTTTTTGGTAGTTTTGTGGGTGTTTTTTTTCTTTGGTTTTTTGGAAAGCAGGCCCACTTGACTGGAGGGCAGGGGCTGTTCTCCACTGGTCAGGCTGCAGCCAGGTGTGATCAGGAGGCAGGATATGAAATGGCTGCTGGCCCCGGGATCCCCTGGGGGGGATGTGTCCCCTTGCCAGGCAGGAGAGCCCTGTCAGCTTCTGTCAAGAAAAATCTCTTCAGAACATCCTCTCTGCTGAGACTGAATGGTTTTCCCCATTCCCAGAGCATCTCCCACCCTGGGACCTGCCACCAACTGCAGCCAAGCAAATATGTGGCCCAAGTGCATGAACTCTGGTCAAAAGAGGCCCTGGGTGTCACTGATCTCTTGATGGAAGAGCAAGAGGGATTTCTCTTCTCTTTGTGAATACCTTGTGCCGTGGGCCCTGCTGGAGGGTGGCAGCATTTCAGCTGCCTGAGTCTGTGTTTCCAGATCAAAGCTACCGTTGCACAGAGGTGTCTCACGAGCATCTCTGCCCGCCACGATGCCTTTGCTCATCGTCAGCTCCCAAACACAGGATGATTTTTTAAGTGGGCATTTTTACATAAATATTTTTTCCATACTTGCTTGATTTTCTGTTCTGATGTTTTAATGCAGCTTCCTCTTACATCCAGTCAAGTGTTTTGGAAGTTAATGTGAAGCAGAATTACATTTTTGTGTGTTTTGGGTTATTTGTTGAGGCTTTACTAGGCTTGTCATGCAAGTCATCATGCAAAAATGTAAAAGAAAAAATTGTGTGTGTTCGTACTGGGGACCAAACCCAAGACCCATCAATTTTTGGGATGCAGGGAATTGTTCTTTGTTTTTCAGGGAAATTAAGTCCTGGCATGAGGAAGCCCGCAGGGTGATGAGTGGTACCTATTGTTTTATTCATGCTCTCTGTCAGCCCTGCCTGTCCCAATGCCCACCCCATGCTCTCTGTTGTGGAGGTACTGGAATTGACGTGCTGGGTGCTGCACGTGAGAGGGGCTCTGAGACACCAGCAGATCCCAAGGACTTACACCAGGGTTTTTTTTCCCTGTGGGTTATATATAAATGTAGGACTCGGGTGCCACTTTGGCAGGGTCAGCACAGCTGGTGGGCACAGCCCTGGCTTTGATTTCAGGCTGGCCCAGGGAGGGGGCAGGCGGCACAAGCCCATCCCTTGGGAGAGGGTCTCCAGCAATGCCACCCTCGTGTCGGCGTCGCGTGGGCGATGCCATCCTCTCACTTGCTGAGGAAGCAGGAGATGAGTTTTCAGTTGGGTGAGTTTCCCAGCACCTTTGCTGTGGGATTGAAGTGTGATAAACTTTGTATGAAATAAGAAAATACTCAAATAGAAACCAGAAGAGGAAGAGGGTTTGTTCTGAGTGTGAGCAGAGCTTCAGCTGCCCTGCCTCTGGCTGAGGCTGAGAGGGGAGGAAAGGGAATTGTGTTCCCACAGCTTCGGAGGTGGAGGTGGGAGGAGCTGCTGGTGAGGCTGGTGCTCGGTGCCAGGCGGGAGAGCCCCTGCCCAGCGCTGCGCCCGCTGCTTGTGGCCAGACACGTGCAGAGCTTCTCCCAAGGAACAAGTGCCAGGAGGAGAGGAAATGACCTCCAGTTGCACCAGGGGAGGTTTAAACTGGATGTTAGGAAAAATGTCTTTACTGAAAGAGTGGTGAAGTACTGGAACAGGCTGCCCAGGGCAGTGTTGGGGCCTCCGTCCCTGGAGGGGCTCAGTGTGTGGATGTGGTGCTTAGGGACATGGTTTAGTGAGCATGTTGGTGTTCTGTCGATGATTGGATCTGATGATCTTAGATGTCTTTTCCAACCTTAATGATTCTATGATACAAGTGATCGTGTAGTGAAAGAACGCTATATTGAAAGAACAAGCCCATTAAAGTGTTCCAGAAAGAGTAATTCATGTAGATGCTGAGAAAACTTATTTTGGTTGTATTTAAAATCTCTCTTTACTATTCCTTCGGGAGTGGAGAGGTTTCTGTAATGTTTCTCAATGACTGACAGTCTGCACAGAGCTGAAAGTTTCACGTGGTGCTGCTGTCGCTGCGCTGAGCGCGCGCCCGTCCTGCAGCACTGCGCGCTCTGCTCAGGCACCAGCCTGGATGCTGAGGCTGTTTCTGCAGGAAATCATCCCTCCTGGGAGCTCCTGGCCCGTGCTACAGAATTTTACAGTTCACATGTGAATGAAAAAGACTTCCTTGACATAAAGAGTGCAACTCTCGGAGCGATTCAATCTGAGTGAAAAATTCAGCTCCCGGTATCTGTCTGATGGAGGATCTGTCCTTGCTTTGGGTGTGGTGGGTTCAGTGTCCTTGAGATGTTCTGTTCCTTCTGCAGTCCTAGCAGTAGTAGAAAACAGCTGTAAAACTCCTGCCTTGGTTCCATTCCATGTTTCACACTGTTAGTACTCTCTCAGAGTCAGAAATCTCTTTTTGTTGGTGTTTTTACCCTCACCAGTATTGGGGTCCCTGCCTCTCCCCCAGCCACCATCCCGGGCGCGGGGCTCCTCCAGCACGGAGGAGAGGGAGATGTTATTGGTGATGAAAGGGGCTGCTGCAGCTTGTCCTCCAGTCAAGGCAAACATAAAATTATCACACTTATGGTTGACTTTTCAGGGTTTTTAACTCCCTTGCTTCTTCCGAAGTCTGTAATTTTGGGGGTAACCTTTTTGTTGTAGCATAATCATTATTATAATAATTTTATTTCCAGTGCTTGTGGTGTGGAAACCAAGAAATCCAGGGGGAGCAGGAAAACTGTATTGTGAGCTGATAGAAGGAATCATGTGAACTGAGTAGAAATTTCCATGGAGGTGTGTTGCTGAGAGCTCCCGACTCGTGGGGCCTGCTCTGTGCTGGGGAAGCAGCACAGCTCCTGCTCTGCTCTGGCCTTCCATTAAAGTTCTAGAAACTACATAACTGGTCTGTGACCAGTGGTGTTTCCTCAAGAAAGAGACAAGGAGGGAATTTGGGAGTAAACCCACAAATGCCACCGTAGAGCATCTTACAACCTGTATTTGTATTTCGATCTCTGCACACAAAACCAGTACTGAAAATCCCTGAATGTGCAAATGCATTCAGCAGTGTTTTACTTGCAGCTTGGATGAGTTGTTCAGGGCCTTGGTTTGAATGAGTCTGGGTGGCTTCTCTTGAAGCCATAGGAGATCCTTTGTTGTGTGAGGCTTTCACATAGAAAAATAAAAAAGCTGCTGTTCCTGGTTTGAGTTTGTGCATTCCAGTTTTGGTCAGGAAGCAAGGGCTGAGCATCCTTCCCCTGGATTAAAGGAAGCATTTACACGAGCTGTGCATGACCAAGGGATGATGGGATTTGTTCTGGGACCTACTGGGTGCTTGAGCAGCATCTGTTGTGTTGGAGGGGGAGGATGAGACTGTGCCATCCTGCAAACCCACTAGCACCCCAGAGGGGAAACCTTGGTTCTGAAGCCAGAGCACAGCACAGGGTGGTGGTGGTGTGTGGAGCTGGGATGCAGAGGTTGGCTTCCCAATGCCACAGCATGGCAGGACACCCTGGCTGGAACAAGATAAGCACGTTGGGACAGGTTAACAATGCTAAGAATTAAAAATGTATATATTAAAGCAGAAATCTTCATTTGGTGAAAGGAGAAAGGAAGCAATATGGGGAGTTGTTTGTTAATAATAAAGAATGAGCTTTTACAAATGCCCTGTGTCCAAAGCTCTCTAACTTTTCCTGGCATTCCCCATCCATTCCATTGTTAAGCCCTGTGCCGCTGGAAAACAGCGGCGGGCCAAGGCGCTCGGTGATCTCATCGCGAAGGCTTCTGCAGTCGCCTCTGTTTACACGCCTCACAGCATTTGCTCCTTAGATTTTGTTTCCTACTTTGAAGAAAAAAAGGGAAAAAGAGAACAACAAAAAGGGATCTTTCATTTGTGCAGCAGCTTCCCCTGCCCCAGCGCTGGGGCTGCGAGGAAAACAGCACCTCAGTGATTTTCAAGGGGAGGATGGACCACAGCGGATTCCCACAGTTTGGAAGAGGAGACAGGAAGGCCTTAGTGACTCATAAACACTAACAGATTCTGTGTATGAGCTTCTCTTTGTTGTTTGTTATCCTTAATTTCATGGTTTTCCTTCTCTTGAGTGTGTTTGTATATTTTAGACGATGCCATCATTTTGTCAGGACACTTGGTGTGTGGTTCCCACACAGGAGCAACGCTGTCTGCCTGGCAGCTCTGCTCAGACAAACAAAAAGGGCAGCCAGTGGAAACCCTGGAGGGCTCCATTTGGTGCCACATCCTGACACATGGATCATGGGACAGTGAGAAGGAGTGGGAGTGATGGTTCCCTGGTGTATGTCAACCCTTGCTTTGCACTGAGGGTGTCCGGACCTTGTGAACGGGAGCAGCTCAGAGGCTGCCACATGAAGCTCCTCAGTGGAACAACCTGAAATCCATAACTCCTTGGTCATTCACATTTGCCTAGAGAAGTGGTGGCTGCCCCATCCCTAGAGGTGTTCAAGGCCAGGTTGGATGGGGCTTTGAGCCCCCTGATCCAATGGAAGGTGTCCCTGCCCATGGCAGGGGAGTGGGATTGGATGATCTTTGATTTCCCTTCCAAGCCAAGCCATTCTATGATTCATTCTACAATTTTATGGTGCTGGGAGGGTAAGGACACTGTGGCCAGCATGACCTGGGCTTTTACCTGTCCTTCCTAGGATGGCTGTGCCCTACCATGGCTCTCAGCACTGTCAGCCCCAGCTTCTCTGAAAGCACCTGAAGGCTGGGTGCATCTCCGTGTGCTGCCAAAGGCTGGATCAGGAGGTTGTTGTCAGATTTTCCTAATTTATTCTAAAACAGTTATTTATCAGAGGGATGGGATGATTTTCCCTTGAGCAGAGAGACCTTTTTTGCTTTGTATGGATGCTTGTGTCGTTGGGTGTGCCCTGCCTTACACAGGGTGCTTGTTTCCCTTTTCCCCTTGCTCTCCCACCAAAACTTCCCCCTTTTCTGCTGTTGTGATATGCATGAGTTGGTTCCCATGCTTTGTCTCAGAGCTGGAGACAGTTCAGTCCTGCTGGGAAGCTGGTGTGTTATGTGGCATGTAGAGCCCCCTTGTCAGATGAAGCATTTCACTGGTATATTATTTAATTAAGCGATGTAGCTGTTGGCACCTCTGAGCTGTGGTGGCCACATCCCTGTGTTTTAGGAGCAGCTCCTGGCTGTTGGTACATCCCTGCATACCCAGCAGTCTGAAAGACCTTTCCATCCTCTCCTCTGGACTGGGGGACGATATCGGCGCAGCTGTTTAAATACGCTCCCAATTTCAGAAACACACAAGTAAGCACTAAACTTTCCCAAGGTGGCTGAGTAATCTTGTTTGCTTTAGCGTTTTAGCCCCCCAATTACCCTAGAGAAGGATATTGCCTCTTTAAACAGAGTTCAAAAAGCCCAAGAATTTTTTATAAATAGCTCACATCCTCTCGATAACAACCAGGCCGCTATTTATTGCCCACTTCCCCTCAGACAGACAGGTTGGAGCATTTAAAATCGCACTTCCCATGAAATCCAGAGGAACTTGGTTTTTCAGGTTCCTACAATTGTTTGTCCTTCTGGGTTTCCTTTGCAGTTTACAGCGTTTTGACCAGGCTAACCCTGAAAAGGAGCTGGCCAAGGCATCATTAAGATATATTGCTGGAGCCCTAACCCTTATTTTCCACCCACTTCTTTGGGACAGGCAGAAAAGCTCATCACTTCCCAGCAGCATGGGGTCTGTCCAGTTCACTTTCTTTATCTCTGGACCTCAGCAAGCACCCTCTGGCCTTGTTTTACATCCCTGTCTCCTATTCACTCAGAAACCCCTCTCTCCTGGCTGGGAGTGGGTGGGTGCTGTTCCCAATGCTCCCTGGCACCATGAGGAGGGGTGCAGTGGGCAGCAAGGGCCTTGCCAGGGATGCTCTGGCTGTGGAGGTGCTGTTGCTTTTATCAGAGTATTAGGCAAATCTGTGCTGTTGAGCTGGGATTTGTCCTGCCCTTAACTCCCAGAAATCAAATCCCACTTGGCTTGGTGCAAGTCCTCTGTTGCTCTGAGATCTGGCTGGGGGTTCTTAGCAGTGGATACAGACACCGATGTAAAGGGAAAAACAAATGTGCTCGTTGTCTTTATAAGGATTATCGACAGGAATGTCAGGAGAGTTGGTTCCTGCCAGCCTTGAAGCTGCCTGTAGCAGTGCAGTGGTGTGAGGAGGCTGCTGTGGGGGGAAAGGGGGCAGCTGGTGAAAACCCAATTGTGACTCCTCATCGTTGAACACAAGAGATTAGGATTTTGTTTCGGAAGGGCTTTAGGCACTTCAGAGCACAGACCCCTGTTTACAACCCTGTAGGGTCTGAAGTTGAGAATCTGTGCTAACAGCTCACTCTCTTCATGAAAAGCAATTAAATACTGTATCAACAATAAGGCATTTTTTATTCATACATTCATGTTTTAGCATCTGTTTGAGCTCCACCGAAGAGACAACATAAAGGGTTTCCTTCCCAGCTCAGAGCAGGCCATTCCTTCATGGAGGATCTTGCTGCTCTGAGCACAATCGGGCGCTCCAGTGCAGTAATTGGAGTGAAGGGATGTGGTGCAGAACGTCCCAGTTTCATGCTCCAAGAATATCATGTTTCTGATTAGGAAAACCCAGTTACATAAGGGCATCACATAATCACAAACATACCTGGCATCGAGCGGAACTTGCCTTTATGATTTATTCATAAGAATTTCTTCATGCATAAATTTCTATTTATTCTCCTCTTGTAAAGGGAGAAAAATGTCAATGAAAGCTGCAGCGCTACGGAGTGAGCAGGTAGTGCACATTCCCATCTCCCCTCTAGTTATGTGTATAGAAAAGTAAATTATTTGGTGCTTTCTGTTTAAAAAATTCCTTGGCATTTGTGCTTGGGAGAACAAACCCCACGTGGGTTTGTACAGCCCAACCAGGTGAAGAAGGGAGTGGGAGATGCTGGGGGAATGCCTTCCTTCCTTGGACCCTCCCTGCATCCCAGGGATGGTGGGTGACAGTCTGGTAGAAGCAGACAGAAACCTTGGAGACTTGAAATCCTGGTGTGCTCATTTAGAAACTGTGCTATTTTCTCCTTTGCTATTTTCTGGGTTTAACAGGTGGTGGGGGCTCCTGGTGCGGGTGAGTGCTGACTCAGGAGCTATCATTCAGCCCAAGCTGCTGCTGGGCGACTGCTGAGCTGATGTGGAATAGGTGTAACTGTCTTGGTACCAGGGTATTTTGATTTATTTAATGTTGTGAAGACTATCTCCTTCAGTCACACCTTTGGTGCTTCTCAGCTTGCTGGTTTTGATTTTACCTGTGATATCAACCCCTGAAGAAGAAGCAGAAGCCTCAGTGTGCTTGGGTTGGGTGCCCCGGGTTGTTTTCCCCAGGGCCAAGATGGGCTCTGGTGGCCCAGGCACAACCAGAAACTTCTCTGAGTCCCCCTCACCCCTCTGCCAACTCAAAACCTGGCACCCAGCAACCAACCCCAACACTCAGGGAGTTCAGGATGCTGGTGGCTCCGTGCTCCTCCACTCCAAACTGGTCGAGGCTGAGCCCTGAGCTAGCGAAAGGTGCAAGGAGAGGGGTGAGACCCTGCTGAAAGGCTTTGCCTGGACGTTTACAGAGGTCTCGTTATTTCCCTTAAAAGGAAGCATTTGCTTTGTGTGGGAGCGCAGGTGCGCTCTGAGGGGTCGTGGCTGTTCTCGGCTCTTTGAGGAGATCCCTGAAGTTTTACAGTGCTCGGTGGGGGGTGGAGTGGGCAGCCTGGTGATTCACTATCTCACACAGGAGGTTATTGTCATTAGGAAGTAAAAGAAAACGCAAAGGCAATTTACCTTTATCCTGGCCATTTGTCTGCTGCCTACAAAAGGTCAGACTTCGTCTGTGGGTGATGTTTGCAGGTCCGGGGATCCTCTGCGAGGAGTCAGCTCCTTGTCTGGCTGGGCACAGGGCTCTCCCGCCTGGCACAGCCACCGTTGTGCCTGTTCACGGGCTACTGGCATCTAATTCCAGCAATGGACATTATTTATTAGTGGGAAAGCACTGCAGGCTGTGGTACCCGTGAGGGAGGAGCACAGCCCTCCCGCGCTGCAGCTGGGCTCCTGCCTACAATGCTTCCCCCAGCATCACACCTGGAAATTTCAGGAATGACAGAAAAGCTCCTGTACCAGCAATGTGATCATGGATGTCGAACTGCTGACTGTTAATAAAATTTTTCTTTTTAAAGACAAACCAGACTTGGAATCCCACGGTCTGGTTTCCATGTAAACAGAGGTGCTCAGTATGGGGAAAGGCACCAAATAATCGCACTCTGGCTCTGTGCATGCATATCTGTGCACCTGCAGGTGTGCACACGCTGTGAAAAACATTTGTGTAATTGCAAAGAATTGAAAAAAAACCAATCCCTTCCTAGAGAAGCCCTGAGCTGGTTGGAGTTCCAGCTCCCAATGAGCCACGGGTGGGAGACAGGATCTGCCTTGGTCCTGGGGCTGAGAGCTAGTGGTGTTGCTGCACAGTGGGCTGGGAGGACTGGATCCTGCTGGGTGCGCTGTGGCAGAGTGCTGAGCCAGTTCTGCACCACCCGAGCCCCAGCTTTCAAGCTGGGCTTCTGCTGCTCGCTGCAGTTCCTGCCTTTTCCTGGATCGCATCGAGTCTATTGTTCCCCTCGCATTTGCAGAGGCGTCTGACCACGGAAGAATGTCTCACGCTCCCCAGCCAAAATAACCCACCTCAGTCTGCCGGTGGATGAAAAGCCCCGTCGTCAGGGCTTTATTTAGTTCTCGGTGCGATGCTGTGTTATTGCTGTGTTTGTCTTTGAGGATAGATGTGACTTTTGCCCAAAGTCCCGTGTTTGCTCTCCCCATCCCCTCCTCCCATTGCTGGCAACACTGACAAAGCTCACATCTCGTCAAGGGTGGTTTTTAAGCCCTTTGAAAAAAAACTCAATATCTTTATTAAGCGCATATTTTAGCAAAATAGTTTTAAAGGAAATTTCAAAATCAAAATTTTGTCTCATTTCTATAAGTTTCATTCTATTCACTCAGGATTAATGCACTGCTTAATGGGTGTTTTGGATGCTTTGATTCACTAGAAATTCCCTCTCTGGTTTGACTTTCAAGAGCTGTGGTTGCTCTTTGGGCCTGATAGTGAACAGAGAAGTTGTTCTCTCAGCTCTGTATCTCTCTTTGCTACCTTATAGCTGGTGTTGGTGGAATTGGTTTGCTTCAATGGCCAATTTTTGAAAATGGTGTAAAATGATTTAAAAAAGTAATAATTTTGATTAATAAAAATATTACTTTACGATCTTCTAGCTGAATCAACAAGAGGAGTCTGGTTTGCTTACAGCAGAGAGATATGAATGCTGTGTTGATATTTTTAAAGCTTTATGTGCAAGACATCCGTCAGTGGTCAGTGTTGCCAAACATTTAAATTTATACATCCTGACTCAGTCTGTCTGTTAAAAAAAATCACCTCCAGCACTACAGGTTCAGCACCTTTTCCTTATTTCACTTTTTTTGGCATCAGATGTCATAGTGTGTACAGTGTAGTTATTGCCTCTTTATCAGCTCCAGTGACTAACTCAACATAGTTTTCTCAAGAATAGCATTTCAGGCCAGGTAAAGCCCCCGGGTTACCTTTGTGGATGACACAAACCATGTCATGTCTGTTAATGAGTCATTGCTCCATACTGCGTGAAAGTAAATAACAGCAATGGTGAAAAATAACCCAGATACTTTATTTTCAGCGGCCTAATGCGATGCAGGTGACACATGAAGCTGGGGGAAGGTGGGATGGTGTGTGCGGGTGGATGGGGGCTCTGGGATGCGGCTCAGGGTTGGGCAGGACAAGCAGAGGCACCTCTGCCTTCTGAAATGCTCTGATGAATTGGTCCTTAACAGCCCCTTGCTGTTTTCCAGCTTACTCTGCTGTGGGATGATGGGCTGTTTTGGCTGTCCCAAGCTGTGGGGTCTCAGAGGGACATTGAGGTGGGCTGAAGGATGCTCTGAATCTAGCCAGGGTCCTTGTTGCTGGTACCGGCAGCGCAGCCCTGCCTGGGTAAAACATGCCGTAGGAGCAGCTCTGACCTTTTGTCTCTAAAAATAAGCAACTGTGAGGGAAACAATGCCTCACTCTTTGTTGATGTGGCTGTAAGTGAGCGGCTGCTCGCATTCCTACACAAGTGACTTGGGGTTGTCCTTGGTGTTCTGTGTGCTCGGTGCTGGCTGCTGCGTCCCACCCTGCGCCACAGGTAAATGAGGCTGTGGTTTGATCCTGCCCCATGTTGCCTCCTCCCCAGGACGAGTTTACATCATGGTTGTGGCTGCAGAGAGCAGGAACTGACCTGGGGAAACACGAAGGTGGTCTCAGCCCCCTCCTGCTCCCCGTGTGCACAGATACCCCGAGTTACGGGTGCTTGGGGGCGGTGGGTGCAGGTGGGCAATGGGGGGGATGTGGAGCTGCACAGGGAACCAGAATGTGTGCAAACACAATAAAGCGTGGAGCTCCCCTCCTGTCCCAGAGACTCATAAGCTATGAAAATTTATGTCTGCCTGAGGATTATTAGTGTTGGGATGAGCACCTTGCGCAGTCTGCCCATGCTCATCCCACCTGTGTGGCCGTGGTGTTCGAGCAGAGCCCATCTCCAACTGCAGTGTACAAAAAGCGTGGGCTCTGCTCCTAGAAATGAGAGGCTTGACAGCAGGGAGTAGCTCTGAAACGTCAAGGGAGACTCTGTGGGATGTACCTGTCAGCAGAACCCCTCTGTGCAGTGGGTACCACTGACTTTGGGGTTGTTTTTTCTTTATTTTTCAGTCTCTATCCAAATTTTCACGCTAAATGTTGAGCTTTAGCCCTGTGGAAGAATCAGCCTGACTTCACTGCAAGTTTCCCTGGCATATTTTTGAGATGGAGGGAAGGAAGAATTTGTCCTACAAGTGGACAGAGCAGGGTATTCTCCTCACTGACGAGGCAGCTCTGCCCTGCTGCAAGTGAATTGCGGGGTATTTAAAGGATGTGGGTGAGGGGTGTCAGCACCCATGTCCCCAGGACCAGTGTTCTGTCTCTATTACAAGTTATCCTACCCAGACTATTGATTATCTCACTAGCTCCTGGTGTGTGCAGTATCAAATAACTGATTTTGGGCTGCTCTCTGCTTGTATTTTTAGAATAATTGCTATAAACATTCTTTGGGATTTGTTTTTTCACAAACCACAACAGGCATTTATATATTTAACAATATATATTTATATATATATATAATTTCTAGATCAGTACATTCATCAGTACTTGTTTTTCTTCACAAACAGAAGAACTCTTACAATAGTAGACTTTCTAAAATAAATACTATTAAAATAGAGCTTCAAAATAAATATTCTATACAAAGAAAAACCTTCTGTGGTAACTTTTCAGGGTGTATATATGGTGGGGTGGTAACAGGATAAAGGGGAAGCTTTTACCAGCGTGTCAGAGTATAGGAGGGGAGGAGGAAACCCGGTGCTGCAAAGGGGCAAGGTGAGAACAACTGTGCTCGGCGAGCAATGGTGTGAATTTAGTAGCTACTCCGTGTGCCCAGCGGGCACAGGGATGGCTTATTTGGCTGTTGAAGCCACTCTGCTGCTGGTAAGCTCCAGCCAGGGCTGTGACGTGTTGTAAAGTCACCCCTTCTTGCTCTCTGGGTCTTTGTTCCAGTGTGTGGGCAGAGGACAAAGCCCAGCAATGAACCAGCTCTACAGTGGCACAGCATCCCGGGGGAACCTGTCCTCACCTCCCCACTTGACTTCATGGTCCCATCCCACTGTGCTGACACAGCCAGAGAGCAAGCGTCGTGCCCAAGGTTGGTGCTAATTAGCAGCCGTTTGGCAGTTTGTAAGGGAGGGTGGCCAGAGCTGCCGCCTCGCTGCCCTCGCCGGGCACAGCCCTGTGCCCGCGGTACGTCTTGGCGGTGGCAGGAGACACGCGTACCTTAAAACGGGTGGGGGAACGGAGGAGTTGGGATGGGGGAAGAGAGGGTAATAAAGACATTATTGACTGGAGACGTACCCTCCAGCAGTCCCAGCACCGCCGGCAGAGCCCCGCTTCGGCCAACCCACGCCTTCCCAAGCGCTCTGCAAAGAGCTCGGCGCTGCCTTGGCATGGAAGGCTGGAGCAGAGCCCAACCGCCGCGCTGCGAGGAGAGAGAGGGTCGCTCAGCCACGTTCACCACTGCTCTAACACATCCACTAATGCTTTACAGTCTTCCACCACGGGACCAGCTTACACCATAGCAGGATTTATATATTAAAAGAAACCAACAGAGAAATAGTTTACAACTATGTACAACGAAAGGCAATCCCTCGGGGATTGCTGGGCGTATATACATGAGTGTAGATTGGCACAGTGGAGACCACTCCAGCGTTGCATTTGCTTGCAAGGACCATGCATCTAAACCACAGGCTTTGCTATTGCAGATTTTCAGCACAGATCCCCCAGGAACAGCCAGGGACACGGGGGCAAAAACGCAGAACAGCCATTGGTGGAAGCCATTTGGGTACGTGTGGTCTCAACGGAGGAGGGCAGCAGCAGGTAAAGACCTCTCCTGCTGTGCTTTCTAGCCTGTTAGCATCTTAGGAAAATGATTTTTCTTATTATTAAATACAATACCTTATACATTCAACCAACAGTTCAGCAGGTTTGGGGTTGGTTTTCCTTTCACCCTTTTACCTCTTATTTGTACAAGATAATATACGCAGCTCTGTATCCTCACCTGCTTCTTTCTTCCTGGTGTCCCTATATGGTCAACATGAGGATAAACCATAGGAATTGGTATCTGGTGACAGACATGGTGCCCCTTTTCCTATGATTCATCATATACAAGATAACAGATGTTATAGATATAGAAAGGTTTTTGTTTTTTTTTTTTTTTTTAAATTCCCTGTTCAATAAATATCTACAATTAAGCTTAACTAAACCCCAAGTCATCCAGGTTAAAAGAATCCTTAAAACAAAGGACACCAGAACTCCTATCAGTGCGCTCCTGCCAACCCCTAACTCAGCATCTGTATTGCAACCAAGCAAATGGGATTCCTGGAAATGCTACACGAGCTCTGCCTATTGCTTATCTAATTAGAGATGACATTTCACTGTCACTGCTGTGCATTTACTGAGGAAATTTCCTCTAATTAAAACAAAAATAGAAAAGAGAGACTAGATCAGTTTTCTGCATGCAACAAGTACCTAACTACTGATTACAGTGTTGCATGTTTGGACAAAGATTTTTATTTAGCACCTTGTAGTTGTCAAGAGAACGGGATTACTGCATCTTAGGGACTGTAGACCCGGCCCTAGGATGAATGCACAGACAAAGCCAATGATACTCACTTTCTATAAATATGCTCTCTCCCTCCCCTGGCTGTCCCTAGTGTTTGTTAACACTAAAATAAACATTAAAAGCATTCAATACAGTTAAAAAGACACACTTCTGTACAGAGAAGGCAAAAGTCAAACAGCAGCAACAGAGACTGGGGAATGGGCTGCACTTGGAGCAAACGCCATTCTTCCCTAGGACAAAAAAAGAAATCAAAAATCTTAATATTTAATGAGCAAAGAAGAGCTTGTTCCAGGAAAGGAGGTACTGGATTGACATTCCTATAAAAATACACCTGTGTGTATCCTACACTTATTTTTTTGTGACTTCTTAACAGAGCTTGAGAGGTTGAGAGAAACAAACACTGAACGTCTTAACTTTGTGGCGTGAGTGAAGATCCCCTTTGCTCCAGCACGGGGGGAGCAAGCACACGCCTCAGGGGAACGACCTCCAGGCAACATCCTTCTGGAGCAGGTCTGTACTGTCGGTGTAAAATTAATATTCCATTGAGTGAAACCTGATGCTACGGATCCGCTTACAGCCAGAATGACACGGTGTTGGTACAACTGCCTGAACACAGCCTGCCGCTGCTCTTCCCGTGGAGGGAGCAACCCTGCTGCCTTCTCGCTTTAAGCAGAGGGTCCCAATCAATGGAGCCAGGTGGGTACAAAGAAAGCAACGTGCCTGAATGTTGAGACCCTTAAACAAACAAATATTATCTTTACTTCTGGCTCAAAACCTTTGAGGGACGCAGAAAGCTTTGGAGAAATGTGTACTTCATGTGCAACTGGCCCTTCTAAGGGTGCGCAGGCAGGGAACGAGGTGTTAACCCGTCACCTTCATCAGGCTGCTGGTAGCAAACCGAGTTTGGAAGGAAAGTGAAAACAAGAAGCCCACCCTGAATGCAAATCCACTGTAGCTTTCTGCAGCCAGGGACGGGTATTGCTTGCGTGGTCGTTCCTGCAAGCGAGCAGTTAATGGTTCTTGTGGTATGCAGGCATGGAGAGCAGCCATCCATCAGAACCAGGAGTTTTTAAGCAGCTGTACTTCATGATATACATAGATTTCAGCCTCCACTCTACATTATTAAGATTCCTCCTTTGGCCCCATCTACTTAAATTCTGACCAGTTCCAAAACCCTGAATAACCCAAAGTGCTTCAGTTTGTGGAAATAGTTGCTTCTGCTTTTTCCGAAGGCAAAAGGCCAACATTATCCTCAGAACACAGGTTATTAAAAAGAGCCAATGCCACCCCCCTCCGTGGAGTGTCCTCCCACTCCCCGCCCTCCCAAACTATCAAAAGGGTTTTTCTGGCCTGCTTGCTTTGCTTTCTGGCAGCGCTTTACAAATGACACTGTTTGTGTTTTTGCATCTGCATCCCGGCCGGCTCACTCGGTCGTAGCATTGCTGGGACAGCTTGACGCAGCCGGTGGCAGGCAGGTAGCAGAGCAAGCAAGGGAGCACCAGGGAGAGGGCACTCATGAAGGACCAGCGGGCACAGCAGTTTGAGTGGGAGCAGGAGCAGGGGTGGTCGGCACACGTGCCCTCGTCGTCCTCGTTGGTGCAGTGGTAGAAGACACCCTTGACGAGACACATGCAGGTGGAGTAGTTGACCAGGTTCTGTGCCGAGCAGAGGCACTCTTGGTTGCACACCCAGCATGAAGGCAGAGTCCGGGGCAGCGCGCACTCCTTACACTTGCATTTCCCACAGGCTTCACACAGGAGAAAGTGCTTGTCCAGTTCCTGAGACACAGGTCCCTTCAGGTCCAGGGGTTTGCAGTTAATCACCTTGGGCTGAATGCGAACTGCTCTGGGGGAGGACTGCTCCGCCACGGGCACCGGGGCCATGTGGTCCAAGAGCCTTTGGTCTGAAGATGTGCTGCTGCTGCTGCTGATGGAGCTGGGACGCCCACTGAAAGAAATCCAGGGGTGGGTGACATCCTGCTCACACCTCTGCAGGTGCTGGTTAGTCAAGGCTGGTTCATGGGAACCTCGGGGACGCTTCTGGGGTGCCAGCTGAGAAGCGGTGGGGTTGTCGGTGTAGTCGTTCTCTATGTGGGTGGTCTTCATTTGGTCAATCGGCAGGATGGTGAGCGGGTGCTGCAGCCGCCCATAGGGGATCCGACTGTCCAGCAAGGGCTGGACCATCACAGAGTTGGGCACAACAGTGATGTTGTGGGGAATCCGGGGCTCCATTGATAAAGCAGTCTGATTAAGGGTGAAAAATCCACTCTTAAGTATCCTGGGGGAAGGAAAAGAAAGACAAGGGGCAGGGAGAGAGAAAGAGCACACCGTTACTGAGTTATCCTGCAACCCCAGCCTGAACAGGGCTCTTTGCTGAAGCTGGTTATTGTGCAGAAGGTCTTACAAAGAAAACTTGTGTCCGAGGGAGTCACAGCACTTGCCCTGGTGTAAAGTGCACCACTATTTCTTTGCTACTGTTGTCTCTCTATCCTTAGCCATATGAAGTTCCTCCACTCCTGAGAAGACTACTGTTGCTGCAGGCTCCCGAAGTGCTGTTCCTCGTTTTAATGAGGGAAAGCACACCTCAGGGTCACTGGTGCCTATTCACAGGTATTTTTGTCAGCAAAGCTGCCTGAAATGACTTATCTAAAGTTTGGGGATTTTCCCCAATTGACTCTGATCCCTAAAAAACCTCTCAGGAGCATTGGCCTGGTATAAAGATGCTGCGGAGTGTGGGTCTGAGCATTTGTCCTTGCTAACCCAGGATCTGGGTTGGCTTTGGTGTGGAAGTGTCTTGGGAGCTGCTGGTTTCAAAGCCTGCTTTCAGCCCTTCAACAGTGGAAGTTCTTGCTCAGCAGCTTGTTTGATTGCAAACCAGGGTGGGAACGGATGGGTAGAGCTCTCGGGGAGAGAACTTACACAGGTCGGACTTGAGATGTCACCTCACACAGGTGATTCAAAGCACTAAGTGGACTAATATTTAGCTTCAGTGCTGTTTACTACCTACTCTAGCTAAGCCTTCTACTGCTGCAGTTTCTAATTTCATTGAAAGAGTGCAATTTATCCTGGAGTCGTTCCAAGGATTCAGCAGTGGCGTAGGACAAGAAACCACAGGAAGTAACTAAACTTAAATCAAAGAACGGAAACGACTTGGTTCAAATTTAGAAAGTGCACATTGTTTTCTAGTGGATGTGCCATTTCCTCACGGGGTGACCTTTATTCATAAGGAATAGAATGTTGGAGATCAGTTTAAAGAAGTGGTGAGGGAAGCTTCAGAGAGGAAAAGCTTCTGGTATCAAGAAAAGGGAAATAGTGAACAGCTTTAAGGCACTGCCAGTTGCTTGTGTTCAGATAAATAAATCAACTTTTTCCAACAGCACGAAATATTTTATTATTACAGCAGTCTGGAAGAAAATTGGGAAGAAAAGGCATCTGACTACAACCAAGTCACACATGAGAAGTGTGTGTGTGTGTAGCTGTACACACTGCTCCTGCAAGAGGACATCCTCCCCTAAATTCCACACGCTACAAAAATTGGAGCATGAACTAATTCTGCGTTTTTGGAAGGAGAAAGGGAAGTACATTATTAACCAATGAAAAATGTTGCTAGAGCCCACTATTGTATTTGTAAATCGTCGCTTTGATAGATCACTTGGCACTTGAGGGGTTGAAAACCTGCCAGTACTCCTGAGATCAATGGGAGCACGGGTTGAGGCCGGGGAAGGGAGCGAGAGCGCAGCGCGTGGTCAGGGCGGCACATGCGGCCTCTGTGCGCTGGCACCACGTCCTGCCTGCTGGGCTCCTTTTGTCTGGCACAAGACTAGCAGGAAGAAGGGCTTTACCTAGCAGTAATGATGATTATTGCAATGCAGTCCTTATGCTCTTTCTCTTCACTACTTAAAATTCTCTGCTGAGCCTTAGCCATTCATTTGAAAATTTGTATTTCATTATTCATTGCTCACTGACATCCTGACTCACAAGAGAGTTTTTAAAGCATCTATTCCTATTTACTGTGTTTGAAAAATAAAAAGGAGCAATGACAACTATGGGGTTTGCAAAGAGAAAAAGTCCATTTTCTTTTATACAACAGAAAATAGTGTCAGGGTATAAGAAGTATGTGCTGCCAGTCAGAGGTGAGCTAAATAGGCAGTTTTGTGTCAGCTGGGTGTTGGATTTGCAGGAAGACTTTGGTTTCATAGGGTTTTTTGTTTAAGGAGAGATGCAGCTGTTCTGGCTGACGAGAGTAAGTGCAGCAGAGCTGATATTAGATGGAAGGTGGCTGAGGAAATGGTGGCATGCTGAGCCTATCTGTCTGGTCCTTTACGTCTCTGGCTGTGCTGCCTTCATTGCCTCACTGCATTTTTTAAATACCCTCTAGCACAGGGCTCTGCTTTCTGCCCAGAACTCAGTCCCACTTGTTACCAAGCCTCTGGAGTTTGGTCCATTCACAGTAGGCTTAGACTGGATCTGTGGGTCATCATTTTTTTAAGGTGCACTGTGTGCTGGCAGTTGTGAGGAAGAGAGCTGTTTAGCCCTCAGGCTGTCGATGCAGAGAAGCTGATGTGATGCTGATTTTCCCTGACACGGCAGCTCTGAGCCAGGGTGGCACAGGGAGGGCATCGCTGGTGGTACAGCACAGGAGCCCCTCGCCCTGGCACGGGAGAGCAGCACCTCGGGGACAGCAGCAGCACACAGGAGCTGGTATTTAGGCTTTACATTAACTCTGTAGTTGCCCAGTCTGCAAAGGTCCAGAAAGAGCAATGACATCACATGGAAGTTATGTCATCAGATTAATTTGGAGAAGGATTATAGCCCCAGGCACTCTTAAAACACCCAGACCCCTGGTACACAGACATGGCCATATGTAGGCAGATGTTAAAGGTGGCTTAAGTGAGATAAGGCTAATCAGGATATCAGAGTTAATTATCACAGAAAGGAGAAGAACCCTGGACTAAACACTATAATTAGGATCGTTAATGTTGAAAATAATTCATAATCTTTTTTTGTTATAATACTGTTACAAATTTCCTTTCTAACAGGCAAACTATTTGCGTAGAGCAAGGGGAATGGAAGTCCTGACATGGCAAACTCAAAGACCCTGCAGGTATTTGGGCACAGCATCTACTCAGACAAAACCTCTGGAGTGAAGACAGTCAAATAAGACTCAGCTCCCCTAATTCCCAGTCCCCTGCTCTGGTCACAAAGTCTCTCTTGCTGAAGATCACCTTTAAAACACCCCACCCCACTAGTTTTTGGTGCTAGTGCTACCCACGATCCTTCACCTTCTGCCCTACCTTCTCACTCCTTAGCAGATGGTTTCCATGTGTAACTGCTCTCACCCTTCAAGCTACTCTTGAATTTCTGATATTTATGGAATTTTCCAAGGACCATGACTACATCGCTGCTGATGGTCTTCTTACCAGAAGTTTCAGCAGAGCAATTAGATTTCTGGTGACAGATCCAGGTCAAGCATCTTGAGTACTGGACTAGAGAGTGAGCTGGGTGGCATTCATTCTGCAGAGTGGCTCTCCTCCGTTGGGACCTGCCCAGACAACAACAATGATGGTATTTTATGGTGTGGTTGCTTCAGTTTTTGTGTCTGGGCACTTCCCCTGGCACATGCCTTAAGCACGTTCTCCCCTGAGCTCTTTCTGGTTTAAGCTTTATGTCTCCATCCCTCAAAAGAAAGATTTCAGCAAAGGGTATCAGGTTGCTGTGTTTGCACACAGCACTCCATCCCTCATGGTAGAGAAGAGGAATCCAGTGAAGGTCTCACGATAAGGACTTGTGCTGGGTCAGAAGCAAGTCAAGAAGCCAGACTGCTCCCATGAATTCTTGCAGGCTGAGCTCTGCCTGCCTGGGTACGTGTGTGGATCCAAGTGACTTCCTGGAAGATCCCAAAAGGCATCAGACCTTGACCTTATTTAATTGGCGTGTTCCCCACAGGGAGAAATGCAGCTGCAACCAGCCTGAAACTGTTCCACGATGACTGGAACAATACAAGCGAGTCATCCTTTCAAACACATCTCGTTTGCAGGCAGATGTAAGGAGATCAGATGCTCCCGTAAACAGTCATGAGGAAAGATGTCCACCCAGTAGCAAGAAAGCTCATTCCCGCACCAGAAGGAGGACACCATGCCCTCCTTCACCTCTCCTTCTCCACCTCCTCACGAGGAACCCATCATGCATGAGAGGTGTTTGTCAGCAAGGGCAACATTGCCTTGGGCAGCAACATTGGTATCTTAGAAGCTGCAGCTTCTGTTCCAGAGACACATCCCATCAAAATTAGTGTTTAGAGTGATCTGGCAGAACTTTAGACCTTGAAAACGGACAAGACCTGAAGGACTGTAACTCTGGGCTCTTGCCTTGGCTCCGAAGGCCTATTCAGGTGAGCAAGGTGGGGGGTTCAGAGTGGCCAACTCTCTTGGAGTTGTGGGCGTTGGCTTAGATGTTGAAGTGACCTAATCCACACTGTGTGTCTGAAGCATCCATAGGTAGAAGTGGTAACAAATCTGAGCACCTTTGGTTGTGAAGGAAGGCAAGAAACCATTGGCTGAGTGGTCCATCTCCTCTCCCCCTTGCCCTCCCACTCTACCCAGAGTGCCGGAAGCTGCCTGTGGAAGCCACTCTGGCTAACCAAGAGCGGGGTGGCTACTAGGGATTAGCTGCCCCCTCTAAGAAAGAACATTTCTTCTCACAGGGTTTATCTGCTTTGATAAGAAAGGACTGAGGTTTGTGGTGCTGGTGTTGTGAACAGGTCTTCACAACATTGTTCATCACATCTGTTGTGAGAAGATCTGGCAATGGCAGCCATGTACTGCTTGCAGATATGGAATTAATTGCTCAGATGGAACAGATTGAACACATCAAGATGTGTCATTTCAAGAAACTTGTAGATTAAAAAAGTGGAAGAAGAGATAATAATAAAATACAATAGGAGATTTAAGATACTTAAGCACCATAACTTTGTACAAGCTACGAAACTTTACGTAGTGCCTTTGTTGTCCACTCTACTAATCCAGTCCAACAGTAAATTGCATTTTAATTGGGAAAATGTCATACAGAATATTTGTAAACAAAATTAATCTTTGATCATCGGTAATTACAGACATTATAGCAATAACATAGACTGGCTGTAATCATTCAGGCAATTTTATGAAAGCAGATAACAGGAAGAAAAACTCAGGAGTATGTTCCAATGAAGTTCTTTTCAGAACATGAATACCAACAAACTCCCAAGCAGAGAAAATTTCTGCTCTCTCCTGTGCCATCCAGAGACTGGCATGGTTGCTCACCACATACAATTTTCAAGTCAAAATACAGTTCCTTCCAAGGGAGTAAAAATGGACTCAAAAATCAAGTTCACAAATGTTGTGCAGCACTTGTTCCATCTCTTCATCAAGACACTGCCAATGTAAAATTACTATTGTACTAGATAATTACCAGTCTTAGAGTTGTAGGAAACCAACTGTTATTTTAAAATGTTTGGGTATTATTTCAGACTCAAAAGTTTTATAAGAATCTTCAGTCATATGAAATTAAAACTGATCTTATGCTGTATTAGGACTTTAGACTTGCCTACATAACTTCATAGAAAGCTACGTCCTCGTAGGCAATTCTGCAAGGAAGCTCTATAAACCCCCAGGAAAGTAGTAGAATCAAGAAGTAATGCAGCCACCACCAACTCCTTGTGTCCCTTGCAAGCTGCAAGTACCAGACCAGGGGTCGCTTTAGCTCCTTCTAATGAATTACACCTTAATTCCACCTCATGACTGTCTTCTGTTGTGTCTGAGCAGCATCAGAGTCAGGAAGAGCCATTTGTCTCAGCAAATCAAGCCTTCTCCTGGGATTGCTGGCACTGGATTGTCCTGTGTAGGTTCTGTAATGGTGTTGGTGGCCCCTCTCTTGAGCCTGGACCCGCGTCCTGTGCCTTCGAGGAGCTGCTGAGCACACAGTGCTGCCCATTGCTGGGGCCGTGGTGGATGGCTTGAAGACATCTCTAATGGTTATAAAGGTATCAGGTGGGAGGGAAAGAAATAGTATGGAAAGACCCTTCCGCCTTCTCATCATGAGCCACAGAGGCATTTCTAGCAGGTAGGGCCCGAGTTTTCAATAAGAATTTTTGATCACAGGTTTCCAGGAATTTCCCAAGTGTTGAAGAATCACAAGCTTTTGTGAAGAAGGGATGGAAAAAATCACTGCAGAGAGATGAAAGGCTCTGCCTGATGCCTGTGGGAGCTGTGCACTGGGACTATGGTTAGGCTTAAGCTACTTGCCTGGAGTTGTTCTGTGGGTCTGTGATGGGGAGGGGACAGACCAGGGACCTCTGAATCTTGTCACCTAATGGCTGGATCACACCTCCTTTTGGTTACTGTGAGATAGACCTGTTCTTACCCATGCAAAATCTGAATTTCAGCCTCTGAAAGAGATGTGACAACCACCTCATTTAGATTATCATATTTGTTGTAGCAGCAGTTGCAGTAAATGTAATGCAGAAATGTGCTTATTTTCTTTTCTAAATGGGCATGTGGATTTCTGAGACAACAGGGCAACAAGAAGAAAACTAAAAAAAGCATCAGTCTTGATAGATAAATTCAAATACAAAGAAGTTATCCTAGTTGAAAATAATGTACTTTGAAGTAGGAGTAGGCCATCTATTCCAAGTCAACACCACTCAAAATCGATGGTAACGGGTACAAAATTGCTCTGATTGATCACTGCTTTTCGAACAATCAGGACTGTTCTCTATCCTCTGGTGGTTTGGTGACACGGTCTTAAAAACCTTCTCTAGAAAGGGTTGATCACAGCTGCATCCTGTGCTTGGGGAATGTGTACAAACCCTGCCTTGCTGTCTCTGGACCAGCGCTGGAGGCCAGGACTCACCAGCAATTCACAGCTCCTCTCCCCAGCCACTGGGAAAGAGGGAAATACCCAGGACATGTTCAAAACAAAGCCAGGGTGTCTGGTCTAAGAACTATCCTTGCTACCAAAGGGCACTTGCAAAGGAAAGGTCTCTAGGGCTTCATAGAGGACACGCGCCAAGTGGGGCAGGTGGGCAGGCACAGCAGGGTGGGGAGCTGGGGAGGAACTGGGACCCGGTGGGGAGCGATGGGTCAATAAAGGCCTTGATTCCCCTACTCCCCATGGAGGAGGAGCTGATGATAAGGGAACAAATCCTGCTATCGCCTTTGTTTGGCGTTAAGGACATCCTCTGGTCCAGACCTCCCAGCAGTGACCAGCGACTCGCTGCTCCTGACGGAAGTCAAAAGGTTCAATAAAAGCTTTTAATGAGGGAAGACAACCCTTGAAGTTAAAGGAGACTTTTAGTAAGCACATGTTTTTAATGTGTGATTAAGAATAATATATAATGTTGTAGTTCATTAGGACTGAGTGAGGCTGACTGAATTTTGAGTTAAGCTGTAAATGCTTTAAAAAATGTGTGTTAATATTAACTAAATATTGGTATTAATTCTTTCTGTTGCTCTCCTTAGCACCTTCTCTTCTAAGGACGGCTAGAATTTTCCCTACAAGTAACAAGGAAAAAAATTAGAAAGCTTATTAGGGAAACCTGCCATTTTTCAAACAAGACACTCAATTCTTGCCAGAGAGTGGAAATTCAGAAGCTGGGAAATGAGACCTGTAGACTTCCAAGAAGCTGTCTCTGTCCAGCTAACGTCTGTTTCTATGGTGCGACTGTATAAAGCACATTTTGGCCCACTAACATTCAGACCTCTAGGGACTCAAATTTTATCTAATAAAAAGCCTTGATTAAGAAAACATTTATTTTAAGGCCAGAAAACTAAGCTCAGATATGATCTATTGAGCTAATAGGACTAAATGATAACCATAAAAGAAGGATTGTATATACTCTTAAGGAAATACATTGTATTGTATTTAAAAAGCATAAAACCCAAACAATACTTGTGCATCTGTATGAGCAATGTGGTTAATAATTTTTTTAAGGTTAATATTTTGAAAACTATCAGAACTATGAATTATTTATTGCTGTAGTGCTGCAGGGGTTGTGGATTTGATTCGCCGAAGTCTGATGATGGAATTTTTTTCGGGGGGGGGGGGATTGCTTTTTGAGATGTAGTTCCCAGTGCGATTTGGGAATTAGTCATGATTCCATGAAAACAGCTTTTGTTTTGCTGTTTCAGGAGAATAAATAATTTCTCCCCTTCACATACCTCTCAGAGAATTTCCAAAGGACTGCACTATTCAGAAATAGTCCTTTTAATTTTATAATACCAATATAGAGTCCCTTCTAGCAACAGAAAACACAGTAGCCCATGGAAAATGGCACATTTATCAATGAGACATCCCCAGCAGGGTTCCAATAACTGAGAACAGCCCCTCCTCCTGCTATCATTCATTTTTACATGGAGAAGGGGGAAGCCAGTCATCAGGATCATTGTGATTCAGTGCACAAATTGTAGCTTTATTCTTTAACCCAAAGTAAAGAGAGAAGGGGGAAGCCTTAATATTGGGAAAGCTGGGTTTCTCTTTACCCAATAGAGCAGCAATTCCCAAGCTGATTTTTGGCATATTGTGCCCTTGCCATGGTATGGAATAAAGGTAGAAGCTGAAGAAGTTTTAAAGAATCTAGAAAGTGTCTTTTCTGCTCTGGATAATTCAGGGATGTTTTCCCTTTTCTGTTTCTTTCTCTCCTTTACCCTTTAAAGAAAAACTTGAAGATTTCTTTAAAACAAGAAATCAAACACTTGGTCACTTGAAAAAAAAGAATGAAGCCTTCTTCTCCTGTGATTAATTTTGATATTCTTTGCACTGCCATTTCCAAGGTCTGCACTTCCAGGTCTGCTTTCCTCTAAGACCTCTGTGCCTTTTGTATGCCCCTTTCTGCTTTTTCCATTCCCCTTCTGATAATGAATTTTCAGAACATGTCGTCTCTAGGCTTGTCTTTCTCCTGTGACGCCAGGACTGGTACCAGAAAATAAAATCCTGGCTTATCTTTGCTACGCAGTTGGTACAGAAGAGCAGCCAAGACAGGTTTTTTCCTCCATGTACAGTATATTTCGTATACTTTTATAAAATGATGCTAGGTACACATTTTTAGTACTTATCCAGCCTTTAAAATATATAATCCATCCAGATGTAAACCCGAAGTAACCAAGCGTACAGCAAGACAGGGACTAGAACAGTGATGGAATAAGCACTGAGGCCAAAGGAAAAAACAGTTGTTTGAAATAAAATGCTGAAGAGCAAAGGTCAGGCAGGAAAGGTCTGACACACCAGTGGCTGATCTCTGAGGTGTCCTATTATGGAGACAGCTCAGAACTACTTGACACTAACAAGACACAGGGCTTCGGAAAAGAGAGGAAATGCGTATAATCAGTTTTCATATTGTGAAGCAAGAATTATCCAAATCTCATTTAGTAGTCCAGGTGACAATATATTTATGCTCCCTTTTTTGGGCAAGGAAGAAGGGATGAAGGAGAGCCCATCAGCAGAAAGAGAAGCCTTATTTTGCTACAAAAGCCCTGCAAACAAACCCGACACAAGTATGGTGAAACCTGTCTTCCATATACGTACAGCAAATGCAGATGTTGATGGAGGAACACAGAAAGGAGGCATAAATGAGAAACACAGGAACATAAATGCAAATTCTGCAAGAAACAGGGTATTTCTTCAGAACGCAAAGTCTCCTTTGGGTTGGGAAGCACCAGGCAGCTATCCACTAGCTATAATTATAGATAATTAATGTTAGAAAAGTCACAGTCAGAAATACATAGTCAGAATATGTAAAGAGCAGTGATCTTTAAAGGACTAGACAAATACGTCTAGAAAGAGCGCAAGATTTTCCCTCGGGGAGCAGGCATTATTGTTATTTATTTTTTCTACTTAAAAAGATTTAACATTTGCTCGCAAACACAGATCTTGTACTTACTTTAAATAATTCAGCTAAGACCATCTCTCCATAGGCGAGTTAATCCTAAACCCGAGGCGGCCGAGAGCGGCTGGACCTGGGAAAATCCTGGCAGGAGCGGCTGGAGCTGCGGGAAGGGACCTGCGAGCGCGGCGCTGTCAGCGCCGGCCGCGATGCTGCAACCTCCGCTGCCTGGGAAAATGGCTATTTTATGAATGGGAGGGCAGCGGCCCCCTTTGCGCATGCGCGGCCTCAGGACTCTATGAATGGGTGGGCACCGGGGCGCCAGCACGCATGCGCGGCTTCCTTTTATGAATGGGGGCTGGCGCGGCTCTCACTGGGAGCTGCGGAGGATGCGGGTGGCTCGCGCTTTCCCTTCCAATTCCCCCCTTCCCCTCCCGCCCCCCCCCCCCTTTTTTTTATGAATGGAGGGCAGGCGGGAGCTGCGCATGCACAGCGCCCCCCGCCCGGGGCTGCAGGTAACGGGGGGAGCGGGGGCACGGCCGAGCCAACCCCTCCCAAACCCCCCCCCCCCCATCTTCCAGAGCAGTCCTGAGGATACCTCGGTTCCCCCCTCTCCCGGCCCCTTTCCCTCTCCCAGAACACCCCCGAGAATGTCCCAGCCCTCTCCTCTCCCAGAGCAGTCCTGAGGACTCCCCCCACGGTCCCGGAGCAGCCCTGAGGATGTCCCGACCCCACGCTCTCCCGGCACCAATTCCCCATTTCTTATCCGAGCTACATGGGGTGGGGAGCATGGGTTGGGGGTTTGGGCATCCCCGGTTTGTGGCTGTGAAAGGAGATATTCATCCCTGGGAATAGCGATTTTTCGTGTTCATCTGTGGGAATAGTGATTTTTTTCATTCTCACCGGTGGGAACACTGATTTTCCTTTTCCTGTATTCAGACCTGTGGTTGGCTTTCCTCACCGCAGCATCGTCACACGCCTCCCCCCCCCCCTCCCACTGTATGCTTATGTATTTTGCTGGCAACATCGATGTGAACATGCAATCAGACCCCAGAGCTGTGTTTGCACATCATGCGTGCAATGTGTAGATTCATTTTATGGCTCTTGCCCCTTGAGAAGGTAAGGATAAAGCTGTGCAGGTTACACAAACCCTCCACGAGCAGGGAGAAGGTCCTGTTTTGGGGAAGTGAGGCGATTCCTGTGCTGTTCTCAGCTTTGCTGGTTTTTCCATGTTTAGCTTTCTGTAAGGCGTGTTGGCCCTCATCCTGAGCACTCTGCAGGCAGCCTGAGGCAGGCCCTCAGCTCCACATTTCAAATGATGTGTAGCACACAACTGCTGTTCTGCTGTTCCACGTTGAGCTCCCTGAAAATCTTGCCCTAGCTGCATGCTGAGAGCTCTGAAATGTCCTTATGCACCTCCATTCCCATTCAGTAGAGAATCTCTCTTGGTTCTCAGCTGGTGCAGAAGCAGCCACAGGCTGGGGCTCTGTGTGTGTGGTGCTTGCTTTACTCTAAAAATGCATTAAGGATAATGATGTATTTTTAATAAGTGTGAAGAGTAATCTTCAGAGCACAAACTAAGCCCCTTCTCATTTCCTGCCATAATTATGGCATGTATATTTAAAAGCTTGCACAACACAGAAAACCCACCTATGTTATTTATTTATTTAGTGCTACAGCATTGTATGTCATTGCAGATACACCCACAGCTCTCTCTGAGTGTGTCTGCTCCAAGACTGATTGTTTAGTTCTGTGTGTGTTTGTCTCCGAGGGCAGTGACCTTTCCAAGTGGGAGCAGTCTTCATGGGTCACGGGCAAATTCAATTGAACAAGGGAAGGGCAGAAGAAGGAGACTGTCTAAGGAACAGCTTATCTGAGTGGTGAATAAAACATAACTAGGCTTCAAATATATGAGACTGCTGCTTGGTTTTGAGAATAACTACAATAGGATTGTTAAAAATATTGCTTTGTTATTGGTTGTGTTCTTTACAGTCTAATATGACTTGAAGGCCAGACAAGCATAGAAATTCTATGTCTGTGATTTTGAAAACTGGCAAATACATGCTTAATAGAAGAAAATGCAATTTGAAAAAATCATATATAAATATATATATATAAAAGCCATCTTGCTGTATTTAGTGCAGGTAACGAGCTCAAAGCTGAGAGATTTGAACACCTGGGCAAAATAATCTGCTGTGATCCCATCATTTTTCAACAATAGTACATGCACAAATTCTGAACCTTGCTTTGAGATTTGCAAGTGTGCTGTAACATTGCAGTAGCGTGAGAGTCAAGCATCTCAAAATGAAAGGCTTTTATACATGAATGCTGAGTTCTGTATTTCAGGGCCACACGTACAATGCACGCAGGGGAAGTCCTTTGTTGCAGTACAGTAAGCATCTCCCCATGAGACCCCGGCAGCTTATGTGGCAACTGCAAACTGCTCTGCAGTAGAAAAGAAGGCTGACACTATAATTACACCGTGGTCACAGGCAAAGCCCAGCCAGGCAGTGCACTCCTGACAAAAGCCCTGCAATAAAACTGAAAAGAGGAAATAAAAATTATCGTTCATGCGTGTGTGGAGGGGTGAGGAGGAAATGGGGTCTGGCCTTGTTGTTCTAGTGAGAGAAAACTTGGAGTGAGGAAACTCGTAATAGTGCCAATATCGCTGCAAATGGTATGAAACCTTTTTAAGCATAGAATTCTGAAATGGTAAATCTTTTAGTTAATCTGTCTTTTTGTCCTTCTGCTTCTATTCCTAATGCATATTTGAAGCATATTTGGCATTCTTCCCTATGGATAGAGGTGTTTCTTGCTAGAGCTTATTGTGTTTGCTACGCTTGGACACGTACGGCTGCATGTGCGTTCCTCCAAGCTACCGTTCCCATGGGTACCCACGGGCCCTGGTGTGTGTTGGGGTTCAGGAGCTGAGATGGGGCTCACTGAAGCAAAACTCTGCCTGGCATGAGGGTGTTGGATTGATCACCTGTGCTCTGCAGCCACCTGGCTCTTTCCCCTCCTTTGTGCTCAGGAGGAGCTGGAGATGCACATGGTGCCACACTCAGTGGGATGTGCAAGGGAGGGCAGGTCGCTCTTCCCACCTCTGCTGCTCACATGGTGCTCTACTCTGCTTCAAACGTCCTTGTTTTTCTGTAAAGGGAAGATTGTGCTACTGCCTACGAGGGCGAGACTGTCCTTGCAGTTAGGGCTCTGTGGGATTGATAAGAGTGCTGGGAGGAGCGTCACGTTATCATTGTGGGATTCTGGATGCTGAGGCTTTAAGAGAAACACCACTTATCCTGGGATGCATAATATGTTTATGCATGTTGGCAGTACTAGTGATATAGAAGTCTACATTCCTTTCTTGTGCAGGAAATTAATTTCTTATTCATTTCATGCACATTTAAACCTTGAAATGGCTGTAGATTTCTGAACTTGATTTCTTCACTGGCATGAATTGTGGCACTGCTACAGTTGCATTGCCTGTGAAGTAAATTATTTGATTTCATTCTTGCATATCTTGGAAGGCTGAAAAGTTGCCTGTGCTTTGTGATAGAGGCTACGGCCTTATCTTCTATAGGGCTTTGTGGTGCTTTGACTGTCAGGCTCAGGTCATATTATTGTTTTACTGAAACTGCATGGAGCAGCAAAATATTTGTCCAGCTAATAAGATACTGCCTTTTCCTGGAACCCCCAATATCTCCCAATGAGGACAGAAAATACTCATCATCATCTAACTAAACATTTTGGAGTTATCTGTTATATGTCCTGTAGGTAGTAGAAGCGCTATGATCATGTGCACGTTTCAACCCAGAGTTGGTTATTGGAGATATGGATTTGATTGTTCAGATAGAAGCCTAATTTGGAGAGGTACTGAGACATTCAGCTCTGGGTGGTTGCGGCAAATACTGAGAACTGCTCAGGGTTTCCCCTTTTAAATCCTGAGCTGTAGAGATGTGACACTCGTAGTGTGCTGCCATCCTTATTCAGTGCTCTGCTGCTGATGCTCCCTGATGTGATAATGTTTTGTGTGTTTTTGGTACCATGTAAAGTATTAATTTAGCAGCAGACTGCAGTAAGATGACATCTGAAATGGATGTTTTGTGCCCCGTTCTCTGTTAGTCATAGGCAATTCCATAAAATGCACGTTATTGGTTACTGTTTGTAAAGCCCTGAGAGTCTGGTGTGCTCACCAGCTACCCCCCTCTTCCGACAGCGCATCTCGGGATCGCCCAGGTGGTGCTGAGCAAGTGCTTTTCCTTCTCCTCACCCATGCCAGCTGTCTGACCATGTTCAAATGTCCATCTGGTCATGTCCTTTAAGCATGTTGTGCCTCTCAAGGCCATAATCTGCCCACCAGACTGTGCACAGCACAGGCCAGGTCTCCAGGCTGTGTGTGTGCGCCTGGAAGAGGGGAGCGGGGCGCTTTGGAAGGTGGGGTTTGTCAGTGTTTCACATCTGGGGACAGCTGGAGAGCAGTTTTCTTCCTGACCGCTGGCAGCAGGAGATGACAGTGCATGAAGAAGCATGTGGAAGTGGGTCCTGCACAGAGAGCTGTAGCTGTGGAACACTGAAGAGTGTTTTCGGGTAGGGCTGTGTGACCCACTCTGTTTAAATCTTTATACAATAATTCTGTGACTGTGAGAAGTGCAAACAGCCTAAAGGAAGAAGCATGCGTTCCATTTCACACGCCTGGCTGTAAAGGGAGCTGAGCTTGGTTTTGTAAAACGTAGGAAAAGAGGAAGGCAGCACTAAAAACATGGGTAGAAACACATATTCCTCTAAGGCTGACCCAGCTTCTGAGCCGTGGAACCTCCATGTGCTGTCGGAGGCAGGTTATGTGCACGCTGCACAAAGTGCCTTAAGCTGAACCCTGGGGCTTGTTCAGAGGGGTCAGGCTGCTTGGCCGAGCTTTCCTCTTTTCAGCTGTGCTCCTGCCTGCCCGGCCCGAGAGAGCTGGGTCTGTGGTGGGTGCCTGGCAGTCGCCAGCAGCCGGGTCCTGCACTCGCCTTGGAGCAGCTCACGTTGGAACGTGGTTCGAGCTGCCTCTTCTGTGAGTGTGGGCTGGCAGCCCTCCAGGAAGGGCGTGGGTGTCTTGGCCGAAAGCTGGCGGTTTAAGGAAATGCACGGTTCCTAATCTGCCATCAGAAAAAAGCAAATATTCAGGCAATTTAGTAAAGTGAAAGTGCAGCCCCCTGGGGAATGCATAACTTGTGCTTCTGAGATGTTTTGAGCATGGAACCATGTTCTGTCTTAAATCTTTGGTCACTTGGTGTTTTACTATCTTTAAGCTGGATCAAGAGCATATGTGTAGACTTTATCTGCTGAGGCTTTCGGGTACCTCCAAATCCTTTCTGGCTGGTGTCTGTAGGCTTAGGGTAAGCCAGCGTGCCAGCAGCACTCCTGTGTGAAGAAGTAACTAATTCCCTGCCTAAACTGATATTGCATGTGGAATTTTCTGATTTGCTGGCTGTGGATTCAAGTTTTTGTGGAAGAGGTAGTTTTTAAACTTGGCCTTTCCTCTCGAAACCAAAGGATGCTCTTAGAGGTGGTTTTGCCATCTGTTGGTGATACAAGGAGAAAAACTGATCCCCCATTACTTGCTTAACCATTTCTGTGTAGGTTATAAGGGTGGAAACTGTAGATTAAGATTTCCTATTAAAAATGAGAAAGGGAAATTGCAGGGTTTTATCACTTAACACTTAGAAATAGTTCATAAAACCTGGATAACTGAGTCTTTGCCTTTTAATCCACTGAGATGATTTGCCACTTGTGTGGAAATACATTGCTGCAATATCTGTCTAGGGCAACATCGTATGTTTCTGATGCCTGTGATGCTTCTAGCAATGGGCTGAGTGGGAAAGATTTGGCTTACTTGTTAATTTAGTGATGTATTGTGCCAAATATTTGTCATACTTATGTGAGATAAATTGTTTGGATGTTGCTATAGGAATTTTTATCCCCTTGTGCATTGCTAACAGCAGTTACTGTGCTGGTCTGTGATGCCTGGAAATAAATAAGAGGGGGTAGGTGCAGAGTGACAAAAACATAGGCAGAATGGTGACTGCTACCTTGGCAGTGATATCGCTGGCTATCAGTCACAGCCTGAACCAGGTCCCTGTTGAGATGCCAAACAGAAATCAAGTGCTACAAAGCAGATGCCAAACAGAAAACAGAAATGCCTGCTTAGGTGGAGATATTAGGCTCGGGTGCAGCTCTTGCAGGGCTGTGTTTATAAGCTTGTAAGATTAGCAGAATCTGGGAGGTTTGGAAATGACCGAGCCCCTTGCTGCACAGGAGATGCCACTTCTCAGGGCTCCCTTTGGATTGCATCCCCCCAGCCTCTCTGGGAAGTGAGAGATCAGCCCATTGTTGTAACACAAAGAGGTGGGTGGATGGATGGCAAAGCAGACCCTGTGTTTCTGGTGGGTAAGGGGGGAGTGCTGGGCCCATCCACACAGCAGTACATCGTGAAAGGGTGTTTCTGAGCTTTATCTTGCTGCCTTAAAATGCCACAGCACGTAGTGGGGGCCTCTCCCACAGCCAGGCTCTGTGACACGGGGGCAGAGACCCCTCTTGTTGTGAAACTGATTCATAAACTCTGTAATCTGCCCTGGAGGTGACTAAGCATCCTTATCTCTGTTGGAAATGGAGCTATCACAATTGTCCCGTTCTGTGGCACAGATGAAAGGTCTGGGTTTTCTCCTCTCTTACAAGGCACCTGTTCCTTGAATCCAGACATTACTCACATCCTTTAAGTCACATCTTGTTTGGCATAATTAACACTAACTGTGCTTCTCTTCCTTCCTTCCCTTGTGGTTTTGCTCTGTGGCCTTACCTGGCTGTGGAAAAATTCCATGTTATTTTTGAGCATTAACACAAGGAATGGAAGTCAGCCTTGGTTTTGAGGGTATCGGCTCGTGAAAGATGAGAATATTTCAGGATGATAATTAAAGGATGCGCCTTAATCTTGAACTGGTGCTGCGGCTGCGGTCTGTGGTGGGAAATTCAGAACCAGTTCCTTAGGAGTGGTTTGAAAAACACGATGCAAACCTCAAGAAAATCTGTGCAGCAATCACTTGCCGCAGTTGGGAAGTTGTGCTCAGAAAATGGGAAGGCCTCAATCTCCAGTGGCTTTGGCCCAGAGGACTGAGCTGGGTGCACTGCAGGGTGATGGAGAGCTGTGCAACACGCTCTGGGGTGGGGTGGTACTGAGGGGAACCACTGGTAATCCGTGTCAGCTTTTAATAACAGCAGACCTAGTTTTACAGGACTAATTCGGTGTTTATGAACAATGGGAGTAACTGAAGCCGCACCATTAACTAAGCTGTGAGCTCAGTGAGGTGGGGTAAAAGTGTGAAGTGAAAGGCAAAGAGGAGTTTGGAGAGACAATCTATGTGGGGAAGGTGGAAGAGTGGTGTTCTTCAACAGGGGGTGGAAAAGGAGGAGATCCTGAATGAGCAAAGACCATGCAGAGCAAACATTGTGCTGCCCTTCCACACACCATCAAATCACTCTTGACTTGCCCTTTCTCCAAGAGGAGCTCTCTTTTCTTTGCCTCTTGCTGTTTCTTCCTTCACTTTCACTCAGATTTGGTGAAAACAAGAAATAAAATGTAGTTCTTGTCATCTTAAATCAAAAAAACAACATCAGAACTGACCTTCTTCACTCAGATTAATTGCTTGGTGGGATAATGAGCTCTGGCAGAACAGTTTCCCTTGGAAAGGAGATTTCATTGGTTAGGGTTAAGTTTGATCAATATTGCCAAAATTATTTTGCTGTTTTTTTCTAATGTACCTGAATCTGTAGTTGCAATATTCACCTTGTGTTTCAGAGTGATGTGTTAGATGTCTGCCTTAAAATGAGCAGAACCACTTTTTTTTTTACCTGTAATTCCAAAGAATTTCTAACTGCTCAGTATTAAAGTGACAAGATGATACTGGTACATTTAAATCTCAGAACACCTGCAATTAACTGGCACAGATGTAATAAAATTCCCAATTGGGATTTATTGGGAATATTGGTTAGTAGGTTTGTATATAATTTTTAATTTTTGCAGGGTTTTTTATATATATATATGACTTGTCTGGCAACTTTAATTCCACCCAAGTGTGTTGTCTTTCACACTTACTGTTCAAAGTTTTGCCAGTTTGAAGTTGTTTCCTGATGCATTCCCTTTCTCTAAAACACACCAAGCTGATGGAGGCTTGCTGTGTGCTGGCTGTCTCTGTCTCAAAATCTGAACTCAGTAGATCAGAGCAATTTGCTGTTCACTGGGGTAAAGAATTCAGTTGAGGTAAATGCAAATTCTGAGGTTGGTACCTTACCAGATTAAAAGTTTTAGACCCTATTCTGCGTCACTGCTGGTTACGCAGGTAGAACTCTTTGGGGTAGAGAGTGGATACGACCTGTTTATAACAAATGAACAGGAGTCTGAAGCTGCTGTGGTCGTTCCTGCTCTCCGGCGAGCAGAATAACAGCACTTGTTATCAGGCAGAGACTCTGTAAATCTGAGATATGGATTTTCCCGTCATTGGCTCCAAGTCTAAAATGGATCCACTCAGCCTCTGCCCAAGGGCTGTGGGTTATTTACCAACCTATGGGACTCTGGTGCTTGAGAGCAGATCGTGAGGGCCCAACGGGGAATATTTCCAACAGTTTCTGACTGAGAACATCATCTCAAGGACCATACATTTTGAATATTTCTGGGTTTTTTCTGGATATTTATTTACGGTTCAGGTCAATAATCTCCAGAAACACAATTCTGCTTACAAACGAAATTCCTGGGCTGCATTCCCAGGCATTCCCATGTGACTCAAACATTTTTAGCAACTAAGTGAACAAATGCAAGCATATTTTCAGGGCAGTGAAAGCGTTGCTATTCGCATCTCTCTAAGGCCTGAGAGCCCTGGCCCCAGGTCTCCTGAAACATGACAAGGAGATCCCTTCTGCAGAACATGCTGTGTCTGAGGGGGCTTGCAATCCAACGGGTGGTCTGTGCAGGGTGTGCACAGGGATGTTGGCCATCTTACTGCACCTTCATAATACCAACATAAAGCTTTCTCTGTCCCATGTCCCCACGGGACGTGTAGAGTTCATGTGCCTGATTGGAGATGCAGGAGCACAGTGGGCAGTGGCCACGGGGCAGCCCAGCCCTGCTCTCCCAGCAGCCTGGGCTGTGATGGTGGTGTTCCATCCAGGAGGTTTTAAAAAATCTACTCCTGAAGAACCACAAACCATGTAAATCCTGCCTGGGTCTGCCCGAGGCTTTACTCTTGTGCCTGTTGTCACTGCCTCTTTGGGTGAATCTGCCCAGCTGCTGCCAGATGTGGTCAATTCCACAGATGGAGGAAGGCAGTCCCTTGGCATGGCACAGCCACTCATCTCTACCAGGTCTGGAACAGCTGGGGATTGTCTTTCCTAATGGATTTATAGGCCTGTGATGGTTGATATATATGTATTTTTTTAAATGCAAAGGGAAAACATGCTACCAGGCTGTTACCTGCTGGCACACCTTTCTCAAAATCATTTATTTGTGACTGTGAAAATGAAGAAAAAGCAGGCTGCAAATCCATCTTTATTTTGATGGCAATAGAAGCTATACCTTCCACCTGATCACTAATAACCATATGGGGTTAATTCTACCAGCATAAAACCTCAAATAATTTACTATTATGTTCCTTTTCCTCCCTCCATCTGTGGAATTGAGATTTCCCTGAAAAAAGTTCAGAGCAAAATGATATCCCTGGTCTCTTCTGTGAAATAATCTGTTTTCAGCTTTAAAATATTTTTCGTGGGCAATTTGTTGTGATTTGTTAGATAAGGTTTTGGAGTTGCTTCTTTAAAATGAGCTGAAGACCTACAACGCAGATGGATAAATCACTTGAACTCACAACTGTTTGATTGCCAAGGTACTGCTGATGTTTCTTTCCTGGTGTGTTTTTCAACTTAAGTTTGTGAAACTTGTGGAAAAAAAAAAAGGAATGTATTTAATTCCATCTTAGGTGATGCAGTAGTTAATAGTATTGACAGGTTTAAAATGCAGACAGGCCCCTGGAGATGGTGTCTGTACACTGCAGTGGGCTGGGTGGTGCTGATGGGAAACAAGTGCAGTTGTGTTTTTTAGTGTAGTATAAAACCATTCTGTATTGAAGGTCTTTGCTGTTTCCCCAGGATTGATTACAATTAACTGTGTATTTTAACTGTTGCTTGTACCCTCTAACACTCATCTGGTTTCACGTGGCTTCTGTTTCCACCCCCACGCAATAGTTTTTTGGCTGATTTGGATTTTGATGTGATATGTAAGTGACACTACAATAGAAAGGGATGAAATGTAACACTTCATTAACTTCTGAAACAGCTTAGAAGATAAAGTATTCTTCCAAGCCAACTTTCTAACAGGAAATTAACATTGCCCAAGCAGCTGGTACGAGTTTGTACCCAATGAACATTCACTGTGAACTTCCAGGCAGGTTGATCTGTGTTTGTTCCCCTCCGGGCCGCCCTGGCTGGGTGATGGGTGGCTTTGCTGATGCACACTGCTGAAGGAAAGTTTTGGACAATGTATAAATCAAAATACCTGCTTACAAAAAGGTGCCAAGTGAACATCCCGCTTCTCCCTCCCCATCCTGTGCGAGTGGGCGGAGTGGGATGCCTGTGCCCATCCCATTTCCCACTTGCCCTAGGAAGGCACTGCCTTCCCCAAAGCTTTTTCCAGCTCTATCTGTTGGTCTAATAAATTATCTTACCTCTCCCAGCCAAGCTTCCTTTAGCACTCAGTGGCTTTATAAAATGCTGCCCTGCAGCTCGCTGCTCTCCTTAGGAGAGTTTTCCCAACTCAGCATCTGAGATCTGGCGGCGAGGGGAGCAGAGGCCCTGTGGATCCTCATTTATCTCATCAAGGGAATTTACAAACAACAAATCAACATACAACAATGTACTTTGTTTTCACCTCATGGTTCTGCTCCCTTCTCCCAAAGTCAGGGCAGCAGGGTCTGGGATGGAGGTTGTGCCACTCCCTGTGCACTCAGCTCTGATACCCCTATTGCTCCAACCCCCAGGCATTTACTCTGTCACTGGGTATGGCAGTAGAGTAAAATTAACTCAGCTCTTCCCTCTTTGAAGCATTGCTGAGTATTACAGAGTCACATACTTGTGTGTAATTACCATATTCTAACACTTAAATATATTCCTGACTAATTTCCTCTTGTCCCTCTTTGAAAATACTCAGATTATAGCCATTAAAAAGTTATAGACTGCAAAAGATATCATTTCAAAGGAATTTTTTTTAACACTTAAAACTTCCTTTTTTTCTTTGTGTCCTTAACCTGTTACCTTTCACAGAATTACTGGGATTTAGTGGTTTTTTTTTCTTTCTTTCTTTAAAAACTCACCAACACACAGCACCCCTGATGTTGTGTATCAAAATGTTATGGCAGTTCTGCTGGGCCAAGTCCAGCGGTCTCTGCTCTGTCAAAATACCCATCAGTTCCTTGTGTTTTACCTAACCAAAGGTGCAGTAATGTGGAAATTTAAAACAGTAACACAAGCAAATGTTAAATGATTTGCCTTTAATGGAGGTCAAAAAAATTTTTTTTCTTCCTTTGTTATGTATGAGATCTTTTTTAGGCACCTTCATGTTCTCTCTGCTCCTACTGGTTCACTTCAGAGTTCTTTGTTCCTGTAAATCTTAGTGATGTTGGAGACTCGCAGCCTAAAGATAAACAGTCTGCAAACTTCAGTGTGGTAATTATTCCTGGCTTCTAATGAACAGAAGCAGATAGTATTTGGAATTAATAAGAGTTTGCTTTTGCTTTTGTGACCCTGCAGAAGGGAGGTAATGAAGCACCACATTGGTTCAGGGTGATGGCAGGAGCAGAATTAGAGCGCAGGACCCCGTGTGTGCTCAGAGAAACCTGAATACAAGGGCGGGGGGTGTACGTGAGGCCTTTCTGTGAGTTGGTAGCTTTTTGGGGGTAGGAAGTGGTCAGCTTTGTACTGTTTTGCTGAAGCAGACTGTTAAGTGTTTGAATGCAAAATGGGCTCTAAGGTTTGGAGGAGGATGTGCAGAAAGGTGAAAACACGGGGCTGCCATGAGAGGTGCCAGCAGCTTGGGACTTGCTGGGCTTTGGAGCTGCTGGCCCCGCATCACCTCTCCACAGGCTGCAGTTACTTCTCAGCCCTTCACAGGAGCTGCATTTCCAGACCAACCTTGAGCATCCCTGGTGGTGGCTGGCCTGCCTTCTCCCTGGTCTCACTGCCATAGCATTCCTAGTTATCAGGATTTCCCTGCACCTCAAAATCATAAAATTACGGAATGGTTTGGATTGGAAGGGACCTTAAAGCCCATCCAGTTCCAGTGCCCCTGCCAGGGACAGGGAAACCTCCCACTGGATCAGGGGCTCAATCTGTGTCCTCTGCCTTAGGCTGTTTCATCTTGTTCAGCTCCCAATTGCTAATTAATGTAATTAATTCCTGTTCAGTTGGTAACAGCCTTTTGTTTCTGTCCCTCCTTGGCTTTCTGTTCTTTGGGTATAATAAGGGTAGTTTGGGTAAGGTGTCCACTGGAGCCTCAATTTCCTGCTGGGTGGGGAGTTGAAGTGAGGCTGTATAACTTGGAGCATGAGGAAAGGTGGGCTTTTCTTGTGTTCCTTTTGAAATTGGAAGATAAATTAAACAGTAGATGATGATCAGGACTTAATTGGTTAAAAAAAGGCCTGTCCAGACCCCAGTCCAAAGAGTTTCTCACCCAGGACACCCTGCAGAGCCGCTTTGGCATCATGAGAAGCCCCCACCCTCCACCAGGTCAAGGACGTCGGCTCTGTGGCTCCTGCACGGTGCTGTGAGGCCGGTGCTGTCCTGTGCCAAGGCTTGGGAGGACGTGGGGACGTGCAATAGAGGAGTTTGCTGATCCTGTTTTACAGTGTTTTGGGTAGCTTAAAAATATTTTGTTGTGAGAAACTCCAGATGGATGTGAATGTTCTCGGGGCGGAGGGAACAAGCGAAGGGAGAAAGTTAGTCATGGTCCTGGCAAGCGAGAGCCGGTGAGGACAAGTGCTGAATGATGCACAGGGGCAAAAATAGCCTGAATTTCAAGTGTAATGGGATGTGATGGTCAAGTTCCTCTGAGGAAAAATACCCTGAGGTCCTTGTGCACGTCTTCACAAACGCTTTGGTGCACAGAGCAGCGTCAGAACTTTATCTAGAGGACAAACAGAAAAATGTTTGGGAAATGGAAAACAGGAGAAGAGAAGCTGATGTAAAAATATATAAGGGCTTATTGGGCTAGAGTTATAGGAATGATGAAATTTATAGTTCAGTCCAACATAAATCTCTGCTATTTCAGTGTAAAAGCTAAGCCTTCTGTCCATCTCACGTATGCTAACACTTCCCAACACTACTGAGGATTAATGTGAGAATGGAAAATCCTTTTCTAGGGATTTTGCCCTGTTTATTTGTTGGTTTTATGAATTCCTTTTCATTAAAGCATGCATTGAAAGAGTATATTTCATCTCAAAACTTGTCTTAATTATCCAAATCATTAGAAAGGAAATGGTTACAGTCTGGAAATGACCCTGAGTTTTTGTAATCAAATCAAATTTTGGCCCCCAGAACTGTCAGGAATGTTGCGTTCTGGGAGCTGATTTGCTAATTGATATCCCTGGTGGGAGCTTGGTTAGCTGAAGGAGCAAGGAGCCCTCATATTTTTTGTCACATCTAGATAAATTCAGTAATGTGATTGATAAAATCATGTGTGTTTGTCCTACTGATGAGATCCCTGGGGAACTGTGGACAGGAGGCCCCTGGACTTGGCTGAAGGGCTCTGAGGCTGGAAGTTCTGAAGGGTGTGGGGAGGGTTTTGCTGTTGCTCCTCAGCAATTTATAGTGCAGTCTGTAGAGCAGTGAAACCAGAGTTTGAATGGAAACCACCACCTTATTACACTTCTTTTTTCTGCATCCCAAGAAGGACCTTATCACTCAGTCACTTTTTTCTAAGAAAGTGTACTTTAGGGGGATTTCTTATGTCCCATTTTTTGTCCCAGGCTCTCTTGTGAAGCCTGGAATGACTTGTCAAAGGTGGTGAAGTTGCTTTTGCTTTGTCCAGCAGCAACTGAGTAAGATTGCCTAAGGAGAATCCTAGCTTCAGCCTCCCTTGCATACTCTGCTAATTCCTATGGTGTATCCGTGTTAGTAATGGGCTTTCTTTTATTACTCTCTATTTGATGATCTTAGTGCTTTTAAAAGAAATTATTTAATGTGAATGCTGCAGGATCCCAGAAAGTGCTCAATGTTTTGTCAGTGGGGTGTTTGCCACAGGCGTGTTCTCGTCGTGGTTTATCCCCATTTAAGGTTTTCATGCCTTAGGGATTGGGTAGACTTTTGTGATGGAACAGTGTGTATCTCCAGTGGAAGTGTTTTTGTTTTCAAAGTCAAACAGCACATTGTGGACACGTGGAAGTGTGTGGCTTTCAAAAAAACAAGCCACTATTTCTGGATGCTTAACCAGCAAGTGTAGGGCAGTTTGGAGTATTTTTAGCAGTGAAGTAGAGAGTTCACCATTTGATACGGGGGGATGAGGATTTGATGAGCTGAAAGTTGCAGATTTCAATTTCAGGTTTTGTCATTTGTTCTTTGGAGATGGAAAAGTTCTGGACTATTAAACTGCTGCCTCTCTAGCCCTGGACTAGGAAGTTAAACTCTCCCAGGAGAAATGAGGATCAGACAGGCTCAAGCTATTGCATTGTAAGCTGATCCTAAGCTTGATCTTAGCATGAAACAAAGTCAAGTCCTAGTCTTTGGCCCTATTAGTTGCTTGTAGGTTGTTGTTGTGATTGAAAGTCTGTCTAATAAAAAACTACTTTTATAATTAAAATCAAGTAATATTAAGACAAATAATATTATTATCAATTTAAAGAGAATGCATGCCAACAGGGTCTCTGCATCTCCTTCTTTTGTGAGGACATGCTCACACTCCTAATTAAAATGTCCACAGGTGTATGTGCAGTCAGCGTGTGACAATAACCTCAGATTTAATGTATGTGCAGGTTAAATGAATCTAAATTTCGGAAGAGCAGTGCACCAGTGGCACAGGATCCGGAGATGACTTCTGATGTGCTGATGTACCTTGGGTTTAGGGCAAACTGTTGGTTCTGTAGCCATGTGAACTGCCAGTCTCTGTAAGCACAACGCTGTGTGTGACAATGGGGTTACGGTACAAACAGTGCTGGCTTCTTAACGTAAAAAAAAATACAACAAGGAATTTTTAGCACGTTGTCATGCAGCACTCTGTTTCCTGGCTTGTACGTTCAAGCTGTGTAATAATATTTATATACAAATGCTGACTGTGATTTTCCACCCCGGAAAAAGGAGATGTCATTTAAAAGTGCTGTGCGTGATGTAAGGCAGAGATTTTTGGCTTGCGTACTTGCACATGGCGTGGGTGTGTGTTTTAATTGTTTGAAAAGAGATCATTAGAAAAATATAACATTCTTGCTACATAAGCACATTCTCCTGGAGTAAAGGTCATTTTGTTCCTTAAAAGTTGCTCTTGGAAGGGAGGAGAGGTTCCTCATGTTGTCTTTCCTCTGTTCCTACCTTTTGAAAGTTAATGTAAATTGTTAGGTTGAAGCAGCTCTTAGACCATGTTCAAGCTGTGATCCAGCACCATGAGAGCTGCAGTTGTGACTAAATATGTGTTGGCACATGGAAGAGCGTATTTTCCCCAGAGAACTGAGCTGTTCGATCTCCCCGGAACCAACACCTGTGTCCTGCAAACAGCAGACTTGTTTTACTGTGTGAATGACCACATTGAGTCTCTTAAGCTTTTCTGGAGCTGGGATTTGTAAACGGTTCCAAGGCAAAATAGCTGCTTTTTGGCTGCAGCCAAGGAAACTATTCTGACACCTTTCCAGTCCCCAACACATTTCTGATCCTGGTGTCCTGTGGCCTTAGCTTTCTGTTGAAATTTCTGCTCCTAAAAATCTCCTGTGGACTGTATGTATAGAAAATAATGCCACACCAAGCTGAGATGGGTACGTTCATCTTCTGAGCCACACTTGACTAAAGAAGGTTGGATCACAGCTTTGTTTTATCCTACTAGAATAACAGAATCCAGATATGAGGATCTTAAATCTTTAAAGTTACTGCTTTTCTCCTTTGTAATCTTGTTGAAGGCTGAGTGGTTGTTCTGGCTGTGCGGCTCCTGGTGTGGCAGACTCCTACACCTCTCTGGAACAACAGAGTCATTAGGCTACAGGTGTGCCTATGCTAACTTGCATTTCCAGGTAATCCCTCAACAAAGATTGATTCTCTTTGTTGAGAGCAAAACAGAGGCATCCATCGAATGATAAGGTATTGGAATAAATGATAGGTGGCATAAAAACTCCATCTGCCGAAATATTGAGATCTGCAGGTAACTTCTGCTCTCAGAACTCAGGCAACCACCCTCTGGGTGGGTGGTTTTGGCTGAAGAAACCAAGGAGGGGGAAGCTGGTTGTGTACAAGCAGAGTAACAAGGCTTTAAAAACCTGGGCTGGAGAGGACAGTGAGAGCCAGCACATCTTGCCCTAAGACAATCAAAAGCAGTTTTAAATCGGATTAGGATTTTGACAAACACTTCATGGTTTACTCTCCACAGGGAGCATCAGAGCCCAAGGAGGACTCTTGAGCTGTTTGCTTTTCCTTTATGTAGAAACCTCACCGTGGCTACCCTAAAAAAAACCCCACTAAACACAATAAAAAAATACCTTCTGAGGAAAGCAAATGACTCGACCACAGCCCAAAATAAGGTGTTCATTATCTGCTATTGTTTTTTTTTCTCTATTTGCTGCTTTACTGAGCTCCTGTTCAGAGGCGGTGCAGGGAGCAGCTCTGTGTTTCCAGCTCTGGCTGGACTGATCCCAGGAGATGCCAAAACTGGACGATGTGTTCACCTTACCGTGCTCTGTCATCACATTGGGCAAGAAATGAGATTTGGCATTTACTCTGTTGTAAAATATGGTAGCGTGGTGTCTTGCTGGGAGAAAGGACTGCTGCAGTTTTGCACAGATTGTGTATGGGCTTTGTTTTGCTATTTGGTGGAAAACTTTTTAAAATGAGAGCAGTTTGTGTGCGTATCCCTGTTCAGAATGACCAGGAATCCTGCTGGGGGAGGCTCAGAGACCTGTGCAGCAAGGTTTATAAAAAATACTAATAGGAGAGGAAAAATAGTTTTGTGTTTAAAATAGAGCACCACTTCTGACTTCTTCCTATTATCGTCCCACAGACTGTTCTGAAGGAAATCAGTCAGAACTGGTCAGCCTGGAAATTTGGAGGCGAAGTGCTGCAGGGACGTGTGCTGGGTGTCCCTGGGCTGGGGGGATGTGTGACCACAGCTTCTCTGTGGGCACTGACTCAGCTCCTCCTGTTGTCCCTCATTGCAGATAGTTTGCTGTGAAGCCCATCTTGTGGTGTTTGCAGGGCAAACGAGGTATTGATGGAGGAAGGGTCTGCTCATACCAGTGGATTCCCAGGGCTTTGAGTTGAGAGAGCAGCTTGAAATCATAGAATCAGACTCATGGAATGATTTGGGTTGGAAGGGACCTTAAAACCCATCCAGTTCCACTCCCCCTGACATGGGCAAGGACACCTTCCACTGGATCAGGGGGTTCATACCTTATTTAACCTGGTCTTGAACACCTCCAGGGATGGGGCATTGAGCTCTATCTCTGAAACTCCCAAATACACGTTTGGTGTGAGGCCAAACATTCTGGCTCTGTTGGTATCTCACAGAGCTCACCCTGGGCTGGTGAGCCAGTTCAGGCTGTGATCTGAGCTCTGCAGCCCATTGCCAGCCCAGCTGAGAACCTGTCCAACATTTCCCCACTGTCAACCAAAGCCTTGGTTGATAAGAGCGTGATCACAGATGTCTGAGCTGTGCCAGCATGCCGAGGAATGTTTGCAAGTTCGACGGGCTACAAGATCCACCAGTTGTAGGTTAGAGCTGGTTTTCTCCTCCGCGTGTGATGTGGTTGAGTTCAGAATGTGAACTAAGTGCAGAATGAGGATCAAGCTCTGAATGCTCTGATGGCTGTTTTGTAGGTGACGCTTTGCAGCAAATCATTAATTTGCAATGTTGGAATAGCAAGGAACATTTTTCAGGCTTTTCAGCCACAACATATTGTGGAAAAGAGGCTTGGAACAGATGTACTCATAGTTTATTCCATTTATCATATTAAAAATAAAGAAAAGACAATTTCAGCTCGTTTACTGCTTTATTAATTCAAACAAAAAGCTTTCTAATCAATGCACATGGCAAACACCATGTTTTCATAATTGACAGTGGTGGTTCCAAAATTAATGAGACTGTCCTTGTTTATTGTCTGTTACCAAGTCAGGCAGTTAATACATTGGTCTAATCTTACCCTTCTCATAGTCATTTTAGTATAGGAAAATTACAGTCTTATTTTGAAATTTTATAGCGTTTGAGGATTTTTTTCCCCTCATCTGTTAGAGAAAATACAGCTAAAAGTGAGAAGGGCTTCACAGGAAACCTTCACAAAGGCAGGCGTCTAAGCTACATCTAAGGGAGTTTTTGCTCTTGTTTGTCTAAAGGTATTTATTGATTTTTTTTCCCTTCCTTTCCAAAAATACTGATTTAATTTATGAAGTGATAGAAGAGGCTGGGAGAATAATTTTAGCTATAAGAGTGCAGTGTTGTCTGACTAATTGGCCAGGAAAAAGAGAAAAGATCTGATCTGTCCCTGCAGATGTTTCTCATCTGTAGTACAGACCAATCCTAGCCAGTTTTTTTTTATTACTGTTTATTTTGATGCTTTATTACTCTGCCATTACCAGGAAGGAAACCACACAGAAATCTGTCGAGATGCTATTTTTACTTCAGTAACATCTGTAACAATTTGGGGTTTGCCCCATTTTTCCTCCTCTTATAATTGTGAGCCCTCGCTTGTGTCCTTTCAGTGGGAACAATAAAAGGTGCTGATGGGTGTCGGGGCTGATGCCCATGCTGGTTGTTATTAGGCTACCTGAAATTTTATAGATATGTTAATGCTCAGAGTGTAACTAATAAGGACCTGTTGGCTTTTTTTGCCACCTAGTGCTTCCATCCCTGCATTACTGTGAAAAGTTGGTAAGTGCAGGACTGTACGGTGCAGCCTTCCCAGCCAAATGCACGTTTGACTTGTCAGAGAGGTTTCTTTGCCTGAGTGGAATAGGTTGAAACCTTCTGTGTTTTGCTCTAGAGCTACTGAGGGCTGCAGCAAACCTTTGGTATCCTGAATGGGAAGAAGCAGGCTTACAGAGCACCACTGGCTTTTGGAGTCATTCTGACTTGGATTTTAAACCTGGGAAATCCGTCTTTATGAAAGATGCTAAACTTGCTACTGATTTATGTGTTTGATAGGATGATACTTGTTCCCACTGTGCTTCAAGTCTTTTAGCTGTGCACACAGAGTGCTTTGTTCTCTGAATCAGCAGCCAGTGATGCTCTGACACACCTAAGGTATCTTTCCATGTGATTAAAAGTGTTTGGAAAATTAAATATAGGCAGAGCCAGCAATCCCAGTGCTGTGCTATTGCTCCAGATTTCTGCTGTAGGTGTTAATGTGTGAGTGTGCCCACACCTATTGCATGCACTTGCATTTACACGCAACGTGTGTAATGTAAGGGAATGCTGTGCTTTAGAGCTGATGACGGCCAGAATCACATCTGTACCTAAACTGGGTGGCTGCAAGAAACCCGCTCTGATTGGAGCTCTGTGTGTGCATTTGTGCTGAGGGATGGGGGAAGCCCTCCTCTCCCCTCACAGCTCCTGGCTTTAGAAGACCCTGCAGTATAATGGAGCTGTTCTGCTCCAAAAGGGAGCAGGAAGGTGGGTGGATTAGGAAAAATGTTATATTAGTAATATTTTTCCACTGGGCTGTGTCACATTCAGGTCCCACCATTGCTTTATGGCTTACCAGGCTACTCATCTTCCCTCCTGTGAGCAGTGACCCCGTTGCTGTCCATCTGTCTGTCCGTGCCTGTGTGTGCCAGGCAGGGCTCTGGTCATGCATGAAGGCTGTGTGGGCCAGAGCTCAACTGGGCTGGTGGTTGTGGGTTAGAGCAGACAGACTCCTGCAACGGGAAATGTATTACCCCTTGGTACCTGGCTATGGCATCCAGACCTCCTAACATTTCCTAATCCACAAATGGAAAAGTGGCACTTAGAAATGAATTTATTCAGGTGGGAGCGCGGTAAAACATGAAAATAAGGCTTTTGAATTGCTGCACATACATTTGAGTGTCAATGAAAGCTTTTTATTTGGTTTTAGAGCCAGACTTTCAGAAGCCAATGCGCCTTGTGGTCTGGAACCGAATGCTACGGGTAGGAGAGCGGAACGGGGCGCTGCACAGCGAGAGAGGGATTCCTGGGGAAGCTGCATGATGGTGAGGCAAGAAAATATTGGGGCATCTCATAGGAAAAATGGCAGGGGAGTGATGGGAGAGCCAGAACCCACGGCGAAATTCCTTTGGGAATACTATATAAATTTTATCTTGCAAGGCCTTGTTAATTTTCACTCTTCTTCCCAACGCGCGGCTCCCGCCTGCTTGGCGCGGCTGCTGTGTGCCAGGCGGCAGGATCGCCCAGGCTACTGCTTGCTGGCCAACACGGGGATATCTGCTGCAGGAGCCTTTCAACTCCCTTCAGTCAGAGAAGTTGCCTGTGCCCTGAAGACAAAGCAGAAGAGAACTGTAAAACAGCAGTGGAGATGCAAGGAGAGCAAGCAGGCACGGTTTTCCTTCAACTGCTTATTTTACTTGACACTGTCCTTAAACATAAGGTCATTTTATAGCCTGCCCGAGGGCTGCCAGGCAGAGGAAGTTACCTTGTGAAGGAAGGAACTAGCCCATACTGTTTAAATACTGTCAATTGTGTGCTGAATGGAGGCCGTGGCTTGGGGAATCTCAATAGTACCTCTTTGTGCCCCTGGCCACCTCCTGCCCAAGTACTTTCCATAATTAGGTGTAAAATGTGTTTACGCTCCTGCTATCTTTGGTCCCAGACCCACACCTGTGTGTGTGTACCTGGAGGAGCTGCAAGCATATGTGTATATATATGTATATATTCCTATGCATTTGGAATGTGCGTTCCTGCCTGGTGCTTGCGAGAACGGCCGCAGCCACTGGTGGAGGTAACTGGGATGTGTGCTTTGAGACAGGCAGGGGGTCTGACTGTGAGAGGCAGGAGAAATCCAGTGAATTCATCCCCCTGCCAAGCAAGAGTGTAATCCCCATATAGAGAGAAACTGTATTTTGTCTGAATTGGAAGGACCGGACTGAATGCTCCCTTTTTAAAATTCATTGGCATTTGCATGGAAACCAGAAAAATGGGCTTAAGTCAAGAATGCAATAACTTCTCTAAAACTGCTCTCCGTGGCAGACACTCATCCGCTCGCAGCCTTTCTGCTTGCATGAAGAGAAATGGCAGAGTAAAATGCTGTGTGGTGCTGGGTCGCTAGCGTATTTATGATAGTGGTTGATGAACAACAGCTTTGCCGTGAGCGTTTCTCCCCCTCCCTCTGTGACAACCAGCAGCCAGGCATTGATTAGTTCAGTTTAAGGGGGGAATAAAGTGTAGGACAACTGGATACTTCAGCAAAGGCATTCCTGAAATGTGTCCAAGGGAGAACCGAGCGGTCACGTGGCACTGGCCCCGTGCCGGCTTCCAGCTGCTGAGTTTCATTAAAAGGCAGCCAAAATACATTAATTAGTCTTCAACCATAACTCTCCTGTGCAGGCAGTGGTGTGGCTTTCGCAGCCGTGGTGTCGGGGTGGAGGTGAGGTAGTCTGTGCAATGAATGAATGATGGCTGTGGTGCAACCTCCACGTCAGGATGTGTCCCCTTCCTGAGGTTCCCAGGAGCTACCTTGGTGATGGGATCATGCTGGGAGGCAGGCTGACCTGGATCTGGGCTTTCCCAAAGTTGGTGTGGCTCCAGATCCGGAGGTGTTTCCAACCTACCTCTGTATGAAGCCTCCTCCAATGATTTGAGACAAATATCTAGATGTGTGTTCCTGTCTGCATGGCAGTCAGGAGAGACCCGAATTTATCAGGGTAATCCCTGCTCCTGTTGCAAAACTGCTTGTAAAAATTCTGCAGGAATTCAAGCAAAAAGGCATGCTCAGTCGAATCATGAGTTTACTTTTTCTCTGGATGCTTTCTGAGCTTTCAGGCACTTAATGGAAACACCAGAGCTCCCACTTGGAGGCCAGGCTGGAAAGTTTGCGTGGGCTTGTGTGTGTGTTGGGGAGTCACTTTTTTGTCCATCGGAAGCCTATTTCCGTTATGCTTTTGTGAGACTTTGCTTCCACAAAGGGGAATTTGGACTTTCCATGTCAAAGCACTCTGCAAATGTTTTCCAAGGCTTTTACCTCTAGTCAGGGCTATAGTTTTGTGTTGGGAACATCTATCGGTGCTTGAGCAGGAGTGGGCAGGACAGTGCTACTGCCCGTGCCCTTTGAGGGAGATGTCTGATGACTTCTTTTTTAAGTTCTCCTCCCTCTGCATTCACTTTTTCAGATGCACACTCACGCACATGCTCTCTCTAACAGTCTGTTTTTCCTCTAACTACTTCCAGCTCCAAAACCTCTCTGCATCTTCTCAATGTAAATACTTTTTAGCTTGCCCAGTGTGGGCTGGGGAGACAGTAGTGACCTTCAACTGGGAGCAAAGCATTGGAATTTGACCTAGTTTGCTGAAAAGTGGTTTGGGGGTGGCAGGGTGACTGCTGAGCTCTCTCCTTCCCTCCCTACTCTTGGTGAAGGTCCTTGGGTGCAACAGGGAATGTGGGGGAGATGCTTTGTGTGAGTAGGAGAGCAGGGCTTAAGGAACATGAAAATATCATCCGAAACTCAAGCCGTGAGGTGTGGGTAGCTACAGTGCTGGCACTGGGTATCTCTGTAGTGCCAGCTTTTATATTTGCAGCTCTGGGTGCTTGAATGCTTCTTAAACAATCTACTGTAGGTTAGAAACACAAAATACTTGTTTTTGATTTACTACCTAAAATGTTTCTCTTGGTTTGCTTGTGTGAAGCTGTTGCGGGAGCAACCAGGCTGCTGGTTCGCCTCTCAGGACTACCTGGTTGCACCAGGATGAGCCACGGCTGCTTTGCCAGATCTCCCTCATCCTCTGTGAGACCTTCTGGGCCGCACGGCTACTGCTGTGCTTTGGTGTTGATAATGCATGGCACCACAAAGGGTCTGGCCTTCCTTCTGAACACTTCAAGAGGGCAATCCTAGGAATGTAGGGACTGTCTCACCCCAAATCCCATTCTCCTTTGAGAGTGTGTGTGTACCTAAATTGAAGCTTAACAGTTGCTGAGTAGCAATTACAATTCCTTTACCCATGGCATCTGAGATCCATGAAGTTGTGTGTCTACATGGCTTTGACAACTAATTTTGTGGACTGAGAACTTGGTTCCACTAATGCTACTGGGAGCAGTAACTTCTAAAATGTTGTGAAGGGATTCACCAGAACTCACCTGTCAGTGGCTGGAGTTAATGCAATATAAAACAATAGTTCAGTTTTTGTCTATGTAAAAAGTTGGGCAGTTATTGATATAAATACAAGCAGTGCAATGGTTTATGCAGGGTTTTAGTCAGTCAGCTTAGAAACACATCTTGAGCAGTGCAAGCTGGCCTGTAGTGAAAATTACCACGTTTGGGCACTTTGAGAAACTCAAATGCAAGGTTTCACCTGGCTGCAAGCAAGTCTGTGCCTGCTCATACAGTTAATAAAGAAGCAATGGCCAGATTTTATCCCCAGAGACATGCTTTGGCTTAAATCACAGAGCTGAGGGTTTGAGTTCTCAATGTAGTTCCTGGCAAGGGAGATTTAGATGAGATCTTAGGAAGAAATGTTTTCCTGTGAAGGTGGGGAGGCCCTGGCCCAGGTTACCCAAAGAAGCTGTGGCTGCCCCGTCCCTGGAGGTGTTCAAAGCCAGGTTGGACGGGGCTTGGAGCCCCCTGATCCAGTGGGAGGTGTCCCTGCCCAGAGATGGGCTTTGAGGTCCCTTCTGACCCAAACCATTCTATGATTCTGTAATCAACAGAAGCCAGACAAGTTAGACAAAATGAAAAGAAATTATTTTTCACATGGATACTTTAGTGTTTTTTTTTAAAAGCAAGCAGGTAGGAGAGTATTAAGTAGGAATAATTTAATAAATGCTTGCGAAAATCAAATCACTCTTCAGATTTTTCTATTTTCTGCAGTGCTGGTTTCTCAGGAGTGCTGTCGGGTGGCCCTTCTGGAAACCTATTTGTGTTTTGTTAGGGACATGTGTCTTTCAGATGAAGTTCTCTCCTTATCTCAAGTTTAAAGTGCAAAATTCCCAGGTTGGAAGCAAGTTAAAATTTCCAGCTCCAGCTGCAGCTGCCTTCAGTCTCAGGAGCAGATACTTGGCTGTAGTTTAAAAAAAGAAATGGATATTGCAGGTGAAAAGGAACAACAGAGGAAACGCATTCTTTCAGAAGCCCCTCGAGCAGTTTTCAGGATAATTTTCACTTATTTCAGAATAACTCCTGCTGCTGGTCAGCCTTTAAAAACAGCAAACCCAACCCCAGCCCCACATCCCTGCTGATAAACACCAGGGATTTTCTTATAGCTTCTCTAGCGCCTGAACATCTGTTTCTCCCTTGCCGAGAGGTTCTCTTGTGATGAGTTAATGCAATTCCCTACACAAAGGTTAAATAAAGTTGAGAGGCTCCAACTGGTGGCATTAAGCCACGGAGACCTGTGTTGCAAAACCACCTTCGCTGTGGAAAAGTCCGATTCTAATTCAGAAAATAACTCAGGAGGGGAAAAGAAGTCTAACCTAAGCCTGGGATGCAGCTCTGGGCTTTCTAGTTCGAGGGGAAGACATTTCAATACAGAAAAGGTGCTTTGAGCTGTGCAGCTCTCCTGGATCTGAAGAGCTGGTGCTGGTGGTGAGCTCTGCATCCACGTCCTTCTGCTGCCAGCAGCTCCATCAGTGTCCTGCAGGATGGACTTGGAAGCTGAACACCCATTTCTGGTGAATGTGTAGTATGTGTGCACAGATTATTGCATACTGTTTCCATTATTTAATGCCATTTTCCATGTTTGACAGCAGGGTCTTTTACGACTGGAGCAGCCAGAGGTGGGATGAGGGGTGAACCCACCACTGCTAAGTCCTGGAGCTGATGGGCTGATCTGTGGGTGCTGGGTGCCAGAGATGCTGTTCCCTGTGGGGATATCACATGTGCATGTGGGGGGTGCTTGACGCTGGGAGAAACAAAGTGAGTGTCATTTGGAGAAAGGAAACCTGCTGCTGGCAGAGTTATTCTGAAAGTGGAGTTTGGTGTTTTTTCTCTTTTTTTCTTAAAAAAAGAAAAAACCCCTCTTTGTGACTTTGACGGCCATGAATTACACAGCCTGCTTGTTCCAGGAAATATCAAATGCACATAATCCTGTAACACTGGTTCAATATTTAAGTATCTACAAATGCAGGATTATGTGGTTGCATGTAATCCTTTCTTTGGTCTCTCTGCCTTTCTCTGACAGGCAGATCCCACTCTGTACTGTGGCAACCCCAAAGCACGTGGCACAGATGCTGCCTGTTGTGACAAATGGCATCATGTTTGAACCATCCCTCTTCGGAAGAAAGATCCTCTTCCTTGCACGCTGGAGTTGGAGTTCCACAGGAAGAGTGAGCCCTTCCCTGTCCTGGCTGCTTATTGCCAGGACTCCATTTTCTGTAAGAGAAAATCCTCCGTGGGGCTCCTCGGGGCTCAACTCGGTGCTTGGGAGTGGGGAGGGCCTGGCTGGTGGCAAGGATTTCCATCAAGGCTTGTGGTGGCATTTCAGCATCAAAATGCTCAAATATTGAGAGCTGGGTATGTTCCCATATCACAGAATCATACAATGGTTTGGGTTGGAAGCGACCATGAGGGTCATCTAGTTCAAGCCCCCTGCAGTGAGCAGGATATCAGAGGATTGAGTTAGAATTTGGGGGTTAGAGTTCATAAAACACAAACCTGAAATATGTTTCTGTTTACTTGTATTAACTCATTAATTCTTTTAAATTGTGTTTTGTTGTTGTTTTTGCAACTTGCTTATTTCCAGTCTCTCTGACCCAACCATTGGTGTTAGAAACATTTTTAAAACTTAAATTAAGATTTTGTCCATACCATGGGATCACAGCTTTCAGGACTTTAAGAACATCTTCATCTCCTAAGATTCAAAATGAAATTAGGAAAGCAGGGTGACACAGATTGGAAATAGAAGGACCAGTGAATAGAGTTAATAATACAGTAAATTTTGCATCAAGCAGCTACTTCAAAATAGCCACATGTCCACTCTCTGTAGAATAATCGTTATCTGCTGAAGACCATTTCTTGAAATAGGACTGATCTGGGCCAGCAGTTGCCTTTGACAAACCCAAACAATTTGGCTGCATTGTTGTTTTTTGGATGCAGAGGCCAAATTACACACACAAACACACACACACGCACAGGCTGGAGACAGATTATCAGGAACAGGGACAGGAGCTGAGTATGGGCTGCTCATCGCTGCTTCTTCCCCAGGGCAGGCTGCCTCTTCTAACATTTTATTCTTAAATCTCAAGTCCTGGGAGTATGTGGGATATAGGATGGTGTTTGGGACGAAGGACCTCCCAGACAGCTGCTCCTCTCCTTCATCTCCGTCCCTCACGCTGTGCCAGCCCGCGGGTCCCTCAGAGCAGCAGGTTGGGTAAAATTAGCACCCGGTCTGTATAGCCCAGAAGTCAACACATTCGACAAGAATAAGGGCTGCTGCCTGTGTCCTCCTGCCTGGCCCCACCGAGTTATTGACAAACATGCATCCACACTCTTACTTTTCTGCCCTTTCCTTTCAGTCTCAGCTTTCGGCTCCTCCGGCTCCCACATCCTGCGAGGCTGCGCTTCACACGCAGCAGCAGGAGCATCAAAGAGGAGCCCATGAATGAAAACTCTGCTTTATGACATGTCTTCAAAGTGCCTTTTTAAAAGTTCAAAGGACATGAGGAGAAGAGGGGATCAAAATCAAAGGAAGATTGGGGGGAGGGAAATTAAAGCCTCAGAGGAACTTTATGGCATGTATTCTGTAACACTTTCAATGCCAAAATCACAAGTATTCCCAGCACTGACTCTGTGCTTTCCAGTAAACTCCTCATTTGCTTCAAGTAGCCTCTGCCTTCACTTTCACTTTTTAATGTAAGACCAAACCTTCCTACTCTGTTACCTCCAGGCCAAGAGGAGATACTTGTTCTGCACCAGCAGGGAAGTTCTGGTTGCTGGCAGAGGAGCTGTTCCACTCGTGGGGAAGGACAACAGTGAGACATGAAGGCCATAGGTTTGAGAAATTTGTTCCTTTGCCAGCACTCCCAGTGCTGACTGTGGATGAACTGCAGCTCCAGACAGGGAGCTGAATTGCCATCTTGGGCAGCCTGTGAGGAACCTTTAATGAAAAACTCTTATTTCTTTTCCTTTCCAGAAATGCATCCCTTGCTGTCTTCTTCTGCAGGGCCAAGTTATTGAATACATGTGTGGGAAATTTCCATTGCTGTGAGGGAGAGGCACCTTTTCTCCCAAGTGAAGGCTGTAGGGCCTGACTTGACTCAAGAGAAGAGAAGCAAAGTGCTCACCTCTGTATGAACACTGCAGGTGTCACCTAGGGACTCTGCTTATGAAGACAGGGAAGAAGCCCAAATGAATGAGGTATGTACTTCTTAATATTCAATTAGCTCTCAGAACTTGATCATTTTACTGCTTTCTCTGCCTGTTTTTAAACAGTATGGAAAAAAGCAATGAGGGAAAGAAGAAGAAGAAAGGCTGTTTTTTACCCAGGATCAAACCATCTTTGCTGATGGGCAGCTACCCACTGAGGTGGCTGGAACCAGTTTGCTGTGGTGGGGACTAGTGTGGCCTGGGGCTGAAGCTAAAAAGGGCAGGGATATCCATTGCTTAACAGCTTTGCTGGGCTGTGCTACAATTTTGGGAGCTTTCGGGCTTGTGTGATTAAATGGAAGTGGAAAAAGCAATTCTCTGAGGAAAGAAAGCAGGTGTTGGTGGATGGGTGAAAGGCTCATTCTCAAAGGAGCCATGGAGGGTTTCGTTGGGGTTCCTTGAGCTGCGGAGGAGCAGCCTGTGGATCTGTTCTGTTGCTACCAGGGCTGCTGCTCAGAGTGAGTCAACTGTTGCTGGACACCCTTTTAATGAATTCATTCTCCCAGTTTTTTTCTAATATACTGAACTCTGCACCTTGTGCTGTGCTCTCTGCTGTAGGCAGACATCCAAAAATAGTCAACATTGGGAATTAAAATTCAGTGTGTGCTGAACTGTTCTGGAGGTCTCAAACTGTGACGCATTGTGGTGGTCTGGAGAGCAACTAGTGCAAAGGAGCAAGCTAAAGGACTGGTCTCTCGCCCAGAGAGGTCTCAGCTGCACTAAATATCACTGAAATGGGGACCTCAGGGTGATATCAAGTAAGTGTTTAATATGTCTCAGCAAACAGATAGAATTTATGGTTTTATTCATTGGTGAATATAGGGGGGAGTTTAAGGCATGTGGAATAGCTAATCAGATTGGGACTTGCCCTAGAGACTGGGACTGAGACCTGTAAGGTTTGTTTATGAGAGAGGATTTGCATCTGAGTGAGATCCTTTAATATAAGCTCTTTATGTTAATTGGTGTGAAGCAGGCATGTCTCGATGAACCGTTGGCTTTATTTCCCTCACAGTCGTCGAGGCCACGTGGGAGGATTTCCTTTCCAAATAGGCTGTCAGCGGTGGGGACAGACACCCAGAGCCATGTCTTGTGCTGTGCCAGGGCTGGGGCACGGTGGGACCGTCCCAGCAGTGCCTGGTGGGAAGGAGTCCCACGTGCTTACCAACCCAATGGCTTCTCTCTCAGCATCCTATAATAGCACACATGTTAAAGGATGTGACAGTGTTTAGGAGGTTATTAATGTCTTCCCACGGGAACTGGGAGCCTTGTGATTTCCATCCACCTCACCCAAGGTCCAGAAATAGAAAGGGGCTCTTCTGTATTGCCCATGTCTTGCTCAGCCACAGATCTACCAACAGGAATTTGGGCTGCTGTGGGAAAAGCTCGTGGTGCTCAGACTTGTTTTCCTTGCTGGGGGAAACACAGTGAGTCAGCAGAGCTAAAGACGTCTGTTGATGATGCAAGTGCTTCCTCCTGACTCCCCGACACACAGCTCCTCTTCGCTGTCACAGCTGGTTAAACCTTATGCTGGGTGTTTGGGTCTCAGGGCAGAGCTGTTTGCTCCCAGGGCAGTCAGGCTTGGTGCTCGATGGCAGCACAGTGGAGCTTCTGAAAATGATGAGATGTTAATTGGGTAGATTTAAAGTGGTTGGGTAATGCTCTATAGTGTCCCCAAAGCAAGGGGAGAGACTCACCATCAGCCTACAGAAAGAGGTTCAGGCCCTTCTGAGTCATTTGACCCCTGCTCTGAAGAGGCAAGGGCACAACATCTGAAAAACCTCATGCATCCCCTCTGCAGGAGAGAACACGACCATTTTGAGTAAGGGAAGTTCTTGACTCTGAGATGTGAGGTTTTTGTGCTTCTCTAAGCTTAAAAAGCTGGAGCAGCCTGGATCAGGCTATGCATATCATGCGGCTGTGCTGTGGTCACCTCTGGGGTCACCGTCCCCTCAGCCTGAAGCAGAATTGTACCCCTTGGCAGGGCTTGCTGCGCCATCGCAGGCTGTGAGGGGAAAGCAAAGCTTCCATATAAGCAAACAAAATAAGGCTTTGTCCTTAGAGCCCAGCAAGGACAAACTGTTGCCAAATGCCAACCTCAGTACCTCTTAAATCATTCTGACTTGCCCAGTTTGAGTGTGTCGACGTTGACGGGGATGGGACACTTAATAGTGTTTGGGGCTGCTCTTGGGCTGGGTGGCAGGGCTGATGTTCTTGCTGGTGCTTGCCTGCACCCCTGAGGAGGAATTCTCTTGTATTTTGGAAAATGGAGTGGCGTGGCACGCTGCAGGGGAGCACGGCCCTGCCACGTGGGCCCTTATGCCCCATTTGCCTTGATGTTCCTGCAGCAACACTTTCATCTGCTTTTCTGCCCCTGCTTTCCGAATCCCGTGGTGTCACCTGGAGCAGCTGGTGCAGCAGCGCGCTGGTGCCGGGTGGGCAGCTAGGATGTGCAAGGGTGCCTCCCAGGTGTTTGCATCTATTTGAGCTCACAGGTGTAAATCCTGGCATCATGTCTGCATTTCATTCTGTGCTCGCTGTGACGCCAGCTGGGCAGTGGCTCGTGCTGGCTGAAGTGGCAGGCGGTAGAGGTGGGCAGCGCGGTGGAGAGCTGCAGGGCGCAGGCAGGGGATGGTGAGCTTTATTAGGTGCAACTTCTTGCAGTGTTAACTACAATCCTTGGGCCATCAGGAGCAGCCTGGTTTGCCTACCAGCACGGTTCACCAACAAGCCACTGAGCATCCACCCATGGGCATTGCTCTTCATTTGGAAACTCCTCCCAGGACCGTTTCCCAAAGCTGTGGTGAGGTTGGAGTGTGCTGGCCCCTGGGCAGGGACTGGCACAGGGGGAAAATATGTCTGAGTGGGCAGCACCTCTCGCAGCCCTGCCTCACCTTGGTCCTTGGGGTGATGGACACAGCCAAAGGTTATGGTGTGCCCAGGAGAAGCACTGAGGCTGCTGCTGTTTCCTCGCAGTTTGCTTGCAGAGTGCATCTGAATCCACGAAGTAGACTTCTGAGGTGTTTGGAGTTTTCTTTTTTTTCCCTATCTGAAAATCCCTGTCTGTCAGTGTAAATCTCCATGTGCCAGCCCTCACCTGTTGCAGGTGGGCTGCAGCATGGCTGCTGTCTGAGGTCTGCACAGGAGTTTATTTTGGGGAGTGTTGCTATGAGATCATTCCCCACGGAAGCTGCGAGACCTATACAGAGGCAAAAGTGGTGTAAAAGGGAGGGGAAGCTCCCTGAAAACCAAACAGTGAGCACTGCAAATGAGAAGCTGCTTGGGAACCCTCAGCCAGTTACACACAGACACTTGCAAGAGAACCAGTGCTGTGCACAGGGTATTGCGGCTTCTCCGTGAGGATCGCGGTGCGCAGCACCTCCCGGCACCGCCGCCTGTTTGGAATGTCCTTGCATAATGAAACTGGTTTTCTGTGCTTTTCTTAGGCTGAGAATGGCTATGCAAATTCCTAAATATTTTCCTACTTCCTCTTTCAGATGTCTAAATTTATGTATTATTTTCTGATACTTGCCTAACCCGGGAAATCTGTTTTCCATCTCACTTCAACCAAGGTTTTCTTTTTAACTGGTCCTCCCCAGTATTTTCCTTTAACACTTTTGGTTTGCTGAGTGAACTGTGCAATGTGAAGATAAATGAAAGTGAAAATGTACTGCTTGTCACATACTTGCTGTTTGGAGAGGTTTTTTTTTTTTTTCCCTCTGGATTTGAAGAGAGAGATATAAATCATTGATTTAAAACCAGGGTAATTTAACAAGATTATAGGAGAGAGAAAATCCACTTCCTACCCAAAGTAACAGTCTCTTAGCTTTCTCCACCTACACAAGCCATATGCATCCTCTGAGCTGCCTGGGATCCTCTTTTGTGTTTTCTGGCAGGACTGTGGTGTAATAATTAAAGTCCTTATGCAAAGCTTTCTCTGTGGAGCTCATGGTGGGTCTTTTAATTACTGTGTAATTGGTCAGAGAGTTGCCATCCCTGAACCCCCAGCCTGCCCTGCTGCGTTTGAAAAGTCCCAGAGCTGGAGGGATAATAAAAGCTCAAAATCCCAGGTCAGAGGGATGTATTTGAGTGTTGCCTTTTATTGCCATCTCCCTTGTTAACAAACATGAGCAAACTGTGCAATTATTTGCTGGGAGTAAAGCTCTGGGGTGGGTGGAGAACTGGGATGCTGTCCTGCATCAGTGCCAGGGGGCACTGGGATGCTCTGTCCTTAGGGATCCACACTGGTGCAAAGGGATAGAGAAGGACCACTGATCCCTGGCTGGAGCTGCTGCTGATTTCCAGTTGCAGGGAGCCTTTGCGCTGATCCTGGGGAGAGCATGGGATAACAGAGCTCCTCACTCGGAGTACTGGAACACCTAAACCTCAGACATTGTTTGGGCTTGGACACATCATTCAAATTTACTTTGTCATCCCCAGGATGGTCCCCCTTCTCTCAAGGGATGGAGTGATGATAACTCCCAGGTGTTACCCAGCGCAGGGTGCAGAGGCTGTGTAAGTGCAGACTGATGTTTATGACCAAGAGTGCTAGGAACAGGTACAGTGATGGTTGCCAGCAGTGCTGCCACAGCTGAGCAGATATTGCATGAGATACTGTCAAACTATTACATATCAGGTTCTTGTTATTCCCATTCTGGCTGAAAGTCGGGACCCTTGCCAGGTGTCGGGGCTAGAATCAATAGATATTTTTAATGTATGTAACGAACCACACATAATCACCTTTTTCTGGGAGCTGGAACTCAAAAACCAGTTCTTTTAAAACAAACATAGGCAGCACTTTGGTGGTCAGTTTAGCCATAACATGTCACAGAAATAAGTGTCTTGGAGCCTGCCTAGCTCGGAGTTGCAGGACAGGGCTCCAGTAATGAATTGTCAATGAAACATTTTCCTCATTACAGCAAATTATTTTTACAAACATTTTCCTGGGAAGAGAGGCTGAAACCAGAGCCAAAATGGTCAAAGTCTGAGAGTTAGTGCCTGAAAAAAAAGGTAAAAACTAGACTGCATGCTAATTGTTTCTGTCTTCAGGCCAAATAGTTCAAGTGTGTTGCTGAGCTCCTTTACCAACAGCAGTGAATGCTGGTGTGAAGCTGCAAGCAGCCTTGTATGTGGGTCCAACCTGTAAGCTTCACATAATGAGCTTCATTCGAGTATGACCAGTTTGTGTCATCAAAA